>OY744521.1:10009120-10174120 GCA_963556195.1 Sepiola atlantica | reverse complement strand
TCGCTCTCGATTTCCAGAGCTGTTTGCTTCTCTCGAAAAATGTCGACAATATATTTACGTTATTGTAACCGCCGTTAACCATTAGTTTATCTCTAGCAACGATGTTTTTTCTTTTCTGAAAATTATAGTACACTAAACAGTAGTTCTGTTTCTAATGGGTCATCAGTTCTATTCTCACTAGTAAACTATGTGTTCTACATTTCTTTCACTAGAGGTAAAGACGTACCCCTTTATGGCGAGATGATGCGAGTCGGGGCACTACAATATCCGGTTCAGAATCATTACGCTTGCCACAGTATGATACCAGCAAAAACTGGTGTAAAAACATGTTTTTGGGGGAGTAGGGTCGATTTAAACCATACGATCTCATGAAATGTCACTTCCCGTGAACTCTTGCGATGTTTTTTTCCCGCATTTTTGTTTCATTTTAATTTTAACTTATCTGTGATAGGTCGGTGTTACCTGGTTATGTTGTTTAATTACCACAGTCGAGCATTTTTTTAAATAGTGTACTTGTTTTTATGGTGTGCGTTGTATTGTGTCAATCCTCCCTTCATCCCCAATTTCACTTTGTCCCTGATTTTTAGGAATTGTTCCTAGTACTGCTACAATTATTAGTAGTACAGTAACTTTCTTCATGTTCCATATTCCGTATATTGGTCAATTTTTCTGTATTTGCTTAGTTTGTTCTGCCATCTTGACATTCACACCTACGATCCTATAGATTGTGAAATCTACGATTTGGCAAGTTTTTCCTTTCCGTTGACAATCATCGCGCATTTCGGTACTCTTATAGAGAACGCACCGCGTCTCCGTGACTTCGCGTCGTCAACGTTCGGGCACGTTTCGGAAGCGCCCGAGAGTTGACGAAACTATTTACAAATAAGATAAGAGCAAGCATTAGACAATAAGGTTAAAAGCAAGCAGACGATAACTTTTGAGAGAAATTAATTTATACGATCTGCAGCGCGTTAAAAACGATGAATTTCTACGATCTGTGTTCAATCTCCCGAAGGACTCATTACGTTCTGTCAGTAACAAAAGAGTAACCCTAACTCTAAACCCTAACACTAAATCCTAAACACTAACCCAGAAAATATTAAAAACAACACATTGAAAAAAAGATACAAAAAAGAAGGAAATCGCTTTAAAAAAAGGGGTTTCGTTGTTTGTTATATAAAATAATAATCTTTTGAAATTTTTCGGTGCCCCAAAAAAACATTTTATTTAAAAACATTTGATTAACAATGGTTCCTTTGACAAAAAAATAAGCATCTAATGAATAACAGTCGTTTAAATATTATTTGTACGTTATTTTTTTATATATTTATTTTACTTTGATTTTCTTCGTCTGGATTTATCGTGTCTCTCGGGCGCTTCTGAGACCTGTCCGAACGTTGACGACGCGAACTCACGGAAACGCGATACGTTCTCTAAAAAAGTGCATCCCTCTCTTTCAGGACTTTATGATTTTCGGTTTCCACAAATATCTCCAGTTTTTCATGTCTTCATGTTCGAGTTGCAGACATTTGCACAGGTCCCAGTGGCTGCCTTCCTCACGCATGTGTGCCTGTTTTTCTCATTATTTACTCATTACTTCACTCGCAGTTATCACACTGGTCATCATCAGTGATCTATCACTGACTATAACCGGAGGTATTCCCTGGAGTCTGAGTGACAACGAATTTCCCAGTACTTTCCACCTTTTTTTAAAACAATTGCAAATTATTTTGCGTCATCGTGATAGCCGCTTCCACTGATTTCTCGCTGGCAATGACGATTAATATTCTTTGGAATTTGGATGGAAATAAGCATCCCCATGGTTCCAGTACTTTCTGCACCATTCTTGTAGAGATTTGGCTAATGCTTCCCTTCCTCGAAACTTCCACCTTTTTCGACCCTTCATTAATATTTCGTATGGTATCAGCCGAGGCTGGTGCCATCATATTTTTCTCCGCTTTCTTTTAGAAGGGATGAAGTTTATGCGATTTCTCTCAGTTGCAATTTCCTCCGGTCTATATGATGCTGTTCGTTTAATGTGTTTGTTTTATTTTTTTATTGCAACTTCCACGTGGATTGTCCGTTGTTTATGGTTATTCGTGTCCGCAATCGAAGATGTTTCCTTTAGATGTCAGCTACTTTCATCATCGCCATCCGTTGTATAGGTCATTTTAGTCCAATTTTGCCGAGCCTTCTTTCCAAGTTTTTCAGGACTGTTTCTTATTATTGTTGTTGTTGTTGTTATTATTATTATTAGTAGTAGTAGTAGTAGTAGTAGTAGTAGCAGTCGTACTAGTAGTAGTAGTAGCAGTTTCTTTCAACATTTTAATTCATTTTATATCAACAATTTGTGGTTATTTCTCTACACGATTCAGCAGAGTTATTGCACATTTAAACTTTATTATTTATTTTTATCAAATATCATCTACGCAGACCGTTTAAAAATTTAAATACATTAGTCCATTTTCAGATGTGTCATTGGAGGCTCATATTTGGAGGCTCTCCAAATATGATCTGAGGTTAAGATCGGAGTCTAACTCTGCCTGATGAGATCTCAGTTTATAGTAACTGCTGATCGATAACATCGACATGCCAGTGTCGCAGATTTTGTACATGTCTGTGTAAATAAAATTATCTCCTATATAAAGGGCACTTGTCTGTATGTCTGTTTGTTTGTCTGTCTGTCTGTTTG
Organism: Sepiola atlantica; assembly: GCA_963556195.1. NCBI lineage: Eukaryota > Metazoa > Mollusca > Cephalopoda > Sepiida > Sepiolidae > Sepiola > Sepiola atlantica. The sequence continues at coordinate 10,171,428 of OY744521.1, read as the reverse complement.
TATGTCCAGATACTCCTCCGAGAGGACCCAACAAACAGTCACACGGTTGACATCATTATAACCGGCCAGCCCCGGGACGTATAATATCTCAGAACCGGAAAAAAAAATGGACTCTTCGAGGGTCGACTGAGCACTTTTCTCCAATGGGGGGGGTGCCTTTTTCCTCGATTTTCAACGTTGTTTAGTACTAATTTGAGAAAAAAAACAAAGAATTTGAGAAATAATGCACCGTCATGATTTTAACAGGAAATGACGTCAGAGGAAATCCCTAACGGCTCTTTTTTGAACATGAGTTTATAGTGAAGCAAGTGTTGCTTAATCACAAACGGCACTTTTTTTGAACACGAGTCCATAGTCAAGCATGGGTTGCTTACTTACTAACGGCACTTTTTTGAACATGAGTCCATAGTGATGCAAGGGTTGCTTAACTCCTAACGGCACTTTTTGATACATGCGTTTATAGTGACGCAAGTGTTGTTTAATCAATAACGGCACTTTTTTTAACATGAGTTCATAGTGAAGCAAGGGTTGCTTAATCCTAACCACATTTTTTCTGTTGACATGATAACATCCTCCTAGGTATTACCTCCTCCTTTTTGAGAGGTGTGAAGTTAGTGTAGTATCAGTAAAATTAAAGTAATAAATAATTATGCTCCCCCACTGTTTTCACTAATATTTGTATGCTCCCCCATTGTTTTCACTAATATTTCTATACATATTGTATACATATTGAAAACTTGGGGTGGGTGTGGGGGGTGTCGGCATTCGCCGGTGTGAGCGCCTCAGGAGAAATTTGGGGAAGAGGAGGGGGGGGGTATCGGCATTCGGCGGTGGGGCGCCTCAGGCGAAATTCGGGGAGGAGTGTCGGCATTCGCCAGTATGAGCGCCTCAGGCCGAATTTGGGGGAGTGTCGGCATTCGCCGGTGTGAGCGACTCAGGTCAAATTTGGTGGAGTGTCGGCATTCGCTGGTGGTGCGCCTCAGGCCAAATTTGGAGATGGGGGATTGTCGGCATAATGCAAAGTCACGATTTTAGCAGGAAATGACGTCAGAGGAAATCCCTAACGGCTCTTTTTTGAACATGAGTTTATAGTAAAGCACGGGTTGCCTTATCCCAACGAAACATAAGTTTTTATTGAAGCAACTGTTGCTTAATCCCTAACGGCATTTTTTTGAACATGAGTCCATAGTGAAGCAAGGGTTGCTTAATTCGTAACGGCACTTTTTTGAACATGAATCCACAGTGAAGCCAGGGTTGCTTAATCAATAACGGCACTTTTTTGAACACGAGTTTGTAGTGAAGCCAGGGTTGCTTAATCCTAACTGCATTTCTTCTGTTGACATGATACCATCCTCCCAGGTATAACCTCCTTCGTTTTGAGAGGTGTGAAGTTAGTGTAGTATCAGTAAAATTAAAGTAATAAATAATTATGCTCCACCATTGTTTTCACTAATATTTGTATACATATTAAATAACGTCTCAATAAGTAAAGTAAGAAGAAAAATAATTATGCTCCACCACTGTTTTCACTAATATTTGTATACATATTAAATAACGTCTCAATAAGTAAAGTAAGAAGAAAAATAATTATGCTCCACCATTGTTTTCACTAATATTTGTATAAATATGATATAACGTCTAAATAAGTAAAGTAAGAAGAAAAATAATTATGCTCCACCACTGTTTTCACTAAAATGTGTATACATATTAAATAACGTCTCAATATGTAAAGTAAGAAGAAATATAATTATGCTCCGCCATTGTTTTCACTAATATTTGAATACATGTTAAATAACGTCTCAATAAGTAAAGTAAAAAGAGAAATAATTATGCTCCGCCACTGTTTTCACTAATATTTGTATACATATTAAATAACGTCTCAATAAGTAAAGAAGGAAGAAAAATAATTATGCTCCACCATTGTTTTCACTTATATTTTTATACATGTTAAGTAACGTCTCAATAAGTAAAGTAAAAAGAGAAATAATTATGCTCCACCATTGTTTTCACTAATATTTGTATACATGTTAAATAACATTTTTTTGTTTTGAACTCAAAATATTTCTTAGGGTTGGGGGAGAGTTAAAAATTAGGGGGCTGGAGAGATTGAGGGCTCGGGGAAAATTTTAGGGCTCAGGCCGAACTTTTTAGGGGTCAAGCCAAATTTTTTTGTTTTGAAGTCAAAATATTTCTCAGGGTTGGGGAGAATGAAAAAATAAGGGGCTAGAGATATTGAAGGGTCGGGGAAAATTTTAGGGGTCAGGCCGAACTTTTTAGGGGTCAGGCCAAATTTTTTTGTTTTTTTTGTTTTGAAGTCAAAATATTTCTCATGGTTGGGGGAGAGTGAAAAATTAGGGGGCTGGAGAGATTTAGGGGTCGGGGAAAATTTTAGGGGTCAGGACGAACTTTTTAGGGGTCAGGCCAAATTTTTTTCTTTTTTTTTGTTTTGAAGTCAAAATATATCTCATGGTTGGGGGAGAGTGAAAAATTAGGGGGCTGGAGAGATTTAGGGGTCGGGGAAAATTTTAGGGGTCAGGACGAACTTTTTAGGGGTCAGGCCAAATTTTTTTGTTTTTTTGGTTTTGAACTGAAAATATTTCTCAGGGTTGGGGGAGAGTGAAAAATTAGGGGGCTGGAGAGATTTAAGGGTCGGGGAAAATTTTAGGGGTCAGGACGAACTTTTTAGGGGTCAGGCCAAATTTTTTTGTTTTTTTGGTTTTGAACTGAAAATATTTCTCAGGGTTGGGGGAGAGTGAAAAATTAGGGGGCTAGAGAGATTTAGGGGTCGGGGAAAATTTTAGGGGTCAGGACGAACTTTTTAGGGGTCAGGCCAAATTTTTTTCTTTTTTTTTGGTTTTAAACTGAAAATATTTCTCAGGGTTGGGGGAGAGTTAAAAATTAGGGGGATGGAGAGATTTAGGGGTCGGGGAAAATTTTAGGGGTCAGGACGAACTTTTTAGGGGTCAGACCAAATTTTTTTCTTTTTTTTTGGTTTTGAACTCAAAATATTTCTCATGGTTGGGGGAGAGTGAAAAATTAGGGGGCTGGAGAGATTTAGGGGTCGGGGAAAATTTTAGGGGTCAGGACGAACTTTTTAGGGGTCAGGCAAAATTTTTTTTTTTTTTTTTGTGAACTCAAAATATTTCTCAGGGTTGGGGGAGAGTGAAAAATTAGTTGGGATAGGGGGCTGGAGAGATTGAGGGGTCGGGGAAAATTTTAGGGGTCAGGCCGAACTTTTTAAAGGTCAGGCCAAATTTTTTTGTTTTTTTTTGTTTTGAACTCAAAATCTTTCTCAGGGTTGGGGGAGAGTGAAAAATTAGGGGGATGGAAGGATTGAGGGGTCGGGGAAAATTTTAGGGGTCAGGCCGAACTTTTTAGTGGTCAGGCCTAATGTTTTTGTTTTTTTTTGTTTTGAAGTCAAAATATTTCTCATGGTTGGGGTAGAGTGAAAAATTAGGGGGCTGGAGAGATTGAGGGGTCGGGGAAAATTTTAGGGGTCAGGCCGAACTTTTTAGGGGTCAGGCCAATTTTTTTGTTTTTTGTTTTGTTTTGAAGTCAAAATATTTCTCAGCGTTTGAGGAGAATTAAAAATTAGGGGGCTGGAGAGATTTAGGGGTCGGGGAAAATTTTAGGGGTCAGGACGAACTTTTTAGGGGTCAGGCCAAATTTTTTTCTTTTTTTTTTGTTTTGAACTGAAAATATTTCTCAGGGTTGGGGGAGAGTTAAAAATTAGGGGGATGGTGAGATTTAAGGGTCGGGGAAAATTTTAGGGGTCAGGACGAACTTTTTAGGGGTCAGGCCAAATTTTTTTCTTTTTTTTGGGTTTTGAACTCAAAATATTTCTCATGATTGGGGGAGAGTGAAAAATTAGGGGGCTGGAGAGATTTAGGGGTCGGGGAAAATTTTAGGGGTCAGGACGAACTTTTTAGGGGTCAGGCAAAATTTTTTGGTTTTTTTTTGTTGTGAACTCAAAATATTTCTCAGGGTTGGGGGAGAGTGAAAAATTAGTTGGGATAGGGGGCTGGAGAGATTGAGGGGTCGTGGAAAATTTTAGGGGTCAGGCCGAACTTTTTAAAGGTCAGGCCAAATTTTTTTGTTTTTTTTTGTTTTGAACTCAAAATCTTTCTCAGGGTTGGGGGAGAGTGAAAAATTAGGGGGATGGAAGGATTGAGGGGTTGGGGAAAATTTTAGCGGTCAGGCCGAACGTTTTAGGGGTCAGGCCAAATTTTTTGGTTTTTTTTGTCTTGAACTCAAAATATTTCTCAGTGTTAGGAGAGAGTGAAAAATTAGGGGGCTGGAGAGATTAAGGGGTCGGGGGAAATGTTAGGGGTTAGGCCGAACTTTTTAGGGGTCAGGCTAAATTTTTTGTTTTTTTTGTTTTGAAGTCAAAATATTTATCAGGGTTTGAGGAGAGTTCAAAATTAGGCGGCTGGAGAGATTGAGGGGTCGGGGAAAAGTTTAGGGGTCAGGCCGAACTTTTTAGGGGTCAGGCCAAATTTTTTTGGTTTTTTTTTTGTTATGAAGTCAAAATATTTCTCAGGGTTGGGGAGAATGAAAAATTAGAGGGCTGGAGAGATTGAGGGGTCGGGGAAAATTTTAGGGGTCAATCCGAACTTTTTAGGGGTCAGGCCAAATTTTTTTGTTTTTTTTTGTTTTGAACTCAAAATCTTTCTCAGGGTTGGGGGAGAGTGAAAAATTAGGGGGCTTGATGAGAATGAGGAGTCGGGGAAAATTTTAGGGGTCAGGCCGGATTTTTTAGGGGTCAGGCCAAATTTGTTTTTTTTTTTTTGTTTTGAAGTCAAAATATTTCTCAGGGTTGGGGGAGAGTGAACAAAATAGGGTGCTGGAGAGATTGAGGGGTCGGGGAAAATTTTAGGGGTCAGGCCGAACTTTTTAGGGGTCAGGCCAAATTTTTTTGTTTTTTTTTTGTTTTGAACTCAAAATATTTCTCAGGGTTGGGGGAGAGTGAAAAATTAGGGGGCTTGATGAGAATGAGGAGTCGGGGAAAATTTTAGGGGTCAGGCCGGATTTTTTAGGGGTCAGGCCAAATTTTTTTGTTTTTCTTTTGTTTTGAACTCAAAATATTTCTCATGGTTGGGGTTAAGTGAAAAATTAGGGGCCTGGAGAGATTGAGGGGTTGAGGAAAATTTTAGCGGTCAGGCCAAACTTTTTAGGGGTCAGGCCAATTTTTTTGTTTTTTTTTGTCTTGAACTCAAAATATTTCTCAGTGTTAGGAGAGAGTGAAAAATTAGGGGGCTGGAGAGATTAAGGGGTCGGGGAAAATGTTAGGGGTTAGGCCGAACTTTTTAGGGGTCAGGCTAAATTTTTTTGTTTTTTTGTTTTGAAGTCAAAATATTTCTCAGGGTTTGAGGAGAGTTAAAAATTAGGGGGCTGGAGAGATTGAGGGGTCGGGGAAAAGTTTAGGGGTCAGGCCGAACTTTTTAGGGGTCAGGTTAGTTTTTAAAATTTTTTTTTCGTTTTGAACTCAAAATATTTCTTAGGGTTGGGGGAGAGTAAAACAAAATTGGAGGGTGCGGCTTGAGATATTAAGGGTCGAGGAAAATTTTAGGGGCTGCGCCAAACTTTTTAGGGGGTTGGGCGAAAGTTTTTTGTTTTTTTAACTTAAAATATTTCGATGGAAAATATATAGTATGCACACCGGGGCTGCGATAGATACGAATATAGTATGCGCACTGGGGCGGCGATAGGTATATATATAGTATGTGCACCAGGGTTGCAATAGGTACCACTATAGTAGTGCATAGAGGTGGCGATAGGTACTATATAGCATGTGCACAGGGATGGCAGTAAGTATGTATATAGAATGCGCACCAGGGCGGTTATAGGTATATATTTAGCATGCGCTCCGGGGCGGCTATCAGTACGTATATAGCACGCACACCAGGGCGACGATAAGTACGTATTTAGCATGCGCACCGGAGCGGCGATAGGAACATATTTAGCATTCGCAGCAGGCCGGCGATAGTGACGTATTTAGCATTTGCACCGGGGCGGCGATAGGTACGTATGTAGCATTCGCAGTGGGGCGGCAGTAGGTACGTATGAATCATGTGCACTGGGGCAGCGATAGTTACTTATTTAGTATGCATACCGGGGCGCCAATAGGTACTTATATAGTATCTACCTGGGGCGGCGATAGGTACGTATATTGTATGTGCACCGGGGTGGCGATAGATATGTATATTGTATGAACACCGCCCCGTAACTATATAGAAGGCGCAGATAGATGTGGTACTTTTTATAGAAATATGTCATACTATTGCCCTACGCAACGTAGGAGAAATGGTGAGGAAGAATCAGCATTCGCAAAAGGCAAAATTAGAAAGTAGCGGTGAAATGGGGCGACCAGGGAAGAGAAAGGTAGAAAGATGAAGAGACGGCTACAGAGGAGGGGGAGAAATAGAAGTTTGAATATAAAGATGTTACACACGCGATTTTTCTTCAATTATGTCTTTATGACCCCGAGCAACGCTGGGTAGCCCCGCTAGTAAAATAGAAGAATTTAAAAAAAAATAATGCAATTTCTTTTAAAACTGTTCTTTCTCTCTCTACACATCCTATCAGGTTACTTTTTTAACACTCCTCCACCGCCCCTCTCTCTCTCGTGCACATGTACATGCACAGTTGGTTCAATATAATAGAAATAGCAACCGACTGACTGTTTGACCGAGTTTTATTGTTTTTAAAACAACTCCCAGTAAGAATGAAAGAAAGTACATTTTTTTTGACTGACATGCACTTATTTGGTCCCTGTTGACCCCAGCAGAATTAATATTACACTATTTCTTTTTTTTTACCATAACCAGCTCGGGGTCACACTGAGTCCAGTGATATAAGATTTGTAAGTGTATCTTTAGTAGTTTCTGAGTTTTTAGTCAGACATACAAACACACATACTGAAACATGACTTTACTTTATATAATAGTCTATTCTTTTTCAGCTAGACATATTGTAAGGTCTAAAACCTGTTAATCTCTCTCTATATAAATGTCAATGTGTGCGCATGTGTGTGTTCTCTATAGAAGAAAAGGTTAGAAAATATCAATAAAAAACTAAAAGTGTAATCATTTTCCGGGGAAAACAATGGAAGTGGTCCTGAATCCTTAAGTGCATCCCTAAGGAATCTATGAGGGCAGACTTTCCCTTAAAACTTCAAATATATCCTATTTTTATTAAATTTAAATCATGTGTATAAAATTCTCTGGGGAAGACAATGGACTCTGTGTCCCTCTGTGTGCCGAATCGCTACATGTCATCCCCCTTAAGGGAGCAACGAGGACCATACCCCCTTAAAACTTAAAATATGTATATCCGATTGTAATGTAAATGAAACTATATTTATAAAACACTAATTCAGAAAGTTTTCCAAAATTTCAGGGAACGAACCGGGAGGGGGGGGGGTAGTAAAAAAAAAAAGAAAAGAAAGTAATATGGTGTTATGAGCACAGTGAAAAGGGACATAGTAGTGTTTCACATAAAATCCTGAGCAACGTCAGGTCTGCCTGCTAGTCTATTATATAAAGGGCAGTTGTCTGTATGTCTGTCTGTTTGTTTGTTTGTATGTCCAGATACTCCTCAAAAACTACGCGGCGACATGTCAAAAAGTTGATATCTTTAGCACCGTACATATCCCGGAATCATAATATCTAAAAATCACGACAAACGATTCACTCGCTGACAGTCAACCGGACCACTTTCCGACAAAAGGTAGCAGTTTTTTCGGATTTTACACGAAATTTCAACGTTAATATGTAGTAAATTCGAAATAATCTAATGTATTTATGTACTAATCCGATAAAAATGCCGAGTCACTATAAGCATCCCATAATCCCTTTGCCGGATGTACCCGGTCTTGCCCTAAATTGTGTCCGGTTGTATCAGATCATCCAATAACTTCTTTCCGGTTGCATCAATAACAACATAGGAATCCTACGTTACGAGTGTGTAGTGAAACAAGGGTTGCTCAATCACATCCGCACTTGTCCCATAATCCCTTGCCGGATGTACCCGGTCTTGACCTAAATTGTGTCCGGTTATATCAGGTCATCATGACGTCAGAGAGTGGCAGTTTTCCTTTCTGTCATTTTTCCCTCTCACACTTTCTTTTTTAATTATTAATAGACGCTAATATCCCCCTCCCCGCCTTCCCTGTGGCCGTTCTGTTATCATGATAGGAATTACCTCCTCCTTTCAGGCCAAATTGGGGGGGGGGGTACGGTATTCGCCGGTGTGAGCATTACCTCCTCCTTTTTTGAGAGTGTTGAGGTAGGGTAGTATCGGTTCCGTTGTCATGATGCACTGATCCCATGCATTACCTCCTCCTTTTTTGAGAAGTGTAGATGTAGAATAGTATCTGCTCCGTTGTCATGATGTGCTCATCCCATGAATTACCTCCTCCTTTTTTGAGAAGTGTAGGGGTAGGGTCGTATCGGTTCCGTTGTCATGATGCCCTCATCCCATGCATTATCTCCTCCTTTTTTGAGAAGTGTTGAGGTAGGGTCGTATCGGTTCCGTTGTCATGATGCCCTCATCCCATGCATTATCTCCTCCTTTTTTGAGAAGTGTTGAGGTAGGGTCGTATCGGTTCCGTTGTCATGATGCCCTCATCCCATGCATTATCTCCTCCTTTTTTGAGAAGTGTTGAGGTAGGGTCGTATCGGTTCCGTTGTCATGATGCCCTCATCCCATGCATTATCTCCTCCTTTTTTGAGAAGTGTTGAGGTAGGGTCGTATCGGTTCCGTTGTCATGATGCCCTCATCCCATGCATTATCTCCTCCTTTTTTTAGAAGTGTTGAGGTAGGGTCGTATCGGTGAAAAATTAGGGGGCTGGAGAGATTTAGGGGTCGGGGAAAATTTTAGGGGTCAAGACGAACTTTTTAGGGGTCAGGCCAAATTTTTTTGTTTTTTTTTTGTTTTGAAGTCAAAATATTTTTCATGTTTGGAGGAGAGTGAAAAATTAGGGGGGCTGGAGAGATTTAGGGGTCGGGGAAAATTTTAGGGGTCAGGACGAACTTTTTAGGGGTCAGGCCAAATTTTTTTGTTTTTTTTGTTTTTTTTTGTTTTGAAGTCAAAATATTTCTCAGGGTTGGGGGAGAGTGAAAAATTAGGGGGCTGGAGAGATTATGGGGTCGGGGAAAATTTTAGGGGTCAGGACGAACTTTTTAGGGGTCAGGCCAAATTTTTTTGTTTTTTTTTGTTTTGAAGTCAAAATATTTTTCATGGTTGGAGGAGAGTGAAAAATTAGGGGTCTGGAGAGATTTAGGGGTCGGAGAAAATTTTAGGGGTCAGGACGAACTTTTTAGGGGTCAGGCCAAATTTTTTTGTTTTTTTTGTTTTTTTTTGTTTTGAAGTCAAAATATTTCTCAGGGTTGGGGGAGAGTGAAAAATTAGGGGGCTGGAGAGATTTAGGGGTCGGGGAAAACTTTAGGGGTCAGGCCGAACTTTTTAGGGGTCAGGCCAAATTTTTTTGTTTATTTTTGTTTTAAAGTCAAAATATTTCTCATGGTTGGAGGAGAGTGAAAAATTAGGGGGCTGGAGAGATTTAGGGGTCGGGGAAAATTTTAGGGGTCAGGACGAACTTTTTAGGGGTCAGGCCAAATTTTTTTGTTTTTTTTGTTTTTTTTTGTTTTGAAGTCAAAATATTTCTCAGGGTTGGGGGAGAGTGAAAAATTAGGGGGCTGGAGAGATTTAGGGGTCGGGGAAAACTTTAGGGGTCATGACGAACTTTTTAGGGGTCAGGCCAAATTTTTTTGTTTATTTTTGTTTTAAAGTCAAAATATTTCTCATGGTTGGAGGAGAGTGAAAAATTAGGGGGCTGGAGAGATTATGGGGTCGGGGAAAATTTTAGGGGTCAGGACGAACTTTTTAGGGGTCAGGCCAAATTTTTTTCTTTTTTTTTGTTTTTTTTTGTTTTGAAGTCAAAATATTTCTCAGGGTTGGGGGAGAGTGAAAAATTAGGGGGCTGGAGAGATTTAGGGGTCGGGGAAAATTTTAGGGGTCGGGGAAAATTTTAGGGGTCAGGACGAACTTTTTAGGGGTCAGGCCAAATTTTTTTTTTTTTTTGTTTTTTTTTTGTTTTGAAGTCAAAATATATCTCATGGTTGGGGGAGAGTGAAAAATTAGGGGGCTGGAGAGATTTAGGGGTCGGGGAAAATTTTAGGGGTCAGGACGAACTTTTTAGGGGTCAGGCCAAATTTTTTTGTTTTTTTTTGTTTTTTTTTGTTTTGAAGTCAAAATATTTCTCAGGGTTGGGGGAAAGTGAAAAATTAGGGGGCTGGAGAGATTTAGGGGTCGGGGAAAATTTTAGGGGTCAGGACGAACTTTTTAGGGGTCAGGCCAAATTTTTTTGTTTTTTTTTTGTTTTGAAGTCAAAATATTTCTCATGGTTGGAGGAGAGTGAAAAATTAGGGGGCTGGAGAGATTTACGGGTCGGGGAAAATTTTAGGGGTCAGGACGAACTTTTTAGGGGTCAGGCCAAATTTATTTCTTTTTTTTTTTTTTTTTTGTTTTGAAGTCAAAATATTTATCAGGGTTGGGGGAGAGTGAAAAATTAGGGGGCTGGAGAGATTTAGGGGTCGGGGAAAATTTTAGGGGTCAGGACGAACTTTTTAGGGGTCAGGCCAAATTTTTTTGTTTTTTTTTGTTTTCAAGTCAAAATATTTCTTCATGGTTGGAGGAGAGTGAAAAATTAGGGGGCTGGAGAGATTTAGGGGTCGGGGAAAATTTTAGGGGTCAAGACGAACTTTTTAGGGGTCAGGCCAATTTTTTTTTGTTTTTTTTTTGTTTTGAAGTCAAAATATTTCTCAGGGTTTGGGGATAGTGAAAAATTAGGGGGCTGGAGAGATTTAGGGGTCGGGGAAAATTTTAGGGGTCAGGACGAACTTTTTAGGGGTCAGGCCAAATTTTTTTGTTTTTTTGTGTTTGGAAGTCAAAATATTTCTCAGGGTGTGGGGAGAGTGAAAAATTAGGGGGCTGGAGAGATTTAGGGGTCGGAGAAAATTTTAGGGGTCAGGACGAACTTTTTAGGGGTCAGGCCAAATTTTTTTCTTCTTTTTTGTTTTGAAGTCAAAATATATCTAATGGTTGTAAGAGAGTGAAAAATTAGGGGGCTGGAGAGATTTAGGGGTCGGGGAAAATTTTAGGGGCCAGGACGAACTTTTTAGGGGTCAGGCCAAATTTTTTTGTTTTTTTGTGTTTGGAAGTCAAAATATTTCTCAGGGTGTGGGGAGAGTGAAAAATTAGGGGGCTGGAGAGATTAAGGGGTCGGAGAAAATTTTAGGGGTCAGGACGAACTTTTTAGGGGTCAGGCCAAATTTTTTTCTTCTTTTTTGTTTTGAAGTCAAAATATATCTAATGGTTGTAAGAGAGTGAAAAATTAGGGGGCTGGAGAGATTTAGGGGTCGGGGAAAATTTTAGGGGCCAGGACGAACTTTTTAGGGGTCAGGCCAAATTTTTTTGTTTTTTTTTGTTTTGAAGTCAAAATATTTTTCATGGTTGGTGGAGAGTGAAAAATTAGGGGGCTGGAGAGATTTAGGGGTCGGGGAAAATTTTAGGGGTCAGGACGAACTTTTTAGGGGTCAGGCCAAATTTTTTTGTTTTTTTTTGTTTTGAAGTCAAAATATATCTCATGGTTGGAGGAGAGTGAAAAATTAGGGGGCTGGAGAGATTTAGGGGTCGGGGAAAATTTTAGGGGTCGGGGAAAATTTTAGGGGTCAGGACGAACTTTTTAGGGGTCAGGCCAAATTTTTTTTTTTTTTTGTTTTTTTTTTGTTTTGAAGTCAAAATATATCTCATGGTTGGGGGAGAGTGAAAAATTAGGGGGCTGGAGAGATTTAGGGGTCGGGGAAAATTTTAGGGGTCAGGACGAACTTTTTAGGGGTCAGGCCAAATTTTTTTGTTTTTTTTTGTTTTTTTTTGTTTTGAAGTCAAAATATTTCTCAGGGTTGGGGGAAAGTGAAAAATTAGGGGGCTGGAGAGATTTAGGGGTCGGGGAAAATTTTAGGGGTCAGGACGAACTTTTTAGGGGTCAGGCCAAATTTTTTTGTTTTTTTTTTGTTTTGAAGTCAAAATATTTCTCATGGTTGGAGGAGAGTGAAAAATTAGGGGGCTGGAGAGATTTAGGGATCGGGGAAAATTTTAGGGGTCAGGACGAACTTTTTAGGGGTCAGGCCAAATTTTTTTGTTTTTTTTTGTTTTCAAGTCAAAATATTTCTTCATGGTTGGAGGAGAGTGAAAAATTAGGGGGCTGGAGAGATTTAGGGGTCGGGGAAAATTTTAGGGGTCAAGACGAACTTTTTAGGGGTCAGGCCAATTTTTTTTTGTTTTTTTTTGTTTTGAAGTCAAAATATTTCTCAGGGTTTGGGGATAGTGAAAAATTAGGGGGCTGGAGAGATTTAGGGGTCGGGGAAAATTTTAGGGGTCAGGACGAACTTTTTAGGGGTCAGGCCAAATTTTTTTGTTTTTTTGTGTTTGGAAGTCAAAATATTTCTCAGGGTGTGGGGAGAGTGAAAAATTAGGGGGCTGGAGAGATTTAGGGGTCGGAGAAAATTTTAGGGGTCAGGACGAACTTTTTAGGGGTCAGGCCAAATTTTTTTCTTCTTTTTTGTTTTGAAGTCAAAATATATCTAATGGTTGTAAGAGAGTGAAAAATTAGGGGGCTGGAGAGATTTAGGGGTCGGGGAAAATTTTAGGGGCCAGGACGAACTTTTTAGGGGTCAGGCCAAATTTTTTTGTTTTTTTGTGTTTGGAAGTCAAAATATTTCTCAGGGTGTGGGGAGAGTGAAAAATTAGGGGGCTGGAGAGATTAAGGGGTCGGAGAAAATTTTAGGGGTCAGGACGAACTTTTTAGGGGTCAGGCCAAATTTTTTTCTTCTTTTTTGTTTTGAAGTCAAAATATATCTAATGGTTGTAAGAGAGTGAAAAATTAGGGGGCTGGAGAGATTTAGGGGTCGGGGAAAATTTTAGGGGCCAGGACGAACTTTTTAGGGGTCAGGCCAAATTTTTTTGTTTTTTTTTGTTTTGAAGTCAAAATATTTTTCATGGTTGGTGGAGAGTGAAAAATTAGGGGGCTGGAGAGATTTAGGGGTCGGGGAAAATTTTAGGGGTCAGGACGAACTTTTTAGGGGTCAGGCCAAATTTTTTTGTTTTTTTTTGTTTTGAAGTCAAAATATATCTCATGGTTGGAGGAGAGTGAAAAATTAGGGGGCTGGAGAGATTTAGGGGTCGGGGAAAATTTTAGGGGTCGGGGAAAATTTTAGGGGTCAGGACGAACTTTTTAGGGGTCAGGCCAAATTTTTTTTTTTTTTTTGTTTTTTTTTTGTTTTGAAGTCAAAATATATCTCAGGGTTGGGGGAGAGTGAAAAATTAGGGGGCTGGAGAGATTTAGGGGTCGGGGAAAATTTTAGGGGTCAGGACGAACTTTTTAGGGGTCAGGCCAAATTTTTTTGTTTTTTTTTGTTTTTTTTTGTTTTGAAGTCAAAATATTTCTCAGGGTTGGGGGAAAGTGAAAAATTAGGGGGCTGGAGAGATTTAGGGGTCGGGGAAAATTTTAGGGGTCAGGACGAACTTTTTAGGGGTCAGGCCAAATTTTTTTGTTTTTTTTTTGTTTTGAAGTCAAAATATTTCTCATGGTTGGAGGAGAGTGAAAAATTAGGGGGCTGGAGAGATTTAGGGATCGGGGAAAATTTTAGGGGTCAGGACGAACTTTTTAGTGGTCAGGCCAAATTTTTTTGTTTTTTTTTGTTTTGAAGTCAAAATATTTCTCATGGTTGGAGGATAGTGAAAAATTAGGGGGCTGGAGAGATTTACGGGTCGGGGAAAATTTTAGGGGTCAGGACGAACTTTTTAGGGGTCAGGCCAAATTTTTTTCTTTTTTTTTTTTTTTTTTGTTTTGAAGTCAAAATATTTATCAGGGTTGGGGGAGAGTGAAAAATTAGGGGGCTGGAGAGATTTAGGGGTCGGGGAAAATTTTAGGGGTCAGGACGAACTTTTTAGGGGTCAGGCCAAATTTTTTTGTTTTTTTTTGTTTTCAAGTCAAAATATTTCTTCATGGTTGGAGGAGAGTGAAAAATTAGGGGGCTGGAGAGATTTAGGGGTCGGGGAAAATTTTAGGGGTCAAGACGAACTTTTTAGGGGTCAGGCCAATTTTTTTTTGTTTTTTTTTTGTTTTGAAGTCAAAATATTTCTCAGGGTTTGGGGATAGTGAAAAATTAGGGGGCTGGAGAGATTTAGGGGTCGGGGAAAATTTTAGGGGTCAGGACGAACTTTTTAGGGGTCAGGCCAAATTTTTTTGTTTTTTTGTGTTTGGAAGTCAAAATATTTCTCAGGGTGTGGGGAGAGTGAAAAATTAGGGGGCTGGAGAGATTTAGGGGTCGGAGAAAATTTTAGGGGTCAGGACGAACTTTTTAGGGGTCAGGCCAAATTTTTTTCTTCTTTTTTGTTTTGAAGTCAAAATATATCTAATGGTTGTAAGAGAGTGAAAAATTAGGGGGCTGGAGAGATTTAGGGGTCGGGGAAAATTTTAGGGGCCAGGACGAACTTTTTAGGGGTCAGGCCAAATTTTTTTGTTTTTTTTTGTTTTGAAGTCAAAATATTTTTCATGGTTGGGGGAGAGTGAAAAATTAGGGGGCTGGAGAGATTTAGGGGTCGGGGAAAATTTTAGGGGTCAAGACGAACTTTTTAGGGGTCAGGCCAATTTTTTTTTGTTTTTTTTTGTTTTGAAGTCAAAATATTTCTCAGGGTTTGGGGATAGTGAAAAATTAGGGGGCTGGAGAGATTTAGGGGTCGGGGAAAATTTTAGGGGTCAGGACGAACTTTTTAGGGGTCAGGCCAAATTTTTTTGTTTTTTTGTGTTTGGAAGTCAAAATATTTCTCAGGGTGTGGGGAGAGTGAAAAATTAGGGGGCTGGAGAGATTTAGGGGTCGGAGAAAATTTTAGGGGTCAGGACGAACTTTTTAGGGGTCAGGCCAAATTTTTTTCTTCTTTTTTGTTTTGAAGTCAAAATATATCTAATGGTTGTAAGAGAGTGAAAAATTAGGGGGCTGGAGAGATTTAGGGGTCGGGGAAAATTTTAGGGGCCAGGACGAACTTTTTAGGGGTCAGGCCAAATTTTTTTGTTTTTTTTTGTTTTGAAGTCAAAATATTTTTCATGGTTGGTGGAGAGTGAAAAATTAGGGGGCTGGAGAGATTTAGGGGTCGGGGAAAATTTTAGGGGTCAGGACGAACTTTTTAGGGGTCAGGCCAAATTTTTTTGTTTTTTTTTGTTTTTTTTTGTTTTGAAGTCAAAATATTTCTCAGGGTTGGGGGAGAGTGAAAAATTAGGGGGCTGGAGAGATTTAGCGGTCGGGGAAAATTTTAGGGGTCAGGACGAACTTTTTAGGGGTCAGGCCAAATTTTTTTGTTTTTTTTTGTTTTGAAGTCAAAATATTTCTCATGGTTGGAGGAGAGTGAAAAATTAGGGGGCTGGAGAGATTTAGGGGTCGGGGAAAATTTTAGGGGTCAGGACGAACTTTTTAGGGGTCAGGCCAAATTTTTTTGTTTTTTTTTGTTTTGAAGTCAAAATATATCTCATGGTTTGGGGAGAGTGAAAAATTAGGGGGCTGGAGAGATTTAGGGGTCGGGGAAAATTTTAGGGGTCAGGACGAACTTTTTAGGGGTCAGGCCAAATTTTTTTTTTTTTTTTTTTTTTTTTTTTGTTTTGAAGTCAAAATATTTATCAGGGTTGGGGGAGAGTGAAAAATTAGGGGGCTGGAGAGATTTAGGGGTCGGGGAAAATTTTAGGGGTCAGGACGAACTTTTTAGGGGTCAGGCCAAATTTTTTAGGGTCTGCCCAAGGTTAGGGGCGGCGATATGTCTGTATTTAGCTTCCACACCGGGGCGGCGATAGGTACTTATTTAGCATTCAGCAGTGGTGATAGGTACTTATATAGCATGTGCACATGGGCGGTAATAAGTACGTATATAGTATGCACACCGGGGCAGTGATAGGTATGTATTTAGCATGCGCACTGAGGAAGCGAGAGGTTCATATATAGCACGCGCACCGGGGCGGCGATAGGTACGTATATAGCACGCGCACAGGGGCGGCGAAAGGTACATATTTAAAATTCACACCGGGCGGCGAAAGGTACATATTTAAAATTCACACCGGGGCGGCGATAGGTACGTATTTAGCATTCAAACCGAGGCAGCGATATGTACGTATTTAGCTTCCGCACCGGGGCGGCGATAGGTACGTATTTAGAATTCACACCGGGGCGGCAATAGGTACGTATTTTGAATTCACACCGGGGCGGCGATAGGTATGTATTTAGCATTCGCACCGGGGCGGCGATATGTACGTATTTAGCTTCCACACCAGGGCGGCGATAGGTACGTATTCAGAATTCAGGGGTGGCGATAGCTACGTATGTAGCATGTACACATGGGCAGCAATAAGTACGTACATAGCATGCGCTCTGCGGCGGCGATCAGTACATATATTGCATGCGTACCGGGGCGGCGAAAGGTATGTATTTCGCATTCGCACTGTAGTGGTGATAGGTACGTATTTAGCATTCGCACTGGGGCGGCTATAGGTACGTATTTAGCATTCGCACCAGGGCGGCTATAGGTACGTATTTAGCATTCGCACTGGGCCGGCGATAGGTACGTATTTAGCATTCACACCAAAGCGGCAATATGTACATATTAATTATTCGCACTAGGGCAGTGATAGGTACTTATGTAGCATGCACACCGGGGCGCAATTGGTATGTCTTTAGTATTCGCACTAGGGCAGCGATAGGTACTTATGTAGCATGCACACCGGGGCGCAATAGGTATGTATTTAGCATTCACACCGGGGCAACGATAGGTACTATTTAGCATTCGCAACGGGGCGGCGATAGGTACTTAAATAGTATCTGCACCGGGGCGGCGATAGGTACGTATATAGTATGTGCACTGGGGCGGCGATAGGTACGTATATAGTATGCGCACCGGGGTGATGATAGATACGTATATAGTATGAACACCGGGGTGGAGATAAGTACCTATATAGAAGGCGCAGATAGAGGTGTTACTTTTTATAGAAATATGTCATACTATTACCCTGGGCAATAGGAGAAATGGTGGGGAAGAAACAGCTTTTGCAAAAGGCAAAATTAGAAAGTAGCGGCGAAATGGGGCGACCAGGAAAGAGAAAGGTAGCAGATAAAGAGACGGCTATAGAGAGAGGGGGCGGACATAGAAGTTTGAATATAAAGATGTTACACACACGATCTTTCTTCAAATATATGTTTTCATGACCCCGAGCAACGCCGGGTAGCCCCGCTAGTCATATATAAAGCTCTATTTTGATATTGAGCACTTTTTATAAACCCGGTAAAAATTCTCTGGATTACTAGTCTGTGGATATTTTTTACCTGGATTATTACCATTATTATATATATATATATATATATATATATATATATATATATATATATATATATATATATATATATATATATATATATGGATTGCTGCTGATGAGATGCTATATATTACTTACTTTCACTCTAATGTTCCCTCGCTGTATTGAACAAAAAAGTATGTCTCCTTATTGCATATTTCTCGGCTTTTTGAAGAGGAACGGCGAACTATTCTTTAATGCTATTTGACCATTTTTGTTAGTGGGCGTCCTCTTGGTGTTGCGTTTAAGAAGTCTTTTCTGTAGCTGTCATTTATTATCCCACTATTCCTAGCAGCATGACTAAACCAGCGAAGTCTCCTAGACGACACTACATATTCGATAATTTTCACCATGCCTAGCGCTTCGCGTATGCAAGCATTAGTAAGCCTGCCATTCCTAGAAACCTTGAGGATTGTCTTAAGAGATTTCATCTCAAACACTAACAGAGCTTTGACTTTTTGTTCTCTAGTAGTCCATGTCTCTGAAACGTATATGGCTATTGTCAGAATGAGTGCCTTATACAATCTAACCTTAAGGGTTATGGGCATTTCTCTAGAAATCCACGTTGCGTTTCCTAAACGGCCAAACGCATGTGACACCATTGATATCCTGTGCAAGACACCTGAAGCACAGTTGAAGACTGCCAAAAGACTTAGACGCTGCAACTTTTGGAATTTCTTGATCGTCTATTTGTATTCTTTCATCAGCTTCTGGTGACATGATTGCACATTTAAGAGGATTAATCTTGTAGCCCAATTTTGGCAGGCTTTTTTAAGCTCCGAGGTTTGAATTTTAAGTTCTTCAAATATAGCTAATATGGGTGTAGCATCATCTGCATACGTTACACCATTTAGCATGGCATCTCTCAATTAAAACTATTTGTCTAAACTTGAAATATCCTTCCTAACGTGTTCCAGGAATACGTTGAATAGACTGTGTTAAATCATGCAGACTTGCCTCACTCCAAGCTTCACTAGAAACCAATCAGGGAGTTGCTCTCCAGCATTAACTGAACATTACGTATGCTCGTATAAGTGTTTATTAATAGCAACGTATTTTAAGGGAATTCCAATTTGGTACAACATTTACCAGAGCAGGGCGCCTCCCTTTATAGAGTGTCGAAGGCAGCATTGAAGACAACGAAGTTAAAATTCAATGAAACTTGGTGCTTTCTTTCATGAAGTATTCGATCACACAGCAAGTAAAATTAATTCCCCGAACAGTAGAGTGTTGCACTATGTTTATGTCCTCTTACGAAGATTAAAATCAAGATAGAATAGTACTGAACCTTATGTCTAGAATTATGTCATAATTATTCTTTACAATATATTTTTTTATTCTACGTATGATTCCTTTTTATATATCTTTTACTTTTACTTTATCATTGAGGGGAAGATAGTTTTACTTTTCCCTCCATATGTTGTCAGACATACTCGACTTTCCTATATCTTCACGTATTGTAACTTTCCGGTGTTCTTCTAGTTTTACGTGTAATGGGCAGCATGTGTGAGCTTTGTATATGTGTTTTTTTTTGCATTTACATGTCCAGCAATATACACAATTCTTGGTCATGATCTTTTTCTGTAAAAGCCTTGTATCAGACAAGAATATTTCGGAGAGTTGACTATTTCCCGAATACTGTCCGGATGTTATGCATCATAAAAATCTTTCAGATAAGTCCTCCGTATATGGTAGACGGACTGTTGTGAGTTTACGACTAGTGTCGTGTTACGTGTGATCAAGATTTCTCGGAGGTAATGCTTTCTGGAGAGTTACTTCGGTGAGGTGTTTTCCTTAGGGTGTCGTTCTTCCGTTTATTTCTTTTGGTGTTACTACATGTTTCTTTTTCTTTTGCCCTATATTGTGTTCAAAGAATGGGTACTGTTCCAGATGATGCGCCTGATTTCCGTGACTTCGCGCCGACAATGATCGGGCATGTCGCGGAAGCGCCCGAGCGCTGACGGAATAATATCATTTTTTTTCTTTCTTTTATCTTATCAAGACATTGACAACATTTTAACCCCCCACCCCAAAAAAAACATTTGTTTCACAAAAAAAAAAACATGATTTTAATCTATGTAATTTTTCTTTGAATTTATTCGTCTTATATTAGCGTCTGCTAGTCTTCCAGTTAGAGCTTGGCAGTTTAAATGCAGGCATTATAATACTTCCTATTTTAAATATGGCGTCAGCTATTCCTTTGCCTGTATATATATATATATATATATATATATATATATATATATATATATATATATATATATATATACATATATATATGTATATATATATACATATATATGTGTGTATATATATATGTATATATATACATATATATATGTGTGTGTGTATATATATGTATATATATACATATATATATGTGTATATGTATATAGTGTACATATATAGTATATATATATATATATATATATATATATATATATATATATATATATATATAATTGGCAGCATTGAAGTCAACGAAGTTAAAATTCAATGGAACTTGGGGCTTTCTTCTATAATACATCCTATTTTAAATATGGCGTCAGCTATTCCTTTGCCTGTATGTATATATATATATATATATATATATATATATATATATATATATATATATGTATATATATATATATATGTATATATATATACATGTATATATATATACATATATATATATATATATATACATATATATATATGTCTGTATATGTATACATATATATATGTATATATATACAGATATATATATATGGGTATATATATATGTATATATATATACATATATATATATGTGTTTATGTATATAGTGTACATATATAGTATATATATATATATATATATATATATATATATATATATATATATATATATCATTTCTATTGTAATAGGGAGGGAAAAATCACAGCAGAGTATTCGATTAATTGAGAATCAAAATTATTTTGTAGCGTGTCTAATATGAGCAAGCCGACTAAGTCATAAGGACCCATTGCTACCTCAAATGGGTGCTCTGGGTTCGATTTTTAAACCAAGTCCATTTCCTCGAAGAAAAGTAGTGTTTTTTAATAATATTGTGTCTATTTCTAGTTCGCTAATGTCTGTGTTTGAAAGTGCAAAGGTTAAGGCCCTATCTAGGGCTTGTTTTGTTTTGGATGGGTAGAAGTCTACTATGTCTATTTGTGTGAATTTGCATAGGTTTTTTTTTTTCTTTGTATATCATTGAACCAATTTAGGACTGAATTTGTATTGCCCCACAGACTGAGATTTGTGTTTACCTTCATTTTATTAACTATATTTTTAACTATTGATTTACTTTCTAGTCCTAGTTCGCTTTTAGCTTATTTATGAAGTTATCGTTGTGGTCTTTAATGGCGACAAAGGTTTTCCTCTTTGCTAGGTAGTTAATTCTGTATTCGACACCTAACTATCTCAGTAGTTTCATTATGAATGGTCCCATATGTATTCATATTAGCTAAGTGATATTTTTCGGTAATGGATCATTTGGTTACGCTTATTAATTAATAAACTGAATACAGGATTATAGACAAAATAAGGAATATTTAAATTTAATAAAAATCGAGGTAAAAGTAATTAAAAGAGTCAAATCTCATAATAAATCTAAATATAAAAATTAACAATTAAAAAAGTTTGAACGAATCAAAGATGATAAAAACTGTTTCTTAAATAATAAAAATGTAAAATATTTATATTATTAATGTTGTTATTATTATTATTATTATTATTATTATTATTATTATTATTATTATTATTATTAAGAAAACTTAACTTTGATAAGCGATATTTGTGTCTCTAAGTTCTACGTATAAAAAACTCGCTCATGTTTCTCAAGGGAGTAAACTCTGATTTTTCATATGCTCTTCATTTATCAAACATGCACGCACTACTAATACTTACTATGAACAAATATATTCAAGCCCATTAATATATATTATACAACTAATTCCATGTATTTCTGTTTGTATACGTTCACCAAATGTAATTTAGTTTAATATATATATATATATATATATATATATATATATATATATATATATATCAAGTACATATTATAATTATGGTTGGCTTTGAGATTGATTTTTCAGACATAAATTACAAATATATTCGCAGAGAGATAATGACGCTTTTTTTTACATAATAATATACTCTATAATATATAAATGCATTACGGGGGATTTAATTGTGTAATTAAATGATTTTCAAATAGTCTTTTAAAAATGTTGTTTACTCTATTGTATGTTGGATGTAAATAAATATCCGAATATAATAAATAGAAATAATCATATTTTAATCACGTAATTGTTGTAAATTAATAGTTTACGTAGTAGTTGCTTTTTACTATGAAAAGAAAACTTAATTTCTAAAATTTAATATTATTAGGAATTTTCCAACGATGAAATTCTAAGGAAGAAAAAAAACGTAGAATTTCTACGAGATTATAAGATTTCGAATAATTGAATTCGTGGATTCCCCTCTTCATTTTTTGTATATATATATATATATATATATATATATATATATATATATATATATATATATATATACAATGACGTCACTGCTTATTAAGCCCGAAAGACCACTCGAGGATAAGGGTTAACGAGTTTGACTGATGGATGGTGGGACAACATCGCGATCACAGA
Source organism: Sepiola atlantica (assembly GCA_963556195.1). Taxonomy (NCBI): domain Eukaryota; kingdom Metazoa; phylum Mollusca; class Cephalopoda; order Sepiida; family Sepiolidae; genus Sepiola; species Sepiola atlantica. Next base: position 10,149,320 of record OY744521.1, on the reverse strand, counting down.
TACGATGGTTGTAGCAGTTTCGAAATGATTCATTTACGGGACGGTTCAACAAGAACTTCTTTACATTGGACTTGAAGAGGAGCATATTGTAGTCGGCTGGGAAGCATGCTCGCGGCATTGTGTTCCAGAGACTTGATGTTCTAAGAAAGAAACTTGCTCACGTGGGTTTCTTTCGCTCTGGCCACGCAGAGGGAGAAAAGGAACTCATGTACACTTGTAATAACTAGACGGATTCTTGTTGTGAATGTTTGGCAAGCTGTTTTGAACTCTGTCAAGGCTGGATAGGTATTTCTGAGCAGCATCTTCCCATATGGGGCAGCAGCAGCACCTCCCCATATGTGGCAGCAGCAGCACTTCCCCATATGGGGCAGCAGTACTTTCCTATCTTAGGACGTATTTGACTCTGTTTTGTTTTTCTTGTAAGTTTGGTTTTTCCTTCTCTTTTCACTTTCTACAAAGAGCCATATATCTCGGGAAACAACATCTAGTTAACTTGATGATCTATTATTAGCTACAAAATTTTAGGTTAAAAATGTTAAATCCGTCAAATTGAAATAGCCGTGTTGATCTCACAACGTATTTACTGAACGAGCCAGCGCCCTTCCACGTGATTCACGAATCCGATATTTGTAAATGTACGAATATAAATCTGCAAGGGCGTCATCATGATATTAAATCACGTTTAGAGTGGGCGCAAAGTCATATTACTTACATCGAAAAACCGGTGCACTTTTACCCTCTTGCATGTGCGCTATGCATGTGGGTGTTTTCTGCACTGACACACATCTTAATGTTATTAACATCTGTGTTCTTTGAAAAAGAAATATTTTTTACGTAGGCACCATGAAATATCATTGAAATGCATATATATATGCATATAAACAATAAATAAGTATATATATTTTAAAAAATGTTGTACCTACTAAAAATAAAACGCCCGTAAATATACATGGACATAACATAAGATGGTGTATGAGGAATTGGTGTAAATGTGGACAATAACATATCTGACTTTAATTTGTTGAGTATTAGTAGTAACTATTCTTTTCTTATGAAATAGTTTGTAGAATGGGATAAAACACGAAAGTGTCTTTTTAGCTTACTTGCTATATGTGTATTTTATAACATACATGAAGTATTCGATCACACAGCAAGTAAAATTAATTCCCCGAACAGTAGAGTGTTGCACTATGTATATGTCCTCTTACGAAGATTAAAATCAAGATATAATAGTACTGAACCTTATATCTAGAATTATGTCATAATTATTCTTTACAATATATTTTTTTTATTCTACGTATGATTCCTTTTTATATATCTTTTACTTTTACTTTATCATTGAGGGGAAGATAATTTTACTTTTCCCTCCATATGTTGTCAGACATACTCGACTTTCCTATATCTTCACGTATTGTAACTTTCCGGTGGGCAGCATGTGTGAGCTTTGTGTATGTGTTTTTTTTTTCATTTACATGTCCAGCAATATACACAATTCTTAGGCATGATCTTTTTCTGTAAAAGCCTTGTATCAGACAAGAATATTTCGGAGAGTTGACTATTTCCCGAATACTGTCCGGATGTTATGCACTATAAAAATCTTTCAGACAAGTCCTCCGTATATGGTAGACGGACTGTTGTGAGTTTACGACTAGTGTCGTGTTATGTGTGATCAGGATTTCTCGGAGGTAATGTTATGCTTTCTGGAGAGTTACTTCGGTGAGGTGTTTTCCTAGGATGTCGTTCTTCGCTTTATTTGTGTTGGTGTTACTACATGTTTCATGTTCTTTGTCCCGATTTTGTGTTCAAAGAATGGGTACTGTTCCAGATGGCGCGCCTGATGTCCGTGACTTCGCGTCGACAATGATCGGGCATGTCGCGGAAGCGCCCGAGCGCTGACGGAATAATATCATGTTTTTCTTTCTTTTATCTTATCAAGACATTGAAAACATTTTAACCCCCCACCCAAAATAAAACATTTGTTTCACAAAAAAACATGATTTTAATCTATGTATTTTTTTCTTTGAATTTATTCGTCTTATATTAGCGTCAGCCAGTCTTCCAGTTAGAGCTTGGCAGTTTAAATGCAGGCATTGGCTATCGCTAAGAACGGCAGCCCTAACCCAAACAGAAAACCTACCCCTAAACCCTAACCCTAAACCCTAACCTTAAACCTAACCCATTTTCTTTCTTTCTTTGTTTTATGTTAGCAAGAAGAAAAAAAATAAAAACAGCGAAACTAATGAAAAAGGAAACATTGACAAATCCCCCCCCCCAAAAAAAAAAAATTCTACACATTTGAGTGAAAATGGTTAACTTGACCCCCCCCCCTAAAAACCCTACAGTTTGTACGGTTTTTATCTTTTTATCCATGTATTTTTTCTTTTAATTTATTCGTCCTATATTATCACCTGCAAGTCTTCCATTAACGCTTGGTGTTCTCGTCTCGGTAACTCTCGTCAGCTTCCGCGACTTGCCCGATCATTGCCAACGCGAAATCATTGACATCAGGCTCGTCATCAAAAACTGCAACAAACAATGATTTATTTCATTATGGATGGTGAAAGTTGTTAGTTGATATACAGGTGATCTAAAACCATCTAGTAAGGACAATTAATTATTATGTCCATTCTCTATAATCAAATGTAAAGATGGACGGATGGGGTTCATTTACTCAAAGATGCTTGAACACAATGCTGATTAGACCAGAGTATGGACGTATCAACCACGGTTGGAGTTTTAGTGATGTGGATCCTAATGCCATTGTTTCGCAGTATCTCATGTAAATATTGGTCAGTACTCGAACAAGGGAAATCCTATCACCATCCCACTTTCTTTTCCAGGAAACCCTCCAACATATTTTGTATTCTCTCACTCTCATTTCGAGATATTCTTGCTTGTTTTCGGTTCTAAACAAAAGGAAAAATAGTTGACAGTGAATTTTCCGAAAGGATTATACTAATGGAGATATTACTAAGGTTACACTCAGTAAAACGTACTGTGGATATTTTACTGGGAAAGGATCCGGTAATAATGTACCATAATAAATTTCATTTAAAGTATTTCGTGGCAGCTCTTGCTGGTTAAAATGCAGGAGAAAAACAAAAATAAGAGATTTAACCCCCTATATTTGATATTATTACCCCATATATATATATATATATATATATATATATATATATATATATATATATATATATAGTAGTAATTCCTGTATCCACATAAAATTTTATAAGGAGATATAATTTTTTATGTATCAATTTTCAGTATTTACTTCCACAGTGCTCGATACGTAAATAGAGCTAGGTAGAAAGCTATGAAAATATATTAATGGCAATTAAACTACAGAGAGGCTCCCGCGTTTCATCCCCGGGGATGAAACGCGGGAGCCTCTCTGTAGCTTAATTTGCATAAGTATATTTTCATAGCTTACTATAAATATATATAACATTTTGCGAACCATCAATCACCCAAACATTATATGCCTAAACAAAAAAAGTGGAGATATATAAGGACTGTATTCACAGGAGAAAGGCACTTCTGATAAATTGGGCAGAACAAAAGATATAGGTCATAACCGCAGAGTACCCAGAATACGTACTTTTAGGATTTTTGATTCTACGATGATGGATTCGGCTTCCGAATTTCGGATTGAACTGTATGGTATCCCGACTGTGGCCTTAAACTAGATTTCTATTATTGCATGTTTTAGTTATAGATTGTTTTTTATATTTACGCATATAGCTGTTTTAAAATTTTAAATTCTAATTTAAAATTTCTTATGTGGAGTACCCCATATCTCAATTTTTTCTTCTCTTGCCTTTTATTTTTATTTTTACACAATTTTATGTTATCCTTTATTTTATTAAACAGTGTATTTATTTCATCTTTATTTATTTTTCTTTATTTATTTTTCTTCATTTTTCTTCATTTTTCTTCATTTTTCTTCATTTTTCTTCATCATTCTTTTTCATATTTCTTTACTCCCCCCACCTTTTTATAATTAGTACCTTAAAATTGTTTATGATTAGTACCCATAGGACTTTATAAATTTATAAATAGTGTGATTACAATTTATTTAATTATAAGTTTAATTTTAATGATTTATTATTTAATATTTTTAGTAATATATTATTACATTAGCATATTATTTCAATATAATTTTTAACTTAATATTAATTTTATTTTTATTTTTAACGTTATCTCCATTTACTTTCGATAACATATATAGCGGCTCTATTAGTTAAATTTGAATCCTTTCCATAACGGGCTACGTAATTCCACGCACGTGACAATTTCGACCTGCTAGTTTGCCATCTGTCCAACTGTTAACGTTATTCCCATTTAATTTCTTGCTTTTTCTATGTACAGCGTCGCTGTTGTTTTGATCTGAAACCTTTTCATAACTGACTACGTATTTTCCACGCACGTGACAATTTTAAATCTGAAAGTGTTCAATCTTTCCTACGGACAATATTTTGAAATTCCTGGCGGTAGTTCTCACTCATTAAGCTATACGACTCCGCTGAATAAGGTCCGATTTTCTCGGATCTGAAACCTTGGTCCGGATGTTGTAACACTTTATTTAATATTAATAAATATCATTCTCTTATTAATTATCTAGTTAATTTTACTTTTGCATTAATAATTGAGCACTCTGCTGGGGAACTCTCCCAATTAAGAAATACGGTATATATATATATATATATATATATATATATATATATATATATATATATATATATATATATATAAGCGTGTGTATATGTGTATTGTGTGCGTTTGTTGTTTAAAAGTCATATATAAAACATCTAATCTTACCTTGATCTTTGTCTTAAATGTCTTAATCTGTTTTCTAATGTTCTAATGTGGGCTGAACAGAGAAACACGCGTTTTGAGTTTCAAAAATGCACATTGATTTTATGTTTTCCTTTTCTCTTTTTTCACCGAGTAGGTTGAAAGAACGTTAGAAATATTTTTACATTTCGTCAGTTTTTACATCCCACCTGTGTACGTACAATTTGAAATACCTATATCAAAGCCGATCTTTTTTCTCATTCAACCATAATAGATTCTAGTAAACAAAATACGAGCTTACACTCGGTGACTTCGTAGTTCCCTCTTTTTGATATCGACTTCTTTTGCCATCGCATTTCCCCCCTGGACGACAGATTCTGTAGGAGGTTCCTTCTTTTTAAAACCTGTGTCTACACATGTACACTAGACATCAACAAAAGCTAAACCGTGTAACAAACTCACTAACCACAGATGCCACATTAAGTCAGTTCTAGTAAATGTAGGTACACATGTCAAATTAATAAGCATACCTTATACCCTGCACTCGCTAAAGAATGATGATCTACGCTTCCTACAATACGCCAATTTCATCCACAAATCGTCGAGTGTTTACATTACAACATAAGTGATCGTAAAATACTAAAAATTAAAAAATCATGTCACCATTTTAATAAATTATTATACTTAATTCACCTAAATCAACGTTTGTTTCCCTAAGTTATTTTGCTATATATTTTACTTACACAAATTACATGCTAAAATATTCCTCAGTTTTGAGATTGAGGTATGTTTTTTGTTAGCATTAGCCGTAACTTGATATTAACTCACGACATGACACATATCGTACTCAGCTTTTATCAAGCGATTCACACAATGTAAACGTACTTTGTTTCACCTTTCTCGCTTTTATTTTATACGGCATATATAATTCTCGTTTCCGTCACTCTCCCACTTCTCTCGCTATTAATATTACCATCGAATGTAACTAAGAAGACAGAAACCTATTCTCCATCAATTATGGTTATTAATTCTCATTCAGGAAAATACGAAATGGCAAACCAGACATTGCCAAATCTGCCGCAAAAAAAGTGGGCTCCCTCTACCGTGCTAGTAAACTCCTCACACCTGACATTATCCTGTATCTCTACAAAACCACCATACGCCCATGCAGGGAGTATTTTTGCCACATCTGGGATGGTGTATCATCCACTAGTCTCTCCCTTCTAGGCAAGGCCCTAAAAAGAGTCGCCAACTTAATAGGCTTCTCACTATCCACCACGCTCCAGTCCCTGTCCCATTGCCGCAATGTTGAATCCTTGTGTTAGTTCTACAAATACTTAAATGGATTCTGCTTTGATGAACTGGCTGCTCTGCTGCTCCTTCGACGTAAATACACTTGACCAACTCGACAATCAACTAAATTCTGTGGATTTTGGAATTGTGGAGGTCCCCAGATGCCGCAGAGCCTTCTAATGCAATAGCTTCTTTCCTTGTGCCGCTGGCCTCTGGAACTCCTTCCCTGCTCATTATTTCCCCGACTGTATTGACATGGAGAGGTTTAAAACTAATGTAAACAGCATCTCGCTGCACAGCTCTCAACTTAGAATGACACCCAAAACCTTAATGCTCAGTAGCCATTTACGTTTACAATGTCGGCTTGCCTTGTTTGAAGTGAGTTATGTTTTAACAATTGTGAGTTATGTTTTAACATTTGTGAGTTATGTTTAAACATTTGTGAGTTATGTTTTAACATTTGTGAGTTATGTTTTAACATTTGTGAGTTATCGTTAAACATTTGTGAGTTATGTTTTAACATTTGTGAGTTATGTTTTAACATTTGTGAGTTATGTTTTAACATTTGTGAGTTATGTTTTAACATTTGTGAGTTATGGTTAAACATTTGTGAGTTATGTTTTAACATTTGTGAGTTATGTTTAAACATTTGTGAGTTATGTTTTAACATTTGTGAGTTATGTTTTAACATTTGTGAGTTATGGTTAAACATTTGTGAGTTATGTTTTAACATTTGTGAGTTATGTTTTAACATTTGTGAGTTATGTTTTAACATTTGTCAGTTATGTTTTAACATTTGTCAGTTATGTTTTGTGTTTCATGTGTATATGTATGTTTACATGTATGTATGTATGTATGTATATGTTTTATGTTGTATTTGTGTTTTATGATTTGTGAGTTATGGTTTGTGTTTTATGTTGTATTTGTATGTTTACATGTGTGTATGTATTTATATGTTTTTTGTTGTATTTGTGTTTTATGATTTGTGAGTTATGTTTTGTGTTTTATGTTGTATATGTATGTTTACATGTATGTATGTATTTATATGTTTTATGTTGTATTTGTGTTTTATGATTTGTGAGTTATGTTTTGTGTTTTATGTTGTATATCTATGTTTACATGTATGTATGTATTTATATGTTTTATGTTTTATTTGTGTTTCATGATTTGTGAGTTATGTTTTGTGTTTTATGTTGTATATGTATGTTTACATGTATGTATGTATTTATATGTTTTATGTTGTATTTGTGTTTTATGATTTGTGAGTTATGTTTTGTGTTTATGGTGTATATGTATGTTTACATGTATGTATGTATTTATATGTTTTATGGTGTATTTGTGTTTTATGAGTTGTCAGTTATGTTTTGTGTTTTATGTTGTATTTGTATTTTTACATGTATGTATGTATTTATATGTTTTATAATTATATTTATGTTTTATAATCATATTTATATGTTTTATATGTTTACATGTATGTATGTATTTATATGTTTTATATTGTATTTGTGTTTTATGATTTGTGAGTTATGTTTTGTGTTTTATGTTGTATTTGTATGTTTACATGTATGTATTTTTATGTTTTATAATTATATTTATGTTTTATAATTATATTTATGTGTTTTATATGTTTACATGTATGTATGTATTTATATGTTTTATATTGTATTAGTGTTTCATGATTTGTGAGTTATGTTTAAGTTATTTAGTTATTAAGTTATTATTTAGTTATTTAGTTATTTAGTTATTTAGTTATTATGTTTTAGTTATTATAATTATATGTATGTATTATAATCATATATTTTTATGGTTTATATGTTTACATGGATGTATATATTTATATGGTTTATGTTGTATTTGTGTGTTATGATTTGTGAGTTATGTTTCATAGTTTTATGTGAGTTATGTTTTATGGTTTGTGTGAGGTATGTTTTATGTTATGTTTTAAAATGTTTTATGTGAGTTATGTTTTAAAAAATCCAGATAAAGTAAAGTAACTTTATATTTATAAGCATGGTCCGACATTGTAGAACGGCCAGATTGTGTAGTTTTGCTGTGTTGGTTTGTTAACATTATTTCTCGAAGCAGGTACTTACAGGCGGTACAACGTGAAGGTTGCCAACATCCATGAGTTAAATTGATTCTATGTAATCGACTGAATCCGAAATGGACATAGCAAGATCCTTAATTCGCGTCGATATTCACTTTACCACCACCTCAACCCAAATAGCAAGATTAGAGTCCCTGAGGCGATCATAATAGTCGGAAATAGTTAAACAGTATAACCCTTTTGTCGCAAGTTGTTGGTTTTACAACCAACGACTCGCGGCAGAAGGGTTAAACTGTTTAACCAATATTACAATATATATTTATATCAAAAAATGTTCATTATAAAATATAAAATTAAAATATAAAATATGAAATTATAAAATATAACATACACAAATGTATATTTTATTATTATAAAATGTTATTATTAAAATGTTATTATTAATTTTTTTAATTAATTTAATATTAATAAATTTTATTAATTAATATAATATTATTAATTATATATATATATATATAACTATAGTTATATATAGTTATAACTATATATAACTATAACTATATATAACTATATATAACTATATATATATATATATATATATATATATATGCATATACATCATATATGATATGATAAGATATGATATCTTATATATGATATGATATCATATATGATATATCATATATGATATATATATCCTATAGGCATATATATATATATGCATATATATATGCATATATATAACTATATATATATATAACTATATATAACTATAGTTATATATATAGCTCAAATATATATATAATATTATTAATTAATATAATTTTAATAAATTTAATATTTATTAATTTAATTATTAATTTTATTATTAAATGTTATTATTATAAAATTTTATAAAATTATAAAATATAAAATATGAAATATAAAAATATAAAATATAAAATATAAAATATAAAATATAAAATGAAAATATTCATATTTTATAAAAAATATATATATCGATATTTAAAAATCTACATTCCAAGGTTTTATTCGAATAAGTGTATCTAATCTTTTATCAGCTCTTAATATTTGTTGATTTGAATGACATGTTATTGCTACAAGTGCGGATTGAATAAGTTACTTTCTACGAATGGTTGTTCTTGTTAAGTTTAATTTAGCATCACATGGAAAATATAAAGGTTAGATGTGTAGGTTGTTTTGAGTATCATATAGTTGGTTACTCAAAGAAGTCCAACTATGGAATCGTAACATTTTTACCATCCTTTCTGCAACTCAACCATATATTTGACAAGTAAAATCCAATCCATACATGCTTGTGCACCAGGTTTCAGTCATTTCATTGCTTTTAAATGATAAGCACATCTGGGTACGACGTAAACAAATTGTCAGTTACTTTTATATACTCGATTCTTGCGACAACCCGTTGCTTTATCCGTACCAATGAAAATCTGAGAACTAAGACTCCGTGTATGTAAAGTTAATTACGGCTCACATACCTTACTTATGAGACGATCATCAAAGTGCCACTATAAAAATGACTGTTGGGCCTTCATGACTATAACATGGTGTCCAAGTAAGTAGAAATAAATACGTACCAAATATGTATGGGTTAGAGAACGTATTATCATTTTAATTAACTATTTTTTGCTGTAACTATTCGGGGTACACCTATACATACTTCGCCGAAAGAAACAGATTAATGTATCTTTCTGCTTTCTTTCTCTCGTTCTAATTATTTTTCTCTCATTTTTGCTCATATGTCATTCGCCTTTTTTTTATCTTATTCGTCTGTCCTGGTCTTTTCTGCTTATTCATTGATATAAAAAGCTAGCAGACGCCATTCCCACTCCTCGCTCGATTATTATTCCAAGTTTCAAAATGTCTAGTCTTGCATTATTTGTAAAATATTTCTTATCTTCTTCGCATGTACTCCCAACTCTGTCCACCATCATTTACTTTCTTGTATTGTCCTTCATTATTTCATAGTTTTTTTTCTTCTCTCCATTGTGTGTTTCCAGTGCCCTCTTCGAACGCACGAGATAGCCTTTGATTATTCGGTTTCTCATACGGGTTGCCTCTCGTCAAATTATTTTCATTATTTCGTTATATTTTTTCTTACTGTCTGGCTTTCATATTGCCAGAGACGCGCTTATATGTTGTTCTGTTTATGACAATACTATCGGATGTGCTGTACCGCTTATTTCATATTTAATGTGGACATGCACAGACGAATTACAGCATTTGCGAACTAAGCGAACCGTATCACACATATATATAAACCGAAATACCAATACTATCTTACAGGCTTTTATCCACATATCACTCCTTACAAAAAGGTGAGACGGATTAAAGTATTATATAAATATTTACACTGTTTTGGTGTTTAATGACTTAACGTACATGCTGACTCTTATTATACACCTACTACTCATGTAATAGTTAATAGATTTTACAGTTTTCGTTTTACAACCAAACGATACATCGTAAAAATAACAAATAAACTTCCTACAATACCTGACTTGTTCACCAAAGTTCAAACATGAAGATCCTACAGTAATTGTTAATTATCGCTGTTCAGACATAAGCACAGTATGATATTACGTGAAAAATCGCCAATAACTCTAAAACATTCCCCTAAACGCACCGGCCTGATTTTGACTGTGGATTCACTCCTCAGTTCAAATATAGTTTGGGGATCGTTTCGATAGACATCATCTTTCTAACCGTAACACTAACCCTAACTCCACAGAGGCTGCTGAGTGTAAATCCCATTCAATACCACACCTCCTAAGTTTATCATCAAAATGTATCCTTAAATTTTTGATAGCGATACACTAAAAGCAGTTGGGCATTCATAATTAAAACTTGGTGGACAAATCAGGCATAGACTAAAGTGTATGTGTATTAAATGTGGTAAATTGCAGAATAGATTATGAATACTATTAACGATTTTATTAATTTAATTATTATTTTAATTTTGGCAGGGGGAGTGCCCCATTGTATTATAAAAGAGACGCTAATATTTTATTAAGAATTGTGGAGGAAAATACGGGTAATACATTTCACTAAATTTTATGTTACTATATATATATATATATATATATATATATATATATATATATATATATATGAGTATTTTTATTTACACAGACCTGTACAAAATCTGCAACACTGGCATATCGATGTTATCGATCAACAGCTATTATAAACTGAGATCTCATCAGGCAAGGTAAAAATCTTATTTGGAAAGTACCAAATATGATCTACGGTTAATATTTGATTTTAACTTTCCCTGATAAGATCTCAGTTTATAATAGCTGTTTATCGATAACACCGACATGCCAGTGTCGCAGATTTTGTACATGTATATGCAAATAAAAATATTCATGTATAAAAGCTTTATTTGATGTTGAGCAATTTTTATAAACTCGGTTGAAAATCTTTGGATTACTACCCTGTGGATGTTTTAGCTAGATTATTATATATTATAGACAAATAGGCAGACAGGCAAATAGGATAAACGAGATACCGATTAACTAATTAACGTAGCCAGCAACACGACTTCCGCAGTTCTTTGGTGACACGAGGCGCAGACAAACAAGCATTTAGAAAAACGCACACGCATCTACAGCGATTCGAGTAAGCAGTGTATCTATTAAAAAAGAATATGACAACCGAATACACAATCATGTATTTGTATGAATAAATTAGAAGAACTATTTTAAAACCAAATAAATAAAGTGTACGTGTTTTCTTTTTGTGTCTTATGTGTACAAACAACAACACGACAAGCGATCAACCAACATTGTCTCAGATATTAAAAGTTAACGAACTAAGTTGCAACACTTCTTGGGCACGGTATGGTACAAATGCAAATGTAAAGATAATGGTATCGAGGAATTATATTTCTAAGTGTAAGATAAAAAAGGATGTCTCCTTCAAAGTCGACCATCAATAATATGTATATTAATGATTTATTTTTCATATTTTTTACTTCTTTGAAGTATCATGTATTACACACCAAATAGTCCAACACTTCGTTAATGTTGAACTCGTTTCTAACCGTCAGAATGGACTTAGGCAAACACGATCTACTGCAGATATCCTTACGGTCATCTCTGAACGCATATATCATACACTAGACAAGGCATGTGAATCTAGTGGATACCGCTTGAAATATCAAAAGCCTTTGACAAGGTCTGGCACAACCGGCTTCTCATAAAAATTCATTCATATGGTATTACTGGAAAAATATTTAACATTAGTAAATATTTCCTTACCAAGAGAAAGATCCAGGTTGTCGTAGATAGCCGTTCATCCAAACAACATGACATAAATGCTTGTGTACCCCAAGGATTGATCTTTGGACTTGTATTCTTCCTGATTTTCATTAATGACCTCCCGTATGACATTATGTCTTAGATGGGTAAATTAGCTGACAACATTACGCTCTTCCCCTGTAATAAAGGCAAAACGGATGCGCACATATCCGAGGCAATAGCTGCATACTTAGAAAGTGACCTCCAGTCTGCATTGGACTGCGGTCATGAATGGATGGTAACATTACATGCTGCAAAGACAAAGCTGCTTTCTTACAATAATCAGACAAAAAACCTCTTCAACCATAGATTGTCATAAAAAATAACACCCAACTTGAGAGCCCAACGTAAAAAACTGATCGACCTAACATTAACAAGTAACTTGAATTAGAACAAATACATTGAAGACATTTCCAAGGCTGCTGTAAATGAAGTTGGATCCCTCTACCATGCGATAAAAGCTTATCACACCTGACAGTATCTTCTATCTCTTCAAAACCACGATACGCCTATGCATGGAGTATTGTTGTTACATCTGGGTTGGTGTACCATCCACTAGTCTCTCTCACTTAGACAAAGTTAAATAAAGAGGCCCTAATTTAATGGGGCCATAACTATCCAACAAGATCTACCCCTTGTCCTGTCGCTGCAATGTTGCATCCTTATGCCTGTTTTATAAGTATTTCAATGAATTGTCGTCCGATGAACTGGTTGTTCTAGTGTTTCCTCGGCGTAAATACACTAGACAAACTCGACAATCAGCCCCGTCCATTCACTGTTGAGGTCTTCAGATGTCGGTGGGCCTACTACTTTAATAGATTCTCTCTTAATGTTGCTGGCCTCCGGAACTCACTCCCTGCTCCCTGTTTCCCCAACTGTACTGACATGCAGAAATTTAACACTAATGTGAACAAGCATCTCGATGCACAGCTCCCTATTAATGATGACCCACATAACTTTTATCTTAATTCCCAGTAATACATTACGTCTACAGTAGCAAATTGCCTTGTTTCGGGCGAACTATGTTAAAATTTATTTTAAAAAGCACCCTGCCCGAGAGTCGAGCATTTCAACTCCTCGGTAGAACATTCACATGTAACATTACTTATAACAAATACATAGAAGTCACTGTTGCAAAGAAAGTTGGCTCCTTCTACCGTGCCGGGAACTAATCAAACTTACCAGTGCCCTTTATCTCCACAACGCCATCATCCCCATACATTGAGTATTGTTGAGTCTCACATTTCTAGACAGGGTCCAAAATAGTGTCTGTAATCTAATAAGTCCTACACTATCTACCAAGCTCCATGCCCTGTTTAACAAGTATTTCAATGGGATGTGCTCCGACAAAATTTTTTCTCTAATACTCATTAAACGTAAATACACCCAACAATAAATCAAACTCCATCCATACACTGTCCCCAGATGCCAGCGAGCCTTCAACTCTCAAAATCCATGCAACACCTTACCACAACAAAAATTACAGCCCCCTTTCACCTCTCCCACCCTAAGGCAATTTCAATTATATTCTCACCACTCTCCATGGCATAGCTGTCTCAATAATGTCCATTTAAAACTTTTCATATTCATTTGAATCTTTCTCGACCATTGGCTCTCACATCCTAGACTCTCTGGGTTCCATAGTAGCTACGGCTGCTATATCCTTTTATCTCACCACCATGTACATCCCAAACTTTTATGTACTTGTATGAAATGTTTCTTCAAATTATTATCATGAGGAAGTCTTACAATAAAGACAAAACGTTGCTGAATACAGAAACAACTATCTTTGGTTTTTCCTTTTTCATTTCCTATATATATATATATATATATATATATATATATATATATATATATATATATATATATATATAATGGTAATAATCCAGGTGAAAAATATCCACAGGGTGGTAATCCAGAGAATTTTAACCGGGTTTATAAAAAGTGCTCAATATCAACATAGAGCTTTATATATATGTATATATCTATACATATACATATATATACATATGTATATATACATATATATGTATATATATATATACATATATACATATATATATATATAGTCCTATTATTTTAGCTTGCCATAAAAGAAAACAACATTTTAAAATAATAAAGTTTCTGTATTTTATTAGTTATTTTTATTCCATGTCGTTGTGATTATTTAACAATTCTGTTCTTGGTTTAGCCTGTAATTAACTAAGAATTTTTCTGCTTAAAATATGATTATGTTAAATAAATATCTGAAACATACGTACACAATCATATTTGTTCATGTTTAATTTTTCGGAGCATGATTACAAAGTATTGATTATGTCATTAATGATGTATTCTACAAAGTTTTAATATATATATAAAACTATATTATAGTAAAAAGATTAAACAAAAAACAAATCAAACACCCTTACGAATTTCGTACTATCCAGTACAATGTCAGCGACAGAATGCTCGGAATTTTGATTGGGCTCCTAGAAATGCGATTGCGGATAGCACGAATCATCTATTTGCAAACTTAATTAGTAAATAGTTCGTAACCAAGAAAGAAGAGGTGAGGAGAACATAAGGGAGGAGAAAGGGAAGTTCATAAAAAAGGGGGAAAGTAGGGAGAAAGAGTGTCTTAGAGAAAATGATAGAAATAAAAACAGGGGGAAAACGTCTAATGTGATTGGCTGTCAGTT
The DNA here is from genome assembly GCA_963556195.1 of Sepiola atlantica. Lineage (NCBI taxonomy): Eukaryota > Metazoa > Mollusca > Cephalopoda > Sepiida > Sepiolidae > Sepiola > Sepiola atlantica. Next base: position 10,134,183 of record OY744521.1, on the reverse strand, counting down.
TGGTCATCCATGCGAAAGGAACCGTTCATCAAATCATAGTGGGGGTCATTATAATTGATGCCATAATTGATGCTATAAAAAAGATTTTAAAAGTTTATCAACGGAAAATCTTTAAACATAAATGCGATATTAGAAGAAATTAGACATGTACAGATTTGAAAAGGGAAGGCAAACGGCACAAATATAAAGATAGACAATTTCTTTCAATTACTAGTAGATACTTCTGACAGCTGATAGTCACTTGCAGATTAAGTGTAATGATATCGATAGATTGATAGTTGAATATTATGAAAGGATATTTTTTTAATGATGCCAGTAATAACTTATGAGGATGATTTATGACAAATCAATATTGAGATTGGATTTATTGATGGTCATGTTGTAGACCTCAGGGAAGCAATATTCTCACAACTCTGTCTGTTCGTTGAAATTCAGTTTGATCTTAAGCAGATTTAGTGTAGTAACGAAGATATTTTCAATTGTGTTAGGGACGAGTTCTTGCTGTGAATGTTTTATAATAAAGACCCAGAGTTTGGACCTCAATCCAGAATATGTGAAACGCCACAGAAAAGTATAATTGGTTTCTTTTATAGCATATCGTTTCTTGTGATTCATTTAATGCCGATACAATTGTTGATGTACTAGAAAATCACGGCTTATCAAAGCCCAAATGCACCTCAAGGCTAATGATTGATGGGTTTATCTGGAGCATTGGTCACGATGGTTGGGGCCGGGCACAGTTTGATTATTAAAGTGTACATGTTGTCATATTTGGCCTGGTGAATCTCTGTACCATTTGAAGGTTATTGATAAGGTGCAGAAACGTATCTGTAATTATATTGGCCACACCCTTTATTCCTCTCTCTCTCTCTCTCTCTCTCTGTCTCTCTATCTATATATATATCTTACAGACGTGATGTTGCTACCTTCAGTTTTTATCTATAAATACTATTATGGCATGTGTTCCCCAGAATTATGTGATGTGTTCCCTGCTTCTTTTGTTTCAGCTCGTTTGCCTCGTAAGTCTAGTGGTCACCATAAATTCACTGATTTGATACTTCATTGTAATAAAGCCTCCCATTCCAGTAGTTCCTCTCTTCCTGCTGACTGTTTTCCTCCTACATATAGCCTTTCTCTTTTCTCGACTTTGCGATAATCATATTTCGTTTTTGTAAGGTCCTTACATCAAGTGACTTCATGCCTTGTCTGGAGCGATTTCTATTACGAAAAAAACACAAGCCTGTGAAATTATTTTTTGTAAACAATTTTAATTAAAAATGAATCATTGTTCTTGTAAATGAATTAATACCGTAAAAGGAATGTTGTTTTTATAAATTTGAAAATTATTTTGCTTAAAACTGTTTATAATAAAACGGATGTTGTATACTGATTCTGATGATATTCTTTTCATAGATAAAGTGGTATATTTTTGTATTTTGTATATCTTTTTAACTTATACGTTAGTTTTCTTAATATTCGTTGTAGACAGGTTGGGCTTTTTAATATGTTTTGTAATCTTTTTCTATTATATTTTAGGGTTCTTTATATTCGTTGTAGACAGGTTGGGCTATTTATATATTTTGTATATCTTTTTCACTTATATTTTTGTTTTCTTAAAATTCGTTGTAGAGAGATTGGGCTTTTTTATATATTTAGTATGTATTTTACTATTATATTTTAGGTTTCTTTATATTCGTTGTAGACAGGTTGGGCTATTTATATATTTTGTATATCTGTTTCACTTATATTTTTGTTTTCTTAATATTCGTTGTAGAGAGATTGGGCTTTTTTATATATTTAGTATGTATTTTACTATTATATTTTAGGTTTCTTTATATTCGTTGTATACAGGTTGGGCTTTTTATATATTTTGTATATATTTTTAACTTATAATTTTAATTTCTTAATATTCGTTGTAGAGAGATTGGGCTTTTTTTATATCTTTTGTATATCTTTTTCTATTATATTTTAGGTTTCTTTATATTCGTTGTAGACAGGTTGGGCTTTTTATATATTTTGTATATATTTTTCACTTATATTTTTGTTTTCTTAATATTCGTTGTAGAGAGATTGGGCTTTTTTTATATCTTTTGTATATCTTTTTCTATTATATTTTAGGTTTCTTTATATGCGTCGTAGATAGGTTGGGCTTGTTATATATTTTGTATATATTTTTCACTTATATTTTTATTTTCTTAATATTCGTTATAGAGAGATTGAGCTTTATTTATATCTTTTGTATATCTTTTTCACTTATATTTTTGTTCTCTTAATATTCGTTGTTGAGAGATTGGGCTTTTTTATATCTTTTGTATATCTTTTTCTATTATATTTTAGGTTTCTTTATATTCGTTGTAGACAGGTTGGGCTTTTTATATATTTTGTATATATTTTTCACTTATATTTTTGTTTTCTTAATATTCGTTGTAGAGAGATTGGGCTTTTTTAGATCTTTTGTATATCTCTTTCTATTATATTTTAGGTTTCTTTATATTCGTTGTAGACACGTTGGGCTTTTTATATATTTTGTATATATTTTTCACTTATATTTTTGTTTTCTTAATATTCGTTATAGAGAGATTGAGCTTTATTTATATCTTTTGTATATCTTTTTCACTAATATTTTTGTTTTCTTAATATTCCTTGTAGAGAGGTTGGGCTTTTTTATATATTTAATATATATTTTTCTATTATATTTTAGGTTTTTTTATATGCGTCGTAGACAGGTTGGGATTGGTATATATTTTGTATATATTTTTAACTTATATTTTTGTTTTCTTATTATTCGTTGTAGAGAGATTGGGCTTTTTTATATCTTTTGTATATCTTTTTCTATTATATTTTAGGTTTCTTTATATTCATGTTAGACAGGTGTGGCTTGTTATATATTTTGTATATCTTTTTCACTTATATTTTTGTTTTCTTAATATTCGTTGTAGAGAGATTGGACTTTTTTATATCTTGTGTATATCTTTTTCTATTATATTTTAGGTTTCTTTATATTCGTTGTAGACAGGTTGGGCTTTTTATATATTTTGTATATATTTTTCACTTATATTTTAGGTTTCTCTATATGCGTTGTAGAGAGATTGGGCTTTTGTATATATTTAGTATTTATTTTTCTATTATATTTTAGGTTTCTTTATATTCGTTGTATACAGGTTGGGCTATTTATATATTTTGCATATATTTTTAACTCATATTTTTGTTTTCTTAATATTCGTTGTAGAGAGATTGGGCTTTTTTATACTTTTTGTAGATCTTTTTCTATTATATTTTAGGTTTCTTTATATTCGTTGTAGACAGGTTTGGCTTTTTATATATTTTGTATATCTTTTTCACTAATATTTTTGTTTACTTAATATTCGTTGTATAGAGAATGGGCTTTTTTTTATATCTTTTGTATATCATTTTCTATTATATTTTAGGTTTCTTTATATTCGTTGTAGACAGGTCGGCTTTTTTATATATTTTGTATATCTTTTTCACTTATATTTTAGTTTTCTTAATATTCGTTGTAGAAAGATTGGGCTTTTTTTAATATCTTTTGTATATCTTTTTCTATTATATTTTAAGATTTTTTATATTCGTTGTAGACAGGTTGGGCTTTTTATATATTTTGTATATATTTTTCACTTATATTTTTGTTTTCTTAATATTCCTTGTAGAGAGGTTGGGCTTTTTTATATATTTAATATATATTTTTCTATTATATTTTAGGTTTCTCTATATGCGTTGTAGACAGGTTGGGATTGTTATATATTTTGTATATATTTTTAACTTATATTTTTGTTTTCTTAATATTCGTTGTAGAGAGATTGGGCTTTTTTATATCTTTTGTATATCTTTTCCTATTATATTTTAGGTTACTTTATATTCGTTGTATACAGGTTGGGCTTTTTATATATTTTGTATATCTTTTTCACTTATATTTTTATTTTCTTAATATTCGTGGTTGAGAGCTGTTCCTGTTTAAAAATTTTGCATAATTATAATTTCCATGAAGTCCAAAAATATATTGTCTTTACACATTACATATTTTCAAGAATGTATTGTCATTACACATTACATATTTTCAAGAATGTAGGGTAGTTTTATAACAATTTGCACATTTATCCCTCGTTTTGCTATCACGTTTGCTTCTACGGTACATTATAGATGTTTTTATCCACACCTTCTACACACGTGTTGCCCTCTACATATGCAACATTGGTGCCTAAATGTACGGCCTTTTAAGTGTCGTAAATGGGATCGGTACATAAACTTCACTCGTTTCAATTGTTAAAGCATTTGCTTTTATTTACGGATTATGTGTATATTTTTTTCTTGTGTGAAATCATTTCAGACGAATTGCATCACTTAGTATCACGACGTTGCTAATGTAAAACTTCCATTCAGGAAAGCTTTGTCTTTGTAATTATTGAACTCGTCCATTTTGATGTACCCCTATTATATTTTTATAAACAATTGAGAAGAATGTATTTTTGTTGTTTTTATTTTAATATGCCTCTATGTCAATTCACTCATTATGAAGCATACCTTCTATTGGAAATTCTTTGAGTGAGCTCACTCCCAACCGTGTGACAATGCAAATACAAAAAGTATACTCTAATTTTGAGTAGGATACAGAATCCCAGTAGACCTTTAGCCGTTAGTACACAACACTTTACCACATGAATATTACAAATCAGGTGACCATTTAGACAACATAGGCACGAATTGCTCGACCACTAGTACTAAATCTTTACGTATTATGTAACGCCACCCACGGTCACCATTGGGTGTGGAAGTTTTACATCTATTTTCTCAACATATTTCACCCCTTAAAAGACAGGCCACCACTGTAGACGTAAGGGGTTACTGAGAATTAAAAAGTAAGTTCGGGGTTTCAGCCTAGGTTAGCAGCAGTGTAACGAGATGTCTGTTTACATTAGTTTTAAACCTCTGTACTTACGGATACACAGGGAGCAAAGAAGGAGTTCCAGAGGCCGGCAGCACGGGGAAAAAAGCTATCTGGGGACCTTCACAGTTAACGGGTGATATTTAGCTGATTTTTATATCCGCAGTCGACACCTACGACTACATAATAGAAAATTACTTGTTTTATTATTATCCTTCGTGACTTTATCAACTAATTTTCTTTAGATTTGTTATATATAAAAATCACACATTATTTGATAAGGGGGGAGTGTAGATCAATTGTCGATGTTGAAGTTATAAGTACACTGCATGTGAATTTGAAATGGCGATGAGATTTTGCGAGAATTAACCAGTTAATGGTGTTTCTTTTTTCGTGCAGCTAACATAAAGCTCGTCCCGATTTTTCCCTCCGTCCTTAAACTTAGTAAGGGTTTAAGTGTGTGGAAGGTCCTGTAATGTTGGCCTAGTAACAATTTACAAGCATTTCGATATCCTTGGTAGTGAGATATAACATCAAAACATCTACTAATTGTAAAAATAATTTTTAAAAAAACGTTTATTGTGCTTTCTTGATAAGACCGTGTGTTAGTTCACGCACGTGTTCCGCGATGTTACGATACGATACAAATAAAATAAAAAACACAATTGCTGTCTAAGAAACAAAACTACGAGACATAGGATTAACATCATAGACGCTATGTAACAGACTTCTTCTCTTGATATCATAGACCAGGAATTCCCCTCATTAAAAAGAGGAAATTAATACAGAATGAAATTTAAATAACAGTAGACACTTGAAGTAGTCAAATAGCTTATCACGAAAAACACAACGTAGGACGAAATATTAGAAAGTGCGAAATCAGATGAAGACACATCATAATTTTTAAAAAGACCAAAACGAACGATCAAACACAAAAAGATACGTTCACACATTTTGCAGGCAAATTAACTGAAGGAAAAAACAAAAACAATGAAAACAGGGATAAACGCACACAAATGTTCATATACTGAATATACAAATAAAGGTTCAGTCAGAAATTATCAAAAAAAAAAATTAATTAATACAAGTTAAATGGAATTTATTGATTAGTTGCTGGGAGAGAATCGTGAATAAAAGATGAAAAAGGCAACTTGCGATTGCCTCCCTTTATCTACTGAATTATGCAAATTAGATGGAAGGACTGATGAGTCTCGCAAGCAGGCAATAATGTTTTCTTCATTTTTGTTTCGTTTTGTTTATTAACCCCTTCAGAAGAGGACATTTTGTTTAATGGTTTTGTTTTCTATTGTTTTACGAAGAAGGTTGTGTATAACGGGTTAATTGGGAAGGAAGTCCTTAATTAACGAGTGTTGCATCTTGTGGAAGTGGTGCTAATGTGCCCCTTTCGATAGAAGGGGTTTGACCAGAAGACGTATTCTATTTGATAGAAAGATGGTGTCAGCAGCTTATAATCGCGATTCTGTCCGTTGTTTGTGATAAGCGGGAGATCTGAAGCAGATATTCTGAATGTAGACGGCGTAGGAATTCGTCAAGAAAATTACAATATATGGATCACGAAGTCGAAGCTTACAGCTATCTGTTTTGTCGGTTATAAGTGTTTTTACCTGGTGTAAGTTTATGTTCTGTTTTTATATTTTGATGAGTAGAATTTTTATGTCTAAACTAGCGTTGGTGCGATTAATCAGAATCGGGAATCGTAAAAAGTAAAAATGTTTGTCGTATCAGAATCGGAAAAAGTTTATACTAATTTCCGATTCTAGAAACAATTCTTTTAAAATAATTGTGTTTAAAACTTAATTCTCTATTGATTGTACTAATGATTGAGCAATAAATATGTATTGATTTGAAAATTCTAGCAAAACAAAAATCTATAGATCATTATAACGAATTTAGGTATGGCAAAGGTAAAATAATTGCACAAGTTGATACATTTAATAAATATAGCTAAAGTGAAAAATAGAGATGAAAATCTCACAATGAGTTCATCAAAATGCTGCATACAATATATGAAGTAAAACCATTACAAAGTTTGTCAAATTAAAACTAAAATTATATGTACATTTAAAAGTAGATAAATAGTTAAATACTCCCCCACATCCAGAATGAGGTTCTCCTTTGTTAGGCGATTACGTGTGAACACCCTGATAAGCCTGGGGGAAAACCATTATTTTAGAATCTGCAATGAGGAGTAAGTTTTACATATAAATTTAGTGTAAAATGACCACCCATTTCAAGGCCAGTGTAGCATTTTAAGGGTATGTAACCATATATATATATATTTTTTTTAGGGAAGATAACTATTGTTGATTTGTTTCTACAAGAAAAGATTAAAAACAAACTTTCCTTAATATTGTTACAATGAGCCCCGCCCTGCAAAAGAAGAACAACCTCCTTAACGCTAACACTAACCTTAAATACGCGCCCCCAAACAAAAAAAATTGCATAAACCCTACCACTAACCCTAAGTCAGGATTACAGCACCCTCATTCTAATCCCCCCTCTCTTAATCTTACAATAAAACTTAAGTCCGGGTCCAAACAGACTTCACCCCCAAACAGAACAACAAAAAAATAAACTTTCATGATTCAGGGTTCAATATTGAATGTAGGAAGAGTTATCCTCTATTTAAAACTATAAGAAAGAGAACATAGACCTCTATTACTTAAGCAAATCGATGTTATTTTCTTGAAATCAACAGCGTTATTTCTTATTCAAAATATTTATTTTATAAATACCGGATGGGGTGGCTTAACCCGTATTCACAACTATAGGGAAAGAATCCCCACGTCGAAAAAAAAACCTTATAAAAATTGATTTCATTTACCTGAAAAGAACAGAATCAATTAAAAGTTATGGAGGATTGCTTAGTCCCGATTTAAAACTAGCCCTCTAAACAACTAGAAAATCGATTTCATTTGCTTGAAAACAGCATATAAATACTCGCGTAATTTGAATTATTCGGACTACTATTCTCACCTTGGATGTTATTCTTACAATGTTTCAGTCGATGTCACCTCCGAATTTCTTCAGGTGCGTTTTGTCAAACTCGAGAATCTTTATTTCGAACTCGGGAATATGTACAAAATTTCGAATAGAAACGTTTATGAAATTCACGAGGGTAACTTTTTCTCGTCTCGTCAGCCATTACCGGTTGGAATTCTTGATTATTATAACTGGAATTGAATATTGTCGGGACGAGTTGCATTGTTGGACTCGAAGTTCTTGAAACGTTTTGCTGCATTCCCGGAAGTTATCGGATGTCGTTCAGAATTAGTTCGGCCATAGGGGGAATTCCGGCGGTGTTGGAAGCTGATTGCAAAGGGTTAAATTTGTTGCAATGTTCTTTGAAAAAATGATTGCTTTATCAGTTGCTGGGGAGATCAGCCCTGCTCCGTTATTGATAGTTAGGATAGAGGTCTTACATCTGTTCAGGATCTGGCGTGTTATTCTACAAAACAATTGGGAGCGAAGCCTCTGATCAGCCACTCCAGATTTTACAAATTGGATATTGTAGCGTTTTATTATAACTCTTTTGCAGCGGTGTCAGGTAGTTTGAAAAAGGGCTTAACTTTCAGACTATCTATTTCGTTAAAATAAATTTCTGTTGATAATAGTGGTTCCACTTTCAGGGGTCTATATTGACTAACTGCTCGGTCTCTGTTGGAATATTTCGAATGATATAAAGCTCTCAATACCAACAGTAAATTACTCAGATATATCAGATACGATGCAGGACAAATTCTTTTTGAATGTAATTTTAAGATGGATTTCAGATATAAAAGAATTATTAGCTGATACAAACGGCTTTTGAATATCGATAAACTGCGATGTAAAGAGACATTAGAGGATTTGCGAACTTTCGTTCTTATCTTAATTAAGACAAATGAGTGATCTGAAGATTGCAGAGAAGACAAGGCAGTAAATGTGCACTGTTTAAGGCCAATTTTAAAATAAATACTAATAAGGCTTGAGGAATTATCATCAGCATCTTGTTACGAGTGTTGGCTTGTCAACAATTTATGTAAGCTCTTATGCAATGGGGAAATCGTGACAAAACCTCCCTTCATCATCAGTCTTGTTTGATTGGACCAGAGACTCAACCTTGTTTTGTAAAGCTACACACACACACACACACACACACACACACACACACACACACATATATATATATATATATATATATATATATATATATATATATATATATATATATATATATAGTGGCTTTAATAACAAGCAGTACTAATAGCTATATGCGAGATCCAAACACCGTTTCGTAAGATCACTCTAAGCTGCCTGGTAAATGGCGGCCACGTGTCGCTATTTACAGTTAAAGTTACTCTATATTCACTAACTAATTGACGATGACCCTTTGGTTAAGATCACTGACTACGAATCAGTGGCGATTTGTGTTCGGGGTTCGCGCCCACCGACCGTCGGGAATTAGACTGAAGATTGCGTTAGGATGAAACATCAATGTCTCTAGGTATTTAAATATTTAATATTTATTAAAAAAATATTATTGTTTTTATATATATATATATATATATCAAAATGTTGAATTAACTTAAAGATCATTGACTTATCGTTTAATAATAATCTATTGTGATGATATTAAGCTTAATATATTGAACAAAGCAATCAATTGTAGAGATGAAAGATGAGAATGAAAAATTGTAAACATACGATATTTATTGAAACATCAAGCAAGGCGTTTCATATCCTTAATCCATGGATTTTCAAAGACAAAGGATATGAAACTCCTTGCTTTGAACTTCTGGTGTTCTAACAAATATCGTATCTTTACAAGTTTTTATTATCATCTTTCATCTCGAATATATATATATATATATATATATATATATATATATATATATATATATATATATATATATATATATATATATATATATATATATATATATATAACACAGTGATGACAGCTGCCTTTAAATATAATTAATCTCAAGTTAATTCACCGTGTTGTTGGTAGCTGTCACGTGGGCTAAGACGTCGGAATTTGAGTTTGCAACATGACTCGTCTTTTGTGGATCGAGTTCGGTGACCGGTATGAATAATTTTCTCTACACTGACGATTCTCGAAAGGATAAAACATATACGCATGTAGATAAACAAATATTTATAATTATGTGTCGCCCCTAAAATCTAGACTAGGCTTTTAAGTGAGTAGCATTAACACAGCCGTTATCGTGGCTTCATTGCATGTTCCTTTCAGTAGTCGAACACTTTTGCGACGGCTACTCTTTAATAGGATCAAACTCTTGCTAGTTTACCGGGCTGTTGATATCGGTCGTGTGGTCTAAGACGTCGGAATTTGAGTTTGAAAAATAACTCGTGTTCTAGGGTTCGGATCTGACTACTGGTATTAATAATCTTCCTTACACTGACGATTCCCGAAAAGATAAAACGTATACGTATATAGTTAAATGCAAATATATATATATATATATATATATATATATATATATATATATATATATATATATATATATATATATATATATATATATATATATATATTTAAATTCCCGAAACAGTTTTTCATGGTAAACAACTGATGATCCCTTAAACTAGTGTTAGAAATAAACTAATATAATAACTGTAAAAAATAAATTGACTTACATGAGTGATTTTCCACTGGAAGACTTGGGACTATAAGTTTTTTTGTTTTTTATTTTTTAATATAGTTTTAATGGTTGAGAAACTTCCGAGACTATATATATATATATATATATATATATATATATATATATATGTGTGTGTGTGTGTGTGTGTGTAAGAGGTTTTGTGTGAGTGTGTGTTCAGTGTGTAGCTACATTGAGGTAAGGTGATACCCTGTGCTGCCAGAGAATAATATTATTATTCTAATATATTTGTAACAGAATAATTATCCTTGGACTGGTTTACGCTCATATAATATGAATTTTTTTATTTGTTATAAATAATACCATTGCAATTAAAATGATATTAAATCAGTTATATAAGTTACCTTTATACGTAGAGTGAAAAACAGATTAAAAGAAAATCTGATCTACGTTCAGTGTTTGACTGACGTAATTTCAAATATAGACTTGTTCTTATTTTATCTATTTGGACTAAAGGTAGTACCTACTTTTAGTCCAAATAGATAAAAATAAGAACAAGTGTTCCAACATTTCATCACCCAATGTTACTCTGTGTGTATATTCAATAAATAAATGAGTAGCTATTTTTCTGAGATCATTTTTAAAAGAAAATAACTTTTGCACGACTTCGCTATATTATTCTTGGTGAAATAGACGCTGACATAATTTCGCATATTATGCGCATTGTTTAGCGAAACAGGATGGGAAATTTCGAAGAAGACATGCATATTTATGGATTAAATATTTCCTCGGCAACGTTTCAGAACGGTTTGTTCCAAACTGCATATATTTGCTTTTACTGTAGTAATTGATTCTTACTGGATCGATAATATATTTACTGTGTTTTAAGTTATTCGTCTGTCTCTCGCCATCTCTTTCTCTTTCTATATCTCTCTTTCTTTATATATATATATATATATATATATTGGTGCAGAAAAATTAGTACATCATTCGTACCGTCGGTTTCAAGTATAGAAGGACTTAGCTATCCGGCTCTCTTCAGCTTATGTTGTCATCTGTTTCGGAAATGTGAAGTCACGTGTCACGCTCGTACCAAAAGATCTAAACATTACGCTCTTAATTGTTAATTTTTATTTTAATTTTCAATTAATCGATCACTCTGCTGGGATTTTTCCTGCTATATTACCAAGACGTTATATATATATATATATATATATATATATATATATATATATAATTATAAGATGAGATGAATTAGATGCACATTTCGGTTGTGTACATAATAGTCTATTTCGACCTTATTTTGGTCTCCTCAGATGTACCTTCAAGCACGATTCAGACGTCTGATTCCTACCTATCTACATTTCACTTTCTCTGCTGGACTTTTTGATACGGGACTTTTTTGCAATCGGACAATTGCTTGCATTCAGGCAGAGTTTTGCCTTGTGTTTCTTTCCCTACAATTTTTATTTTACTTTCTCAAATTTTGAATTTTGGCCTTTGCCAACTTTTCTATCCCAGCGACTTCCTCTGATGATAAGATTTTGATCTTTGAAAAGCCTGGCTTTAGGAAAAATTTAACTTGAATAAATTGCCTTTTTGCGGAATATACCTTGCTATGAGCAACTGAATAGAAAAAAGATTTGACTTTTGCTTTTCTAATTCCTTTTCATCCTTCTACATATCTATCTGCTCTATCTTGCATATTGAGCTGTATACTTTTCACAATAGGTTTTACCTTTCCTAAAAGTTCGCTTTTAGTTCACCACTTTTTATAAATATATATATATATATATATATATATATTTATATATATTCATATTGCCATCGATATATTTCATAGTATATATATACATATATTTATATATATATATATATATATATATATATATATATTATTACATGAATGCACGTATAATATTATAGGGTGATATTATATATTGTGCATCAGTTTTCGGTATTTACCTGAACAATTCTCAATACGGGGGCAGGGCATAGTAATAATAAAGTATGCAAATATTATCATATTTTTATACTTTATTATAGATAGATAGATAGATAGATAGATAGATAGATAGATAGATAGATAGATAGATAGATAGATAGATAGATAGATAGATTACTGTATGTGTGCATGTTTGCCCCCGTTAACTAAAAATAGACATTTTGACGCGAGTAATCATATTTGTGTTATTTTGACGACTTTGTTGTTGAATTTGCAAGTATGGGAAAACACTGTTTTCCGCATGTACGTATTTATTTTGTTAAACTCAAATTCATAGAAGAGATCTCTTCTCTTATCTTATATATAAAGTAAAGACGTTTTTTCCCCTGTACCTTCGCGTCGAATAGGAAAATAAGCTCGAACTCAATAGGCTCCTACACGCACTACAACACAAAGCTTATTCGCTCGACCGTGTTCTTAGCAAACTCTACACTCTTACATCCACCTCGGGCAAATTACTACTTTCGTTCCTCCATCAGTCACTCTCCCCAAAACAGACACCATACAGGTAGTAGCAAGAACATTTCTCTCTAACATTTTACTACTCCCACGCTACCAGTCGACACCGGTCACAACTACACAAAGGATACTTTACACATTTTACACCCTTATTATTTATGTTACGTTCGTCTTCACATTACAACACAGTAACATACGTTGCCCATAAAATATAACAGACGCTCCCTTCAATACATGTGCCTACGTCACTTCCGTTAAATAAGCTTACGCAATCTCATACTCTCAGCCCCGATCAGCGTATACAGTTCGGGAAACACCTTCCTCATTCAATACGCTTAGCAAGTTATGTCGATTTACCTTACCGATCTACGACTAATTCAGATAATACGCCGTTCCTGTTCTGATATTTACATTATAGATCTAACATAAACAACATTACGTTTTCCTTACTTAAAAACAAACACTTCTAGAGAATTTGAACCAACGGAATCCGTTAAGAAAAAAAAAACGGTTACAGAATAACCGAATAACATTCCCTAATTCTTGCTTCGCACGGATTCTTCCCATTCTTTTAATGTCTATTAATTTAAATGCTAACTTTTCATTTCCAAAAATAACTGTTGACTATTTGGAGAAACTTTTAATTCGTACAATAAAAAACAAACAAATATTATTTTTATAACTTATTACTAACTAAAATACAATAACAATTGCTTCTTTGAGAAAAGTTCCCTATTCGTTAAATACTTTGAGAAAATAAACAAAACATACACAAACCGATTAGGTACATTTTTAAAACATAAACAAACCGATTACATTTATTATTTACGTTTATCACATTACCTTACATAACAAATACATAACATTACATCTCTAAAAAATAACATAAAAAACTTACGTTTTCCTTACTAAAACAAAACAAATAAATTTACTTCTACAGATTTTACTCCACCGTAATACTTTACGAAAAAAAAAATCCAACGGATTACGTTAAGAAAAAAAAACACGGTTACAGAATAACCGAATAACATTCCCTTCTCTAACCGTGTTTTTTTTCTTAACGTAATCCGTTGGATTTTTTTTTTTCGTAAAGTATTACGGTGGGCCAAAATCTGTATAAGTAAATTTATTTGTTTTGTTTTAGTAAGGAAAACGTAAGTTTTTTATTTTATTTTTTAGAGCTGAAATGTTATGTATTTGTTATGTAAGGTAATGTGAAAAACGTAAATAATAAATGTTATCGGTTTGTTTACGTTTTAAATATGTACCTATTCGGTTTGTTTATGTTTTGTTTATTTTCTCAAAGTATTTAACGATAACGGAACTTTTCCCAAAGAATCAATTGTTATTGTATTTTCATTAGTAATAATTTATAAAAATAATATTTGTTTGTTTTTTATTGTACGAATTAAAAGTTTCTCCTAATAGTCACTAATGTATTTATGTACTATTCCTATAAAAATGCAGAGTCACTGTAAACATCCCATAATCCCTTGCCAGATGTACCCGGTCTTGCCCTAAATTCTGTCCGGTTCTATCAGATCATCCAATAACTTCTGTCCGGATGCATCAATAACATAGGAATCCTACGTTAAGAGTGTGTAGTGAAACAAGGGTTGCTCAATCACATCCCCACCTGTCCCATAATCCCTTGCCGGATGTACCCGGTCGTGACCTAAATTGTGTCCGGTTATATCAGGTCATCATGACGTCAGTTTTCATGACGGCAGTTTTCCTTTCTGTCTTTTTTTCCTCTCACACTCTCTTTCTTAATTATTAATAGACGCTAATATTCCACCCCCCTCCCTCCCTGTGGCCGTTCTGTTATCATGATAGGAATTACCTCCTCCTTTCATGCAACATTGGGGGGTGGGGGTTACGGTATTCGCCGGTGTGAGCATTACCTCCTCCTTTTTTGAGAAGTGTTGAGGTAGGGTAGTATCTGTTGCGTTGTCATGATGCCCTCATCCCATGCATTATCTCCTCCTTTTTTGAGAAGTGTTGAGGTAGGGTCGTATCGGTTCCGTTGTCATGATGCCCTCATCCCATGCATTATCTCCTCCTTTTTTGAGAAGTGTTGAGGTAGGGTCGTATCGGTTCCGTTGTCATGATGCCCTCACCCCATGCATTATCTCCTCCTTTTTTGAGAAGCGTTGAGGTAGGGTCGTATCGGTTCCGTTGTCATGATGCCCTCATCCCATGCATTATCTCCTCCTTTTTTGAGAAGTGTAGAGGAATGGTAGTATAGGTTCCGTTGTCATGATGCACTCATTCCATGCATTACCTCCTCCTTTTTTGAGAAGTGTTGAGGTAGGGTCGTATCGGTTCCGTTGTCATGATGCCCTCATCCCTTGCCTTATCTCCTCCTTTCTTGAGAAGTGTAGAGGAATGGTAGTATAGGTTCCGTTGTCATGATGCACTCATTCCATGCATTACCTCCTCCTTTTTTGAGAAGTATGTGTGGGTACCCTTCGATCTGACGAAGTATTTGTGAGTACCCTGCGACAGGACAAAGTATGTGTGTGTACCCTGCGACCGCAATAAGTATGTGTGGGTACCCTGCAACCGGACTAAGTATGTGTGGGTACCCTGCGACCTAACAAAGTATGTGTTGGTACCCTGCGACATGACGAAGTTATGTGTGGGTACCCTGCGACCGGACGAAGTATGTGTGGGTACCCTGCGCCGGGAAAAGGTATGTGTGGGTACCCTGCGACCGGACGAAGTATGTGTGGGTACCCTTTCGACCTGACGAAATATGTGTGGGTACCCTTCGACCTGACGAAATATGTGTAGGTTATTTTATCTAACATACACAGACATGAAGAAGTAAATAAACACCCTTATTAACATTAATAATGAAGACAAATATGGGACTTTAAATACAAATGTTACATTTTTTCTCCAGGGAATGGAGAAGTTATGCAGAGTTTAGGGGAGGCCGAATGTAGTGTAGCCAGGGTTAATTGGCAACCAGGTACGTGACATCTTTTGACCCTGGCAAATGTAGAAGAGGTGAACCTGACGAGGGAAACACAGACGAGACAGCTTTGGCTGAGGGCAACGGGTGTAGTGTCCAATGGGGTGAAGGAGGGCGACTGGAGAAGAGTGATCCCCTTGCAACACCGATTGGTACGTATATAGTATGCGCACCGGGCCGGTGATAGGTACATATATAGCACGCGACCCGGGGCGGCGATAGGTACGTATATAGTATGCGCACCGGGGCGGCGATAAGTACATATATAGTATGTGCACCGGGGCGGTGATAGGTACATATATAGCACGTGACCTGGGGCGGCGATAGGTACCTATATAGTATGTGCGCTAGGGCGGCAATAGGTGCGTATATAGTATGCACACGGGGGCGGCAACTGGTACGTATATATTATGCGAACCGGGACGGAATATGTACCTATATAGAAGGCGCATATAGAGGCAGTACTTTTTATAGAAATATGTCATACTTTTGCCCTGTTCTACGGAGGAGGAATGGTGAGGAGGTGACAGCTTTCGCAAAAGGCAAAGGGAGAAAGCTGTGAAATGGGGCGACCAGGGAAGAGAAAAATAGAAAGATAAGAGAGAGAAATAGAAGTTTGAATATAAAGATCTTACACAAGCGATTTTTCTACAATTATGTGTTTTTTTACCCCGAGCAACGCCGGGTAGCCACGCTAGTAATTGTATATTTGTAACAGTGTATAAATATGAGGATTTGAAAGGCGCTACCGCTGAACCCACCATCTATCGGCATATCTGTCAACATCTGAGCCCATAATCTCGGGGAGGCCTGGAATGAACAATGTAATAAGACAACTACTAGACATATTCGGTGAGTTTTTCTGACAGATTGTGTGGGTCACAGACTCTATAGCCATAAGAAGATTTTTTTGTCAGTTGCGGGGCACCATTGTAACTTTCGGGCACGTTAGATAAGTAGCAGTATTTGTGTGTGTTGTGTGTGGTGTTTTCATTCAATGTATATATTGTTGTTAACGTGTATAGGCTGTGTGTACGTAAGTATTTTGCGTGATATGTAATAAAACGTGTCAAACCATATCCGGACTACAAATCCACGGTGTTGTTCACAGAAAACAGATCTCAAAATACGGCTTTATTAATCCTATTCAAAGACTCGTGTCAATCTGTTAGCTACGCTGCAGTTGGTTTAAAAAGCCACCTGCGAAGTCACAGCCGATTAATCTATGAGAATGATGATGAGATGACAATTATCTGTGAAGATGCTGCGAATCATCGTGTGTCTAGTGTATGTTCGGATTTCTCTATATCAGTACGTGTATGTGTGAGCGTGCGTGGAATACGAATATTCTAAAATACAAAATAAATATTTATTTCCATTTGCACTCAGAAGAATAACAAAAATATGCGTTCATTTTTTTTATAATCTCTGTTTTTACGAATGCAACCTACATTTTAAATGTAACAGTTTACTGCGGTTGATATTTTTTTCTGCATGAGTTTTCTATGTTATGGTTCCGACAAAAAGAATGAAGAATTGCTGATTGGATTGCTACATTATATAGAGAAAGTTGAAGTTTCATAAAACAGACATATATGTATGTAACAGGTTAAGGTCTATGAAATACGCTATCAATATACGGTACTGCGTAAGAAATTGCGTGTTTTAACGCAGTAAGAATGTACATAGGTTGCAGAACTATTGCGGATAAAAACAGACATCTTAAGATACAAATATAGATACATAATTTATGTTAATTAATATTTAACATACATTTATCGTGTCTGAATAACTATGAGGTATTTTAAATTATCTGACATTATTTTGACAAAATTCTCTTGTGAATTGAACAAATTATTTGTGCTTTGTATTTGTGCATGCTACTGAGACGTTTCTCAAAGTAAGATCAGTGGCCTAATACAACTTCCACTATAATAATAAACTGCCGGCTCAATCACGTCATTACGATATGAACAGAAATAGCTGACCCCCTGTCAGTTAAACGTGCATACATACAAATACACATAGTCAAAATAACATATTGGGGTATGTAAAAATATGCAAACCAGAACGAACACGTAGGAAAAGTACCCACACCCAGACACACACAGACACACACACACACCCATATATGTATATAAATATTTATAGAAAATAACATATATATTAACACAAAAACACATACACATAAACACGAGAAATGGTTCATCGTTTTCAAATCATGTTTCCTTAAGTAAGAGCACTAAGCTAGATTATCTACTAGACTTGTTAAATTATTGTCCCAGTATTCCACAAGACCAAAAGAACAAAAGCAATATATATATATATATATATATATATATATATATATATATATATATATATATATATATATATATATTAGAAAGGAACGATGATAGTAATCCGACGTAATAGGAAATGAAAAAGGAAAAAAAAGTGAGATTTTTTATATATATTCATCAACGTTTCGTCTTTATTGTAAGACTTCTTCAGGAAGGTAATTTGAAGACATAAGTTATGCAAGTACATCGAAATATATATATATATATATATATATATATATATATATATATATATATATTTCGTAAGGTTTTATCGTATGACCTTCTAAGAGGAAACGTCAGAATGATGAATTAAAAACTAATAACATCACATGAGAAATGAGGAGAAAATTGTTTCAGTTGTAAAAATTTACACGACTCGAAGATTTTCCTCTTTTTTCCGTAAGGATGTTTTGCAAATAATTATGTAGTTTATAAATTACTATGACAGTGTGGAGCTGATTACGTTGACAAGGCATCCTAAAGAGTATCCCAACATATACCACGTGATATTTGTTTACACAAGGTTTCAGGATCATCAAGGAACTTTCTAGAACATGAATATGCCATCGGTAATCACCTGGTTTCTACAAATATTTGTTTTTACCAGTATTCCGATGGTTAATGTTCTATTTTACGCAGTGACAGGTCAGAACTCTCATCTCAATATTATAAGGGCGTTTGTTATAAAGAATTCTTGACCTAGCCTGTGTAGACAATAGATTTTGAAACGTAAGTTTGAAATCTCCCATGATTCAAATCGTCCATGACGTTGAGATATGTACCCCCTTTCTTTTTTTTCTCAATTGATTTCTCCAACTGAAACAATTTTCCACGAAATTTTCATTCGATGGTCTTTGTTTTTAATTTATCATTCTGAAGTGTCCTCTTAGAGGGTCAGACGGTAAGGCCTTAAGGTGAATTTTAGCAATTTTCTTTTTCCCACCCGCCCATGTACACATACGAATAGACATGCATATACACATGCATACAAACACCGTACACATACATACACGCACCCAGATTCGCCACGAAAAAGGGTAGGCAATCCGATCAGAAAACCCATTTAGACACGCAAAAACATGTGTATACACTACAACAGCACGGCCTAAAAACATAAATAAGTGCTTTCAACCGGAAATCATCACACACATACGCGTATAGTTTCGAAATCTGCTCTTAAATGTTATGTATTTTACTTGTCTCAGTAACTCGGAAAGTTATCCGTAGGCATCCACACATGCATCAAAGCATATATAAATCTGCAACTATCAACATATGCACACAAACGCAAGTAGGTACACAGATGAATGCACAAATATACATATATATATATATATATATATATATATATATATATATATATATATATATATATATAATAGAATCAAATATAAACCAAAAGTACACTTTTAGTAGATAGAACCGATAGTGAAAAGGTTAAGCTCAATATACGAGATAGAACAATTATAAAGATAGAAGAAATAAGAGTGATACACATGTACGAATGTCCAAATTTATTTTAAATTTCGATTGTTCAATGCAAGGTGTATTCTGTAATAGACTAGTCGAAGCCCAATCCTTGCTTATTACATTTAAACTACAGACTTCCATTCATTGGAATTCTTATCTAAGCATCGGTAACTATCCTAAACTTTCAAAATCTTTTGTTCCCACCCTAAATCCGGTTTTTATCTATGATCCCTTTTCCCTTTCTTTTTCTCTTCAAATAATATTTACACTCAATGACTTATTTCTTAAGCTTTGACAAATCTCCGCCAGTATTCCTACCAACCAATACCTTATCACTTGAACCCATCTTCCCCCATCCACCCATGTATTTTTCCTCCCTGCTGCAACCGCGGCATTCCCAATTAACCTGACCATTGTATTCCCTCATATTTCACTCTCCCTTCCAACCCACCTCCTAATGTAGCATAGCTATTTCACTTAAGTCTTTTTCTTGGATTCGCTTGCTTGAATATCTCACCAATAATATCATTCACTTTTCTACTAAGGCCCGGGAAGTTATAAAAAATGACCAGCTTTCTCACATAATTTCCATTTAAGTGCGCCCCTATCTACGATTTGGTTTTTCTTCATTTTGAAAACCTTCTTCATACTGCCCCTACGAAAAAACTTTTTTCGTCTTTAATATCTTCTTTTCATTGGACTCCTTTTCAACGGACAATTACCATCTGGCCAAACAAATATCTTTTTTACACGAACTTTTTTCACTCCATTTTTAATAATATTTTTCAAATCTTTGAACTTTGGCTTTTCCACAGCCGACTTATCTATCTGTATTTCTCCTCTAATGATAAGATTTCGATCTTTGAAAATACTTGGCTTTAGGAAAGAATAATAAACACTAGACTATTACAGAATACACTTTGCATTAAACAATCGAAATTTTAAATAAATTTAGACATTCGTACATGTTTATCACTCTTTTTTCTTCTATCTTAATATATATATATATATATATATATATATATATATATATATATATATATATATATATATATATATATTGTTGAATATAAGAGACAACTTTTGAAGATCCTTTCAATAGTCCGAATCATGATCTTAGTTTATGAAGGGAATTGCCTGATGAATTTGCCACAGTTTGGATACATAATTCCCGCCAAAATCTTCTATAAATACTAACACATGGTCTGTACCTGATTAACCTCATTCCGCTGACGATGGAACCGGATGGGTCTGAAAGTACTTGGGAGAAAAATCCAAACTATGGCAAATTCATCAGCCGATTTCTCTCCAGAGCTAAGATCCTGATTCGGACTATTGAAAAGATCTACCAAAGGATATATAGACATGATTTGTCTCTTGTATTCAACAATACTTCGCTGCAAGAGAAGAAGCTGCCTATATATAAATCTCTCTCTCTCTATCTCTATCTCTCTCTCTTTATATATATATATATATATATATATATATATATATATATATTTATATATACGTAATAAAAATAAAATGAAAATATGCATTCAGTATACACATATACATAAACACATGCACAGACAAATATATATATGCTCATATATACCAATACATATACCTACATATATATATATATATATATATATATATATATATATATATATATATATACATATATATGTGAGCACAACAGTAAAGTCATAATTTGTAAAGACAGTAAAACTAATACCGCCTGAAGATGTTTGACGATTCAAATCGAAAGTACTTGCAAAAAAGAAAAAAGAATGGAACAAGAAACCCATGGATCATATTTACATCAATTTGACCGAAACATTAGATGGACAATTCGGAAAATTGTAAAAAATAAAAAATGTCGCATCAAACAAAACCACTCCGTGTTATTTAATACTGTTTGCCTAAATGAAAATATACTGCCTAAATACACACACAATGTATATATATATGTATATATATATATATATATATATATATATACATATATTCATATATATATGTATATATATATATATATATATATATATATATATATATATATACATATATTCATGTATGTGTACATATCTTCGTACACACAAGTGTGTGCACATAGGTGCGCACTAAAACATGCGGACACATACACGCAGACTAATACAACTTTAACCAAACATAGCATATGTCGCATACAATCAGATATAAATTTATAGACATATAGGTACACATTAATATATACACTTACATATTCATACAGATATATATATAAGTACATATAAATACATTCCAAAACATAAATATACACATGAATAAATCGGTAGCAATTCATGTGCACACACACACACACACACACACACACATATATATATATATAGATATATATATATATATATGTATATATAGTAGTTGTATTTAGGCAGCATTTTTTCATTAAGGCATGTGTTATTGAAGACGACAGAAATCTTCTGTTTAGTGATTCCTTTTTTATTTTTTCCATTCGTCGAATGATCTTTTTGACGTGTAGATGGAATGAATTGATGAAGTATCCATGTGTTTGACTAACGTTTTCGATTCGCTCAGGAATCATCTTTAGGTCTTTAATGGCAAGAATGAATACAAAGCTAGTGAAAGAATGGAAATTCTTAAAAAATTGGTTTTGCAACAACCACTCTATCCCGCCGCCTCACTATGCACCTCGCAAACACTAGTTCAATATACAAACACCTACAAACGCACAACTGCCCTACATCTGAGTTGAGACAGATATTACACTAAATTTAAATTCAAACAAACATACATAACACACTGAGCAAATAACGCGTCCCAACGAGAGTGTCATGTGACTTAACATTTCCGAAATAGATGACAACAGAAGCTGAAGAGAGCCGGATGGCTAAAACTTTCCGAGCTTGAAACCGACGGTACGAACGTTGTACTAATTTTTCTGTACCAAAATAAATAAATAAATATATATATATATATATATATATATATATATAGGACAGTTTTTATTATATTCCAATAACCAGGGTTTGTTTTATTACTTTTATTTTCATTCTTTCACATTTCCAAAAATTTAAAAATTATGTGAGATATATTTAACGGTCCGTTTAATTTGTCTTGTGCCAAACAACATTTGTATGTCAATATCGTCTTTGCAACACTACAAAATCATCAGAAAAAAAATTCACAAATAATAAAAGAGTTCTTAGATTAGAGTGTCTTGAAAACACCTACTGTATACATCAGTTTCATTATAGGGTGAAAACAAACAAACAAAAATTGGGAGCAGACACTCACACGTGTGAGATCAAACTAATTGATTTTTTTTCGTTCAAAGCTAGTATCTCCTAAAAAATTAGTGCGACCAATTTTAAAATTTTAATTCGGTAATATTTCCTAAAATATTTAATATGTACTATAATTTATTTATAAAGTTCTAGTATATTTGAAGATAATTTATTTTTTACTAAAGTTATATCAATGTTTATTTAGGTCGTTAGGGTGCAAAACTCATTTATGCAGAGCATTATAGAGCAAGTCTCATTGTGTCAACCGTCCATTCAATCAACTATTAAAAAAATTTCTTCATTTGGGAAATTTTTGGAAATGTTAAAAAAAAAATAAAAGTAATAAAACAAACCATGGTTATTGGAATATAATAAAAACTGTCCTATATTTTGCTCTGTTATCAGTAACGGACAAACATTGAGCTGAATATGCAAAGGAGACTACAAAGTAAAAGGATTGTCTTTAATAATTAATTATATATATATATATATATATATATATATATATATATATATATATATATAGTAAACAATGAAAATATATATGGCATCCAAGCTACACAGAGGCTCCCGTGTTTCATGCCATATATATTTTCATTGCTTACTACGTAGCTCTACTTACGTGTCGAACACTGTTGAAGTAAATACTGAAAACTGAGTCATAAAAAATTATATCTCCTTATAATATTTTATGTGGATACATGAAGTACTAATATATATATATATATATATATATATATATATATATATATATATATATATATATAAATTATACACACATAATTATTCATGAAATATATAAGTTAAACATACACATACGTACATAAACACATACACATATTAGGATATATTATCTATAAATAAGTATATGTATGTACACTCTAATGCACATACGCATACATACATATATGTGTACGTACCTAATCATATCTACATATGTACACAGTCACATATACAGACAAGAAGAAAAAAAGAAACAGCTACATATACAAACCAACATATACCTACGTATAACACATATGAGAGTACCCATATATACGGTCATGCAGGAATCCATACGTCTACTAGACACTGTCCCCGAGTATCTAAGGTCTCTTTTTACAGGGGTGTGTCAGGACATTCTGGCATGAGGATACTTCGTGTTACAAGTTAATCCTGACCAGATATTCAAAATAACATAGTATTCAAGGCTTAAATAAGATCCCCACAACACGGCTATACACTAACTGATACAGGGAGGGTGCAACTTCTCCTAGTAATGTTAGTTCAAATAACAGCACTTAGCTTGATACTCAACCAGACTAGATGAATTCTTGTCCTGGAATCCGGTAAGACCAATAGACTATAAGAAAAATATACTGTAACACAGTAAACTGGGAAATTGGGGAGAAGGATATTGATGTTCTTCGCGTATTTACTTACTCAGCACTTAAGAAATCAATGATACTCTTGATTAAACACTCGGATATCTATGTATATCATATAGAGATCAAGTGTTAGCTTCAGGAACGAGTCCCTTGATTTCTGAGAACTTCAACTGAAGTTAAATGAAACAGAAATGGGCAAAAACCTCACATTTTCAAAACTAATAGCGATAGTGAGTTATCTCATCTAGAAACCGTTATTCCAAATTTGTGGCCGTGGGTAGCCATCAGTGGACGGTCATAAACAAGGTGTTAAGTTTTATGTAGGTGCTTTTAAACCACCCTAACCATAACCTTAACCCTAACCGATCTAAATGATTGCACACTAAAAATAATCAAATTAAAAAGCAATCGATTTTTTTATTCAAATTATTTTATGGTTTTTAGTAATCGATTTTTAGTTGATATTTTACTTGATATTTAATTTTCATTTTAAAAATTATTCCAGAAAATTTGAATAAATTTTGATTATAAAATGTTATCTGAAAAAAGGATTTATGAGACTTTTTTTAATAATGACCGTTTGGTGCAGAAACATAGTCTGTTGATGGCGGCTTGATGTTGTAAATTGGGAATAGCGGCGTCTAAGTCAGATAATTCAAGATCGCCGGTAGACTTACAACGTAAACACAAGGGATTAAAAACATCATCGTTAAGGTGTTAATACATACACGTGTTAAACAAATGATTCCCTATATATAGTAATCTAATCACTAGTCAAAAAAGAACTTGATGCTCGCTTTTGAATAACATATGAAATACAAGAAATGTCTAAGTATGATCAAAAGTTACAAAATAATATATACATACTGTAAATTTACAGTAGGGAAGTTTGAATTACCTACCAGACATTTGCTTTGAATGTACTTGGTTTCTTTGTACAAGGGTTTGTCAGGACAACCTGACATGAGGATACTGCACGCTACAAGTAAACCCTGACCAAATATCTAAAATAACAGTATTCTAAGCCCAAATAAGATCCCCTTGATACGGCTATACAATAGCTCATACGAAGAATAGTGCACCTTCGCCTATTGATGGTACCTCAAGTAACATAACTTAGCTAAATATTCCACCAAACCAGATAAATTTTTGTCCTTGATTTCAGCCAAATTCAGAAAATTCCATTCTATAGATAAACTATAACATAATTGAGGTTCTAATAAGGGGGGGGGGAATTAGTGTTCTTCACTGCTTTACTACCTCAACGTTAGCGAAGTAGATAAGAATAATGATTGAGCAGTCGGATATCAATGTGTATCATATGAAATTCTAGTGTTAGCCACAGAAATGGTCCGCTTGATTACTGAGAACTGACTCACTGAAGTGAAATGAAAGCAAAAAGGTAAACACTAGAAGTTTCTTTTTGTACTTTAAATAAAACAGTTTCATATATGTTCTACCAGTTTATTCCAAGAGGAGACCAAACCCATTAATCTTCGTCAACATCGAATAAATGCAAGAACGTCAATGTTTGGCGTTCGATTGTTAGATTTTACAACATTTATTCATTCGTATTTTTATGTGTGGGTGTCTCTCTTTCTCCTCTCTATTCTTTCTATCTCTCTCTCTCTCTCTCTCTCTCTCTCTCTCTATCTATCTATCTATCTCTCTCTCTCCATCTCTCACTCTCTTCCACTCACCTTCAGCATCGATTCATCAACAATGACAGTTTGATTTTGTTTCCAGAGGAGCGAATAGAATCCAATCACATTTACAATTCATTGATTTCTTTATCTAATCTTACAAATTCGATATAAGTAAAACTAGCAAATATATATTCCCTACGGTCGAATATTCTTGCTACTTATTGAGATAAGTCTTCCATCGATGTTTAGTTCAGTAAATAAAATAGTAAAAGAAAAAAACTTAGTTTTAACCACTGGAAAACGGGATTAGGAAAAAATCTTAACATTTTTCTTAAATAAATGAAAGAAGGTTGATAACGAGATATTATATTATAGAAATCATTGATTAAGCAGACGACATTACAAAAATGAATATTCATTCCCTTTTGGCTAAGATCAAAGTGTAGTATCTGTTCCGATGGATACTGCACCCCATGGACTGGTATTGTCTTGGCCTTCGGGGCTTGATTTACGCCGGTCTATGGGTCTGTCCTGTGCAGTTCTAGGAGGTCCACCCTCCCAGGCTTCGCCTCCCCTCTTTGGGGAGGAGTAAGTTTATTGCTTACTGGCTGAGGCGCCCCTACCGGGGAATGCCGACGGGGTTGCCCAGGCAATTTTTAAACCCCACTTTAATCCCATTATAAAAATTATAAAATAATCACTTATTAATTATTTTTAAAATACCTAGAGACATCGGTGTTTCATGCTAACGCAATCTTCAGTCTAGGAACTAATTCTCAACGGTCGGAAGGCGCGAACCCCGATCACAAATCGCCTTTGATTCGCAGTCGACGATCTTATCCATCAGGCCATCGCCAATTACTTAGTAAATATATAGTAACTTTAAATGTAAACAGCTGAATCGGCGACTGTTTACCAGGCAGTTTAGAGTGATCTTACGAAGCGGCGCTTCGGATCATGCATATAGCTATTTGTACTGCTTGTTATTAAAGCTACTAGAAAGTGCCCAGCCTTTGGGGGGGGGGGCTGATAAACAATAATATTTTTTTTTAAATATATTAATTATTTTTAAAATACCTAGAGACATCGATGTTTCATGCTAACGCAATCTTCAGTCTAGGAACTAATTCTCAACAGTCGGAAGGCGCAAACCCCGATCACAAATCGCCTATATATATATATATATATATATATATATATATATATATATATATATATATATATATATATATATAGGGTGTTTCAAAAGTCTTGGGAACATAACGATTTTTAATAACTCAAAAACTATTAGGAGTTGAAATATGAAATTGGTACCGTTGGAAAGGTTAAAGTTTCAAGTTTTGTGGGGAATCTTCAAAGTTGCTCAATATGAGCACCATTCGTCACACGGCAGACATCTATTCGATAGTCCATTTCCTGCCAAACGCGTTCCAGCATCTTGACGTCAATGGTTCCCACAACTGCCGTTACTCGAGCCTTTAGTTCGTCAATATCTCTTGGAAGGGGCGGCACATAGACTTGTTGCTTGACAAAGCCCCAAAGGAAAAAGTCACACGGGGTAAGATCTGGAGACCTAGGAGGCCAGGGCATGAGAACGTCATCACCTCGCCCAGATCTCCCAATCCATCTACCAGGCAGCCTTGTGTTAAGAAACTGCCTTACTCTAAGACTCCAGTGTGGTGGTGCACCGTCTTGTTGAAAAATGATGTCACCAGATTCTGCTTGTTCCAACTGAGCCATTAACCAGTCTTCCAGCATGTTGAGATAGGATTCACCAGTGATAGTTGCCTCTTCAAAGAAGAACGATCCATAGACACCTTTCTTGGAAATTGCACAAAACACGTGATTCATAAGTAACTAAGCTATTTCAAATGAAGCACAAACATACTATGAACTTTTGATGATTGTTATAGTACTCTCTAATTACTGCTATTTGTTATTCTAAATTGGTACGTTTATATATTTGTTTCTATATATATTTATTTTTATTTATTTAAATTTGTGTAAATCATCATATGTGCTTTTTTTTCAGGCAGTATGTCATTTACAATGGAAGAGCGAATTTTTATTGTTATTCATGTGGCCAAATTTGATGAATCACCCACACTTGTTGGAAGGCAATGGAAACGTGATGTCAACAGAAACCCTAACCCTTCGCACAGCACTCAATCAATCAAATATGCTACAAAGAGTCGTAAATTCCTTGCAAAAAAGAATGGAGCTATGCATGCAGAACGAAGGTCAAAATTTTGAAAATTTGCTTTAATTGTCAACTCCCATAAGTATATTTGTTGAATAAACTTTCTGTTTTGTATTACCGTATTTTTCAACTTTAGCATTTCTAAAGTAAATAGCTCAGTGACTTATGAATCACCCTGTATATATATATATATATATATATATATATATATATATATATATATATATATATATATATATATATATATTCAATTTTATTTACAAACCCTGCATGAATTTGAAATTTGAACGACAAACCCACAATTTACATGACAGCGTGCCAACGCTTCTTTCGTTCGACACCGGATTTGAATCATAACCGCCGATACAACACTGCGGAGACGTCGTACCAAGGACGTTTATAAGTAACAAAGAAATAAGTTTGTTTATTCTTGTTTTTTGATGAAAAAAAATGACTCAATACTGGTAACCCCTGAAGAAGGAATTTTATTCCGAAATCGATAGGATTAATGTAAAAAAAAAAATTAATTAATTAATATTTTGTATTGTATTACTAATATGGCTTATATTTCAATTTTATTAATATATATATATATATATATATATATATATATATATATATATATATATATAAGTGAAACAATCGAAATAGTAGTAAGCAAAAAAACAACGAACGTTGTAATCATGAATAGAAATAATCGAATAAACATACATTAAATAGTTAGGTGATAAAAATCGTACATATTGCTAGACAGGGCGTCTTGATCCAATTGTAAGACGCTGGACTATAGACATCAATATCGAATGTTCGACTCTTGTCTAAGTTAGCCATGCTGATATATGGCTATGAGCCAGAAACACGTGTCCATAGATTACTTTTATGTACGTATAAAAGTAATAATAAGAATATATATGTGTTTATATATATATCTTTTTCATTTCCCATATATATATATGTATATAAATTGTCCATTATTCATAGAATATATTTTATGAACATACAGATAACATTTATGCTTATATAACATCAAACCGCCAAAAACTGATTAGTTTCAATCATGTAAATTTATGACGTTCTTACTACGATGTCACGGTATAATGAACACGCCATAGAACGAGTCATCAAACTTATATTTTAACATATAAATGATTTCCTCTCGGTTTTAGATGTTTATATCTTCATTAATACCATTGAAATCGTGAATATAAATTAGAGTCCAGTTTGTAGAATAAATTGATCTATGTGTCTATTATCTCGATCATCAGATTTTGTATTCTTTGACTGTCGATAAGTAATAATCCGAAACGGTTCCACTAAGAACATGTATATAATCTTTCTTCATCAGTTATTTGGTGTTTTCGAGTAATTAACATTAGATTGTAGGTGGAGGATTTTATTAATTTGTAAACTGTCATTTTCTGAAGAAAAGCCTAGGGACGCCCTCTTACATATATATTGTATCACTCCGCTGGTTTATTTGGAATACACATTGCATACTATAATCTAAGTTTAAGATCAGATTCTAATACTGCTTGATGAAATCTCAATTTATATAGCTGTTTATCAATAACATCGACATGCCAGTGTCGCAGATTTTGTACATGTCTATGTAAATAAAAATAATCTATTATATAAATCCCACCTGTCTGTATGGATGTATGTATGTATGTATGTATGTATGTATGTAAAGCTTCTCCTCCGAAAGTACCCAACAAACGGTCACACGGGTGACATCATTCCAACCGGCCAGCCCAGGCGCGTCTAATATCTCGGAACCGGAAAAAAAAATTGACTCTTCCGGGGTCGACTGAGCACTTTTCTCCAATGGGGGGTGGCTTTTAACTCCATTTTTCAACGTTATTTATACTAATTTGAGAAGAAAAATAATGCAAAGTCACGATAAACTAGATATGACGTCAGAGTAAGGGAGTGGCGGGAGGAAATTCACTCACACTACAACCATTTTTTTCCTTTCTTTCTTCTTTCCCTCTCACTCCCACCCTTTCTTTCTTAATTATTAATAGACGCTAATATTTCTTCCCCCCTCCCTTCCTCACTATGGCCGTTCTGTTATCCTGATATAATACTCCCAGGCATTACCTCCTCCTTTCAGGCCAAATGGGGGGAGGGGGGGATGTCGGCATTCACCGATGTGAGCGCCACAGGCCAAATCTGCGGAGGGGGAATGTCGGCATTCGGCGGTGGGGTGCCTCAGGCCAAATCTGGGGAGGGGGAATGTCGGCATTCGCCGGTATGAGCGCCCTAGGCCAAATCTGGGGAAGAGGAATGTCGGCATTCGCCGGTATGAGCGCCTCAGGCCAAATCTGGGGGGGGGGGGAATGTCGGCATTCGCCGGTATGAGCGCCTCAGGCCAAATCTGGGGAGGAGGAATGTCGGCATTCGCCGGTATGAGCGCCTCAGGCCAAATCTGGGGAGAGGGCATGTCGGCATTCACCGGTATAAGCGCCTCAGGCCAAATCTGGGGAGGGGGGTGTCGGCATTCGCCGGATGAGCGCCTCAGGCGAAACTTGGGGAGGTGGAGTGTCAGCATTCGCCGGTGTGAACGCCCCAGGTGAAATTCAGGGGAGGGGGAGGAGTATAAGTAATGTTCAGTGAGATCCCGACCGAGGGTATTAGCCTGTACTTTAGGGGAGATGAAATTCCAAAAAGGAAAAGGGATTAAAAAATAAAATGATAATCTGATTTTTGATTCGACAGTGTAAAACCGACACCTATCGGATAATACACTTGATCTCAAGGCAAATTGCCGAGAACAGATACTACACTTTGATCTTAGCCAAAAGGCTGAGAAAGGATCCGAAATTGAAATTTTTGGAGAGATTTCTATCAGTATTTATAACGAATCTACGACAGCACAGCGGTCTATCTACTTATACACTGTTTAAATTACATTAATAAATTAACAAGTAATAATAACTAGGATTTTCTTTCAACAAACATTGTATAATACTATTTAACAACTTATTACATGAATTTTGAATATCAAAAAATAATTTTAGACTCCCCCAGGCCGTTTTTCTCTAATTCAACATAGCTTTTAGACGCCATTTTTTTTTAACCGAAATTACATTAATTCACTTCTTTTGGCTAAGATCAAGGTGTAGTATCTGTTCCGATGGATACTGCACTCCATAGACTGGTATCGTCTTGGCCTTCGGGGCTTCATTCCGCCGGTCTATGGGTCTGTCCTGTGCAGTTCTAGGAGGTCCACACTCCCAGGCTTTGTCTCCCCTCTTTGGGGAGGAGTAAGTTTATTGCTTACTGAGGCGCCTCTACCAGGGGAATCCCGACGGGGCGGCCTAGGCAATTTTTAATAGCCAGATTGCTAACCTTCTCGGGCGCTAGCTTTACAAGTCCAACTTGAATTTATTTGTTAGAGAATAGCTAAGGAAGAGCGATAACTCACGTTTAAAAACACAATTTAGGTTTTTAAAACAAGGTTAGAGAATATACATAACATATAAAAGCGTATTCTTATGTAAAATTCACATCTTCGTTCCCCTTTGGACTATTTTGCAGATGAAAAGGAGGGAGGATACCTAAGTAATTTCAGTAGTGCTCATGAGGCCCCCTTGATTTTCAAAGTACTCGGCGTTGTCCGGGAGAAAAGTGCTCAATATCCTAGATAGATAGAGCTACTGTAGTGATAGGTTTGGAAAATATTTTAACGCCATCTTCGTTCCCCTTTGGACTATTTTGCAGATGAAAAGGAGGGAGGATACCTAAGTAATTTCAGTAGTGCTCAGAGGGCCTCCTTGATTTTCAAAGTACTCGGCGTTGTCCGGGAGAAAAGTGCTCAAAATCCTAGATAGAGCTACTGTAGTGATAGGTTTGGAAAATATTTTAACGCCATCTTCGTTACCCTTTGGACTATTTTGCAGATAAATACGAGGGAGGATACCTAAGTAATTTCAGTAGTGCTCAGGAGGCCTCCTTGATTTTCAAAGTACTCGGCGTTGTCCGGGAGAAAAGTGCTCAATATCCTAGATAGAGCTACTGTAGTGATAGGTTTGGAAAATATTTTAACGCCATCTTCGTTCCCCTTTGGACTATTTTGCAGATGAAAAGGAGGGAGGATACCTAAGTGATTTCAGTAGTGCTCAGGAGACCTCCTTGATTTTTGAAGTACTCGGCGTTGTCCGGGAGAAAAGTGCTCAATGTCCTAGATAGAGCTACTGTAGTGATAGGTTTGGAAAATATTTTAACGCCATCTTCGGTCCCCTTTGGACTATTTTGCAGATGAAAAGGAGGGAGGATACCTAAGTAATTTCAGTAGTGCTCAGGAGGCCTCATTGATTTTCAAAGTACTCGGCGTTGTCCGGGAGAAAAGTGCTCAATATCCTAGATAGAGCTACTGTAGTGATAGGTTTGGAAAATATTTTAACGCCATCTTCGTTACCCTTTGGACTATTTTGCAGATAAAAAGGAGGGAGGATACCTAAGTAATTTCAGTAGTGCTCAGGAGGCCTCCTTGATTTTCAAAGTACTCGGCGTTGTCCGGGAGAAAAGTGCTCAATATCCTAGATAGAGCTACTGTAGTGATAGGTTTGGAAAATATTTTAACGCCATCTTTTTCCCCTTTAGACTATTTTGCAGATGAAAAGGAGGGAGAATACCTAAGTTATTTCAGTAGTGCTCAGATGGCTCTCTTGATTTTTAAAGTACTCGGCGTTGTTCGGGAGAAAAGTGCTCAATGTCCTAGATAGAGCTACTGTAGTGATAGGTTTGGAAAATATTTAAACGCCATCTTCGTTCCCCTTTGGACTATTTTGCAGATGAAAAGGAGAGAGGATACCTAAGTAATAACAGTAGTGCTCATGAGGCCTCCTTGATTTTCAAAGTACTCGGCGTTGTCCGGGAGAAAAGTGCTCAATATCCTAGATAGAGCTACTGTAGTGATAGGTT
Source organism: Sepiola atlantica (assembly GCA_963556195.1). NCBI lineage: Eukaryota > Metazoa > Mollusca > Cephalopoda > Sepiida > Sepiolidae > Sepiola > Sepiola atlantica. Next base: position 10,101,007 of record OY744521.1, on the reverse strand, counting down.
TGGAAAATATTTTAACGCCCTCTTCGTTATTCTTTGGACTATTTTGCAGATAAAAAGGAGGGAGGATACCTAAGTAATTTCAGTAGTGGTCAGGTGGCCTCCTTGATTTTGAAAGTACTCGCCGTTGTCCGGGATAAAAGTGCTCAATATCCTAGATAGAGCTACTGTAGTGATAGGTTTGGAAAATATTTTAACACCATCTTCGTTCCCCTTTGGACGATTTTGCAGATGAAAAGGAGGGAGGATACCTAAGTAATTTCAGTAGTGCTCAGGAGGCCTCCTTGATTTTCAAAGTACTCGGCGTTGTCCGGGAGAAAAGTGCTCAATATCCTAGATAGAGCTACTGTAGTGATAGGTTTTGAAAATATTTTAACGCCATCTTCGTTCCCCTTTGGACTATTTTGCAGATGAAAAGGAGAGAGGATACCAAAGTGATTTCAGTAGTGCTCAGGAGACCTCCTTGATTTTTAAAGTACTCGGCGTTGTCCGGGAGAAAAGTGCTCAATGTCCTAGATAGAGCTACTGTAGTGATAGGTTTGGAAAATATTTTAACGCCATCTTCGGTCCCCTTTGGACTATTTTGCAGATGAAAAGGAGGGAGGATACCTAAGTAATTTCAGTAGTGCTCAGGAGGCCTCCTTGATTTTCAAAGTACTCGGCGTTGTCCGGGAGAAAAGTGTTCAATATCCTAGATAGAGCTACTGTAGTGATAGGTTTGGAAAATATTTTAACGCCATCTTCGTTACCCTTTGGACTATTTTGCAGATGAAAAGGAGGGAGAATACCTAAGTTATTTCAGTAGTGCTCAGAGGGCCCTCTTGATTTTTAAAGTACTCGGCGTTGTTCGGGAGAAAAGTGCTCAATGTCCTAGATAGAGCTACTGTAGTGATAGGTTTGGAAAATATTTTAACGCCATCTTCGTTACCCTTTGGACTATTTTGCAGATAAAAACGAGGGAGGATACCTAAGTAATTTCAGTAGTGCTCAGGAGGCCTCCTTGATTTTCAAAGTACTCGGCGTTGTCCGGGAGAAAAGTGCTCAATATCCTAGATAGAGCTACTGTAGTGATAGGTTTGGAAAATATTTTAACGCCATCTTCGTTACCCTTTGGACTATTCTGCAGATAAAAAGGAGGGGGGATACCTAAGTAATTTCAGTAGTGCTCAGGAGGCCTCCTTGATTTTAAAAGTACTCGGCGTTGTCCGGGAGAAAAGTGCTCAATATCCTAGATAGAGCTACTGTAGTGATAGGTTTGGAAAATATTTTAACACCATCTTCGTTCCCCTTTGGACTATTTTGCAGATGAAAAGGAGGGAGGATACCTAAGTAATTTCAGTAGTGCTCAGGAGGCCTCCTTGATTTTCAAAGTACTCGGCGTTGTCCGGGAGAAAAGTGCTGAATATCCTAGATAGAGCTACTGTTGTGATAGGTTTGGAAAATATTTTAACGCCCTCTTCGTTACCTTTTGGACTATTTTGCAGATAAAAAGGAGGGAGGATACCTAAGTAATTTCAGTAGTGCTCAGGAGGCCTCCTTGATTTTCAAAGTACTCGGCGTTGTCCGGGAGAAAAGTGCTCAATATCCTAGATAGAGCTACTGTAGTGATAGGTTTGGAAAATATTTTAACGCCCTCTTCGTTACCCTTTGGACTATTTTGCAGATGAAAAGGAGGGAGGATACCTAAGTAATTTCAGTAGTGCTCAGGAGGCCTCCTTGATTTTCAAATTACTTGGCGTTGTCCGGGAGAAAAGTGCTCAATGTCCTAGATAGAGCTACTGTAGTGATAGGTTTTGATGATATTTTAACAGCATCTACGCTGAAAAGGATGGGGAAATCGATGTAATTTCAGTAGTGCTCAGGAGGCCTCTTTGATTTTCAAAGAACTCGGCGTTGTCCGGGAGAAAATTTCTCTATGTCCTAGATAGAGTTACTGTAGTGACAGGTTTGGATAATATTTTAAAAGCATCTACGCTGAAAAGGATGGGATCATCGATAAGAGTGATTTCAGTCGTGCTCAGGACGCTTCCTTGATTTTCAAAGTACTCAGCGTTGTCCGGAAGAAAAGTGCTCAATATCCATAATGGAGCTACTGTAGTGATAGGTTTTGAAATTTTTTTAAATGCCATCTTCATTCCCCTTTGGACTATTTGGCAGATGAAAAGATGGGTCGATACCTATATAATTTCAGTAGTGCTCAGGGGGCTTCATTGATTATCAAAGTACTTGGCGTTGTCCGGGAGAAAAGTGCTCAATGTCCTAGATAGAGCTACTGTAGTGATAGGTTTGGAAAATATTTTAACGCCATCTTCTGTTCCACTTTGGACTATTTGGCAGATCAGAAGGAGACAGGATACCTAAAGGAATTCAGTAGTGCTCAGGAGGCCTCTTTGATTTTAAAAGTACTCGGAGTTGTTTGGGAGAAAATTGCTCAATGTCCTAGATAGAGCTACTGTAGTGATAGGTTTGGATAATATTTTAACAGCATCTACGCTGAAAAGAATGGGGGAATTCATAAGAGTGATTTCAGTAGTGCTCAGGAGGCCTCCTTGATTTTCAAATTACTCGGCGTTGTTCGGGAGAAAATTGCTCAATGTCCTAGATAGAGTTACTGTAGTGATAGGTTTGGATAATATTTTAACAGAATCTATTTTGCAGATGAAAAGGAGAGGGGGTCAGTAAGAGTGACTTCTGCGGTATTGCACTCGGGGAGGTCTTCTGCGGTATAGGAACCTGAGGCTTCTGCAGTATGGCACCAGGGGAGTGCTTCTGCGGGATAGAAGCTTGAGGCTTCTGCGGTATGGCATCAGGGGTGCTATTGCGGTATAGAAACCGGGGGGGGGGGTGCTTCTGCGATATAGGAACCTCGGGTTTCTGCACTATGGCACCCGGGGAGTGCTTCTGCGGTATGGCACCCGAGGGGTGCTTCTGTGGTATAGAAACCAGGGGGGTTCTTCTGCAATATAGCAACCAGGGGGCTACTTCTGTGGTATATCAACCGGAGGGTGGTTCTGCAATAGGGAACCATGAGGTGGTATGGTACCCAGGGGGTGCTTCTGCCGTATGGCACTTACGGCGGGTGCTTCTGCGGTATAGAATCACAAGGCTGTTCGGCGTTGTCCAGGAGAAAAGTGCTCAATATCCTAGATAGAGCTACTGTAGTGATAGGTTTTGAAAATATTTTAACGCCATCTTCGTTCCACTTTGGAATATTTTGCAGATGAAAAGGAGGGAGGATACCTAAGTGATTTTAGTTGTGCTCAGGAGGCTTTCTTAATTGTCAAAGTACTCTACATTGTCCGGGATAAAAGTGCTCAATGTCCTAGATAGAGCTACTATAGTGATAGGGTTGGATAATATTTTAACAGCATCTACGCTGAAAAGGATATGGAATCGATAAGAGTGATTTACGTAGTGCTCAGGAGGCCTCCTTGATTTTCAAAATATTCGGCGTTGTCCGGGAGAAAAGTGTACAATATCCTAGATAGCGCTACTGTAGTGACAGGTTTGGAAAATATTTTAACGCTATCTTTGTTCCCCTTTGGACTATTTTGCAGATGAAAAAGGAGGATACCTAAATGATTTCAGTAGTTCTCAGGAGGCTTCCTTGATTTTCAAATGACTCGGCGTTGTCCGGGAGAAAAGTGCTCAATGTCCTAGATAGAGCTACTGTAGTGATAGGTTTGGATAATATTTTAACAGCATCTACACTGAAAAGGATAGGGGAAATCGATAAGAGTAATTTCAGTAGTCCTCAGGAGGCCCCTTGATTTTTAAATTACTCGGCGTTGTCCGGGAGAAAAGTGCTGAATATCCTAGATAGAGTTACTGTAGTGATAGGTTTGGTAAATATTTTAACACCATCTTCGTTACTCTTTGGACTATTTTGCAGATAAAAAGGAGGGAGATTACCTAAGTGATTTCAGTAGTGCTCAGGAGGCCTCCTTTATTTTCAAAGTACTCGGCGTTGTCTGGGAGAAAAGTGCGCAATATCGTAGATAGAGCTACTGTAGTGATAGGTTTGGAAAATATTTTAACACCATCTTCTTTCCTTTTTTGACTATTTTGCAGATGAAAAGGAGTGGGGGGCAGTAAGGGTTATTTCAGTAGTAGCTTCTGCGGTATTGAACCTGGGGAGTGCTTCTGCGGTATAGGAACCTGCGGCTTCTGCGGTAGGGGACCAGAGGAGTGCTTCTGCGGTATAGGAACTTGAGGCTTCTGCAGTATGGCAGGCGGGGGAGGGGTGCTTCTGCGGTATAGAAACCTGAGGTATTTGCGGTATGGCACCCAGGGTGTGCTTCTGCGGTATGGCACCCGGGGGGTGCTTCTGCGGTATAGAAACCGGGGGGGGGGGGTTGCTTCTGCAGTATAAAAACTGGTGGGTACTTCTGTGGTATAGCAACCGGAGGGTGGTGCTTCTGCGGTATAGGAGCCTGAGGCTTCAGCGGTATGGCACTCAGGGGGTTCTTCTGCGGTATAGGGGTGTGCTTCTATGGTATAGCACCCGGGGGGTTGCTTCTGCAGTATAGGAACTTGAAGCTTCTGCGGTATAGCAGCTAAAGGTAGGGTGCTTCTGCGGTATAGGACCACGAGGTTTATGCGGTATAGCACCTGGTGGGGGTGCTTCCTCAGTATAGGACCACGAGGCTTCTGCAGTATAGCAACCGGGGGAGGGGGGGTTTCTCTGGTATAGCAACGGTGGGGGGAGGGGGTGCTTCTGTTTGTATGGCACTCGGGGGGTGTTTTTGCAGAATAGGAACCTGAGGCTTCTGCGGTATGGCAACCAGGAGTCTGCTTCTGTGGTATGGCAGCCTGGGGGTGCTTCTGCAGTATGACACCCAGGGGGTTGCTTCTGCGGTATGGCACCCAGGGGGGTGCTTCTGCAGTATAGAATTACGATGCTTTTGCGGTATAGCAACCAGGGGTTGGGTGCTTCTGCGGTATAGGACCACGAGGCTTCTGCGGTATAGTATTCGCACTGGGCCGGTGATAGATGCGTATTTCGCATTCGCACTTGGGCTGCGATAGGTACGTAAGTATCATTCACACTGGGGCAGCGATAGGTACGTATATAGCATGCATACCGGGGCGGCAATAGGTACTTTTATAGTATATGCACCGGTGCGGCAATAGGTACGTATATAGTATGTGCACTGGGGCGACAGTAGGTACGTATATAGTCTGCGCACCATTGTGGCGATACATACGTATATAGTATGAATACCGGAGCGGAGATAAGTACCTATATAGAAAGCGCAGATAGAGGTGGTACTTTTTATAGAAATATGTCATACTATTGCCCTGGAAAACGTAGGAGAAATGGTGGGGAAGAAGCAGCTTTCGCAAAATGCAAAATGAGAAAGTAGCGGTGAAATGGGGCGACCAGGGAAGAGAAAGGTAGAAAGATAAAGAGACGGCTATAGAGGAGGGGGGAAATAGAAGTTTGAATATAAAGATGTTACACACGCGATTTCTCTTCAATTATATGTTTTTATGACCCCGAGCAACGCCGGGTAACCCCGCTAGTCTCTTATATAAAGGGCACTTGTCTATATGTATGTATGTATGTATGTATGTCTGTATGTGAAGCTTCTCCTCAAAAACTACCCGACGACATGTCAAAAAGTTTATATCTTCAGCACCGTACATATCCTGGGATCATAATATCTCAAAATCGCAAATAACGATTCACTCGCTGACAGTCAACCGGACCACTTTCCGACAAAAGGTAGCAGTTTTTTCGTATTTTCCACGACATTTTCAACGTTAATATGTACTAAATTCTAAATAATCTAATGTATTTATGTACTAATCCGATAAAAATGCCAAGTCACTGTAAACATCCCATAATCCCTTGCCGGATGTACCCGGTCTTGCCCTAAATTGTGTCCGGTTCTATCAGATCATCCAATAACTTCTGTCCGGTTGCATCAATAACAACATAGGAATCCAACGTTAAGAGTGTGTAGTGAAACAAGGGTTGCTCAATCACATCCGCACCTGTCCCATAATCCCTTGCCGGATGTACCCGGTCTTGCTCTAAATTGTGTCCGGTTATATCAGGTCATCATGACGTCAGAGAGTGGCAGTTTTTTTTCCCTCACACACTTTCTTTCATAATTATTAATAGACGCTAATATTTCCCCCCCCCCTCCCTCCCTGTGGCCGTTCTGTTATCATGATAGGAATTACCTCCTCCTTTCAGGCCAAATTAGGGGGGGGGGGGTTACGGTATTCGCCGGTGTGAGCATTACCTCCTCCTTTCTTGAGAAGTGTTGAGGTAGGGTAGTATCGGTTCCGTTGTCATGATGCACTGATCCCATGCATTATCTCCTCCTTTTTTGAGAAATGTTGAGGTAGGGTCGTATCGGTTCCGTTGTCATGATGCCCTCATCCCATGCATTATCTCCTTTTTTGAGAAGTGTTGAGGTAGGGTCGTATCGGTTCCGTTGTCATGATGCACTATTCCCATGCATTATCTCCTCCTTTTTTGAGAAGTGTTGAGGTAGGGTCGTATCGGTTCCGTTGTCATGATGCACTCATCCCATGCATTATCTCCTCCTTTTTTGAGAAGTGTTGAGGTAGGGTCGTATCGGGTCCGTTGTCATGATGCACTCATCCCATGCATTATCTCCTCCTTTTTTGAGAAGTGTTGAGGTAGGGTCGTATCGGTTCCGTTGTCATGATGCACTATTCCCATGCATTATCTCCTCCTTTTTTGAGAAGTGTTGAGGTAGGGTCGTATCGGTTCCGTTGTCATGATGCACTCATCCCATGCATTATCTCCTCCTTTTTTGAGAAGTGTTGAGGTAGGGTCGTATCGGTTCCGTTGTCATGATGCACTCATCCCATGCATTATCTCCTCCTTTTTTGAGAAGTGTTGAGGTAGTATCGGTTTCGTTGTCATGATGCCCTCATCCCATACATTATCTCCTCCTTTTTTGAGAAGTGTAGAGGTAGGGTCGTATCGGTTCCGTTGTCATGATGGACTCATCCCATGCATTATCTCCTCCTTTTTTGAGAAGTGTTGAGGTAGTATCGGTTTCGTTGTCATAGTGCCCTCATCCCATGCATTATCTCCTCCTTTTTTGAGAAGTGTAGAGGTAGGGTCGTATCGGTTCCGTTGTCATGATGCACTCATCCCATGCATTATCTCCTCCTTTTTTTTAGAACTGTTGAGGAAGGGTCGTATCGGTTCCGTTGTCATGATGCACTATTCCCATGCATTATCTCCTCCTTTTTTGAGAAGTGTTGAGGTAGGGTCGTATCGGGTCCGTTGTCATGATGCACTCATCCCATGCATTATCTCCTCCTTTTTTGAGAAGTGTTTTTTTTAGGGGTCAGGCCAAATTTTTTTCTTTTTTTTGGTTTTGAACTGAAAATATTTCTCAGGGTTGGGGGACACTGAAAAAAAAAATTGGGGGGGGGGTGCTAGAGAGATTAGGGGGTCGGGGAAAATTTTAGGGGTCAGGCCAAATTTTTTAGGGGTCCGGCCAAATTTTTACGTTTTTTTTTGTTTTGAAGTCAAAATATATCTCAGGGTTGGGGGAGAGTGAAAGATTAGGGGTCTGGAAGGATTTAGGGGTCGGGGAAACTTTTAGGGGTCAGGACGAACTTTTTAGGGGTCCGGCCAAATTTTTTTGTTTTTTTTTGTTTTGAAGTCAAAATATTTCTCAGGGTTTGAGGAGAGTGAAAAATTAGGGGGCTGGAGAGATTTAGGGGTCGGGGAAAATTTTAGGGGTCAGGACGCACTTTTTAGGGGTCAGGCCAAATTTTTTTGTTTTTTTTGTTTTTTTTGGTTTTGAACTCAAAATATTTCTCATGGTTGGGGGAGAGTGAAAAATTTGAAGGCTGGAGAGATTTAGGGGTCGGGGAAAATTTTAGGGGTCAGGACGAACTTTTTAGGAGTCAATCCAAATTTTTTTTTTTTTTTTTTTTTTTTTTTGTTTTGAAGTCAAAATATTTCTCATGGTTGGAGGAGAGTGAAAAATTAGGGATCTGGAGAGATTTAGGGGTCGGGGAAAATTTTAGGGGTCAGGACGAACTTTTTAGGGGTCAGGCCAAATTTTTTTGTTTTTTTTTGTTTTGAAGTCAAAATATATCTCATGGTTGGGGGAGAGTGAAAAATTAGGGGGCTGGAGAGATTTAGGGGTCGGGGAAAATTTTAGGGGTCAGGACGAATTTTTTAGGGGTCAGGTAAAATTTTTTTGTTTTTTTTTGTTTTGAAGTCAAAATATTTCTCATGGTTGGGTGAGAGTGAAAAATTAGGGGGCTAGAGAGATTTAGGGGTCGAGGAAAATTTTAGGGGTCAGGACGCACTTTTAAGGGGTCAGGCCAAATTTTTTTGTTTTTTTAGTTTTTTTTTGGTTTTGAACTGAAAATATTTCTCAGGGTTGGAGGAGAGTGAAAAATTAGGGGGCTGGAGAGATTTAGGGGTCGGGGAAAATTTTAGGGGTCAGGACGAATTTTTTAGGGGTCAGGCAAAAATTTTTTGTTTTTTTTTGTTTTGAAGTCAAAATATTTCTCATGGTTGGGTGAGAGTGAAAAATTAGGGGGCTAGAGAGATTTAGGGGTCGGGGAAAATTTTAGGGGTCAGGACGCACTTTTAAGGGGTCAGGCCAAATTTTTTTGTTTTTTTTTGTTTTTTTTTGTTTTGAAGTCAAAATATTTCTCATGGTTGGAGGAGAGTGAAAAATTAGGGAGCTGGAGAGATTTAGGGGTCGGGGAAAATTTTAGGGGTCAGGACGAACTTTTTAGGGGTCAGGCCAAATTTTTTTGTTTTTTTTTGTTTTGAAGTCAAAATATATCTCATGGTTGGGGGAGAGTGAAAAATTAGGGGGCTGGAGAGATTCAGGGGTCGGGGAAAATTTTAGGGGTCAGGCGGAACTTTTTAGGGGTCAGGCCAAATTTTTTTGTTTTTTTTTGTTTTGAAGTCAAAATATTTCTCATGGTTGGGTGAGAGTGAAAAATTAGGGGGCTAGAAATATTTAGGGGTCGGGGAAAATTTTAGGGGTCAGGACGAACTTTTTAGGGGTCAGGCCAAATTTTTTTTTTTTTTTTTTTTTTTGAAGTCACAATATTTCTCAGGGTTGGGGGGAGAGTGAAAAATTAGGGGGCTGGAGAGATTTAGGGGTCGGGGAAAATTTTAGGGGTAGGACGCACTTTTAAGGGGTCAGGCCAAATTTTTTTGTTTTTTTTTGTTTTGAAGTCAAAATATTTCTCATGGTTGGGTGAGAGTGAAAAATTAGGGGGCTAGAGAGATTTAGGGGTCGGGGAAAATTTTAGGGGTCAGGACGAACTTTTTAGGGGTCAGGCCAAATTTTTTTCTTTTTTTTGGTTTTGAACTGAAAATATTTCACAGGGTTGGGGGAGAGTGAAAAATTAGGGGGCTGGAGAGATTTAGGGGTCGGGGAAAATTTTAGGGGTCAGGACGCACTTTTTAGGGGTCAGGCCAAATTTTTTTGTTTTTTTTGGTTTTGAACTCAAAATATTTCTCATGGTTGGGGGAGAGTGAAAAATTAGAAGGCTGGAGAGATTTAGGGGTCGGGGAAAATTTTAGGGGTCAGAACGAACTTTTTAGGAGTCAATCCAAATTTTTTTGTTTTTTTTTTGTTTTTTTTTGTTTTGAAGTCAAAATATTTCTCATGGTTGGAGGAGAGTGAAAAATTAGGGGGCTGGAGAGATTTAGGGGTCGGGGAAAATTTTAGGGGTCAGGACGAACTTTTTAGGGGTCAGGCCAAATTTTTTTGTTTTTTTTTGTTTTGAAGTCAAAATATATCTCATGGTTGGGGGAGAGTGAAAAATTAGGGGGCTGGAGAGATTTAGGGGTCGGGGAAAATTTTAGGGGTCAGGACGAATTTTTTAGGGGTCAGGCAAAATTTTTTTGTTTTTTTTTGTTTTGAAGTCAAAATATTTCTCATGGTTGGGTGAGAGTGAAAAATTAGGGGGCTAGAGAGATTTAGGGGTCGAGGAAAATTTTAGGGGTCAGGACGCACTTTTAAGGGGTCAGGCCAAATTTTTTTGTTTTTTTAGTTTTTTTTTGGTTTTGAACTGAAAATATTTCTCAGGGTTGGAGGAGAGTGAAAAATTAGGGGGCTGGAGAGATTTAGGGGTCGGGGAAAATTTTAGGGGTCAGGACGAATTTTTTAGGGGTCAGGCAAAATTTTTTCGTTTTTTTTTGTTTTGAAGTCAAAATATTTCTCATGGTTGGGTGAGAGTGAAAAATTAGGGGGCTAGAGAGATTTAGGGGTCGGGGAAAATTTTAGGGGTCAGGACGCACTTTTAAGGGGTCAGGCCAAATTTTTTTGTTTTTTTTTGTTTTTTTTTGTTTTGAAGTCAAAATATTTCTCATGGTTGGAGGAGAGTGAAAAATTAGGGAGCTGGAGAGATTTAGGGGTCGGGGAAAATTTTAGGGGTCATGACGAACTTTTTAGGGGTCAGGCCAAATTTTTTTGTTTTTTTTTGTTTTGAAGTCAAAATATATCTCATGGTTGGGGGAGAGTGAAAAATTAGGGGGCTGGAGAGATTCAGGGGTCGGGGAAAATTTTAGGGGTCAGGCGGAACTTTTTAGGGGTTAGGCCAAATTTTTTTGTTTTTTTTTGTTTTGAAGTCAAAATATTTCTCATGGTTGGGTGAGAGTGAAAAATTAGGGGGCTAGAAATATTTAGGGGTCGGGGAAAATTTTAGGGGTCAGGACGAACTTTTTAGGGGTCAGGCCAAATTTTTTTTTTTTTTTTTTTTTTTGAAGTCACAATATTTCTCAGGGTTGGGGGGAGAGTGAAAAATTAGGGGGCTGGAGAGATTTAGGGGTCGGGGAAAATTTTAGGGGTCAGGACGCACTTTTAAGGGGTCAGGCCAAATTTTTTTGTTTTTTTTTGTTTTGAAGTCAAAATATTTCTCATGGTTGGGTGAGAGTGAAAAATTAGGGGGCTAGAGAGATTTAGGGGTCGGGGAAAATTTTAGGGGTCAGGACGAACTTTTTAGGGGTCAGGCCAAATTTTTTTTTTTTTTTTGGTTTTGAACTGAAAATATTTCACAGGGTTGGGGGAGAGTGAAAAATTAGGGGGCTAGAGAGATTTAGGGGTCGGGGAAAATTTTAGGGGTCAGGACGCACTTTTTAGGGGTCAGGCCAAATTTTTTTGTTTTTTTTGGTTTTGAACTCAAAATATTTCTCATGGTTGGGGGAGAGTGAAAAATTAGAAGGCTGGAGAGATTTAGGGGTCGGGGAAAATTTTAGGGGTCAGGACGAACTTTTTAGGGGTCAGGCCAAATTTTTTTGTTTTTTTTTGTTTTGAAGTCAAAATATTTCTCATGGTTGGAGGAGAGTGAAAAATTAGGGAGCTGGAGAGATTTAGGGGTCGGGGAAAATTTTAGGGGTCAGGACGCACTTTTTAGGGGTCTGGCCAAATTTTTTTGTTTTTTTTGTTTTGAAGTCAAAATATTTCTCATGGTTGGGGGAGAGTGAAAAATTAGGGGGCTGGAGAGATTTAGGGGTCGGGGAAACTTTTAGGGGTTAGGACGAACTTTTTAGGGGTCAGGCCAAATTTTTTTCTTTTTTTTGGTTTTGAACTGAAAATATTTCTCAGGGTTGGGGGAGAGTGAAAAATTAGGGGGCTGGAGAGATTTAGGGGTCGGGGAAAATTTTAGGGGTCAGGACGCACTTTTTAGGGGTCAGGCCAAATTTTTTTGTTTTTTTTGGTTTTGAACTCAAAATATTTCTCATGGTTGGGAGAGAGTGAACAATTAGGGTGCTGGAGAGCTTTTGGGGGCGGGGAAAATTTTAGGGGTCAGGCGGAACTTTTAAGGGGTCAGGCCAAATTTTTTTGTTTTGTTTTGTTTTGAAGTCAAAATATTTCTCATAGTTGGGTGAGAGTGAAAAATTAGGGGCCTAGAGAGATTTAGGGGTCGCGGAAAATTTTAGGGGTCAGGCGGAACTTTTTAGGGGTCAGGCCAAATTTTTTTGTTTTGTTTTGTTTTGAAGTCAAAATATTTCTTATCGTTGGGGGAGAGTGAAAAATTAGGGGGCTGGAGAGGTTCAGGGGTCGGGGAAAATTTTAGGGGTCAGGACGAACTTTTTAAGGGCTCAGGCCAAATTTTTTTCTTTTTTTTGGTTTTGAACTCAAAATATTTCTCATGGTTGGGGGAGAGTGAAAAATTAGGGGGCTGGAGAGATTTAGGGTCGGGAAAATTTTACGGGTCAGGCGGAATTTTTTAGGGGTCAGGCCAAATTTTTTTCTTTTATTTTGTTTTGAAGTAAAAATATTTCTCATGGTTGGGGGAGAGTTAAAAATTAGGGGGCTGGAGAGATTAAGGGGTCGTGGAAAATTTTAGGGGTCAGGCGATACTTTTTAGGGGTCAGGCCAATTTTTTTTAATTTTTTTTGGTTTTGAACTGAAAATATTTCTCAGGGTTGGGGGAGAGTGAAAAATTAGGGGGCTGGAGAGATTTAGGGGTCGGGGATAATTTTAGGGGTCAGGACGAACTTTTTAGGGGTCAGGCCAAATTTTTTTTGCTTTTTTTTGGTTTTGAACTCAAAATATTTCTCAGGGTTGGGGGAGAGTGAAAAATAAGGGGCTGAAGAGATTTAGGGGTCGGGGAAAATTTTAGGGGTCAGGACGAACTTTTTAGGGGTCAGGCCAAATTTTTTTGTTTTTTTTTGTTTTGAAGTCAAAATATTTCTCATGGTTGGAGGAGAGTGAAAAATTAGGGGGCTGGAGAGATTTAGGGGTCGGGGAAAATTTTAGGGGTCAGGCGGAACTTTTTAGGGGTCAGGCCAAATTTTTTTGTTTTATTTTGTTTTGAAGTCACAATATTTCTCAGGGTTGGGGGAGAGTGAAAAATTAGGGGGCTGGAGAGATTTAGGGGTCGGGGAAAATTTTAGGGGTCAGGACGCACTTTTAAGGGGTCAGGCCAAATTTTTTTGTTTTTTTTTGTTTTGAAGTCAAAATATTTCTCATGGTTGGGTGAGAGTGAAAAATTAGGGGGCTAGAGAGATTTAGGGGTCGGGGAAAATTTTAGGGGTCAGGCGGAACTTTTTAGGGGTCAGGCCAAATTTTTTTCTTTTTTTTGGTTTTGAACTGAAAATATTTCTCAGGGTTGGGGGAGAGTGAAAAATTAGGGGGCTGGAGAGATTGAGGGTCGGGCGCACATGGCCGGTAATAAGTACGTATATAGTATGCGCACCGGGGCCGTGATAGGTATGTATTTAGCATGCGCACTGAGGCAGCGATCGGTTCATATATAGCACGCGCACCGGGGCGGCGATAGGTACGTATATAGCACGTGCACAGGGGCGGCGAAAGGTACATATTTAAAATTCACACCGGGGCGGCGAAAGGTACATATTTAAAATTCACACTGGGGCGGCGATATGTACGTATTTAGCATTCACACCGGGGCGGCGATAGGTATGTATTTAGCATTCACACCGGGGCAGCAGTAGGTAAATATTTAGCATTCGCACCGGGGTGGCGATATGTACATATTTAGCTTCCGCACCGGGGCGGCGATAGGTACGTATTAAGCTTTCACACCAGGGCGGCGATAGGTACGTATTCAGAATTCAGGGGTGGCGATAGCTACGTATATAGCATGTACACATGGGCAGCAATAAGTACGTACATACCATGCGCTCTGCGGCGGCGGTCAGTACATATATATCACGCGCACCGGGGCGGCGAAAGGTATGTATTTCGCATTTGCACCGTGGTGGTGATAGGTACGTATTTAGCATTCGCACCGGGGCGGCTATAGGTACGTACTTAGCATTCGCACCGGGGCGGCTATAGGTATGTATTTAGCATTCGCACCAGGGCGGCTATAGGTACGTATTTAGCATTCACACCAAAGCGGCAATATGTACATATTAATTATTCGCACTAGGGCAGCGATAGGTACTTATGTAGCATGCACACCGGGGCGCAATTGGTGTGTCTTTAGTATTCGCACTAGGGCAGCGATAGGTACTTATGTAGCATGCACACCGGGGCGCAATAGGTATGCATTTAGCATTCACACCGGGGCAACGATAGGTACTATTCAGCATTCGCAACGGGGCGGCTATAGGTACTTAGATAGTATCTGCACCGGGGCGGCGATAGGTACGTATATAGTATGTGCACTGGGGCGGCGATTGGTACATATATAGTATGCGCACCGGGGTGATGATAGATACGTATATAGTATGAACACCGGGGTGGAGATAAGTACCTATATAGAAGGCGCAGATAGAGGTGTTACTTCTTATAGAAATATGTCATACTATTACCCTGGGCAATAGGAGAAATGGTGGGGAAGAAACAGCTTTTGCAAAAGCCAAAATTAGAAAGTTGCGGCGAAATGGGGCGACCAGAGAAGAGAAAGGTAGCAGATAAAGAGACGACTATAGAGAGAGGGGGCGGACATAGAAGTTTGAATATAAAGATGTTACACACACGATCTTTCTTCAAATATATGTTTTTATGACCCCGAGCAACGCCGGGTAGCCCCGCTAGTCATATATAAATGCTCTATTTTATATGAGCACTTTTTAAACACCCGGTTAAAATGTTTTATGTTACTACTCTGTGGATGTTTTACCTGTATTATTATTATTATTATTATTATTATTATTATTATTATTATTATTATTATTATTATTATTATTATTATTATTATTATTATTATTATTATTATTATTATTATTATTATCATCATCATCATTATAATTATTATTATCATTATATATATATATATATATATATATATATATATATATATATATATATATCATTGTTGACCCCATTCCCTGTCGGGCGTATCTGCAATCATTTCAGCTTGCCGATGATTCTACTGGGAACGGAGATTTACTAAATATGTCTAAATCTGCCCTGTTGGATGAAACCGCGGTACATTGCTGAAATATGTAATATACAGAATCTTAATAAATTATATTAGCTCTCTTATATGATTGAGCACTTTATTTGATTTCTTTTCATATACAACCTGACACTATATATATATATATATATATATATGCTAGTTCAGAGAGTGAAAAGGATGGCTTATTTATGTATTGAGGTCAAGACCGACTTTTAATAAATAAGTTACCATAATAACCGATTACTTATGTGTTATATTTCAGTACACATTTAAAATAAGAAGACTTTCTGTAAGGAAATCAATAAAAATAACATTATTGTGATGTTGTTATTTACAAAGAATAGAATAACCATACGCCTCGTACAGAAAATAATGATTTTATTTTGTGTTGTTCTCTCAATTCGAACATTTGGGGATATCTTGCTGATGTGATCTGGATGGGATTGGTCCCATGTCAACCAGATCAGATAGTCTGCACCACATGTCAATCAGATTAACCATATCAGCTAGCTGGACGCGCTGGCCTAAAGCTTTAGATTGCTAGCCATTCTAAGTTATCCGCGGTCCTGTAAAGTCTATCAACCATAAGAAAGCGTATGTATTCTGTGTGAGAAAAGTAGCTACAGACGCGGACGTGTATGTTTACTCTTTTATTTATTGGTAAATCATCTGAGAAAATTGGTATTTTCTACCTCTCTCCGTATATGGACTTATCATCTGCTTTTCTATTATTCTCATTTAATATTTTCATTTCTATGAGTGTTATATATATATATATAAATATATATATAAATGTATATTTATATATATATATATATATAAATGTATATATATATATATATATATAAATGTATATATATATATATATATATATAAATGTATATATATATATATATATATATATATATATATATATATATCTTCTGGTGCTACTATATAATGCTGCTGAGGATACCGACTTCCTGCACCAAAATGCAACAAACATTGATGTTATTATTTTTTCTATTTTCTTTCGAAAACCTAATCATGTTCTGCAAACCTAAAAACAACCAAACTAAACACTATGCTTAAATACTTGAACACATAAAGAACTTGAAACATAACTATTTTTACCAAAATGACCGAATTCAGCATTACATAACCCGAAAAGAGTTGATATGCCGTAAGGCAATACAACCAAACCAAACACCATGAATTAATACTTGTACATATAAAAGAACTCGATGCATAAAACGTTTAGCAAATGACCGGATTAGGCATAAAATAACCTTGAAAGGGTGTGTATGCCATAAAACAAAACGATATATATATGAATATATATATATATGTATATATATATATATATATATATGTATATATATATATATATGTATGTATGCATATATATATATATATATATATATATATATATTTAAAAAATTGTGGTTACCAATGCTAGTAAAAAAACTTTATCAATAATTATTTATTATCTTCTCATTTTAACATTTTAAGTTTTTTAAATATAATTTCATAACGCGTTTCGAGCATTTATCGTTTATCCATTATGCTCTCTTCAGATGTAAATTCCATTTGATAAAAGTGTTTCATTTGAGAAAACGTTTCATTTTTCTTTCATTTAAAAGTGTCTGTTCCATTTGACAGAAAAAATGTTTGTTCCGTTTGACAGAAAAAATGCTATCTTGTTGAGATAAAAATATATTCAGTTTGGTCAGTGTTTGGTCATTTAAGTACATTTGTGTATTAGGTTTTATTGCTTAAATTGCTGTCGGTCGAATCTGTAATGTATGTGTGTGTGTGGTCATTCCCGGTCATTCATGACGGTGTCCCTGCTGGGTTCACACATGAATGTGGATGTGTGGGTGGTTGGGGGTGAGGATGTTTGCTTGGGTTTGGAAAGAGAGAGAGAGAGAGAGAGATGAGTAGAAAAGAGGATGGGTGAGTAGATAGATAGGTAGGGGGGGGGGGAAGTAAGAAATAGCAAACTAAGCAACATACTTAAAACAATGAAGATAATCAAAATCAAACGCCAACCGAAAAACTTCAACTAAATTCTAACCTCATCAAAATTCAACCAACACGTATCACAAGGGGTCACAACATGCAACAAAGAAAGATGTGGAGTTTGCGACATAATAATAGAGGGTAACACATACACATTCAAAAATCCAACACCACCCTTCAAAATAAAGAAGGATCTAAACTGCACCTTTAAAAATATCATATATGTACTTGAATGCATAACATGTAAAAAATACTATATAGGTGCCACAAAACATTTAATAATAGAGTGGCCCTTCATAAGAGCAATATTAAAATTCAAGAAAATAGAAAATTGCCTGTTTCCAAATATGTACACTCATGCAGCAGTGGAAAATCCCAGATAATGCCCATTTTCCAAACTCAGGACAACTCATACCTCCTAACACAAGAAAAAATCTTCATATACAAATTCAACCCACCATTAAATAAATCATAAGACAAATCACACCACAGACATATAAAAACAAGTACGAACACATGTATAAACAGCAACTAATCTGCACTCGGAGACGTGTGCATTTGCACACCCTCACACATGGAACGAATACATACCCCATGTGAGTGTATTCATACACACATGCAGAAAATAATATGAATGTGTGTATCTATCTATCTATCTATCTATATGTATATATATATATATATATATCTTTCTATAATTCTATTTATATTTCTATCTACCCTCAATCTTCTTTCCCCCTTCTCTTACTTTTTCACCCCCTACCTATCTATCTACTCACCCATCCTATTTTCTACTCATCTCTCTCTCTCTCTCCAAACCCAAGCAAACATCCTCACCCCCAACCACCCACACATCCACATTTATGTGTGAACCCAGCAGGGACACCGTCATGAATGACCGGGAATGACCACACACACATACCATACAGATTCGACCGACAGCAATTTAAGCAATAAAACCTAATACACAAATGTACTTAAATGACCAAACACTGGCCAAACTGAATATATTTTTATCTCAACAAGATAGCATTTTTTTCTGTCAAACGGAACAAACATTTTTTTCTGTCAAATGGAACAGACACTTTTAAATGAAAGAAAAATGAAACGTTTTCTCAAATGAAACACTTTTATCAAATGGAATTTATATCTGAAGAAGGCTTAATGGATAAACGATAAATGCTCGAAACGCGTTATGAAATTATATTTAAAAAACTTAAAATGTTAAAATGATGAGATAATAAATAATTATTGAAAAAGTTTTTTTACTAGCGTTGGTAACCACAATTCTTTAAATATACTTTTTTCTCTCGTTGGAACTGCACTGATACTACACAACCCCCTTCTCTCTCTCTCTCTCTCTCTCTCTCTCTCTATATATATATATATATATATATATATATATATATATATATATATATATATATATAGTATATAGTTACGGGAGTTTGACAGATATAACACACACACCATACACATATGAACACATACACGTACTCATATATCCACATCATGGCCTCCGTTCAGTCTTGAGAGACAACGGATACTCCCTACAAGTGTGACTTCGCCAGTAATTGTGAAGCAAGGGTTGCGCAATCAGCTCCCTTGAAACGACACTGCTAGCTTCAAGTAGCATGGTACGACTGGAAACAATGCCGAGATAAGCGGAGAGAACATACAGCACCTGGTATTCAGACATTTTCACCCATTTAGTACTGACCCAGGCTCAAAGAACATTTTTTTTAAAGATATAGAAAATGAATGTTTGCTTCTCTACCTTTTCCGCTGCCTTTCTTTCAAAACATTCCTTTTCTCTTTCTTTTAGTTTACTTTACATCATTTCTCTCTCTCTTTTCTTTGCTACCCCCACCATCCACCCTTTTCTTTTGTCAGTTTCTTAGATTTTCTCCCCCATACCTCTCCCTTCCTTTCTCTTCGTATTATTTCGTTTATTTTATTTCAAACCTCCCCTACATACGCACACCTATGCTCTAGACTGGATTTGAGTTTTTTTTTGCCGGTTCCTGCTGCTTTTAGATTGAAGCCGAACACTGAATATAATAATTTTCACTTGATTTTTTTAATTTTTAATTTTTAATTTTTATTTACCAGTTATTTTGATCAGATATGACCGTGTATTTCTACTCCATATCTCTATTATTTTCTGGATATACTACAGACCAAGAAGACCTAGTTTGCTTAATTCCTATTATAAACCATCAGTTTCTAGGAACCCTTAATGTGAACTTGGCATGCTGAATACCGAATGAGTTTTTGCATTTTCTATGATTTTACGGTTTTATTATCATTAATTTACATACACTCTGATTTCGCGTTAATGCATTCTTCATTGTCATCCACTGCATTAATTTAGCACAAAAATTGCCGTCTTGATTACTTCTTGATTTTGGATTACCGTTTACAACCTTTTTACCTAGCTATATTGTAGATATTTAACATCCGAACAGTCCTTACTTTGTTGGAGAATTTTAACATAACAGTGTGTTTTGGCCGATATATTTTATGTTTTGTATATTTTCAAAGCTGAATTTCTTTTTCACTCACAGTAGTGGCATTGCGGTAATTGTCCTTTGAGGAGAAGGTTTTCTATCAAAATCCATGGTTTAAAGACTTAGTATTACTTCTTGCTCTTAAACTTTGATATGTAATGAAGTCTGATTCATTTTTTATTTTATTCACCCAATACATATATATATAAAAAATTCTAAATTTGCTAAAATTTTCCTTAAGGCTTTATCGTCTGACCCTCTAAGAGGAAACGTCATAATTATAAATAAAAAACTAAGAAAATCGAATGAGATATGAGGAGAAAATTGTTTAAGTTGGAGAAAACAATTGAGAGAAAAAAAGAAAAAAACAAAGAAAAAAGTAAATCTTTCAAAGTTATAGGGGATTTGAATCATTAAAGATCTCCAATTGATGCTTCAAAATATTGTGTTTACACAGGCTAGGTCGAAAATTGTTAATAACTAACGCTTCAATAATATGGAGATGGTAGTTCGACCTGGCACTGTGTAAAACAGAAAACCACCCATCGGAATACTTGTCAGAACAACTATTTGTACCAACCAGGTGATTACCGATGTTTTTTTTGTATTTTGTTTGTTTGTTTTTCTCTCAATCGTTTTCTACAACTTAAACAATTCTAGTCTCATATTCTTAGTTTTTAATTCATAATTCTGACGTTTCCTCTTAGAGGGTCAGACGATAAGGCCTTAAGGAACAGTTTAGCAATTTTCTTTTTTATCACCCACCCGTTTCATTGATTAATATACATCTTTCTTTCTCTCTCTCTCTCTCTCTCTCTATCTATATATATATATATATATATATATATTATATTATATTATATATATATATTTATATATATATATATATATGATGTTGATTCCACTGACCAAAAGAAAAACTAAATCTATAACCATTTATCTAATTTTCCAATATATTTAGCAGCATGTGTCATCGAACGATCACAACAAAGATTTTGACTCTGTATTTTCATTCTCTTTCGTATATCAGCGAATACTTTTAATCCCACTTTGTGAAACCGATGAACAAAAAAACACTGTAATATTGTATTTTTTAATTTGTTGTGTTTATTTTTTTACTCAAATAAAATACATTCCGACGCACGTTTCGCACCAGCAATCAAGCGGAATACATATTCTTCAACTCGAATATGTTGCTCATCAGGGAAAGTGTACATTGCGAACGGATAAAAACACCTTGATTCAAACTCACGGGGAAACTGAGGATAGAAAAAAGTCCACAATGAGCCCTTGACAAAGATAATGGGAAATCAAAATACATAAAACTGTATGAAAAAACTCACATTAGGTATTGTGACAAAATACAGCAATAATTTTCTCTACACTGCCGATTCCCGAAAAGATGAGACGTATACGTATAAACAAATACTTATATATATATATATATATATATATATATATATATATATATATATATATATATATATATATATATATATATGGGACAGGAAGGATGAGAGTAATCCGACGTAATGGGAAATGAAAAAAGAAAAATCAAAAGATGTTTTTTTATCTATTCATCAACGTTTCGTCTTTATTTGTAAGACTTCCTCAGGCTGATAATTTTAAGAAAAATGTCATGCAAGTACATAGAAATATTGGGATGACATGATGGGTTGATGAGAAGAAGTAGAAGCCACTACTATGGGCGCAGGACCAAGGTTCGGGCTGAGGAAAGTCGGTGGCAGAGAGTGAAATGAATGTGGATAGCTGAGAGTGAAAAAAGGGAAGGTTGGAGTGTTAGTGAATTTGTCTTAGGGTGAGATAGAGGGGATGGGGGTGCTAAGGTTTTTGTCGTGGTGAGGTGTAGCATGGATTTTGAGGGGTTGGGGAAAAAGGAGGGAAGGGGGAGGTTATGTGTCTTTAGTGTGTAGGTAGTATCATAGTTTTAGTAAAAGATTTTAGAAATGAAGATGATTTGAAAGTAGGCGGGGTGGGTGGGTAAGAGTGTGAAATAAGTAGTCGAAAGGGTGAATCGGTGAGGGGGAGAGGGGAGATTTTGTTGTGGTTAGGTGTGAAATTGTTGGGAGTAGGAGTATTGACCAGCTGGCTATGTAAGAAATGTGTGGATATAAGTAGGTGTGGAGGAAAGTGGTGAAATGTGCTGTGAATATGACAATGAGGGGAAGGAAAAAGAAAAAGAGAGAGAAGGAGAAAAGTGATATTAATTTTGGCGAGAAATAGGTGAAATGTAGTTTTGTGCAAGTATGAATACATAAAAAAATCTTTTTGTTTTTCCTTTTTTATTTTCCATATATATATATATATATATATATATATATATATACCCATCCTAGGAACTTTTCGTTTAATTCCAGCGCTTTAATTTCGTTTGTTTGTTTTATTCTAGTTTCTGTTCGGTTTCGTACATGTATATTTGCATTTCGTTTCAGTTCCACAGTTCGTCTTTTGTTTCCTCTTCTTTCTTCTTTTGACACAATAACCGTAGTCGCAGTGATCTGTACTTAAAGTGCTACGATTCATGTAAAAAAAATAACAGAAATAAAACAGAAATAAATAACATTTTAATTGATTTTATTTCGATATAATTTTAGTAGCTTATTCAAATAAACGAAAGTGGGAATTATATTAACACCACAAAACGGCGTTGCCGTCGGCATTTCGCGCATTCGCGATCGATTTTTTCCGTTGGTTTTTTCACTTAATTCACTCTTATTTATTTATTCTAAACATTTTTGTCGCTCCTCGTGTTGAATCGAATAATTCAAATAACATCCGATGCGAATGTGTAACGTGGCTTTAAATGTGTTTTTATAACGATTCTCATAAAACCGAACTTTTCAAGAATATCCTCCTTTTTTTTTGTCTAAACATGGCGCTCTTTGCAAATTAAATTCAAACACTTTCGTTTTTTTAGGTTAAAACAAATTAATGTTTACACCATTACAGACTCCGGTTTCACAAGTTCAAGTCTTTATCAATTTGCTCGTTAAGTGTAACAGACAAGTCTTCATGAAATGGATATGTTGTCAGTTGAATAATGATGAATATTGTGAGAGGATTGAAAATAATAAAATAGTGATAATATTGAAATATTGAAATTAATAGATGGAATGAATCAAATTTGATGACTAATAAGGACGGCTTCTGACAAGTGTTTGTTAACATTAGATTAGAAGATGACCATGTTGTAGCCGTGAGGGGAGCGATATTGTGGCAACGTTTAACAGATGGGAAATTATTGGAAAAAAACTGTTTATGCAAATTGCATCTTATGTTAGGCACACGGATGAAGAGAGAAAAATGATTTGCAGTGGTGGTAGCAAAGATGAGTTCTTGCTGTGAATGTTTTACAAGGAGGAACTAGAGGTTTAAGCTCAGTCGAGCAACTGCCATGGAAATAACGACAGAGTAGAAAAAGACTAGCTACGTTTCTTCTGTGAGAAAAGGGTTTGTGCATAGCAGACGGATCACCTCGCACTAAATTGCAAAGTCGATTTTTAACTGTCACGGTTGAAAGAGTGCTCAGAGCGGCGCCTCCCCAGATCTGCGAGTAGTACTCAATCTTATGGTGTATCCGATTTATATACAGGAAGATAATTGCATCAAGAGTCAGGTATTTTCTGGAGCGATAGAATGATCCGACCAATCTTTCTAGCAACCTAAATTGCAAAGTCGATTTTTAACTGTCACGGTTGAAAGAGTGCTCAGAGTGGCGCCTCCTCAGATGTGGGAGTAGTACCCAATCTTATGGTGTATCCGACTTATATACAGGAAGATAATTGCATCAAGAGTCGGGTATTTTCTGGAGCGATAGAATGATCCAACCAATCTTTCTAGCAACCTTAGCAACAGATTGGATGTAAGGGAAGCAGCGTTAAATAAGAAGGGAGACATTCCAGTTGAGATAGACATTTTAATTATTGTGGAAACAAAAAGAATGGGAAAATATATACATGCTGATTAGGGGTGCGGCCATCAGTTGGGGTGGAGATATGGCCAACATGAGCTGAGCTAAATAGGTGATATTCATATATGTTCAGAAATGAGGGTGAGAGATAGTTACAAGCCTATAAATTGAGATTCTACCTCTCACCGGGAGTGTTTTAGTGTGTTCTAGAGCTATGTGGTGACCGGAAGTAGTACGTTATTTGACTCACTATAGATCAGACGCTGGATTGTTGCTTCAGCAGAGAAATCCATTCTCTGCCCCATTTCATATTGGTACCAGACCTATTCGGTGGGTCGCTAAGGGAGCGTTTTTATTTGCAACCTAGCCCGACTGCTTACTCGGCCCCTTTCAAAGTATTGACTCAGGAAGATTTGACTTACATTATTCTACTAGGACATTAATCAGTTCTCTGTATTTATCATTTTGGTATTCTAGTCAAAGACACTAGTAGTGAAATTCAAACTAATATAAAAATAAGTTCGATAAAAACAAATCATGGTAATTTTGTTATCTATTTCCTTATTTAGTTCAATCGTTAAATTAAGCTGTTCTACTGAGAAAATAACTAGGAATCAAAGTGTTGCGTCGAACAACATATTCAAAAGAGCGTGAAACACAACAACTTCATGGAATCGCTGAAATCAGGATCGTTGTACGAATTTTGAATTCACGTGTAGTCACGTACACTCGACGCGGGTGTTATATATTCCAATAAAAATAACGTTTTTTTTTTTTAATGTTGCTAAATGATGTTTGTTTATTTAGTTATCTTTCACATTAAATTATATATTAAGTATTTATTCACAAAGAAACAACTGCAGCAATATTATTTTTCTGAATTTTTTTGATGTGGATTAATAACACTGGTCAACAAATTTTTTTTTTCTTTGGCAGACCATCTAGGAGTGTTTTCTGGGGGTTTGAAGGTCGCTGATTACGAATATAACATTGGTTTTGCCAGATTGGTTCTAGTCTAGAAGATACTGATAGCCCCAAATAAGCCTAAACTGCTAAAATTCTCCCTGAAATACTTCAATATAGAAGCAGTAAATAATAATTTTCTGATATTATTGAATCATTATAATGATTATGTATATATTGAAGTATTTCAGGGAGAATTTTTATATAATTATTTATATAGGGAGAATTTTTATATAATTATATACTGTAATTACTTAATAACATGTTCCATAAATATAGTTGCAGTATAAATTAAACAGTAATTAAGAATTTTCTTTTTAATTCCACAGTTGAAAATGAGTTCCAGAGAGAAAATGAGTTTTTCTAGAAGATGTTGCAGATATGAACCGGATGTCTTTTGTTACATCTGTGGACAGTATATGATGGCACAACAAAAGAGGAATATTACAGACTTTGTCAAGAGGGCGTACAAAGCATACTTCGATATGATACTTGGTGACCAAGACAAGTCTTGGGCCCCACATATGGTGTGCAAAACCTGTGTAGAAAGTCTCCGCGGTTGGACCAACGGTAAGCTGAAGTTGAAGTTTGCTGTACCAATGGTGTGGAGAGAGCCCAACAATCATTTTGATGACTGCTACTTCTGTCTCAATGACATGACGGGGTTTAACAAGCACAAGAAAGCAAATTGGCAGTATCCGAGCCTGGATTCTGCTATCCGTCCTGTTGCGCACTCTGAGGATGTACCTGTGCCTGTTTTCACCAGTTTGCCTGAAATCGATGAAACCGAAGAGATTCCAGCTGATCTTTCAATATCAAGTGATGATAGCTGTTGTGACTATGAAGAACCCTCAAATGGCCCTCAGCTTTTCAATCAATCTGAACTTAATGACCTAGTGCGAGACCTTTGTTTGTCGAAGGAGCAGTCTGAAGTTCTTGCATCACGACTCCAAGAGAAAAACATTCTTGATTCTGGCACAAAAGTAACATACTATAGGACAAGGGAAGGCAGCTTGCTTCGTTTCTTTTCTAAAGAAGACGACCTGGTCTTTTGTAATGACGTTTCTGCACTTCTTAACTGCATGGGGATCTTATCATATGACCCAGCATATTGGCGTCTCTTCATAGATAGCTCGAAAGCAAGTCTAAAAATTGTACTTTTGCACAATGGCAATAAGTTTGCTCCTGTACCAATTGGCCATTCTACCAAGATGAAAGAAGAGTATGATGCTATCAAATTTGTTCTTGAAAAGCTGAATTACAACACTCATAAATGGCTGATTTGTGTGGACTTGAAAATGGTGAATTTTCTGCTTGGTCAGCAAAGTGGGTACACAAAGTATCCCTGCTTTCTTTGTTTGTGGGATAGCAGAGCAAGAATCCAGCACTGGAGAAGGGAGAACTGGCCAGAACGAGAAAGTCTCGAAGTCGGCACAGCCAACGTCATCAATGAGCCTTTGGTACCCAGGGATAGAATCATCTTCCCTCCATTGCACATAAAACTAGGGCTCATGAAGCAGTTTGTTAAGGCGTTGAACAAGGATGGAGATTGCTTCAAGTACATATGCAGGCAATTTCCAGGTCTTTCCATCGAAAAAGCTAAAGATGGCATCTTCGATGGACCTCAGATTCGAACGCTCACGAGGGATTCTGACTTCACTAATCATATGAACACGGTTGAGTTAAATGCTTGGGTGTCCTTCACAGATGTAGTGACAAACTTTTTGGGAAATCACAAAGCTGACAATTACAAGCAATTGGTCCGTAAGATGCTTACTGCATACGGAAAACTAGGGGCAAATATGAGCATTAAAGTTCATTTCTTGTTTAGCCACCTCGACAGATTTCCTGGTAATCTTGGTGATTACAGTGAGGAGCAGGGAGAGAGATTCCATCAAGACATCAAAACAATGGAAGAGATGTATCAAGGCAAATGGGATGAGCACATGATGGCAGACTACTGCTGGAACCTTTTGAGAGACTGCCCAAAAGTTGCTCACAAGCGAAAATCGTATAAACGTCAATTTTAGTTTTGTGAATAAAATATTGTTTTGTGTGTTCATTGTAACTAAGAATCTAGTGTATAATGCTTTGCATTAATTTATGATATATAACTGATTATGTAAATGTTTTTTTCACTTGGAGAATTAAAATTTAGCAAATTTTTAGCAAATTTTTTGTATATTTTCGAAATCTATGAAAAGTGTTCAGTTATAGGATAAATGAAATGATGTTATATCTAACTTAACTTGTTAGATTGAGATTTTACACTGTCTTTGTGGTTTAAGATCATCATAAAAATCAATATCTGACATTTATGCACTATTTAGCCGTTTTTTGTACGTTTAGCTATGGTCGCGAATGGGTGATTTCAGACAAACGACCCCCCTGTGATAACTCAAAAACTAGAGCCAATTTGAAAAAACTAATGTCAGATTCGAATTCAGCGCCCTTGAAAACCCCAGAAACCAGTCTTACTTTGCCTGCCAAAAATATTGTGTTGACCAGTGTAATTTATATAATTTCGATAATTCGGACTACTGTTCTCATCTTGAGTGTTAGCATCACAACGTTTCGGCCGCTGTAACTTCCGGCCTTCTTCAGGTGTATCTTTTCGAACTCGGGAATATTTCTGTCCAACACGGGAATCTGGACGGATTTTTTTTTAGAAAACGTCTAAAATGTAAGGACGCTGTAGAAGTAACATTGAAATGCAGTGAATATTTTTTTCAGTTGTGCCTTATTACTATAATCAAATGTTATGCAAATCTGAAATATTTAAATTGACAAGTGGGATTTTTGCCCATATAATGCCCTTAAAATCATTTAAAATCCATTAAAATCATTTAGAGAAACTGAAATTCAAGGAATATTTATTAATTGATGTATATCAACTATTGTCAAAATTTCAAACAAATGAATTTTCAAAAAAGGTGTCAACCTTTTCATTTGTCCTATTTGCATTAACTTAATTAAACTAAATATAACTCACATTCCCTGCTTTTACTGATAACAGGTGTGTTCGAAAATGTATAATGGTCGATTAAGCTTCTATTACCTACTCTTTAGCTTAACGGTTAAGTGCAAAAATCCATGATAATCTGTTAACAAGTTACCGAGTGAATCTTATAGGTAGACATATACAAACAAATGCACATACCTAACTTAATATATATATATATATATATATATATATATATATATATATATATGTATATATATATATAAAGAGTTCGAATGCAAAACGCTATAGATCCAATGCGTTTACATTGAATCATTAAACAATTAAAAGGTAACATATATTAAATATAGACTTCAGCTAAAAGCAGATATTCATGGAAAGAAAAAAAAATTATCCTGATATCATATTGTGTAAGATAGGAGTCCATGGTGTGGTTGAGCGTTAAAATGTAACACATTTTATAGTAATAGCTTAGTAATTTCGAAAATGGCGTTTATCGCGTTTTGCATACAAACTCTTGACATGTATATATATATATATATATATATATATATATATATATATATAATATATGTATATATAAATACATTTAAAAATGATACGCGGAAATCTCTGTAAGGCCCTTTCGACTATCATCTCGTCAGGAGAAAATCGATAGTTTTAATTTATAATATGGTCGAAAGAAAGAGCAAATGGGGAAGTTGAAAGTGCCAAAATTAGCGATAAAGCGATTAAAAGTCAATTTAATGATTTACTTTAAAAAACGATTAAAAGGCACTGCGTTAGGGAACCAAAAAAAGGGAGGGAGTTCAAAGTTCCCCAAAGAGATTTAGCGATCTAATAAATTTCTTCTGCCGGCACAAGGAAGGTTTTCGAATAGCAATAGATAGAGATTCCAAATTTTAAAATGGTTCTTGGAATCTGCTCTATGCAAGACCTCAAAACGGTCTATTTTATAGCTACTGGCACAGCTTGGGTTTTCAACTAAATGCTGGCGAATAGCAGAGTCCAAAGAATAGGTATATATATATATATATATATATATATATATATATATATATATATATAAAGGAAACACTATATGTGAATGACTATATAAGCTCCACTTCTCGGGTTAAGCACTATTGCTATGTACACACACACACACATATATATATATATATATATATATATATATATATATATATATATTATCTACTTGTACTTTTTCGACCTACGTGTTGATATCAATTTTGTACATCTATTACTTCAAGTATGAATCTGCTTCATCTTTTCTTTTTCATCTCAAGTCTAAAAAGCTATTTGTTGGATATAATTTTGTAATACATTTCTGGAATTGAGATTTTGAACAGTTTTCTTAAAACAATTGCTAATTCTGAGACTGAAATTAATTTCAGTTGGTGCTAGAATGTTCTTCAGTTACACGTCATCTGATGTTTCGCAAAGTAGCTGCTGCTCATCCTCTTTTTACCCTATAGAGATGAATCGTGAGAAATTCCTGGCCAAATGATTAGAGTCTGATTGCATTAAGTAAAGAGGGAAGTCGCAATTAGATTAGATCCGTAATTGAACCGTATTGTCGCTCGACACTGTGAGATTTAAAAAAATCTTGTGTACAGACTTGTTTTTATTACTGTACTAGTGAATACTTCTAGGGTAGTAGGTCGTTTTCAATTGTTTTCCGTATGGTGAATTACTGCGGCTCAGTTACAAATGTCTCCTTGGCGGTGAGGCAGGTTTATTTTTCCACTGCAGATAGCAAGGGATAGCTTAACTTTATTATATGCTATATTTTCAAGAACCTATCCAGTCAAGTATACTTTTTAAATCAACATTGTTATCGTCATTTTTTTCATAAAAAATGTCAGGTTCCCCAAAAGTATCCCGAACACCTTAACGCCTCGAAACGAGTTTTCTTTGTCGCATACTACTTATAATGCTATAAAACATTAGTTATTTACTGATTAGTTGAAATCTAAAAGTTGTAAATTATTTAAACTCTGGGGTTTTACGATAAATCGGATGGGAGTAAAAAAAATAAACAATATTTTTGTTAAGAACTGCATTTGGGTAGCAACGAACCAGGCTGACTTATCTAATTTCTGCATATTATGATCCGACCTGCAGCAAAAGTAAAGCATGATGATAACATCTCATAAAAACAGCATCAAAAAGGAAAAAAGAAAAAGACTGCAACGTTTCAATCGCCTGTAGTGCAGTTGCTGGTTCATATTTTAAAAGAGTCAAACTTAATATCGCTTTTCTGCAAGAAAAGGTTGGTTGTTGGTTGGTTGTTTTGTTTTACGGCACATCAACCCTTTTCAGGTTATTTAATGCCGAATGCAGTCATTTTGGTGAAAGTTTTTATGCTTCAAGTTGTTTATATCTTCAAATATTTATTCATGGTGTTTAGTTTGGTTGTCTTGTTTTACGGCATATCAACCCTTTTCAGGTTATTTAATGCCGAATGCAGTCATTTTGGTGAAAGTTTTTATGCTTCAAGTTCTTTATATGTTTAAGTATTTATCCATGGTGTTTGGTTTGGTTTTTAAATCTGTTTCTATTTAACCCATAGTTGGGACCCTAACAGGTACTACCACTTCGGGTCAGGGTGGACCTGGGAGCAATGGTAATTAAGAGGAGGCTCCACATTCCCCAAAGTCCGTAAGCCGGATCTCACCATCGGATGTAGTTTAAGGTCATATCCAGGACCGGGAGTAGGGTAAGAAAAATAAAATAAAAAAGGGGAGGGAGAAAGGGAGAGGGGCTGTTGTTTTTGTTTTTGGTTTTGTAGAACATAATTAAGTTTTACAAACAAAAAAACAAAAAACGTCAATGTAGGTGAATTTCGTCTCAGGGAGCCACAGGGCAGCCTGATCTGGTATCACCAGGCAAGAAAAGGTAAAACAAGTACGTATTGTGTATCTTCTAGCCAGCATTTTCAATGTGTGCACTTGTGTGTGTAATTGCGCGTGTTATTACAGGGTTCATATTACTACTGCAACCAGAATAGTTTGCGATTTGTGACTTTCATACTTTCGTTTCCACTCAACATTAAATGATGCTGTTTGTCATATACGGATGGCCAGAATGATAAAAAAAACTTTCTCTACAATTAATATCAATTTCAGACTTGTCCAACAAATGTATTACTTTCATTTCGTAATAACCATCTAATTAACAGAATACCGCATCTAGTTTTTAATTTGTGAAACTTTAAAATTTTAAACAAAAAACAATGTGTGAAAACTTAAAAATACAACAATATTATGTCTATTAAACAATTTTAACCCCCCCCCCCAAAAAAAAAAAATTAGGGGAAATACATAAAAAAAAGTGTTCAAAAAACAATTTGTGAAAACATTAAAAAAAAGTGTTCAAAACAATAAAATAAAAAACAAGTAAATTATTAAAAATAGATCCAGTATTCTGTTAAGTATTTGTTTATTAAGAAATAAAAGTAATACATTCGTTGGACAAGTCTGGAATTGGTATTAATTGTGGAGAATTTTTATTTTATAATTCCTGGCCATCCATATATGACAAACGGCGTCATTTGCTGCTGAGTGAAAACGAACGTACAACAATCACAAATTCCCAAGTAGTTTAACTAAGTATTATGTGTATGGTAAATAAGTAATAACAATCTACATGATCAACTTTCATATTAAGCAAATAAGCATTTAAATCA
Source organism: Sepiola atlantica (assembly GCA_963556195.1). Taxonomy (NCBI): domain Eukaryota; kingdom Metazoa; phylum Mollusca; class Cephalopoda; order Sepiida; family Sepiolidae; genus Sepiola; species Sepiola atlantica. The sequence goes on along the minus strand of OY744521.1, from coordinate 10,070,093 downwards.
GCGTTCAGATTAACATTGTGGGTACTTTAAACATCATACCTTTTCCGAGATAAGTCATATTCTGTATTAATGCTGACGGCATCAAATGTGCATATATCAATGAAGCCTTAAACGTCTCAAAGAGATACAGCATATCTTAGGTACAACTAGAAGGAAATAAAGGCAGTTGTGATTAGTTGTTGGGTTTCACTGTTTGTCGACTCTGCCGAGACTGTACGTCTGTATACGAACAGTTTGCAGATTAATTGGTTGTTGTCGCAGATAGATGTATTGACACCCCTTCTTTATCAAAAGAAGCGATCCCACGTGATATATTAACGACGACAATGCGGGTCTCAAGAAGTACAATGTTAGTACGAGTACACCCGGGTCGATCCATGTACATTGCAAACAATTAGTCAAAGTATAACTCCCTATTGCATTGTTTAATTACAGTAATACCAACTTTTTTCATATTTGCATGTTGGCCGTTTGAGTTTTCATTAAATAATTTCGAATAACGTTATGAATGTTTTGTGGGTGTATATGTTGTAACTAAATGTTCTGTAACTGATATATTCTATTTTTCGATTGGATATTCAGACACGGGTCAGAATGAACCTGGCAGTAATGGAAACTAAGAGATTATTTCTAACATTCTAAAGCAGCTAAAGTGGGACCTTTCAACCGGATTAAGTTTCGTGTAATACATAGGAAAATACTATTAAACCCCTAGATAACACTCTAACATGTACGCTCACTTTCACTCAATAGGGTTGTATGACTAATAACAATTAGTAGTAAACACTCGTTTTCCTACCACAAATACTAAGAGCTAACTTACTTTTATTTCGTGTTTCTACTACCGAACACATTTTTTAGGCACGGAGTTATTTTACGAAACTTCCAATCCATGGAACACATTATCATGGTACTGCTTTTCTGCATGCGACAACCTTGTCATCTTCTAATCCAATGTCAAGAAATACCAATCATAAACTGTCCTGATAAGTAATAACATTTTGTGAATTCCATTCATCATATTTAATACTCTCATGATGGTCTTCATCATGTTCAGTTCTCTGATAATGTTCTTTATCATTTTCAATACCCTCATAGTGTTATTCATCATGTTCAGTCCTCTCAGAATGTTCAGTCCTCTCAGAATGTTATTCATCATTTGCAATACTCTCATAGTGTTCTTCACTATTTTCAGTCCTCCCATAACGTTCTTCACCATTTTCGATACTCTCATAATGTTCTTCAGCATTTTAGAAAATTCTCATAATGTTATTCACTATTTTCAGTCCTCTCATAACGTAGTTCATTATTAAACTTACAGTCAATCGATCTATTTTTTCTTCATCCTTGAGTGGTGTTTAGCTTAATAAAGCGTGACTCATTAATACAAACAATAAGTTCTTAGTCGGTCATCCCTGAAGCTCTCAAATTGGGGCCGCACCACACAAATGCAATTGTGTGTCACATCAGTAAAGCTTCTATAAAATCCATGGATGTGATTAGATTAGGTATTACCGTTCTGAGTCATGTTGCAGAATAAAGTAATGCTTACTATAAAGTTACACTATACTTCTTGAAATCAAAACCAGGGCGGATAGTTTGAAATATCAACAAAACAAAAAATTGTTTTAATAATAAAATGCAGAGAATTATCCGATTTTAATTACATTTTAAACACTTTTTTTAATTAATTCATTTAATCATGAGTTGCGTGTTTTCTTTTTGTGTTTTTTTGATATTCTGAGGGTAATGTAATTTAATATATCTCTATTCCTCAAATTGTTTGACGAAACTAATCTCGGACATTTGCACACTGTTTTAGTCTGAAACTGTTAAGACATTAATCCCCGAAAATCCTGCATATTTACGAAATTAAATGGGATTAAATGAAAATATAAAGAATATATGCTGAGATTAAAAACATATGAATATACTAGACGCACTTGTGACTCTGCATCACAACCACTACCGCTATTAATTCTATTTGGATTTCATTCGGAAATTCATATAATGTGACATATCTGTAAAGACTTTTTTTATGCCAAACTAAAAAATATTATATCTCTTTACTTCTATATGATCTTTATGAATAACATAAAAATAAAGTAATTTATTAGTTTTCAATCTCATTTACATGCGTATTTGTGGTGTGTACAGACATACGGTATACTACATGCAGAGGTCTCTCTTTCTGTATCCTCTATTTCTCTCTCTCTCTCTCTCTATATATATATATATACATATGTATATATATATATATATATATATATATATATATATATAGATAGAGAGAGAGAGAGAGAAAGAGAGAGAAAGATATATATATATATGTAATTATATATATATATATATATATATATATATATATATATATATATATATATATATACGGAAGATACACTCATTAACACTGAGGAAACCCAATTTGTTTGGGGTTCTATATTTATATCACTCAATAATATTTCGGAAATATTAAGTGTCTAGTGAAGTGGAAAGTTGGTAACTTTATTCAGGCATAACACTTGTTACATCGTAACACACTGAATTTCTTTTAGTAAATTTTAATAAATAACATAGATAAAACTAGGTCTTTGTCATAGAAAGTTTTGATATTGTACATTACAATTATAATACGACTCCAGACACACAGACAATCATAGTAGGAGTCTTATTAAAGTGTTATAGGTTCGGTGGTTCAGTTGTTTTGCTTTACGGCATATCAACCCCCTTATCGGGTTATTCAATGAAGAATCCGGTCATTTTGGTTACGTTTTTGTGCTTGAAGTTTTTTTGTGTGTTCAAGTATTTATTTATATTGTTTGGTTTGGTAGTTTTGTTATACGGCATATGAACACTTGTTTAGTTATTTAATGCCGAATCCGGTCATTTTAGTAAATGTGTTTATGCTTCAGATTCTTTATATGTACAAGCATGTATTCATTGTGTTTAGTTTAGTTGTTTTAAAGAGGAAAATGTTTTTGTTGTTTGCCTTGCAGAAAATGATTGAGTTTTGCAAAGGGAAAAGAACAAAATAATAACATTAATGTTATAAATAGATAATAAGATAAGTATTCTATAAGTAACGTGAAATAATATAGAGAAGGGGTAATTAAGAACCTTTAGGTAGCCCTGGAAAAGTAGATATAGGCACGTACTCAAAATTCGGCGTGTCACGTTCGAATATTGTCAGACCGATGGCACGCCTTTAACTTTGGATGTGTCTCCCTACTTTAAATACCTGATTTTAACAGAAATTTAGACATTTGTGTGAACAATAAATAATATGCTGATCCTTACGAAGAAAACACAATTAGACCAGTATTTTAAACCATAACCAAGACTAAAGTTCTGATAATTGTAAATATATATTCAAATAACCACAATAGCAAAAACATAGTGATTTTTTGTTGTCACAAATGACTCTGATTTACTATAGATAAACAAATCAAAATAACATTGGAAAACTAACGTACAATTTTCCATTCTTTATATTTTAACATAATTTATTTATTTTTATTATTAAGAACACCAATACAGTATTCAAATATTAACGTTGAACTATAAGTTGAATTATCATATTCCGTAAAGCTTAGGCATTTTCTGTAATTATTGTAAAGTTTATCGTTCGTTGTTTCGCATACTTTTTTACGCTGAAGTGAATGAAATATCTTTCTGTTTCATTATATCGTGCACTAATTGAGTAACACTATTCTATTTTTAGCTTTGCTGTGTAACAATAAAACTTATGAAAATATCGTACTCGGCGGTTAACCGTTCCTCGAGAAATAAGGAATGTCTCCATATGCGAACATTGCCGAGTTATTTGCAAGATATTGCTGGCTGCATTTAGAGATATCCATATGAAAATGAGAAAATAGCCCTTTTCACATAGATATGGGTGGAATATGCATGTTGTCCATCGAAGGTTGTGTATTTCAACACGTGTAATAATATTATTTGTTATTTCTGTGCGAATGTCTTTAAATACATTCACACGAAAGACAGACCAAAACTTGTCTGATGTGGTCAGAAAATTAGATGTGAGAGAAAGCACGTTAATAGAATCGCAAAGAGTGAGAGGTGTGAATCGCATGAAGAGTACTCTAATGGAGAAAGTGGATAAGATATTCTAAGTTAAAACCAGCTAGGAAGAGTCTCGAACAAAAACTTATAAAAAATTGATCTTAAAAAATTTAGGTTGACCCCCCCCCAAAAAACCTTCTCCATTTTTTTCTCAATAGGCCCTTAGTTCTACAGTGGCGGCCTTCCATGTTTGGGGTGAACTATGGTTAAAGAAAAGCAATCTTTTTCTTGAAAATGGAGAAAGTATACATGGTTTTCCTCGTTTGCGTTTCTGCGACTTGACTTTGATTCGATAACGAAAGTAATATTAGTCCAAGAAGATGGATGCGCAAACCGTGAACGTAGAGACACAACAGAAAAAATCAACGATATGATTTTATCTTACATTAAATATTGCAGACTGTGACGTATCGAGCCCCAGACCTCCCCTAGACTGGTGGTAATTTAACGCTAAGAATCTAGATAAAAATTCTCAAATGGTTAAGTACATTTCATAACCGCACCTGGTTGCGATCAATATAACCTAGTTTAAAATTTCGCGCATATACACAAGGTATTTATGACTCGTTTTATATCTTCAACACTGGTATTTTATCTCCTGATTCAAGTCAAATGGAATGTTCATATTGTAGCAGGGTGAACGAATCTTCGTGCAGCTGAAGGTATTCGCTGGTGACAATTGAACAACAGATCGTGGGAGATAGGTGAAATCATATGAAAAAGCAAGAAAGATAAATCCTCCGCGTCGCTATTTTAAAATCATTTATTTTGTTCCTTCTTTACACACTTACACATAAACGAGACATATAGTTGATATGTAATACGTTCAAAGTTGAGGCTGATATGATAATCTGGTCATTTACTTAGCGCCTCGGCAATGACGTATGCTGACTATTCAACCGTGCTCTGGCCGCGTAAGTTTTCTGGAAAGAAATGCGACGCGATGACCGGATTCTCTTCATACGGTGACTACGATGCACGTTAATGAGTTTGACGTTCTTACAAAAAAATATATGTGTGTAAATAGTTAATTAGCAGGGTTCTTACGTCATTCTGCATGTCTTCAAACCCCTTAATAGTAGAAGGCAATAATAGGAAATGAAAGCTTATGTTTGTGTACAGACTGTATTAGTAGTGAAGGATCCACGTAGGAATAGTAAACAAATATTAAAAAAGAAAAAACCTGTCGAAGGGCAGATATACTCTAACGGGGTTGGTCAATATATAGTCTGAGAATGTATAAGATGTTATCATTAAAGAGAGGTAATTGGATAAGTATTTGATATATCACGTAAAATGACCTATAGAAATGGGTAGGTAATTAGGACAGTATTACATACGATAATATTATCACTAATACCAAAATTACAAGAACTTTCAAAATGCATTAAGTTGAAAACAAAAACAAATACAAAACGTATGTTTTAATTTTTATTTTTTAAATGTCGTTTAATGATAAGTTCATGAATTTGTCTTGGAATTTAAAAGATAAAACTAAAGAAAACGTCATCACTCCTTTTATTTTATTATAGCTATTATAATTTCAATTAGGGTTAAGGTTATAGTGAAGGGTTAAGGTTAGGGTTAGGGTTAGGGTTAAGGGTTAGGGTTAGAGTTAGGGTTAAGGGTTAGGGTTAGGGTTAAGGGTTAGGGTTAGGGTTAAAGTTAGGGTTAGAGTTACGGTTTATCGAAATTCTTTAATGGTGATATTCATATAAACAACAGAATCTGAAGCATAATTTGCCATAAGCGTTCATCTTTTTCGGTAAGTAATGTGAAAGAAAGTGTAGAATACAAATAATAAAAGTTGATTAAAAGTTAGACTTGATTGTAAATATATGTTTGTTCGATTCTATCTGGCACCATTACCTCCTATTTGAAGAAGACGATACAATTTTACCTTTTCTAGCCACCTACACTAGGATAGAAATCATAAAAATATAATACGTATACAGTTACCCGTTATTAAGTTAAAGGCATGTTCTTTTATGAGAAAGTCGTCGAGGTAATTATTTAATATTACATGAAGAATTAAGTAATGACAATTTCAAATTCAAAACGAAACTGCCTTCAAATGAATATCTATTGAATATTCAAGTTATGTATTGAAAGTTGGGTATTTTAACTAGTCTGATATAATTGATACTTTCCGTGCGAATGTCCTTAACATATTCAAGCACGATGAGACAAAATGGCTGACAGAGCCAAAATACAGCGTGTAGACGGAAGAACAATAATTGAGAAGTGTGTGAATCATATCAAGAGTGACGTTATCGAAAAAGAGGAAATGAATGTCTAAGTAAGAAGCGGCTTGAGAGCGAATCAAAAACGTATAAAAATGTGATCTTAAAACTGAATAATTAAAACAAACTAAGGTCCTGACCCTTTTACTGCTTCCGATAACGATTTATCTCATATAGAATTCGAATGGCGCACGGTTTGACAAATTTAAAAAAAAACTTAGAGTTCGTTATATTAATTTTGATTTAAGAAAGTTAAGTTATTCAGAATTCACAACATTTAGGACCCGACCACATCAAGCACACATTCAATAGACGATCGACCGGCCATCATGATCATGGGGAGAATTATAAATACATTAGGCTTAGAATACGTAGCTGAAATACTTTATAATCAAATATGTAAAACTAATCAAGTACATTAAAAGAGTTGTACACATCCTTAAGAAAACGTTTTTTGAAATGTATTATAGAATTTTGAAAAAAGACAAGAAAGTTTATTTAATTTTTTGTTGGTTTATATATATTTATTAAATGAATCAAATCATATTTCATGAATATGTATCTGCGACTTACGCCCTTAACGAAGAGTTATTGACTTGTTTTCTTTCTTTTTTTCTTCCTCATTTTGCTGATGTCAAAATCGCAAGTAAATCCACATCTAAGAGGATAATTTTCGTCTCGCCTCGTTGACGATTTTTAAGAAAGTCAACATTTTAGATGTGTCGATTGGCGCGTTTACGATTATATAAATTGGAGGAGATGTACGCATATTTAAGAAAACGTTTTTGAAATGTTTCACAGAATTTTGAAAAAACAAAAAACGTTATTTTTATTTTTTATATATATTTATTAAATGAACAAAAGCATTTTTCATAAATATATGTCTCTGAGAGTTTCGCCGTAAGACGGCCTTAACGAAGAGTTATTTTCTTACTTTCATTTTAGTTCATCACTTTGTTGGTGTTAAAATCGCAAGTAAATCCATATGCGGTTCCAATATGATAACTTCCGTCTGGTCTTGTTAACGATTTTGAAGAAAGTGCACATGCGTATATTGGCTCGGTCACGCTTATATGAATTGGAAGAGGCGTACGCATCCTTAAGAAAACGTTTTTTGAAATGTATTATGAAATTTTGAAAAACCAAGAAACGTTTTTTAATTTTTTTTTCATCATGTTTTTATAATTGTTTAATGAAGTAAAATTCCAGGCAGTTTTGTTTCACAATCTTTTAAATATCTACGTCCCTTAAAGTTTCATTAAACTTAGAGTTCTTAAACTTAGATTCGTAATATATAATCCTCGATGTGAGAGCGTCGCGGGATGAACGTTTTCAAATAGTCATTACTATTACCTTTCGCTCAAACGTTAGAGTGTTGTTTTCACTCGTAGCCATTTGTTTGTATGTGTATTTCTGTTTATTATTCACGAGATAAAACAAACATAAGATGTTGGGTTTAATATTTTCTGGGATGACTTCGTATTTGTCAAGACTTCTCCATGCATCATGCATATCCTGACCGTCTAAATAAGACCGTACAATATTTTCATCAAAAATGTATAAATGTATCAACCACGTATCAACAAATATTCCTGCTGCTTATTTTAATATATACGATCCTTCTATAACATGTTTTATAAATACGTTTTTTTCTATGTACTACGGAAAAACGTATTTGCGTTGATTAAAAATGTCTAAATGTGTCCACGACGCATCAACAAATATTGTTGCTGTTTCTATAACATGTTTTATGAATACGTGTTTTTTCTATGTACTACGAAAAAACATATTTGCGTTGATTAAAAATGTCTAAATGTGTCCACGACGCATCAACAAATATTGTATCTGCTTCTATAACATGTTTTATGAATACGTGTTTTTTCTATGTACTACGGAAAAACGTATTTGCGTTGATTAAAGATGTCTAAATGTGTCCACGACGCATCAACGAATATTGTTGCTGCTTCAATAACATGTTTTATGAATACGTGCTTTTTCTATGTACTACGGAAAAACGTATTTGCGTTGATTAAAAATGTCTAAATGTGTCCACGACGCATCAACGAATATTGTTGCTGCTTCAATAACATGTTTTATGAATACGTGTTTTTTCTATGTACTACGGAAAAACGTATTTGCGTTGATTAAAAATGTCTAAATGTGTCCACGACGCATCAACGAATATTGTTGCTGCTTCAATAACATGTTTTATGAATACGTGCTTTTTCTATGTACTACGGAAAAACGTATTTGCGTTGATTAAAAATGTCTAAATGTGTCCACGACGCATCAACGAATATTGTTACTGCTTCTATAACAGGTTTTATCAATACGTAGTTTTTCTATGGACTACTGAATAACGTATTTTTATTTATTTAATGTCTAAATGTGTCCACGACGCATCAACGAATATGTCTGCTGCTTCTATTACAGTTTTATAAATACGTGGTTTACTATGGACTAAAAGAAAACGTACTTTTATTAATAAAAAATGTCTAACTGCTTAAAGGACGCATCAACAACGAATATTTCTGCTGCTTCTATAACAGTTTTTATAAATACGTTGTTTTCTATGGACTACGAAAAAACGTATTTTTATTTACTTAATATGTCTTAATGTGTCCACGACACATCAACGAATATTTTCGCTGCTTCTATAACATGTTTTATAAATACGTGGTTTTCTATGAACTACAATAAAACGTATTTTTATTCATTAAAAATGTCTAAATGTGTCCACGATGCATGAACGTATATTTCTGCTGCTTTTATAATAGGTTTTATAAATACGTTTTTTTTCTATGGACTACGAAAAAACGTATTTTTATTCATTAAAAATGTTTAAATGTGTTCACGACGCATCACCGAATACAGGTTTTATGAATACGTGGTTTTTCTATCGACTACGATAAAACATATTTGATTTATTAAGTATATTAAAATGTCTCCACGACGCATGAACGAATATTTCTCCTGCCTCTATAACAGGTTTTATGAATACGTGAGTTTTCAATGGACTACGAAAAAACGTATTTTTGATTTATTAAAAGTGTATAAATGTGTCCACGACGCATCAACAAATATTTCTACTACTTCTATAAAAGGTTTTATAAAAACGGGTTATTTCAATGGACTACGTAAAAACGTATTTTTATTGATGAAAAATGTTTAAATGTGTCCACGACGCAGCAACGTATATTTCTGCTTCTTCTATGGCGTGTTTTTATAAATACGTGGTTTTCTATGGACTACAAAAACACGTATTTTAATCTATTAAAATGTCTGAATCTCTCCACAACGTATCAACGAATATTTCTGCGGCTTCTATTAAAGGTTTTATAAATACGTGGTTTTTCTATGAACAAAGAAAAAACGTATTTTGGTCAATTAAAAATGTCTAAATCTCTGCACGACGCATCAACGAATATTTTAGTTGCTTCTATAAAAGGTTTTATAAATACGTACTTTTGCTATGGACAAGGAAAAAACGTATTTTAATCTATTAAAATGTCTAAATCTCTCCACGACGCATCAACGAATATTTCTGCTGCTTCTATGAAAGGTTTTATAAATACGTGGTTTTTCTATGGACAACGAACAAACGTATTTTTAACTATTAAACATGGCGAAATCTCCTCACGACGCATTAACGAATATTTCTGCTGCTTCTATGAAAGGTTTTATAAATACGTGTTTTTTTCTATGGAAACGGAAAAAACGTATTTTTATTAATTATCAATGTATAAATGCCTCCACGACGCATCAACGAATATTTCTGCTGCTTTTATAAAAGACTTGATGAATACGAGGTTTTTCTATGGACAACGTAAAAACGTATTTTTATCTATTAAAATGTGTAAATGTGTCCACGACGCATCAACGAATATGTTTGCTGCTTCTATAGCAGGTTTTATGAATACGTGGTTTTCTATGGACTACGAAAAAACGTATTTTTACCAATAAAAATTGTCTAAATGTGTCTACGACGCATAAACGAATATTTCTGCTGTTTTTATAACAGGTTTAATAAAAACATGTTTATCTATGAACTAGGAAAAAACGAACTTTTATTTATTCAAAATGTCAAAATGTGTCCACGACGCATCAACGCATATTGTTGCGACTTCTATAACTGGTTTTATAAATATGTGGCTGTATGGACTACGAAAAAACGTATTTTTATTTATTTAATATGTCTTTAAGATGTCCACGACGCATCAACTGATATTTCTGTTGCTTCTATAACATATTTTATAAATACGTGGTTTTCTATAGACCACAAAAATACGTATTTTTATTTATTAAATATGTCTAAATGTGTCCACGACGCATCACCGAATATTGTTGCTGTTTCTATAACAGGTTTTATAAATACGTGGTTTTTCTATCACACTACGAGACAACATATTTGATTTATTAAGAATATCTAAATGTCTCCACGACGCATGAACGAATATTTCTCCTGCTTCTATAAAAGGTTTTATAAATACGTGGGGTTATTTGGATTACAGAAAAACGTATTTTTATTTATTAAAAATGTGTAAATGTGTCCACGATGCATCAACGAATATTTCTGCTGCTTCTATGAAAGGTTTTATAAATACGTGGTTTTATCTATGGAAACGAAAAAAACGTAAGTTCATTAATTATCAATGTCTAAATGTCTCCACGACGCATCAACGAATATTTCTGCTGCTTTCATAAAATACTTGATAAATACGTGGTCTTTCTATGGACTATGAAAAAACGTATTTTCATCTATTAAAACTGTGTAAATGTGTCCACGACGCATCAACGAATATGTCTGCTGCTTCTATAAAAAGTTTACTAAATACGTGGTTTTTCTATGGACTACGAAAAGACGTATTTTTATCTATTAAATATGTCTTAATCTCTCCAAGACGCACCAACGAATATTTCTGCTGCTTCTATAAAAGGTTATATAAATACGTGGTCTTGTTTATCGACGACGAAAAAAACGTATTTTTATTAATTAAAAATGTCTAAGTGTTTCCACGACGCATATACGAATATTTCTGCTGCTTCTATAAAAAGGTTTAATAAATACGTGGGTTTTCTACGGACTAAGAAAAAACGTATAGTTAATACGTCGTTTTTCTATGAAAAACGATTTGTGTTTATTAACAATGTCTTAATGTGTCTACGACGCATCAACGAATATGTCTGCTGCTTCAATAACAGGTGTAATAAATACGTTGTTTTTCTGTTGACTACGTGAAAACGTATTTTTATTTATTCAAAACTGATATATCACGCTTGTTTTGATGTTTACCTTATTTATAAATATTTTTATATATAGAAACAACTAAATGAGTAAAGATATCATAAAAAAATGTAAAAATATATCAGAATATATAGTGGTCGTAAAAATTCACGTTTTTGTCAAATGTTTTATTTAATTTTTTCTTTCTCCAGAATACGGTATACTTACATAGTACTCCAAAAAGGTCATCAAGGTATCAGCTGTTGCAACCCCGACCGTTGTCTCATGCGGTTTAGAAAAAATAAATGTTTAATGTTTTTATCCGCTATATGTCACTTGTGACTTTTTTCTGTCACGCTATAGCCTGACACGTAGCCTTAATTTTAAACTTTGTATTCCTAGGGGACATTCCCACTTTTCCTCATTGCTCTAGCCTTGCGTAAAAAAATGGCCGTTTTGATATATTTATTTTAATTCTAGCCTCTTACTACATGTTTTATATGGTGACTGTGGTTAATTGTGACAGAGGGGACATTCTACGATGTCTTTATTGTTGAGAAAATATTTCTATCTCTTCGGAATTTCGAGTTTTTCTTTCAAGAACTTTCTGGTCAATCGAATATTTTATATTTACGATTGTTTATAAAACGATTAATTAATTTGTATAGTTGTTATTATTTCATGTACGAATACACTTTTCAGCGAAAGGGTTATGGTTTGCATTCGGGTTTGCGTTCGGGTTAGGGTTAGGGTGAGACACAAAGAACGATCGCATCTCTTCATCTATCCCTATATTTGGAGAGTCTGCGTAAGAGCAGTTTACTCTTTTATCTTGTTATATTTCTATTCGTTATCTGCATGTTGTTCGGAGTATTCCTATTGCATCAGTATTTTATCACTATCTAAATTCTCCAGCACTACTCTCCTATCTGATGTTATAATCACTCATCCGAAAATAAGCTACCCACTCTTCAATTGTAGGACTTTACGCGCTCCACTACTTTTGGAGCTGTTCCCGCTCCACTCCAACGCCCAAAATTGGAGCTGGCTCTTCTAACGCTCCCCATTTTCAAAAATGAGCAACTCTAGCTCCAACTCCTATAAAAAGACCGGCTCGTATTCAGCGCTCAATAATGAAAATGTACATTCTTCCATAAACGTTTTATTCTGTCAATGAGTCGTCAAAGGATAGGGTGGGCGTTATAGGATATCGTCAATATGGGTGGGGATTTCACTTTAAGTGTAAGACCATACGATCATATTTGACAAATCTCGCTAATATTTTGAGATGTGCTAAGGGTTATAGGAGCACATCTAAGACTAAGCATAGGATTATACGTACATTTTCGTTTCCTTGGGTATAAAAAAGAAATAGAAAAATCCCTGAAGTATTTTAAAACTATTTTCATTACATTAACAACCTATTTTTTTTTCAGCAACGGAACATTTGACTCGATATTTTTTAGATTCGTTGTAAGAAAATAATGTTTTACTTTTAAAAATTATTAGTGATTATTTTTTTAAAGAAAACATTTCTCTGGGAGAGAAGAGACAACCAGACTAACATTAATTGTCGTGTTGTTGTTTAATAGTTGTTTGTTTTACGAACGTTACTATATATAATATATATGTATTTATAAATACGCAAGTACTTTCAAAAAGAATAATAAAATAGCAAAATCAGAATGGCAAAATAGCCAAATGGAATTGCCTAATCTGAAAAGCCAAATAACCAAATCAGAATAGTTGAATCAGAATGTGTAATTAGCTAAACCAGAAGCAGCAAATAGACTTATAAAAATAGGCAAATAGTTTAATCAGAATAAGTAAATAGCCAAATCAGAATAGGCTAAAAGCCAGATGACCATAAGCCAAATAGGAATGAGCGAATAGCTAAATCAAGAATAGGCTAACAGCTAAATCAAATATCAAATAGCCATATAACATGGTAATCTCGTTTAATCAGAATAGGGAAATAGGTAAATCAGAAAATTCGACTAGCCAAATAAGAACAGGCAATTAGCCAAATCAGAATAGAAACTAGCTAAATAAGAATAGGCAAATAGTTGAATCAGAAAAGGCAAAAAGCCAAATAAGAATAAACAAATAGCACAATCAGAATATGCAAATAGCAAAATATGAAAAAGCAAATAGCTAGATTACCATAGGCCGATAGAAATTGGGCATATGCAAATAGTCAAATCAGAATAGGAAGAAAGTATGATTGCTTATATATATATGTACATATATATTATAATAGGCTAAATAATAATAACCAAATCAGAAAAGGCAAAAAAATAAATAAGAATAAAAAAGCAAATAGCTAAATCAGAATAGTTGAATAGCTTAATAAGCTTAATAAGAATAGGCAAATAGCCATCGGAGAAGGCAAATAGTCAAATACATGTATATATATATATATCAGAATAGACAAATAGCAAAATAAGAATAGACAAATAGTTAAATAAAAATAAGCAAATAGCTGAATCAGAATAGGCAACTTGCCAAATTAGAATAGGCAAATAACCAAATTAGAACAGAAAAATAGCCAAATAAGAATAGAAAATAGCTAAACAAGAATAGCAAAATATCCAAATAAGAATAGGCAAAAAGCTGAATTAGAATAGATAAATAAGAATAGGCAAATAGCCAAATAAGAATAGGCAAATAGTCAAATTAAAATAGGAAAATAGCCAAATAAAGATAGACATATTGCTAAATAAGGATAGGCAAATGAGAATAGGAAAAACAGCTAATTCAGAATAAGCAAATAGTAAAATTTGAATAGGAAAATAGCCAAATCAGAATAAGCAAATATCCAAATAAGAATAGGCAAATAGCTACATTAGAATAGAACAATAGCCAAATAAGCATAGGCAAATAGCCAAATTAGAGTGGACAAATAAGAATAGGCAAATAGCTAAATAATGATAGCTTATTCAGAATATTTGCCAAACACAGCCAAATAAGAATAGCCAAATAACTAATTTAGAATATGCAAATAGCCACATTAGAATAGGAACATAGCCAAATCAAAGTAGACAAATAGCTTAATGAGTATAGTAAAATAGCTAATTAAAAATAGGCAAATAGGCAAATTAAAATAGGAAAATAGCTAAATAAGAATAGGCAAATAGCCAAATAATAATAGGCAAATGGCTAAATAAGAATAGGCAAATAGCCACATAAGAATAGGAAAATAGAAAAATAAGAATAGACAAATAGCCAAATAAGAATAGGCTAATAGCTAATACTAATAGGTAAATAGCTTATTCAGAATAGACAAATAGCAAAATTTTAGTAGGAAAATAGCCTAATAAGTATAGCCAAATAGCTTATTGAGAATAGGCTCATTGCCAAATTAGAATAGGAAAATAGCCTAATCAAAATAGGCAAATAGCTAAATTCGAATAGTCAAATAGCAAAATAAGAATAAAAAATAGCCAAATTAGAATAGGAAACTAGCAAAATAAGAATAGACAAATGGCCAAATAAGAATCGGCATAGCTAAATAATAATAGGCAAATAGCTTATTTAGAATACAAATAGACAAATTAAAATAGGAAAATAGTCAAATAAGAATAGGCAAAAAGCTCATTCAGAATAGGCAAATAGCCAAATTCGAATAAGAAAATTGCCAAATCAGAATAAAAAATAGCAAAATAATAATAGCCAAATAGCCAAATAATTATAGCCAAATAGCAAAATATGAATAGACAAATAACAAAATTAGAATAGGAAAATAGCAAAATAAGAATAACAAATAGCCAAATAAGAATACGAAAATAGCTCAATAATAATAGGCAAATAATTCAGAGTAGACAAATAGCCAAATAAGAATAGGAAAATAGCCTAATGAATATAGCCATATAGATAATTCAGAATAGGCAAATAGCCAAATCAGAATAGGCAAACAGGTAAATAAAGAATAAGCAAATTGCTAAATAATGATAGGAAAATAGCTTATTCAGAATAGATTAATAGACAAATTCAAATAGGAAAATAGTTTAGTAAGAATAGCCAAATAGCTAATTAAGAATAGGAAAATAGCCAAATCAGAATAACAAAATAATAATAACCAAATAGCTATATAAGAATAGGCAAATAGCTACATAATAATAGGCAAATAGCCTATTCAGAGTAGGCAAATAGTCAAATTAGAATAAGAAAAAAGCCATATGAGTATAGCAAAATTAGAATAGGAAACTAGCAAAAAAAGAATAGACAAATAGCCAAATAAGAATTGCAAATAGCTAAATAATAATAGCAAAATAAGAATAGACAAATAGCCAAATTAGAATAAGAAACTAGCTAAATAAGAATATACAAATAGCCAAATAAGAATTGGTAAATAGCTTAATAATAATAGGCAAACAAGATATTCAGAGTAGACAAATAGCTTAATAATAATAGGCAAATAGCTTATTCAGAATACAAATAGACAAATTAGAACAACAGTCAAATAAGAATAGCCAAATAGCTATTTCAGAATAGGCAAATAGCCAAATCAGAATATAAAAATAGCCAAATAGCTAAATTAGAATAGGCAAATAGCTCATTCAGAATAGTCAAATAGCAAAATTAGAATAGCCAAAAAGCCAAATCAGAATAGGCAAATAGCTAAATTAGAATAGGTAAATAGCTAAATAAGAATAGCCAAATACCTAAATAAGAATAGTAAAAACACAATAAAAATAGACAAATAGCCAAATAAGAATAGGCAAATAGCTAAATGATAATAGCCAAATAGCTAATTCAGAATAGGCGAATAGCCACATTAGAATAGGAAAATAGCAAATCAGAATAGACAAATATCCAAATTAGAATAGGAAAATAGCCTAATGAGTATAGCAAAATAGCTCATTTAAAATAGGAAAATAGGCAAATTAGAATAGGAAAATAGCTAAATCAGATTAAAAGATTGAATAAAAAATATTTTTCATAAGTTGGCCAAAAAATGTCAATAAATTGTAAATAAACAATTCAGAGATCCAGTTAATGTCTTAAAATGTTATACAAAATATCTGGCCTAGACGTTGGGAGTTGAAGAATATCGGGTCAAATTTTCCTTTCGCGAAAAATTAACTGGAACAAGTTTTCCTAGGTCGGGCAAACACATTTATTAAAATGAAAAATTCGAATAAAAAAAGTGAAAACGTCTATATTTTAAATTTCTAACAAAAATACACGGTTTACAATTTCAATATTCGATTATAGATTTTTTAAGATAAAGAAAGATATGTAATCTACTTTTGGTTCTAAAAAACAACACATTAGTAAGAACGTCTATTTATTTTCTTCTTAAACTTTCAATTTAATACATTTTATTCAATTTAATTTAGTCAACACATCAGTTTAATTGTAGAATAGGGACCGCTGTTTATTTCTCTCATGTTGCTTGCTATTCGCCCAAATTTTGGTTGAACTAATTCTTGGTCTTAATTGTGTTTTTGGTCCTGAAATAAAATTCTCATTTACTTTGTAAAGTGTTTAGAATCATACTTTAATGTTGGTGATCATGGTTTTTTTTTTCTTTGGATTAAATATATTGTTTACTGCTTCAACAATTTATTACACACAAAAAAGAATTGAACATTCTATTTACAAAAGCAAGTTTTGCCGGAATTTAACGAATTCAACAGCAAACATGAAAAGGTTAAAACATACTAATCGTGAATTTAAGAATAACAAAAGGTCGCCAAAAAGACGACGGGTAAAATATGACATACAAGTTTAATTTGATATATGCTAAAAAATAAATTAGGATTTTTTGTCAAGACAAAATGTACAATTCACACCAAAAATCAATTTTATCGAACATTTAGGAGAATAGCGAGCGAAATGGGCGAGAAAATCTAATGGCTCCATAGAACAATTAAAGCTAAATTCTTTATTTTAAAACACGAATTAAAAGAAAAAATTGGCTTATATATTCAGCAAGCAAAAAAAACTCTTGTCATAAATACAAAAAAATACGATCTTTGGGAAAACAACTTCAAAAACATCTATAGACTCACTGGCGCATTTAAGACATTTGTTGCCAAATTGTCTCCTGCCTTTAAAAAACTGTCCCATCAAAAATGTAACATGTAGATGTGAAAATCTATTGCGTCTATAAAAAAAAACTGTTTTGTTTTCAGGTGTAACTCTCTCGTTCTTTCTCACTCTCCCGCTTTTTCTCCCCTTTCCTCTCCCTCCTCTCTCCATCTCCCTATCTCATATACTGTACCAGATATATCATTTTCAAAAATAACTCAAAGAGTTTAGCTGTGACTTCTTTTCTTTTTTATTGCTGAATAGAAAATTGATGTTAAAAAAATCAAATAATTTTGGAGCGAGGAGTGAGGAGCGAAGAGCGCGGAGCGATAACATCACGCTCGTTAGTTTCCAATGGAGTTGCTCACGCTCCACTTACGCGCCATAGTAAATGAGCTCTCTTTTTCTTCGCTTCAGTAGAAAGGAGTGTGCTCCTGGAGTGCGCTCTTTTTTTTGGAGAGCTCTGTAAAGCCCTGCTCAATTGACAGTTTATATTGTTTTACTTCGATTAATGGTGTTTGACATTTATAGCAGTCTTTTTTACAGAATTGCATTTATTATTTTCCAAATGCTATGGGTTAAATAGCTTTGAAGGAGATAACACTTCTCTTGCGTTACTCTACACACATTCAGGAAAACGTAATATAAAAATTGCGGCGAATTTTTTATTGCGTTCATTTACACCTTCCACTCAGGTCATCTGTTTAAGAAGGTTTTGCCTCTAACAACTAATTATCAGATCTATTCATGTGTAACTTCAAACCAAAACGTATTAACTTATTTTTAAATATCAACCCAATAAAACCACTCACATGCTAAATGACCTTCCTTAGTGTCGTTGAGTCTGAGATAGGTAGATTTGCTGACGACACCACACTTTACTCTCATTATGTTGGCAAAACGGACGCGAACATATCCGAGACAATAGCTTAATCCTTAGGGAAAGTCCTTCAGGCTGTAGTGGATTGGGGTCATAAATGGTTAGTAACTTTCAATGCCGCAAAGACAAAGCTCCTTTCCTCAAACGACTAGAAGTAACCTCTTCAACCACCGATTGTTATGGCAAATAACACCCTACCTGCGAGTTTAACATTCAAATTCCTCGGCCTTACATTCACCGATTATACGAATTGGAACAAATACATTGACTACATTGCCAAGACTACAAAAAAGAACGTGAGCTCCCTCTACCGTTCTAGTAAACTCCTCACACATTACATTATCCAAAGCCACCATCCACCCATGCATCTAATATTGTTGCCACATCTGGGCTGGTGCATCATCCACTAGTCTCTCCCTCATAGACAAGGTCTAAAAAAGAGTCGCCAACTTAATAAGTCCTTCACTATCCATAAAGCTCCAGCCCCCGTCCCATCGCGGCAACGTTGCATCCTTGTGCTTGCTTTACAAATATTTCAATGGAGTCTGCTCCGATTAAATAGCGGCTCTGGTGCCCGGTCGACGTAAATACACTAGAGCAACCAGACAATAAGCTAGATCCCATCCATTCACTGTGGATGTTCTCACATGCCGGAGAGCCTTCTACTCCAATAGCTTCTTCCGTCGTGCTGCTGGCCTCTGGAACTCCCTCCCTGCTCCCTGTTTGCCTGACTGTTCTGACATTCCGAGGTTTAAAACTGATGTAAACAAACATCTCACTGCACAGCTCACAACTTAAGATGACACCCAAAACCTACACCCTAATGCTCAGTAGCCATGTTAATCTAATCTAACTTAAGTAAGTTTACTGCACATTATCTGATATATTCATCTCACATTCCCTTATCTTGTAAATCAGGTCCACTAAATTGTTTGGCCTTGTCGGTCTGATATAAGTATACTGTATATCTCTTCTTCTTCTTCTTCTTCTTCTTCTTTCGTGTGAATCAGATGATTCTGATGTTGTCATTAGTTTCCCTAATGTTTTTCTAGTTAGAAATCTTTCTGGAAAGACATTGGGTACTTACGGGAATGACCACGGGAAAGTTTACAACATACCTAAGTGAAAGTGATACTGGAACACCCAGGTCTTTAGTCCGTGTTCTTATCCACTTAACCACGGTCACCTCCCACTGAAGGAAAGCACTGGAGGAGAGTCCAGGCTGTGAGAACTCAGTGGTGGCATAGAATAAAATAAATATGGAATGCTTGGAGTTGGTACCATTGAGGCAGCTGAGAAATGCAGCGGGGTAGCGCTCATAGTAGCCACGCTACTACTTTCCTACACCTCTCCATAATGTCAACCCAGAATTTCAATGTACTTGTATGACATTTTTCTTCAAATTATCATCCTGAGGAAGCTTTACAATAAAAACGAATAGGTGAGTAATATATAAAAACAATATATCTTGGTTTTTCTTTATTTCAGTTCCCATTAAGTCGGATTACTCTAATCCTTCTTTTCTCATAACTAATATTTCTATATATATATATATATATATATATATATATATATATATATATATATATATATATATATATATATATTAATAAGTAGTAATATATGGTATCAACTAATTATATATAGTAAAAATATACATCTAAAAATAATACGTTTTGAGATTCTGAAATTCATAGTAGAATGTTCCACAAAACCTCGTGGCGCAACGGATATAAGTGTTACGTAATAATCAGTTCTAAGTGACACTCTTCTGGTGTTTGAAGGTTAAATATTTAATACAAAGAATACAATTACGAATTACTTAAGAATTCTACCCGGTTATGGATTTCACAGTTCATTAAATAAAGAGTTCCGTTCGAAATTATGTACATACTCCTGCGTTTACTATAAAAAATTATCACGGTCGAAAACAGGCACCAATCGATGGTCGGAGCTTATATCTGCCGAAGAGTTTTCAGAATAACATCTAAGATAAAAACAGTAGTTCGAAAAATCCAAATAATACAATATTCATCTTGCATGACATTATAATATATAATAACATTATAATATATAATATTATTATTATATTGCATAACATTATAATATATAATATTATTATTATATTGCATAACATTATAATATATAATATTATTATTATATTGCATAACATTATAATATATAATATTATTATTATATTGCATAACATTATAATATATATTCATCTTGCATAACATTATAATATATAATATTATTATTATATTGCATAACATTATAATATATATTCATCTTGCATGGCTGTGTATTCAACGAGTATAGTCTAATTGTTAGTTTTCGTGTAAATGTTCTTAAATACATTCAAAAATTGTCTGACGGCAACAGAAGGGTAGATGTAATAGAAAATGTGTCAACAGAAAGTCAGGAACTGAGAGTAGCGTAAATCACATGAGGTATGCTGTCATCGAAAAAAGTTGAAATAACTTTTTTAATTAAAAAAGCGGCTAGGAAGTGAATCGAGAAAAACGTATAAAATGAGACCCACTTATAATATAACGAGCACTTTCTCTGTCTGTCTGTCTATCCTGGGGATTTTTTGTAAACAGAGGGGAGGGGGAGGGGGTCGTCGAGTAATTAACATTTAATTAATTAAGCTTTTCAAGTCAGCGTTCATAATATTTGTATACCTGTAGGATTAGGAAACTATTATTAATCAATTAAATTTACATTAGATAACATAAAATAACCTTATTAGATTAGAGAAGAACGAAATTTCAAAACGAGGCTGCGATTAGAAGTAAAAACGAGTCAAGAATCTTACTTACATTAATAGATTTCAACAGCCTTATATACCGTTAGTAAACGTCGTTTAGACACTAGACGGGCTTCCTCATTTACATAATACATTACTTTTAACCTTCAATTAAATTCATATTTACAAATATACACTTAAAACTGCTATTATCAAGTTTACATATGTATTTACAATATTTTCCGATAAGGTGATATTAATTAAAACAATGTACTCTTTTTCCCTTTTACTTTTTCGAATATATAAGAACCTGGATTAATGGCACACTGTAAAGTTGGTGTCCTATGTTCTTACTGGGAAGAAGTCGATATTGCACAATCTCGTGAAGTTATAGATTTAAGCATCGTTCTGTCTCTCTGTATTCTATTTATTTCAATGAATACGCTCTCACTTGATTCACGAATCCCTTGGCATAAGGCATGTCCGATTCAATTTCGTGAAATGTCTTGCAAGTAGATAACACCGGCAGGAACAAATTCCCAAATGATTCGGCTTAAGAAGATATATAGGTACCCGTCTAATCACAAAGGATCAAGTTGATACAAGGTCGGTTTGGTGCATACCCCTTGACGTTTAAATATTGCTAGGACACAAACGCGTGTATGAATACGTATATTAGGCGTTTAAAAAATTATTAATAGTTATTCTCCCGTTTTTTATTTGTGTAAATCAAAACATAATCTTTTTCGTTATATTGAAATAAAAGGAGTATTTATTTACTCCTCTCCAGGAGTTCGGCACAACGCCAGTTTTATCTTACTCCCACAAGTAAGATGTGACCCAAGGTCGGGTCGGGAAAGTGGGGTTTGAAAAGCCAGCGCCTGAGAGGTGAGCACTCTGGCCATTAAAAATTGCCTGGGCAGCCCCGTCGGCATTCCCCGGTAGGGGCGCCTCAGACAGTAAGCAATAAACTTACTCCTCCCCAAAGAGGGGAGGTGAAGTCTGGGAGGGTGGACCTCCTAAAACCGCACAGGACAGACCCATAGACAGGCGTATATCAAGCCCCGAAGGCCAAGACAGTACGAGTCTATGGGGTACAGTATCCATCGGAACAGATACTACACTTTGATCTTAGCCAAAAGGCCAAGAACAAACGTAGCATAAACGTATAACTTTAATGCAACAAACACGAAGACGATCCATATTGAAAATAAATAAATGTGTAATTTGGTGTTACACTATCCTGGCTTGTATATATCTTTAAATATATTACTTGTAATATATATATATATATATATATATATATATATATATATATATATATATATATATATACATATATATATATATGAATGAATTAATTGTGTTAGGAAAAAAATTCGTTTTGTAATTTTGTGAATCATTTGCCAGAACAAAGAGTATAACATTTCTACTGGCCAATTGACAGATTACTACTGGTTGGGTTGGTTTCCTTTAGAAAGAGATGAAAAGATACATCATTTGTTTACTATACTTATCAGTTACATTTCGAGATTTGGTGAGTGGCATATCAACTTGAACGATTACATATGTTTTCTTTTGGTTTAGAAAGACAACCGAACCATAATACTTTCATTTTGCTTTAAAACATGTAATTCAAGTCAAACAATCCTTTATCTTTTCATGTTTAAAGGTGTACAAATAACTTTCGAATTTCGGAAGGTCACGATAACTTATGAATTTCGAAAGGTCACGATAACTTATTCATTTCGAAATGTCACAATAGATTATCAGTCATTTTTATTGATGACAAAATAATTTCGACATCTGTTTACACACTTTCATGTCGAAATTCGAAAGTGTGCTTAATAAATTTAAAAAGATGAATAGAAAGTAACAATTGTAGAATTTGGTATATTCGGACTACTGTTCTCATATTGGGTGTTTTTAGCACAACGTTTCGACCGATGTAACTTCCGACCTTCTTCAAGGGGACCTTGTCGAACTCGGGAATCTTTCTGTCGAACTCGGGAATCTGGACGGAATTTCGAACGGAAACCTTTATTAAATGCACGAGGATAGCATGTTCTCGTTCCATCTGCCATGACAAAGAAGAAGTCTTCAGTAATTCGACATTCTTCGTATCGCCGCACTTAGGATTGAACCTTCAACCTTCAGATGACTGTCACTTAGAACTGACTTTTACTTAGTACTATATCCACTGCGCCACGGGTATTAAATTAAACAGTGAAATAGTCCGATCCGTTATCATTGATTTCGCTGATTCACATAGCAGAGATTATGTGAAAGCTGACGATATCCTAAATGAAAGTCGAGTAAGTGTACCGACTAGACTCGAAAACAGGATGGCCTATCACCAATCTATGATGTAACTAAATCATTATCGCTAATATTTACCAAGATTAAACGATAGATAACGTAAGTATTTTACGTAATAATAATATTTTCACTCAAAATTACTAAGAGGAAGATGGGTTATAGAACGTGAGAAGGTTTTGTTTGCGGAACGGAGCAGACGTATGTCGAAGTTCTGCTTCCCTCAATCAAGTGGGATTTCAATAAACTGTAATACAACTACACTAAAACAAATTCAAAGATAAGGAATAATGTATGTTGTCATTCCACAAAATAACGATTGTTACCCCTGCTACGGAAGAAGGAGAAAGTAGAAGATAGATAACGTATAAACATCAATACTAGTAAAAGAGAAACGAGACGCAACTCTATACACGTTATAATTACAATCAACACCCGGACGTTACATTATGAAACAGGTGTTGCTATTAGTTCCGCTTCATGAGACATGCGCAGCTAGAGTTGTTACGTGTCGAAGATTCACTCCACAACCGGGAGGGGTCCGAGACGAACTGTGATGGCAATGGTTAATACATGTAATGCTAGTGAAGAAAAAGTATAAAGATTTTGTCCATTCATATTTACTTGTTTCCCCATTAAGAAAAAGTTAGGCACGTGATCTATTTATTTTGTGTCGTGAAAACCCAGCATCTCAAAAAGGGGCACACTGGGTTGGGACAGAAATAAAAATTGCCTCCGTCTAGATAAACATCTCTGACAAAGGACATAACATATGCTACACTTTGATCCTTGCATTTCAGTCTTATACAACAATACATGTCTAAAGAGAGAACAGAAAGTCGACCTTGCGTTTACTTTCGGCAGCCTCATTACACTCGCTTCCCTTATTTTATCCTTTAGTCCTCACATTTCATGATCGATATTTCTGACATATATATTGCTGTTTTCTAGGTAAAAATCTATCCATAAATCCATCGTTGGCTAGTTTTTGATCTTGAAGTTGTATATGTTTTAACCGCATTACATTTAGTGGGTGCATGTGGTGTCTGGAGCTATTTCTATGTTTATTTTTTTTAATTACAGTAAACTGAGTCCTGAAAAACAAAAGAAAAGATATCCGAATAAAATTCACGACAAAACGTAGTAAATAAAAACTCTTATTTTTTATTAATAGGTCCCTCCTTATCAAGGCAAAGAGCAACTGGAGGATAAGAATCAATCAGATGATCGTCCAGTTAGATGATGAACAAGACAAGGCGAGGATTATAAACAGGTAATAAAATTGACAAGGTTTTATTACTGATGAGGTATTTGTGTTGCATCACCTCCTCTCCAAGCGGTGGTAATGCAACACTCTGCATGTTACTATGAAATAAATGTATTTTTATTAGGGTTGCAAATAAACGAGTCATAAAACACAATTACACGTAGATTGGAGAGTTATGGCTGTGAATGTTGTACAGGAAGGAACCAGAGAATGAAATAATGATAGAGAGGCGAAAGTCTAGAAACGTTACCTCTATGAAGAAAGAAGTTTTAAGGAAGAGAGATACTCTTCAAGTAGATTGCAAGTCTATTCTATACTCTGTCAAGGCAAGAAAGAGTATATATATATATATATATATATATATATATATATATAGTATAGAGTATATATAGCATCAGTTTTCTATCTGATGCATGGAAAGATTTGAAAACTTACTGTAAACGAGTACTTGATCTCGTCTAATATATATATATATATATATATATATCTTAGTATTTTGTATTCAAGTTCTCAAATGCAATCTGATGATTAAAGGTAGCAAGTTGTCGCCAATCATCTCTCATCTAAACTTCATTATGAAGAGTCACTGTTCGCGATGAGATTAAGCGAAACTTTAGTCACGCAAAGATAACGAGACATGCTGCTTATCATCATTTGGTAAATGATGAGTTGTTTTGTTTAAACCAACGTCCTTTCATATCTAGGAGCGTCTTTATCTGTGAGTCGATTATTTGCTAGCTCTGCTACGTTAGCAATAAGATTCTTAATATGAAAACTGCACGTATAATTGACAAATCTATGATTAGTTCTATTTTTGTCGGTAGGTTGAAATATGATGTATTTCGTTAATCACGCTCAAGTTTGAAATAGTGTAATTTTGTGTCTTTGAATTATCTTGCGTTAATCACCATTCAGTTTGAACAAGCATTTCAATGGCAAACTGTTTATATTAAATGGGTGTATATAAGTCAAATGATATTTAATACCCAGTCCTTCTATCACACTGAAGTTATACATATCATTCTCATTGCTCTGTCACACGTAATCGAATTTACTCATATAAGAGATACCCATATTTTTCTCATGTATTAAAGCAAGATTAACGGGGGCTTTACTAATATATGCATATGTATATATATATGCATATATATATATATGCATATATATATATACATATATATATACATATATATATATATGCATATATATATATATGCATATATATATATATACATATGAAAATTATAACTAAAAGGTACACTTTTAGAGAGTTGGACCTATTTTGAAATAAGGAAAGCTCAATATACTGGATAGAGCAAAAATATGGTAAGTCAATGAAAATTGATTAGACCTGCAAATGGAAGCAAATCAATATCTTCAGTTGTTCAAAGTTCGCTTTGACTCCATTAAGATTTAATCGTTGTTTTTGCCTTGGAATACGCTTAACTGAAGACAGGAAGAATATTGTTTTCCTTAACATGGCCAATCTTATTTGATCCCTTCACCGAGGACAACAGACCTGGATGGAATC
The DNA here is from genome assembly GCA_963556195.1 of Sepiola atlantica. Lineage (NCBI taxonomy): Eukaryota > Metazoa > Mollusca > Cephalopoda > Sepiida > Sepiolidae > Sepiola > Sepiola atlantica. Next base: position 10,043,764 of record OY744521.1, on the reverse strand, counting down.
GTTGTCGTTGGATTTTTATACAGATTCTTCTGGATTTACCAATATTTCTGAGCCCCACGCTTTTCGGATTTCGTAATTGGTGACTTTCATACCCGTTTGAACTTTTAATTTTTTTTTAAAACTGTTTTAAAAACTTTTTAAAATTTAGAAATTTGACAGTCCCCTTCTGTCAACATATCAATCATAATTTTCCTCTGATGATAAGATTTTAATCTTTGAAAAGCCTGGTTTAAAGAATGAAAAAGAAGAAAAATAAATGTTTTTTATTAACTAAACTTCTCCTTGTTTTGAACAACTGAAGATATTGATTTGCTTCCATTTGCAGGTCTAATAAATTTTCATTGACTTACCATATATATATATATATATATATATATATATATATATATATATATATATATATATATATATATGTATATATATATATATATATTATATATATATATATATATATATATATATATATATATATAATAACAGTTTTTAAAAATATTTCAAATTGATCCTTGATAATCCGGAATTTTACAATCTTACACCCTTGCTGTCTTCTCTCGAAATATATCAAATTGATCCTCGATAATACGGAATTTTACAATCTAACACCCTTGCTGTCTAGAAAAATAAACAAACCTTTTCGATCTATATCCGACTTATTTCGGTTTTGTTTTTGTTCTTCACAGCTTCCAGCGATCCAGAACTTCGCATTGCCTTCAACCTTTTTAAAAACTTTTATTATTACTCCCAGCAATGCTTCAAGCAAACTACCAATTTCTATTATATATATATATATATATATACAACATCGATGTCTTTATGTATTTAAATAATTAATATTTATTTATAAAAATATTATTGTTTATGAGCCCCCTCCCACAAAGGCTGGGCACTCTCGAGTAGTTTTAATAACAAGCAGTACAACTAGCTATATGCACGATCCGAACGCTGTTTCGTAGATCACTCTAACTGCCTGGTAAATAGCCGCTGATTCCGCTATTTACATTTAAAGTTCCTCTATATTTACTAACTAATTGGCTATGGCCGATGGATAAGATCTCCGACTACGAATCAGTGGCGATTTGTGATCGGGGTTCGCGCCTACCGACCGTTGAGAATTAGTTCCTACACTGAAGATTGCGTTATCATGAAACATCGATGTCTGTAGGTATTTAAATAATTAATATTTATTTATAAAAATATTATTGTTTATCAGCCCCCTCCCACGAAGGCTGGGCACTCTCGAGTAGCTTTAATAACAAGCAGTACAAATAGCTATATGCACGATCCGAACGCCGTTTCGTAGATCACTCTAACTGCCTGGTAAATAGCTGCCGATTCCGCTATTTACATTTAAAGTTCCTCTATATATTTACTAACTAATTGGCTATGGCCGATGGATAAGATCTCCGACTACGAAACAGTAGCGATTTGTGATAGGGGTTCGCGCTTACTGACCGTTGAGAATTAGTTCCTAGACTGAAGATTGCGTTAGCATGAAACATCGATGTCTCTAGGTATTTAAATAATTAATATTTATTTATAAAAAAATAGTATTGTTTATCAGCCCCTTCTCACGAAGGCTGGGCACTCTCGAGTAGCTTTAACAACAAGCAGTACAAATAGCTATATGCACGATCCGAACGCCGTTTCAGAGATCACTCTAACTGCCTGGTAAATAGCTGCCGATTCCGCTATTTACATTTAAAGTTCCTCTATATTTACTAACTAATTGGCTATGGCCGATGGATAAGATCTCCGACTACGAAACAGTGGCGATTTGTGATAGGGGTTCGCGCCTACCGACCGTTGAGAATTAATTCCTAAACTGAAGATTGCGTTAGCATGAAACATCGATGTCTCTAGGTATTTAAATAATTAATATTTATTTATAAAAATATTATTGTATATATATATATATAAGTCATGTTTATATTATATTCCAATAACTATGTTATTATTTTATTATTTTTACATTTCCAAAAAGAAACACATTTCTGTGAGATATATATTCTACGCCAAACAACATTTTTATGTTAATATCGTCTTTGCAACATCACAAAATCATCATAAAAGTTCACAAAGAGTAAAAAGTTATTGGATTAAAGTGTCTAGAAAACACCTTCACTATACAGTGGTTCATGTTTGGGTGAAACCAAACAAAAGTAAAGAAAAGAGCTAACTCACACGTGGGGGAACCCACTAATACGCTATTTATATATATATATATATATAGATAACAAACTAAAGGTGTTTTCTAACATCTTCTGCAGTGAATATTTTTCGATCACAGTAATAAAAAAACATTATTTTACTATTTTATTCTTTTTTCTTCAACAAGATTAATTATTTTTTTAGTTACATATAAAAATTAGTAGTATTAGGCAGTCGAATGTTTGTCTTACTGGCTTTCATTATTGCTTTCTTTAAGAGAATACACACACAAAAAAAAATAACGAGAAAAAATATTTTTTCCTTTCTCAATTTCTACAAGGTTAGTATATTATTTTCATAATTTTCATTATATATATATATATATATATATATATATATATATATATATATATATATAATAATTTAATATTTATTTATAAATATTATACTTAGCCCCTTTAAGAAATTAAAGTTGAGCACTCTCGGGGATGTTAAAATCAGACTGTCAAAAAGCTCTAATGCAAAGTTCCGAATACGTTCGTCGAACACTCTCGACTAGTCTTCTATCTGTGCCCGCTTCTAGGTACATATAGATCTTAATTTCCCTAAATTACGTGACAGTTTCCGTGGCCCGAGTGGATATGGCTGACTCTGTGTACCAGGTTCGCGCCTCCCGACCGTCTGAAATTGTTACTTCCCTGATGAGAGCAATAACCTTGAAACGCTAGCGTCTGTAGGTATAAATAATTTAATATTTATTTATATATATATATATATATATATATATATATATATATATATATACGGAACAATCACGTTGACACACCGGTTCCCGTTAGATCACCGAAGTTAAGCGGTGTCGAGCCTGGCCAGTACTAAATAGGTGACCATTTGGGAATACCAGGTGCTGTATGTGCTCTCTGCTTATCTTGACATTGTTTCCAGTCGTCTTGTATTGCTACTTGCCATTGGAATCAAGCAATGCCGACCGGTTGTACGGAGATTGCGCAACCCTTGCAATTACAAAATTCACGTGCGGGAAGCCCCTGGCGGGGCACTCATACGTCGAAATCGACGGGAGAGTCCATCATAATGAATTACAATTTTAGGTATAGGAAAAAAACCATATTGATCAACTACTTGTGTAGGATATATATATATATATATATATATATATATATATATATATATATATATATATATATATAATAACACGAAATCACATAATTGTCGATGCAATAATTTATTTCAACCGTGCGGTTTTTTCAAGCATCACTCAGACAATTACATTTTTGAATTATTCCTGCTCTGTTTACTACATTGAGCTCTCATACCCAGATTTCCTCCTGGAATTATCCCATTATAACACAATATATATATATATATACATATATATATATATATATATATATATAACATTTTTTAAAGGATCATCAGTTATCATAAAAAAACTGTTTCGGGGATTTAAACAAAACAGAATGTTATCTCATGATTTACCAGCAGAGTTAATCAGACCACACGTCTCTTAAAATACAAGAACAAAAACGTTCCAGAAATTGGATCTAGTGTTTTGTTTCAGATTAGTTGTTTGCTAACTTATTTTGTTATTACAAAATGTCCGCCTTACCTATGTTGTTCGGACGCATCTATTAGTCTACTTATTTGGTTATTTATTGTTTTATGTATTTGTATTATTATTTATATTTATATTTAGTTTCATTTTAAAATATTTGAAAATTAAAAATATATATATATATATATGTACACGTATTTTTTATTTTTTAATATATATAAATATATATATATATATATATATATATATATATATATATATATATATATATATATATATATATTACTATATGTTTTATACATTTTCTATTGAATTTAGATAGTTTGGGATTAGCTCAATCAATCTACTTTGATAAATCTGATAAGACTTAAAAGCGTCAGAGTGGCTGTAGCTGCCTTTATTTAATTGTCAGAATATTTTATTTTGATCGCCACCTTGTTTATACTTCTTAGTATTAATGGTGAAATTGGCGGTATAAAATCTATTAATGTTAAGGTAACATGCTATTCGAAGAAATCCGGACATAATGCTCTCGTAAAACTATACATAGAACAGGTACTGTCTTTACGAAGCATACGAACGATGTGAAAAGGCAGGAATTTCTTTTATCAAGTATTTATATATATATATATATATATATATATATATATATATATATATATATATATATTTCAATTGACACTATACATTATTTTTATTTTCCATCCATACCTTCGGTTGCACAAATACTCTGGCGAAAGCCAGCGAGACTAATGATACCGAATGTAATCGATTATCTAATCGATATTATGATCAAAGCGTTTAAATATATATGTGAGTCAGAACCTATTACATCATCTGTGATTGGATTTATAGACATCGTAGCGACCCTTGAAAACGGCTAAAATTCTAAGTTCAAATCTTATATGGTCTCTTATGCATGCAAATGATGCTGTTGGAACTTGTAATTCCTAACAACCATTGGTGAAATAGGCAACTTGTGTTTATTTCATTTGATACCGGAACTAGTTTACAAAACGTATTATACTTCAGCATATGATAACTCTTAATATACAGTTAAAAAGATAAACTGAACAACCGAATATTCCTTTATATCGACGGTCCGTTTCAACGTATTTCCAAATTAATCTGTGTTGGCAACGTTCTCATCCTTTCAAGAATTGCATAAAATGTATTGCCGGGAAACATACGTAATACAGCATATCAAAAAGGCAATTTATCCCGCAATGTTCCCGAGGAGATTCACAAATCGAAAATAACTGAAACTTAATTAACAACCCCTTTGCATGTAAACGGAATACTTATGTTTGGCTCTGCTTTTGAAATAAAGAATAAAATCCTTATTCATACGATGTCTTCCGATTAAACGGCTCCGTGCAAGATTGCAATTCGCCAATGGATCTATTCACGCTCACAGCGTGATCCACCGATTTATTTCCAGAATTCTAGCGAATCTATTACCAGTTCGATATTGAAACATGACAGCGTATCTAATTTCCAATTCTGCCAAAGTCTATTTCGTATTTACTTTTTTTTTTCTAATACAGCACCGAAAATAATCTACGGATACTATTCCGTCAGTTTCTTACCGAATGTAACTTTGATTTAAACAAGCTGAAACTAATTCTAATATTTCTGGGGTGTGTTTGTGTTCTATAATATTGTGTTAACATCAAGTTGTGTCTATTTAGAAAACACGTGTGACAGCGTAGCCTTCTTGAGAATAATTCATTCTGGCTTGAAGATGCGGAAACAATTCAAACTAATAATATATATTTTTTAAAAGATATTTCACCCCAAGCAAGGACTCTCCACTGTTTTGGGTGTCATCCTAAGTTGGGAGCTGTGCAGCAAGATATCTGTTTACATTAGTTTAACACCTCTGTCTGTCGGTACAGTCGGAGAAACAGGGAGCAGGGATGGAGTTCCATAGGCCAGCAACACGAGGAATGAAGCTGCTGGAGTAGAAGGTTCTCCGGTATCTGGGGACTTCCACAGTCAATGAATGGGATTTAGCTGATTGTCTGGTTGTTCCAGTTTATTTGCGTCGAAGTGGCACTAGAGCAGCTAGTTCATCGGAACACACTCCATTGAAGTATTGGTAAAACAAGCACAAGTTTGCAACATTGCAGCGATAGGACAGAAGCTGGACCTTATTCGATAGGGAGGGACCTATAAGCTTAGATACTCTTTTTTTGACCTTGTCTAAGAGGGAAAGACTAGTGGATGATGCACCAGCCCATATGTGTCAACAATACTCCATGCATGGGCGGATGGTAGCTTTGTAGAGATACAGGATGTCAGGTGGCCTTGGCAATGACTTCAATGTATTTGTTCCAATGCATGTTACCTGTGAATGTTAGGCTGAGTTGAAGAGGTTTATTGTAGTTATTGAAGGAAAGAAGCTTTGTATTTGCGGCATTAAATGTTACCAACCATTTCTTCCCCACGATCCACTACAGCCTGGGGGTCACTCTCTAAGTATTCAGCCATTGCATCGGATATGTACGCGTCCGCTTCGTCCACATCACGAGAGTATACCGTTGTGTCGTCAGCAAATATACCTATCTCAGACTCGATGTCTCCATATTATATTTATCTTTCTAGCAAATTACCTTGGTCTGATTATTAGTTATACAATAAACGTCTAACCCTTACCCATTACATTTTTTAGTTTGTACAACTGACAGATTTCACAAGGCTTAGCTTATAATACAAAAGTCTTGGCACTAACTGCTACTTAAATGCCTAACTATTTAAAACAATCCCTTTAACCTGACACGTGATAATATCAACCAATCAGAAGCTATGTTATCTCTCACGCCGTTTCTCCATGAAAGATTAGTCAAGTTATCACAGCGGCAGATCATATTTATTATAATCGGATTCATGTGAACTGTCAAAATGGGAAGACTGGGACATACTGAATATCTAGTGTTAATAAGAGAGGGTATGTTTGCATCCTATTATGTATCTTCGTGTAATTTCCTGATTTGGCATTTCATAAAAAGAAATGTTATCATAAACTTCAAAACATAAGTTAAAATCTTCAGTTTTAACTACTTTTTTAGAAAAAAGAATGAGGTCCAGTAGCAATTGTCACATTCAAAATAATGGGATTCTGAAATAATCAACCATTTTAATATATCTGCTTTCGCTGTAAATACATTGTATAATTAGCATATTTCTAATATTGAATAATATAGTTTTAGAACAACATATCTAAGCAAGATATAAAATAGTACCACCAGTGTCAAACGTTTATGAATAAACTTAATAAATTCAGAAATGATGAGAAAATGTTCAATTTAAATAGACGTATCCGATGGAATATTAACCAGAATGTAATCTTTGAGAACATAAGTAATTGTATATCTCTATTTATATAAAGTTACGTATGTGTAAATGTATATAAGTTTCTATGTACAGGATTGACTACAAAACTAATTAACTGATCATTATCAATTTGGGCACAGCTGTTATGGATAGAGGATCGTAATGTGGGATATATTTTGTTTGATTCAAAGAGGGGATGAGGGTTATGGGAGGGAGCCCTTCGTGAAAATTCAGATATATCCGATTTGTTGGAAATTGTATCAGTTAGTATTTATATCTATATCTCAAAGTAAATATTCGCCAAATTTCAGTATATTTGGAGTATTTAAAAGTGTGTTTTATATATATAGATATTTAATCAGGGTCGCATATATATATATAACATATGTTGAGATAATAGCAAGTCTCATAGCTAATCAGATATTTTATACATCTCTCTCAAACTTAACCCTTCTTAAGGATTTTTCTTACATGTATTTCATATCATCATACACTGTTGAAAAACACATTTTACTCATAATAAGATATCATTTACATTAGTTTTACCTTAAAATAGATTTTTCTAAACTGTCCATTTAAGATGTGTATTGCTTTATACAACTTAATATGAGACAAATTAGATATTTCTGATATATTCCGATTAATTTTTAGGTGCTCGCGTTCGGTGTATCGATTTCATGCCAACTCCTATGTTGTGTTTATCCTATCTAGTTTCTCTGTCTCCTTCCCTCTTATCGCCTTTACCCATCCGCCTACCGCCTCCCCTATACTAGCTCAGTATGTGTGAAAGTGAAAAAGAAAAAGAAAATAAATAAAAATATAAAAAGTAGAATAAAGAAATAAAGAAGAATGTGTCACCCACTTGTCATATTTTATGTCACTAAAAGTCTTCTCATATGATCAAATCGGATCATCTTTTCCTTCTCCCATGTGTGTGCCTTTAAAAATAAAATTCTTTCCAAATCTTCACTTTTTCTGAAGACGTTCGCTAACACGAACGAAACCGGTCAAATCTCTTGTTTTTGTTTTTCACCTGCACTTTAAACTGTTTTCCGTTTGTCATTTTTCACACATTTTGTCTATTACGGCATTTCATTTTCCTGACTGATCGTGTACCTTACCCCCCACCACGCACACATATATATATATATATATATATATATATATATATATATATATATATATTACTATTACCGCATGATGAATTTAGTATACTAAGAGAGTACGTATTGGAAAGCCAAGGTATATATATATATATATATATATATATATATATATATATATATTTAGATTTTTCACTTATAAAATAGATCATTCAGTGAAGACCGGGGTTGTTCCAATAAAAACAAGCTCGATGATACTCGATTACAGAGTACAGAGCATTTATATCTGTATTGTCGGCAGTTGAAACCCTTATTCCAGACATTTAATTTTCCCTGATGATCTGCCAAGCAATTACCTGCGTGGTAGTGAAACACGTCTAGGAAAAAAACATTTAATTTGAATAAATAATATTTGTAAGAAAAAATATCTTTAATGGTGATAATTGGTGTCCTGAAAGGAATACTTTGGTAAACCTTCATAAAATGACACACACACACATATATATATATATATATATATATATATATATATATAGAGAGAGAGAGAGAGAGAGAGAGAGATAAATGAAAGAAGAGGGGTAAACATGTACGAATGACAAATTTATTTCAACTTTGATTGTTCAATACAAGGTGTACTCGGTAAAAACATGTTTATTATTTAACTATAGGTTCTATTTACTAAAAGTATACTTGTAGTTTCATATTTTATTATATATATATATATATATATATATATATATATATATATATATATATATATTTCTATATTCAGGAGCGATTTATAAAGTCCCCATTTATCACGGCCTTTAAACTTGTCTACTAAAATAATGTATACTGTACGTTTTATTTAGGAGATGAAAAAACGAATTAAAAATAACACTTTTGAAAAGCGAAAAGCAATACAAGTAAAGAGAACATAAAAACGAGACGACATGAGAAAACTACTTCGTCAAAATCTCAAACTCTTTGAATTATTTCTTGTTCTTAATTGCTTCTTTCCTTGTCAATTCTTTGTTGTCTGAGTTCGGGAGTTGTTGCTCACACAAACATCCGGCTGAAAAGGAAATGTTCCGAATCGTTATTTGGAATTTCAAAACCGTCATAAAGGCGTTCGACAATGCTAACCATTTTCAAAACATTAATTAATGTAGATACGCCAGACATTTACGTCTTACAAATGCGACGCAAAACACAATACAACTTGATATTTCCTATTGACATTAGCAGAAGATCGTAGCTGAATAATATATTCAGAGGCAGACATGGCCGTTTTTGTAAGGCTGAAGAATAAAAGAAACAACCACCAGAGTCTTATAAATACGAACAAAAACGAACTAAAAAAAATCGCTTTCTTATTTCTTATTTTTATTTATTATCCTGAGAACATTTGGCAAGGTCATGTTGCTGAGATCGCAAAAATAGTTTCTAATAAATCGGACGTTTAAATCAAGACAAATGGAAAAATAGAAAAATACCAAAAATAGATCAATGTATCAAAGCAAAGATCCAACGTCCCTCTCGCACCCTTCACTTTCTAATCCTCTCTCTCAATCCACATCTAGATATATAAAAAAAATAAATACAAATTAATTTAGAATTCTGTATTTTTACATATACCTTTACTCGCTTCTACGGGTGTGCTCGGTGAGGTACATGCGTTCATGGATTTTTGACGACAGAATCTTTAGAATGAATTACAAACATCTGTCATTTAAAGCGCAAACTCCTGTTTCAAGTCTAACATTGTATTAATATTATTTTGAATTTAAATTGAAATCAAAGATTGAAATCAAATACCTGAAATCTGATGTTTACAATAATTCGGGGAAACATGGAGCAGGGAGGGAGTCCCAGAGGCCAGAAGCACGAGGAAAGAAGCTATTCGAATAGTTGAGGTTGGAAAATTTGTGGAAACGACCAGCACGGTTGTTAAGAGCATGGCAGAGAGATAAAGAGATTATGAGTAAACATGAAATATTTTCTTTGAATACCAATGTAGAAAGCAAAGCCAAGCAGTCCTCAATAATATGACATAGAGAGGCTCCTACGAAAACTACATGTCCAGATTGTATTCACACAATGTCAATAGAACAGCCCCGGTATTTTGTATCTCCTGATAAGACAGCCTCTTTGGGAGTTACTCTAAGTTTCGAGCCCTTGATTATCAGGCGGATAACGTCAGCCCAGGTAGAACGTTTACCTCCAGCACCATTATTGCCGAGTTAGCATCAATAATAGAAAGAGCAAGAATAGAAAGAGAATTACTTAAGTCATCTCCAAACTGCCGATCGGGTAGACAGCTTTTCTTCTTCTTTTGTCAGAAATATCGCTCATGGTAAATGAGGACTGAGGGAAAAAGTAGGGTAAGCGAGAGATACGGAGCTGCCGAGAGTGCATCCACGATGCGCTCTCTACTCTATATTTAAAATAAAAATTGTACTGAAATAACAAACAAACAACTAAGTATTGTGATTAGTATAAGTTTTGTTTTACCTGTTATGGGGAAATTTGAAGATAGGTCCCTCACCCACTGAATAATACAAAAGGAAGAATTGGAGATAGGTCCCTCTTCAACTGAATAATACAGGAGGAAGAATTGGAGATAAGTCTCTCACCCACTGAATAATACAGGAGGAAGAATTGGAGATAGGTCCCTCACCTACTGAATAATACAGGAGGAAGAATTGGAGATAGGTCTCTCACCCACTGAATAATACAGGAGGAAGAATTGGAGATAGGTCCCTCACCCACTGAATAATACAGGAGGAAGAATTGGAGATAGGTCCCTCTCCCACTGAATAATACAGGAGGATGAATTGGAGATAGGTCCCTCTTCCATTGAATAATACAGGAGGAAGAATTGGAGATAGATCCCTCTTCCACTGAATAATACAGGAGGATGAATTGGAGATAGGTCCCTCTTCCACTGAATAATACAGGAGGAAGAATTGGAGATAGATCCCTCTTTCATTGAATAAAACAGGAGGAAGAATTGGAGATAGATCCCTCTTCCACTGAATAATACAGGAGAGAGAATTGGAGATAGGTCCCTCTTCCACTGAATAATACAGGAGGAAGAATTGGAGATAGATCCCTCTTCCACTGAATAATACAGGAGGAAGAATTGGAGATAGACCCCTCTTCCATTGAATTATAGACGAGAAAGAATTGGAGATAGATCCCTCTTCCATTGAATAATACAGGAGGAAGTATTGGAGATAGATCCCTCTTCCATTGAATAATAGAGGAGAAAGAATTGGAGATAGATCCTCTTCCATTTAATAATACAGGAGGATGAATTGGAGATAGGTCCCTCTTCCACTGAATAATACAGGAGGAAGAATTGGAGATAGATCCCTCTTCCACTGAATAATACAGGAGGAAGAATTGGAGATAGACCCCTCTTCCATTGAATAATAGAGGAGAAAGAATTGGAGATAGATCCCTCTTCTATTGAATAATACAGGAGGAAGAATTGGAGATAGATCCCTCTTCCACTGAATAATACAGGAGGAAGAATTGGAGATAGATTCCTCTTCCACTGAGTAATACAGGAGGAAGAATTGGAGATAGGTCCCTCTTCCATTGAATAAATAATACAGGAGGAAGAATTGGAGATAGGTCCCTCTTCCATTGAATAAATAATACAGGAGGAAGAATTGGAGATAGGTCCCTCACCCACTGAATAATACAGGAGGATGAATTGGAGATAGGTCCCTCTTCCACTGAATAATACAGGAGGAAGAATTGGAGATAGGTCCCTCTTCTATTGAATAAATAATAAAGGAGGAAGAATTGGAGATAGGTTCCTCACCCACTGAATAATACAGGAGGATGAATTGGAGATAGGTCCCTCTTCCACTGAATAATACAGGAGGAAGAATTGGAGATAGGTCCCTCTTCTATTGAATAAATAATAAAGGAGGAAGAATTGGAGATAGGTCCCTCTCCCACTGAATAATACAGGAGGAAGAATTGGAGATAGGTCCCTCTTCCACTGAATAATACAGGAGGAAGAATTGGAGATAGATCCCTCTTCCACTGAATAATACAGGAGGATGAATTGGAGATAGGTCCCTCTTCCACTGAATAATACAGGAGGAAGAATTAGAGATTGGTCCCTCTTCCATTGAATAATACAGGAGGATGAATTGGAGATATGTCCCTCTTCCATTGAATAATACAGGAGGAAGAATTGGAGATAGATCCCTCTTCCACTGAATAATACAGGAGGATGAATTGGAGATAGGTCCCTCTTCCACTGAATAATACAGGAGGAAGAATTAGAGATAGGTCCCTCTTCCATTGAATAATACAGGAGGAAGAATTTGAGATAGGCTCCTCTTCCACTGAATAATACAGGAGGAAGAATTAGAGATAGGTCCCTCTTCCATTGAATAATACAGGAGGAAGAATTGGACATAGGTCCCGTTGTATCTGGTAAAAAGAAAAGTCTATTTTTGGATGCGAGGCTTGAAAGATAGAACATTTACATAAATAGCCATAACATTTCGTCGGTATGAAGTGTTTTTTTTTAATTAAAACTAATAAACTTATTCTTCAGATTTTAGCAACCCTTACTAAAATCGGAACAATAAGTTTGTTTGTTTTAAACTCGAAACGAAATTAAAGCATAGATTTATGCGAACGAGAAGACTCAAAACACAAAATCAACATTTTCAGACATTAATATGAAAAATCCGAAAAAAGAGAGGTCTCTGGAGAGAGGGACAGCGGGAGAGAGAGAGAGGGGGAGAGCGAGAGAGAGAGAACGAACATCTACTTCTCAATTTAAGGGCTTTAGAGAGACACATTCTGAGTGCAAACTTCGGCGCTGAGAATTATGTTATTGACGGGGAAGGTTTAATTTTGAGTTACTGGATAGGGATTAAGAAAGAAAAGTCTATTTTAGCGTGCGAGGCTGCAAGATAGCACATGTCGTCCACAACTCTTCATTGGCTAGACGTAAGTAGCGAGTGTGTCCCAGAAAAGATTCGAAACATGAGCGGCCGGTAATAATCAAATGCGACCATCATTTAAACAGCCTATCCGCTGCGCTAACATACAACGCCTGGTATTTCTAAATGTTAGCATCTATGTTTACCGGGCTCAATAGTTCTAAACTTCGATGATATTACAGGAGACGATGTAGTATAGCTATATCAAATTTAATAACTAAAATTAAAATAATAAAAACACATGATTTCTGCATATGTTTACATTTAAATGAAAACTATAACAAAAATCAGGTAAATAATTTGCATTATTTTAACGTGTTATTGATTCAGATTTCTACCTCCTGTAACATGAAACCGTGTCAAACTAAAACGTTTTCGTTAAACTTTTAATTTGTTTCGTTGGTGGCTGTTGCATACTTTGGCAGGCGAACTATAGCAACGGCTGTGCTAACTATTAAAGTAATTGTTCATTCCTCATGATTTCTAGAACATGTTGATTTATAAAAATATTAACGGGGAGTTTGAATTATCTACTAGACACAATCCTCTGGTGTCTTCGGTCTCTATAAAAGGGTTTGTCAGGAAAACCTGACATAACGATACTTCACCCTACAAGTAAACTTTGACCAAATATTCAACATAACATAGTATTTGAAGCCCAAATAAGATTTTTTCGGTTTGGATGCACGTCTATACGAGACATTGTGCACATTCTCCTAATTATGTTAACTCAAGTAACAGAACTCAGCTACATTCTCCACCAGACCAGATGAATTCTTGTCTTTGAATCTGGTAAGATCAAGAGACCAAAATTTGTATATACTATAACATAATCAACTAGTCAATTGGAGAGAAGAAATTTAATGTTCTTCACTTCTTTACTAACTCAACGTTTGAAAAGTAAAGGAGAACTTTAATTGAACACTCGAATATCTATGTATCTCATAACGAGATCAAGTGTCAACTACAAAAAGGGGTCCCTTGGTGTCTACGAACTTTTTTAGAGTCAAATAAAACATAAAATAAATTAAGATTCTATATTTGATTATTACAATTTATAAAAGATTTGTGATTTTTTTGTTAAATGTTTCATCATTTTTAATGATCACAAACAACCAATCAAAACATCTAAACTAACCCTAGTCCTAACCCTAACCGAAACACTAACCCTAACCCTAACCCTAACCCTGAACCCTAAAAATGAAAACTTAATCAAAGTAAAAACAATTCCACTATCAGTCAATTACAGGTCAACATGACAAGCACCCGTTCGGTATAGTCAAACATCACCTCAGTCTTTCTTTTAATTTATAATCCAATGCGGCATTTCAAGGAGGCTGTGTGCCTTAGATATTTGTTATTCACGGATGCACAAAGTAATAAACACGTGATAGACGTCAGATAATATCATCCGATGAGTTTCTATTATCGTTTCTTGCATTTAATGTCGAGATATAAAAACCTCAACATATTTCTACGTCTATATCTAATGCTGACTTAATTTGCAAATTGTGTCATGGTCGAACCTACCCATATAATTACAATGTTTCAAGCAAACTCTTGTGAAACATATTTTCTACAAACGTTATTGTGTTGAACTTGATAATGTTGACATATCTTTGAAAGTGCCTTCTAGAAAATTTCAGATTTAGTTCGCCATTGTTTTTTTTCGTAGACACACAATATACTATGAAATCATTTCTAAAGTGGCTTAGGATAAAAAAGAAAAGTAAATGTCGAATGAAAGGAAAAATTAATCTTTATATTTACGAGAGAAGTTTTTATCAAATCTTGACCATCCTGAACTCCACGTAATTAAATCTAACAAGCCTCTGGCGCGTCTAAGACCAGAGTCGATTTTCATACTAATCAAGGTTAAAACCAATTATATCACTTCCAAAACATATGTTGTTATGTTGTATTCCCTTTTGCGCGCCTCTATGACGCGACTGTCTCATGTAATATCCAGAAACAAAAGAATCCACTAAACCAGAAGATAAGTTGCGGCATTTTCTAGATACAATATACAATGCAAATGTTTGGTGAAAATAAACAGTTCTATTTCATGTCTTATTTGTTTGTGTAAGACAACAGTGAAATCAATACACAAATGTAACCAAAAAAACCGAAGTTTTACAATGCGTCCATCGTAGTTAGATTGATTATACAAAACAATATGCGAGTATCAGTTCCAGTGAAGCAAGTGCTGCACAATATTGACCGCGACTCTTCTCTCCAGTTGTTCTGTAAGCCTATTGACAGCGAAAAATTTAATAAAATCGCATTCACTGCTAAGATAAATGGAAAACAGACTACTGTTATTTCGATATTATTCTCCTTATAGGCTATTTACTCTTGCAAGGCTCGAAAGTCTAGTCTAGCCCAGTAATAAACTCAAAAGTATGGTAAAAGTAGTGGATAAATATATGTCATAAGAGGAGATTGCTTTGTAGTCAGACCTATTTAAAACAGCATAGAAAATAGTATTCAAAATGCACTGGTGAAATCCAACGTTGATTAAACGAATTTATCCAGGTACATATATATATATATATATATATATATATATATATATATATATATATATATATAAATGATAAAGTTTTTTCATTCATCACTCCTTTCTAACTATCTAAACAGGTTAATGTTATGTAATTAATAATACAACATAGTATTTTAAAATAATGTACTCATAGTAGAGATGAACGATTAAAAACACTTATTTGATAGTCAATTTTGCATAACTATTATTAAACAGTTAATAATAAATGTAAGTTTGATGTTATTAATTTATAATTTTATTATTCTATTTCATCTCTACGTATGCAATAGGCTCGTCGATATTAACAATAATTTATTTACGTGATTCCATAAGAATGTCTAACTTACTAAAAAATCTGTTTATTTTCAAATGAAATTAACATCACCCGTTCGTATTCTTATCGACAAGTATATGCGATAAAATAAAAGGGAGACAGAAGGTAGTTTTTTGACGTGCTAGCTGGCTGTCTTGCTCGCTTTCTCTCTAAATGCTCGTCTCTTTTTCTATCTCCCGTTAACAATGCCGTACCCCGTAGACATAACGTTTCGAATTTGTGTTTAAAAGTCCTTTCCAGATTTTATGGAGACTAATTTGATTGTCAACAACTACTTTTTTTAAAATAAGGAAACACCTCTACATACTTGGCCTTTTGGCTAAGATCAAAGTGTAGTATATGTTCTGATGGATACTGCACCCCACAGACTGGTATTGTCTTGTTCTTCGGGGCTTGATTTACACCGGTCTATGGGTCTGTCCTGTGCAGTTTTAGTAGGTCCACCCTCCCAGGCTTCGCCTCCCCTTTTTGGTGAGGAGTAAGTTTATTGCTTACTGCCTGAGGCGCCCCTACCGGGGAATGCCGACGGGGCTGCCCAGGCAATTTTTAAACCCCACTTTCCCGACCCGACCTTGGGTCACATCTTACTTGTGGGAGTAAGATAAAAACTGGCCTTGTGCCTAACTCCTGGAGAGGAGTAAATCAATACATACTCACACACATCATCTATCAAGGGAATTGATTTCTTCTTATTTTGGATTTCATTACATTTATCCAAAATAATCGAAATATGATTGCATTTAGTGTCATATATATTTTCATTATAATAAAGCTATACAAATATATTGAACAGTATTGTATTCTTAAAAAATAATACCTTAATATTTAGCCAAATATATATTAATGTTTATATTATTTTAAAACTAATTTTAATTCTTAACATTTTATATGTAGTCTACTTAGTAAAATATGCGGAACCGTAAATATCTTTTGATTCTCTGACCGACAAATGGTAATATACATATTAAAATCTATCGATCCTGTAATAGTTTTTCCTTAGTACGATATAGTGCGATCCAAATACATCCTGGAAAGGTCCATCAAATATAATAAATAAGTATTGCTTCACGAATGTATTTATCTAGCGTGAGGTTTAGATAAATCTGGACAGATCCCAGAAGTTCCTGGCTTGGGGAGAAGATGGCGGACACTGTATAACATTGAAGCATTTTTTGGCAGACATACTGGGCTTTTATGAAAAATAATTCATCTTGGAAATGTTCCAGTCGGCTGATTGGCTTTCGATTTTGCTAAGCAGCGTCCGGATTTCAGACAGATTTATTTGCTGAGTTTCAATTAAACACGTATTCGCGGCTTTTAGAAAAGAAAATATTACAAACAAACGAACATATACACGAACATTCAAACGTTTTACAAACACAAAATATATACAAACAGAAACATACTAACACATCATCATAAACACACACATACAGCCGTCCATATACTAAGATATGACACAGAAAATCTTACAAATATATACACAGCACACACAAATCATATATGTATACGTAGGCAACAAGTCATTATACAAGCAAGCGTTGTTGAACCGTCGAGTTATCCTTCTGGTTCAAGGTGGCAATCCGTAGACTATTTTGTCGAGCGCTTTCGACTTAAAATAAATTAAATAAATAAAAATAAAACGAAACACACAAACGATACAACAAAAATGAACTCAACCACACCCCCTCTCTTTTCTTTCATTCGCCCTTAACGATAACTATAAAACATAAACTCAAGTCTTCTTATTAAAACACCTAATCCTGAAGACGACTAAGAAAGTCGGAAGCGCTCGAAAAAAAATAATGGCCGAATCTAGAACAATCGAGGAAATACTCTACGAATTGCCACCTGAAACCAGAAGGATAGCTCGACGGTTTGAGAACCTCACGAAGAAGATTTACAAACGAGAAAGTTCCGCGACGTTCAACAACGCTTGCTTGCATAAATCATATATATATATTTATATATATATATATATATATATATATATATATACGAAGACTGAAAATACACATACACAACAAACATGCTTAAATGAAGATAAAACATTAGTGTCCATGAGGAACAAACATGTACACATAAAGACAGAATATACATACACAAGCTTATATAAAGAAATAACACGCTATACACATATAAAATTGAAGATATGTATACACATGGAAACTATATTCAAACACATAATACACAGTGCACACGCATGAGGAAACAGATACATACATAAAAACATACACTCAAAGCATTTGACAAAAGCTGGTATTGAAAATTAATTCGTAACGTATTATTAGAGGTAGAGCTGAAACAAAAGCTCCAGATCCGTTTCGAGAGCCGCATTTCAAACACCACCACATCAATGCGACTTCGTAGTTATTCATGATATTTGCAAAAGAAATCCATGATGCAATCGTGACCGAGATGTGTATCTTTTATGACAGCCCGACGATTTATTCTAGAAATGCGAACAAATAGAACACACACAATGCAATGGATTTATCCTTAAGAAAATAGCCTTCAGTATGATATAGAATGGAGACTAACATCGATGGTTACATTTAATGCTATCAAGACAAAGCTCATAGTTATAAGAAACCTTTCCGAGTACCTTTCTCTTCACGAAAGTCCATAATTCAAACTCTCCGTCGAACATGCACAAGCAACATGAATTGCAATAAATACATAGAAGATATTGCCAAGGTGCGCTCTGTCTTCCGAACTGTTAAACATCTCGCACCTGCCAGTATCCTATATCTCAAGAAAGCCACCATTTGCCCATGCATAGATATTGTTGTTACATCTGAGCTGGTGCAGCAACCATTACTGTCTCCATCTTTGACAGGATTAAAAATAGTCCTGTAACCCAATAAGTCCCGCACTGTCTACCAAGATTCCACACCGCAATGTTGGATCCCTGTGCTTGTTTACTAATTCCACTGAATGTTAGTGATAAAGTTTCTACCTGTGTAACCACTCAACGTAAATTAACCCGACCAACCAATCTACTAGCAGAATCACATCCCTTAAATTTCGAGGCCCCACCAGATTCCGGAACCTTTCTATTCTAATAGTTACCTACATCGGGCCAGTTGCCTTTCTGCTACCTGTTTCTGCAACTTATCAACATGCAGAAATGTAAATGTAATATGAACAAATATCTTGCTGCACAACTTCGCATTGAGGATGCCACGTATAAATCTGATCCCTAATCACGATAGCCTTTTACGTCACAGTGGCAATATGCCCTGTTTGGGTTAGGGTTAGGGTTAGGGTTAGTCACAGTGGCAATATGCCCTGTTTGGGTTAGGGTTAGGGTTAGGGTTAGTCACAGTGGCAATATGCCCTGTTTGGGTTAGGGTTAGGGTTAGGGTTAGTCACAGTGGCAATATGCCCTGTTTGGGTTAGGGTTAGGGTTAGGGTTAGTCACAGTGGCAATATGCCCTGTTTGGGTAAGGGTTAGGGTTAGGGTTAGTCACAGTGGCAATAGGCCCTGTTTGGGCCGAATTAAAGTTTTTAAAATACCGACAACACATTAAACTCACCTATAAATGCACAAACTAACCATGCATACTAGGCACATATACAACAACAGAAAGGATACACACACGAAAGTAGACAAATATACCCGAAAACACATTAATCTGATGATGGGCTACACTACATGCTTGAGGATAAAAACTCTGCATATAAGTCGATTGTTCTGTTGTGTCATCATGTGTGGTTTTAGAAGGCTATACTGAAATACTACCTAAATACATATTCACGGCTGAAGCTTTAGTAGGGGTGGATTCTCGTACAAACTGTAACTGGTATTCCAAAATAGTCACCCATTTGGTTCTAGTCAGGCTTAACTTTGCTTAACTGTAGTGATCTAACGTAAACCTGTGTAAATGTGATTATGTCGTATACACGCATATACAACCCTAAGATATATACACACACGCGATTTAGATATATACACGCATCGCACACTACAAAAAACACATTTTCACATACATAATAACTCTTACTATGTTTGCGAAAAAGCTTTTGGAACTAATACTTTTTTGTCTAGAAAAGATAAGCATTGTAAACATCGATGGTTAATTTTGATAAACAATAATTACATTGAATATTGGAGGAATTAACTGAGTATTGTTAAAATGGTTCAAAGCTACGAGTAAGATGTTCTTTTAAGAAGTCACAACTTTTGATATTGTTGGGATTTTTCCCGTTAGAATGAAGGATGAACACAGTAGTCTGCTGTAAGAAAAGTAGACAAGAACAGAGATAACACACAACGTGGGTAGATAACGAAAGGATATTTATATGGATAAAAAGAGAAGAAAGAAAGAGAATTTTGATTGCAAAAGAAGTGCCTTTGCGGACTCACTGAAAATGCCAGTGGTCTTGTAACAGGATTCCCTCTGGGGACAAGGCTGTGAAGAATAGTGTATAACATCAAGATGGCTTCGCTCGCTTAAATGGGAACTGCATACACGCTCGACTGAATTAGCCCGCATGGTGTGAAAAGACAGTGGCTACTGTCTTATCGGCTATCTGGCCTCCGGCAACGGGTGGGATAGCCGACTGCTGGAATGGCCGGAGGGCCTATTCATTATGGCTAAAAAAGCATGTGCCCGCTCGCACCTGCCGCAACAGAGGAGAACCGCTGTTGACGGCAGCGAAGGCTGGAGAGAAAAGGCCGATATTTTCAAAATAGGCGCTCTCCTGGGTTTTCTGCAGAGATTGAAGCAGTGGTCTGTGATAGGCTGATTTTTATCTAACTACAGGGCACTTAGAATTCACTGCGCTTAATAATAATTCCAATAATATTAAAGGTGGCTGAGAGATACACATTTCTGATTGGTCGAAAAATAACAAATTTACTTAGGAGGAAATGCTTTGTACGACGCAAATTTACCAGACAGGTCTCCATATTGAACCCCTTCTCCTATCTGAAAAATAAAATGGAAAATATAACGTCATTGGAACCTATAGAGTAACCTACAGGCTTTCAGATGATGTCTTGCGGAATTAATAAATTAATGTTAATAAGATTAAACGTCGTACTTACTATGAGCTCACAACTGTTTTATATGGAAGTATATTGCATTGATTATACAACGTTCGATTTTACAGGCGGCTACGAGATAACAAGCTGTGATTATTCGAAAAAGATAACAGATTTACTTAGAAGGAAAGACTTTCCTTTAAATAGTAAGTTGATTAAGTTGGTACAATTCAAATTTACAAAACAGATCGCCACATTGACGCTCTCTCTCATGACTATCTAGAGAATGAAATGAAAGATATTACATACTAGGAACGTGTAACGCAGCCTACAGGTTTGCAGGTGATAGCTTGCGGAATTAATCAATTAATGTTGATAATATAAAACGTCGTTCTTACTATGAGCTCACAATTTTTTTATATGGAAGTATATTGCATTGTTTATACAAATTTGCTTAAAAATTTACACTGTGCTGTAGGGTTTTGTAACGGTATATACTGTTTCAACTAAGTATATAATGTTTATTGATGTATAAGTATTCTGTCATATCATCGACGTTCCCATCATCGTAGTGTTTTGTTGATGTTGCGTTTGACTAGTTTTTTTTGCAAGAAAACTTGAATAGTCCAAAAGTGTCCATGCATATGAACTTATCCTACGAAGTGCAGTTCAGCTGGTAATTAATATTTTTAGTTTAGGAAGTAAAAAAAGATAACCGGAACCAAATATTGTAAGAATGATTTTTAAATATTTTGAAGGTAAGAATCGAATTTGAAATGGCGGAAGCTTTGCTGTACAAACGGACATTCGTTAAACTGAAATAAGAAATATAACTGCGTATGATCTTGTAGTATATATTACATGAGCCAACTATATACGTTGAATAATAGATGATAACATTAATATAAAATATTTAATACTCCGACAATATCGAGTTTCTTGCCACTACTGTAAAGCTCTTGATGGACATGGTAGTTGCAGGAAGACGATAAGTATAGTACCAGGACCAAACTGGCTTTTTAGGCGTCGCTCAAAGGGATCGGAAGACTGCGTGCTTAATGTTTAGGACCCTTCTTAGGGGTGTAGTTGAGGACTCATGGTAGCTTCTTAAAGTTAGTTACGTTCGGAACAATATTTGCTAAGATATGCACTTTGGTATTTAAGAGCACATCTATTATTAGGCACTATATATCGTTTTATCTTTCCTTATCAAATAGTGTCAAATTTCTCTCGAACACCCTGCATATTTATATAGTGCGTCTCAAGATGCTAAGAAAATCATTAAACATTAAGTATCTTGAAATTAATTAAAACTGTGTGGGAAATAAAATGTTAACAGAATTATTTTACAGTTACAAGTAAATGCATTATAAAATCATACTACATAATTAAATGTCGCATAATAATACTTGCATATAATGTCTAGACGAACATTACATATATATATATATATATATATATATATATTTATATACAGACACACACATATCATTCTCTGTCTCTGTCTGTCTCTCTCTCTCTCTCTCTCTCTCTCTATATATATATATATATATATATATATATATATATATATTATTTTAGCTTGAAAATTCCTCCAGGGGATGAAATGCGAGAGCCTCTATGTAGCTTAATTGCCATAAATATATTCCATAGCTTACTACCTAGCTCTACTTACGTATCAAACACTGTTGAAATTAATACATAAAAAAATTATATTCCTTATGAAATTGTATGTGAATACTCGGAATAGTAATATATATATATATATATATATATATATATATATATATATATATATATATATATATATATATATATATATATATATATATATATATTGGTAATTAATGAGTTCCGTGCTTTTAAAACTAGGTCAAAATTTCGGGTATGAGATTTAAGTAATTCTCCAAAAATGTCAGATGAAAATGATCGATGTACTTCAATTATTGTTATTTATAGAACAAGCATCTATAGTTATACTTCCATTGATCCATATGTATTATTATACTAATACTAACCCAAACAAATTGAAGTAGTTTATTAGAAAAAATATTTTATGACCAAAAAATATTATTTCAGTCAAAATATTTTTATCTTAACTAGGTAATAATTAATTTATTGATATAAAGTAAAGTGCGTTTCACATATATTCGGGAGTTTTAGTTTCTCCTGAAAAATATTTTTAATTTTTATGACTTTTGATTCGGTGTCGCGTGTTTGTGTAACACAAACACGCGACACAATCCTCTCAGAAAGTATTTGGATAAAGGTTTCTAATGTTTCTTTCATATTGCTTTTAAAATCTGAATGCGAACTTGGATCACGAAAGATAATATTCAACACTCTTATTAGACATAGTTACTGTTTTATACACAAATTGAAGAAGTAAATCTTAAAATTTAAAAAAAGTTGGATTTCATATTAAAAAGTTGAAATTTCAATTTAAAAAGCTTAGCTTAAAATTTAAAAAGCTTAATAAAAAAAATGACAGGAGTTGAATTTAAAATTAAGATGTTATTACATGTTTAATATCGAAATTATTTTGATTTGAAGTTGGGTGATTTTAATTTTAAGTTGAGATATGAATATAAACTGCGAGTGTTTTAATTTGAATTGAAACATTTCATTCACTAAATAATTTTCACAAAGACGTATTGCAAGACTGGGTGTAGTGGTCTATCTGGTAGATTACAATGTTCAAATACATGTCGCCCACAACCATCTGTGCCTTGTTGTATTTATACAGTGTCGCATAGTTTTATGAAATTGTAATAAGCGAGGACTGAGCTCGATGAGTCAGGTTCAAGTTCTCTCGAGGTTACTGCACTAGTTTCACAAATACTCGTGGGAGATATGAATTCATATATCATACCTCAGTAATATTATTAGATAGATCATATAAAAATAGTCATAATACCTAATTGTTGTAATGCAATAGTGAAGATGAAAAAAATCCTGCTTTGTCTATCCTACTCTCTTGGCCTTTTGGCAAAGATCAATATGTAGTATCGGTTCCGACGGATACTGCACCCCATACTGGTATTGTCTTGGCCTTCGGGGCTTGATTTACGCCGGTCAATGGGTCTGTCCTGTGCAGTTCTGGGAGGTCAACCTTCCCAGGCTTTGCCTCCCCTCTTTGGGAAAGAGTAAGTTTATTGCGTACTGCCTGAGACGCTTCTACCAGGGAATGCCGACGAGGCTGCCCAAGCAAATTTTAAACCCTACTTTTCCGACCCGACCTTGGGTCACATCTTACTTGTGGGTGTAAGATAAAAAAACTGGCCTTGTGTCTAACTCCTGGAGAGAAGTAAATTAATACGCTTTACTAGACGCATTTGAATCTATTCAATTAAACACTATTTGTTTAGTCTTTAACAATTACAGCAGCCGGAAATATATCATTTGAACTTGCCTGATTGCAACATCATGTTATATTATGTGTGGAGCGCAGTTGAAAGACCTGCAACACGAAATACATTTTTATTGTCAGGATCTAACTGGCTAACAGGCGACTCTTAAAGGGCACCGGAAGACTGTGTGCTACATGTTTAGGACCCGCCTTCAGGGCGCAGTTGAAGACTCATGATAGCTTATTCATATTAGTTATATTCGGCAAAATATTTTCTAAGATATGCACTTTGGTATTGAAGAGCACCTCAATATATGTCGTTTAATCTTTCCTTATCGAATACTGTCAAATTAATCTCGAAAAGCCTGCATATATATATATATATATATATATATATATATATATATATATACAAATGCGTCTCGAGATGCAAAGCATTAAGTATTTTTTAAATTAATTAAAACTTTGTAGGAAATGAAGTATTAACAGATTTTTGCACAGTTACAACTAAATGCATTATAAAATCATATTACATTATGAAATGTCACATAATAATACTTGCATATACAGTCTAGACGAACATTATATATATATATATATATATATATATATATATATATATATATATATATATATATTAATATACATACACATATCGCTCTCTCTCTCTCGTTCACTCTCTCGTTCTCTCTCTATTCCTCTATCTCGCTCCGTCTATATACAGGGTGTTTCAAAGGTCTTGGGAACATAACGATTTTTAATAACTCAAAAACTATTAGGAGTTGAAAAATGAAATTGGTACCGTTGGAAAGGTTAAAGTTTCAAGTTTTGTGGGGAATCTTCAAAGTTGCTCAATATGAGCACCATTCGTCACACGGCAGACATCTAGTCGATAGTCCATTTCCTGCCAAACGCGTTCCAGCATCTTGACGTCAATGGTTCCCACAACTGCCGTTACTCGAGCCTTTAGTTCGTCAATATCTCTTGGAAGGGGCGACACATAGACTTGTTGCTTGACAAAGCCCCAAAGGAAAAAGTCACACGGGGTAAGATCTGGAGACCTAGGAGGCCAGGGCATGAGAACGTCATCACCTCGCCCAGATCTCCCAATCCATCTACCAGGCAGCCTTGTGTTAAGAAACTGCCTTACTCACAGACTCCAGTGTGGTGGTGCACCATCTTGTTGAAAAATGAAGTCATCAGATTCTGCTTGTTCCAACTGAGCCATTAACCAGTCTTCCAGCATGTTGAGATAGGATTCACCAGTGATAGTTGCCTCTTCAAAGAAGAACGGTCCATTGACACCTTTCTTGGAAATTGCACAAAACACGTTGACTTTTGGTGAATCTCGCTCGTGCTCAAGAAGTTCATGAGGATTCTCAGTACCCCATATGCGAGTGTTATGCTTGTTAACTTTGCCATTCAGATGGAAGGTCGCCTCATCGCTAAAAACAAGCCGGTCATCAAAGCCGTTATCTTCCAACTTCTCTTGCATTGCAATGCAAAAGTCACGGCGAAGTGGCTTATCAGTGTCCTTAAACTTTTGGACCAACTTGAGCTTGTAAGGTACCATTTGCAGTCGTTTCCTTAAGACACGCCAGACAGTTGCTGGAGCAAGCTGAAGTTCCCTGCTGGCTCTTCTCACTGATTTACGGGGGCTCCGCTGAAAGGCTGTCCGAACTTGCTCAACTGCATCTTCTGAAGTTGAAGGGCGACCTGTTCGCTTACTTTGGCACAAACACCCATCTTTCACAAATTTCGCATGCCATCTGACAATGGATTTCCTTTCAGGGGCTTCTTTTTTAAATTTCCTGCGACATGCACGCTGAACACATGTCCACGATTCAGTCTTTGCAAATTGGAGGACGCAAAATGCCTTGTCTTGTTTAGAGAACGCCATTACTGCACCTGGAAAGATAACACGAAAATCATTAGTATGACCAAAAACTTGATTAAGCAAGCTTTAAAATGGCACCAGTTTCATTTTTCTACCTGGAATAGTTCATGAGATATACGCATTTGTAATGTTCCCAAGACTTTTGAAACACCCTGTATATCTATATATATATATATATATATATATATATATATATATATATATATATATATATATATACATACATATATATACATATATACATATATATATATATATATATATATATATATATATATATATATATATATATATATATATATATATAGTAAGCTATGAAAATAGATTTTAGCCTTTATATACCCCGGGGAGGAAACGCGGTAGCCTCTGTGTAGCTTAATTACCATAAATATAGTTTCATAGCTTACTACCTAGCTCCGTTTACGTATCGAGCACTGTTGAAGTAAATACTGAAAATTGATACATAAAAAATTATATTTCATCATTAAATTGTATGTGGATACATGGAATAGTAATATATATATATATTTATATATATATATATATATATATATATATATATATATATATATATATATATTCATAATTAATGAGTTCCAGGCTTTTAAAACTTGGTTAAAATTTCAGGTATTTTCATATGAGATTTAAGTAATTCTCCAAAAATGTCAGATGAAAATGATCGATGTACTTAAATTATTGTTATTTATAGAACAAACATCTATTTTTATACTTCTATTGCTCAATATTTATTATAATACTAATACTAACCTAAACAAATTGGAGTAGTTTATTTGAAAAAATATTTGATGACCAAAAGATGTTTTATCAGTCAAAATATTTTTTACATTTACTTGGTAATAATAAATTTATTGCTATAAAGTTAAATGCGTTTCACATATATTCGGGAGTTTTAGTTTCTCTAAAAAATATGTTTATTTGTATGACTTTTGATTCGGTGTCGCGTGTTTGTGTTACGGCAAATCAATCCTATCGAACAGTATTTTTATAAAGGTTTCTAATGTTTCTTTTATATTGCTTTATAAATCCGGATGCGAACTTGGATCACGAAAGATAATATTCAACACTCTTATCAGACATAGTTACTGTTTTATACACAAATTGAAGAAGTAAATCTTAAAATTTAAAAAAGTTAAATTTCATATTAAAAAAGTGAAATTTCAATTTAAGAAGCTTAGCTTAAAATTTAAAAAGCTTAGCAAGATAATGACAGGAGTTGAATTTAAAATTAATATTTCATTACATGTTTAATATCGAAATTATGTTTGTTAAATTTCAAATATAGAATACGCATTTATTTCTTAATTTAGATGATCTTTAATGTCAATTAAAGTTATTATTGAGTTTATTTTATTTGAAGTTAGATTATTTTAATTTGAAGCTGAGATTATTTAATTTGATGTTTAATTATTTTAATTTGGAGTTGAACTTTTATAGATTGTGAGTTAATCTTTAATTTTAAGCTCATTGTTTTGAAATTAATTCGAAGTTTTGAATTATTTTAATTTCAAATTAACTTTTTCATTGAAAGTTGATCGTTAATTTGAAGCTGGGTTTATTTAATTTGAATTCCGATTATATTAATTTTTAAGATCTACTCATAATCTATGAGAAGATTTTCAATTTGAAGCTGAGTTTTTAAAAAATGTTTTCGAAGTTTTTAATTATTTAAATTTCAAATTAACTTTTTTATTGAAAGTTGATATTTAATTTCATGCTGAGTTCATTTTTGAAGTTGGATTATTTTAATTGGAAGTCGGGCTTTTTTCATTGGAAGTTGATCCTTAATTATTAGCCTATTTTATTTTAATTTGAAGTTGAACTAATTTTTTTTAATTTGAAGTTGGATGATTTTAATTTTAAGTTGAGATATGAATATAAACTGCGAGTGTTTTAATTTGAATTGAAACATTTCATTCACTAAATAATTTTCACAAAGACGTATTGCAAGACTGGGTGTAGTGGTCTATCTGGTAGATTACAATGTTCAAATACATGTCGCCCACAACCATCTGTGCATTGTTGTATTTATACAGTGTCGCATAGTTTTATGAAATTGTAATAAGCGAGGACTGAGCTCGGTGAGTCAGGTTCAAGTGCTCTCGAGGTTACTGCACCAGTTTCACAAATACTCGTGGG
Organism: Sepiola atlantica; assembly: GCA_963556195.1. NCBI lineage: Eukaryota > Metazoa > Mollusca > Cephalopoda > Sepiida > Sepiolidae > Sepiola > Sepiola atlantica. Next base: position 10,015,377 of record OY744521.1, on the reverse strand, counting down.
AGATATGAATTCATATATCATACCTCAGTAATATTATTAGATAGATCATATAAAAATAGTCATAATACCTAATTGTTGAAATGCGATAGTGAATATGAAAAAAATCCTGTTTTGTTTATCCTACTCTCTTGGCCTTTTGGCAAAGATCAATATGTAGTATCTGTTCCGATAGATACTGCACCTCATACTGGTATTGTCTTGGCCTTCGGGGCCTGATTTACGCCGGTCAATGGGTCTGTCTTGTGCAGTTCTGGGAGGCCAACCTTCCCAGGCTTTGCCTCCCCTCTTTGGGAAGGAGTAAGTTTATTGCTTACTGCCTGAGGCTCCCCTTCCAGGGAATGCCGACGGAGCTTCCCAAGCAATTTTTAAACCCTATTTTTCCGACCTGACCTTGGGTCACATCTTACTTGTGGGAGTAGGTTAAAAATTGGCCTTGTGCCTAACTCCTGGAATGGAGTAAATTAATACGCTTTACTAGACGCATTTGAATCTATTCAATTAAACACTATTTTTTTTAGTCTTTAACAATTTCAGCAACTGGAAATATATCATTTGAATTTGCCTGATTGCAACATCATGTTATATTATGTGTGGAGCGCAGTTGAAAGACCTGCAACACAAAATACATTTTTATTGTCAGGATCTAACTGGCTAACAAGCGACTCTTAAAGGGCACCGGAAGACTGTGTGCTACATGTTTAGGACCCGCCTTCAGGGCGCAGTTGAAGACTCATGATAGCTTATTTATATTAGTTATATTCGGCAAAATATTTTCTAAGATATGCACTTTGGTATTTAAGAGCACCTCAATATATGTCGTTTTATCTTTCCTTATCGAATACTTTCAAATTTTTCTCGAACAGCCTGCATTTGTATATATATATATATATATATATATATATATATATATATATATATATATATATATATATACAAATGCGTCTCGCGATGCAAAGCATTGAGTATTTTGAAATTAATTAAAACTTTGTAGGAAATGAAATATTAACAGATTTTTTCACAGTTACACGTCAATGCATTATAAACTCATATTACATTATTAAATGTCACATAATAATACTGACATGTAAGGTCTAGACGAACATTATATATATACATATATATATATATATATATATATATATATATATAAATATTTATATATATTTATATACATACACACATATCGCTCTCTCTCCTTCTATCTCGTTCTCTCTCTATTCCTCTATCTCGCTCCGTCTATATATGTATATACATATATATATATATATATATATATATATATATATATATATATATATATATATATACACATATATATATATATATACATATATATATATATATATATATATATATATATATATATATATATATATATATATAGTAAGTTATGAAAATAGATTTTAGCCTGTATATACCCCGGGCAGGAAACGCGGTAGCCTCTGTGTAGCTTAATTACCATAAATATAGTTTCATAGCTTACTACCTAGCTCTATTTACGTATCGAGCACTGTTGAAGTAAATACTGAAAATTGATACATAAAAAATGATATTTCATCATGAAATTGTATGTGGATACATGGAATAGTAATATATATATATATATATATATATATATAAATATATATATATATATATATATATATATATATATTGGTAATTAATGAGTTCCGTGCTTTTAAAACTATGGCAAAATTTCGGGTATGAGATTTAAGTAATTCTCCAAAAATGTCACATGAAAATAATGGATGTACTTCAATTATTGTTATTTATAGAACAAGCATCTATTGTTATACTTCCATTGATCCATATGTATTATTATACTAATACTAACATAAACAAATTGAAGTAGTTTATTGGATACAAATATTTTATGACCAGAAAATATTTTTTCAGTCAAAATATTTTTATCTCAACTTGGTAATAATAAATTTATTGCTATAAAGTTAAATGCGTTTCACATATATTCGGGAGTTTTTGTTTCTCTGAAAAATATTTTTATTTTTATGATTTTTGATTCGGTGTCGCGTGTTTGTGTCACGGCTAATCAATCCCTTCAGAAAGTATTTGGATAAAGGTTTCTAGTGTTACTTTTATATTGCTTTTTAAATCTGAATGCGAACTTGGATCACGAAAGATAATATTCAACACTCTTATTAGACATAGTTACTTTTTTATACACAAATTGAAGAAGTAAATCTTTAAATTTAAAAAAGTTGGATTTTATATTAAAAAGTTGAAATTTCAATTTAAAAAGCTCAACTTAAAATTTAAAAAGCTTAATAAGTAAAAGACAGGAGTTGAATTTGAAATTAAGACGTTATTACATGTTTAATATTAAAATTATTTTGATTGAATTTTAAATATAGAATACGCAATGATCTCTTTATTTAGATTATCTTTAATGTAAATTAAAGTTATTATTGAATTTATTTCATTTGAAGTTGGATTATTTTAATTTGAAGTTGAGCTTTTATACATTATAAATTTATCTTCAATTGTAAGCTGAGTTTTTAAAAAGTTATTTAAAGTATATAATTATTGTAATTTCAAATATACTTTTTCATTGAAAGTTTATCTTTAATTAAAAGCTGAGTTTATTTAATTTGATGTTGGATTATTTTTATTTGGAGTTTAACTTTTGTAGATTATGAGTAGATCTTTAATTTGAAGCTGAGTTTTTTTTTAAATTTATTTGAAGTTTTTAATAATTAAAATTTCAAATTACTTTGTTCATTGAAAGTGGATATTTAATTTGATGCTGAGTTTATTTATTTTGAAGTTTGATTATTTTAATTTGACGTTGAGCTTTTTTCATTCGAAGTTGATCTTTAATTACGAGCTGATTTTATTTTAATTTGAAGTTGGACTGATTTTTTTTTAATTTGAATTTGGATTATTTTAATTTTAAGTTGAGATATTAATATCAACTTCGTCTGTTTTAATTTGAAGTGTAACATTTCATTCACTAAATAATTTTCACAAAGATGTATTGCGAGACTGGGTGTAGTGGTCTATCTGGTAGATTATAATGTTCAAATACATGTCGCCCACAACCTGCATTGTTGTATTTACACAGTGTCGCATAGTTTGATGGAATGGTAATAAGCGAGGACTGAGCTCGGTGAGTCAAGTTCAAGTTCTCTCGAGGTTTCTGCCCCAGTTTCACAAATACCCGTGGAAGATATGAATTCATATATCATACCTCAGTAATATTATTAGATAGATCATATAAAAATAGTCATAATACTTAATTGTTGTAATGCAATAGTGAAGATGATAAAAATTTAAACGGCGAATTTTAAAAATAGATTATGGGAAAATTATTGTGTGAAAAAATAAACAAAGATTAGTTAACATTTGTTTGGAAATAAACATTGAAAACACTAATTTAAGAAATTCCTGTGATTTGTCTACAGTGGAACAAAACTTTAGTTTGTAATTGTTTCATAGTTTGTGGTTGAGCAATAATCAGAAAGTTAGATCAGGAACGTCTTTTGTTGAAATGAATGATGAAAGTTCATACTTTAAGGAATGTTTGTTACATAGATGTATATGGTAAATTATGCGAAATAAGAAACCTCCAGAAATAAAAGTAATTTTCGTAGAAAAGAAAAGAGATGAGAAGTCAGTCGTTAGTGTGTCGTAGACGGTGTAACACAGAGTTACGGCAGGAAACACACTAAGGTGAATAGTGTGACACAGCAGGTAAAGTAGCAGCGGGGAATTCGGCAGAATTTTTAAATGCTTTTATTTTGTGTCCTGTTAACTAATATATATTGCTACGTGATACGATAACAGCTGTCTGTGGATAACAATATTTCATACGAGCGGAGGTCTGTCTCGGCGTTGCCCGGGTAACATGTGGAATCAAAGAAAACCTACTACTACCTCTGAATCAAATATTATCATTTTTATAAAAAAAACTAATTACAGTAATTAACTAAGACTTTTTTGTAGATTAATAGAGCACTCTCGGCTGTTGAAATATATGTTATATAACTATTTATAGTTCATATACATTGTAGCCTAAACTGATATCCACATGGGTATGAAGTTCACCAAAGTCTATAATTGCTGGGTTTCGATGCTTGTCTAGCCAGACTGAATAGCTATGATACAGCAAGATAGTGTGTCTTTAAAAGAACATCTGCTACTCATGTTTTAGGACTCTCGTAACTAAGATCTCCGGTTACCATTAGCGATGATGCATAGTTCTTTGTAATTTAATGGATCACACTGGGCAGCTGAAAATAACTTAATAGAAGCATTTAGATGTCACTTACTGCGTAGCAAGAACGGTTGGGTTACAATTTGAGCTCGTAAAAAAAGAAAAGAAAAAAATTGCTTATATAGCCACAGTGAAGAACTGTGATAAAACAGAACAGCTTGCTCTATATGACTACACACATACACATACAAGTGTGTTGCTCATACATACATACATACATGACATGACATGTTTCTAAATTTTCAAATTACAACTTCGGCTAATTTGTATTAAGAACTGAATGTGATACTATTCTGTATTTTTATTTAAATATTAAAATTTTTTTTAGTACTAAATATGTAATATATATATATATATATATATATATATATATATATATATATATATATTAGAAGGATAGTTTTATATTTTATACTGCTACTAGGCTCTACTCAAGTGAATACTAAAACAAAAGATATATACGTATCCAGTATTATAATATAAGTATATATATATGAAATAGCAATATTTATATATCTATGCATGTATCTTCATCTCACACACACTATAAATCTATGACTTTGTATCTCTATGTATGATATAAGAAAATGATGTAAATTGTAATAATAATTAAGAGGATGTAACATGTTTGCTTTTAATTACCAATTACTTCTCTTTGTTCTTTTCTTTTCGCGTTTTTTTTTTCATGTTCAATGTCTTCTTCAACGAAATATAGATTTCTGTTTAATTTTGTTTCATGCCATTTAGTCTAAACTTCAATTATCTGTATTTTTAATGAAGTAACACAAATTGAAAAAGCAATAAAAAAATATCTCATATGTGTGTATCTTCTATAGTTTCATGCTTTCTTTACTAGAAAATCAAGAAAACAAATTTCCTTTGAAGACAAATAATTTTAATATTTTATTTGAGTTTTGATCCTTTCATTAATTACATATACAATTATTTACAGATTTACTCATATTAATTAACCTTTTATTTATTTATTATTCATCAAAAGTGACGTATACCCCATTTCAACTTCGTTTCGGTTAGGGCGTCTTCAGGCATTTCTATCTCCTCGTGAATGCAACATGATTGTATTCTTTTATTCTGCCGGATATCCATCTATCCACTACTGTAGATAGAAGAATCTATCCTCCTTTGACTGATGGCAGAACATATACTACGCTAATCCGCAAATAGAATTACATTCTATTTACAAATTAAGCACAAGGCCATCGCAAATCTGGGGAGAGAGGGACTGTTTTCTATGCTTTGTCTATCCTAGTCTAAACTTGACGATTTTAGATCCATTCGACTAAACACTATTGTACTCGTCTTTCCCCATTTATCTATCATATCTATCTAAGCAATCGCCACAATACCACATTTACTCAATGGACTACATCATTTAAATTATCTTCAATTGCTGTAATTGAATTAGATTTATTTACAGATTTACTTATATTATTTAAGATTTTTTAAATTTATTTTTTAAATTCCAATTTCGTTTCGGTCAATTCGTCTTAAAGCATTTCTATCTCCCCATGAGGGCAACATGAGTTCGTATTCTTTTTTTTCTGCTGGATATCCACTTATCTACTATTGTAGATAGAAGAATGTGGCCTCCTTTGACTAATGACAGAACAGATACTACGCTTTGAATAATGAAATTCTATTTACAAATTAAGAACAAGGCCATCCAAATCTGGGGATGGAGAGACTGTGTTCATTCTTTGTCTATCCTACTCTTAACTAGACGCATTTCAATCTATTCAAATAAACACTATTTTTTTCAGACTTTCCGCATTTCTCCATCACTTTTATCAAAGCGGTCACCACTATATCTTATTTACTCCAGGGACTACAGCACTTACATTATCTTCAAATGTTTTAATTGAATTATATTTACAATATATATAAGGTCGTTAGAAAAAAGCGATTAGATTATTCTACCAACTCAGCAAGTACTTCAATCCTGACGCAATCCTCTACCTATATAAAAGACAGATACGCCCTAAAATGAAGTACTTCTGTAATATCT
>OY744521.1:9966620-10004120 GCA_963556195.1 Sepiola atlantica | reverse complement strand
TATATCCATATCCCAGAGGATTCTGTGTTTTTCGTTTTCCAGTACTGTTTCTGGTTTATGTTTGTAACATTTGTCTGCATATTCGAAATTCAATTGTTTACACAGTTCCCTGTGTATGATTTTCCCAACACAATCATGTCTGTTCTTGTATTCTTTTTGAGCAAGTTTGCTACATTCACTTATTATATGATTTACTGTTTCGTCTCTTTGTCCACACAGTCTGCATTTATTGTTTTCCTGGGTTTTATCTATTTTAGCTTTAATTTAGTTTGTCCTAATCGCATTGTTCTGTGCAGCCATCAGTAAAGATTCCGTTTCTCTGTTCAAGTTTCCTTTTCTAAGCCATGTTCAGCTATTTGCATTGGTTTCTTCTCTTGTGAGTCTTATGAAGCGTCCATGTAGTTGTTTTTCTTCCCATTTTTCTTTTCTTGTCTGTTTGTGTTCGGTTTCGATGCTTCCTGTGTTGTTCGTTGGGACGGTATCTCTGCGGTGATCAGTCTTTCTGTGTTCTGGTTTATGTATTTCTCCAGCTCTTTTTTAGTGTTGTCCACACAGTCTTCTATACTTACCAGTCCTCTCTCCCCTTCGTTTCTCTTCACGTAGAGTCTGTCTGTATCGTCTTTTGGGTGTAGTGCATTGTGCATAGTCATTCATTTTCTAGTCCTCTGATCAAGGTGCCTGAGTTCTTCTTTAGTCCAGTTTATGAATGGTCCAGAATATCTTATTAGTGATACTGCCCAGGTATTTATTCCTTTGATTAGGTTTCTGCTATATAATTTTGTTTCTAAGAGCTTTCTTGTTCTTCTCAGGTATTCTTTTCCAATTTTCTCTTTCATTTCTGTTGATTTGATTGTGTCTGCTTCCAAAACTCCCAAATGTTTATAGCTCTCTTGTTCATGTAGCGCCCTCATCTGCTCTTGGTTGGGTAGTTCCATGCCGTCAGTCGTCTCCAACTTTCCCTTTTTAATATCTAGCAATGCACACTTTTCCATTCCAAATTCCATTTGAATGTCCTGACTGAAGATTCTGGTCGTATTTATCAGCTTTTCCAGTTTCTTTTTGCTCTTTGCAAATAGCTTCAGGTCGTCCATGTACATGAGATGGTTTATTCGTTGTTCTCTGCCTGTGAACTTGTATCCGGCATCACATTTCCTGAGTATGTAGTTGAGTGGCATCATGGCTATGATAAACAGTAGTGGTGATAGGGAGTCTCCTTGGAAAATGCCTCTCTGTATTTTTATCTCTGTCAAGTATTGTCCTCCAGCTGTCAGTTCTAATCTCCATGTTTACATTGCTTTCTTGATGAAATTAATAATCCTGTTGGGTATCTTGTACATTTTTAAACATTCAATTATCCATGCTTGAGGGATTCTGTCGTATGCTTTCTTGTAGTCAATCCATGCCATAGATATGTTCTTTTTCTTGCTTTTAACTTCTTTCAGGATCTTTTGATCTATGTATAACAGATCATGCGTCCCTCTTTTCCATTTCTGGCATCCTTTTTCTTCCTCGGGAAGTAGTCCACGACTGTTCAGGGAATGGTAAATTTGCTCTCTAAGTTGTGCCGTTAGGATTTTCCACATTGTCGGTAAACAGGTTATTGGTCTGTAATTGCTTGGGGTCGTTCCTTTCTTGGCGTCTTTTTGTATGAGCGTTGTCCTTCCTTTGGTCATCCACTCTGGTACGTCTGTTTTATGGATACATACTCTCAGTTTCTGTGCTAGCCTTTCATGTAGGATCGTGAATTTTTTGAACCAATACGCATGTATTCCATCGTGACCTGGTGCTTTCCAATTTGCCATTTTCTTTAGTGTTGTCTTAATAGTTTCTTCATTAATTTCTGTTTCCGTTCCTTCTTCAATTTCTAGAAGTTTATCTTTCATGTCTTTCAGCCATTTATTATTATTATTATTTACTCACTAGGAGTTATCACACTGGTCATCGTCAGTGGTCACCCACTGCCGACAACCTGTGGTATTCCCTGGAGGCTGAGTGACAACAAGTCTCCTCAGACTTCCAGTATGCTCCACCTCTTTTCGTTCATCACCGCTAAAGACCTTGCGGTAATCGCAACAGCCACCTACCAACGATTTCCCGCTGATAAGGGCCATTGGTCCCCTCTGGGGCCCGAGTGGCAACAAGCCTTTCCAAGGTCCCAGAGCTGTCCGCGCTCTTCCAGTGGAGGTCTGGTTTTGCGCTTTCCCTCCTCGACCCTCTGTCCATAATTTTCGTGGCGTCAGCCTATGCTTGCGCCTCTCTCGTGCGGTTGTATTTTCCCCGGTTCTGTTGTTTTTTGCTTCCATGTGTTTGTTCTCCATTCGTTGCTTATGTGGGTTGGTTTCCGCATTCGAGGACATTTCTCAGGATTGTAGCTGTTTTGATCATTACTGTCCTTTGTATGGTCTCAGTTATCCCTTTGATTCCTATTTCTCCTAGTCTTTTCTCCATGTTTTTGGGGACTGTTCCTAGTGCTCCTATGATTATTGGTGTTATACTGACTTTCTTCATGTTCCATATTCCTTTCAATTCTCTGGCAAGTTCGGTATATTTGCTTCTCTTTTCCGTCTCTTTGATCTTCACTCTGTGGTCTACTGGAACGGCAAAGTCCACGATTTTGCAGGATTTTTCTTTCTTGTTGATTATTATCATATCCGGTCTCCTTGCTGTTATGGGTTTGTCTGTTTGTACATTCATATCCCATATGATTTTGTGTTTTTCGTTTTCTAGTACAGTTTCTGGTTTGTGTTTGTACCGTTTTCTTGCATATTCGAAATTCAGTTGTTTGCACATTTCCCGGTGTACTTCTTTCCCCATGCTGTCATGTCTGTTCTTGTATTCCCTTTGTGCTAGCTTGCTGCATTCACTTATATGATTTATCGTTTCGTCTCTTTGTCCACACAATCTGCATTTGCTGTTTTCCTGGGTTTTATCTATCTTTGCTTTAATAACGTTTGTCCTAATCGCATTGTTCTGTGCGGCCATCAGCAGAGATTCCGTTTCTCTGTTCAGGTTTCCTTTTCTTAGCCATGCCCAGCTGTTTTCATTGGCTTCATCGCTTGTGAGTCTTATAAAGCGTCCATGTAGTTGTTTTTCTTCCCACTTTTCCTTTCTTGTCTTTTTGTTTCTGGGTTCAGTGCTTCCGGGGTTGTTTGTTGGGGTGGTGTCTCTTGCTGTGGTGATCAGTCTTTCCGTGTTCTGGGTTACATATTTCTCCAGCTCTTTTTTGGTGTCTTCCACGCAGTCTTCTATACTTACCAGTCCTCTACCTCCTTCATTTCTTTTCACGTAGAGTCTGTCCGTGTCGTCTTTTGGGTGCAGTGCATTGTGCATAGTCATTAGTTTTCTAGTTCTTTGGTCAAGGTGCCTGAGTTCTTCTTTAGTCCAGCCTATGAATGGTCCAGAGTATCTTATTAGTGATACAGCCCATGTGTTTATCCCTTTTACTAGGTTTCTGCTATATAGTTTAGTTTCTAAGAGTTTCTTTATTATTATTATTATTATTATTATTATTATTATTATTATTATTATATATATATATATATGTATATATATATATATATATATATATATATACATTACGCTATTAGCAAAACAATTTAATTGGTTAAAACATCTATTTTTTTTATTTTCAAGATCAATGATAAATAAATCTAATTGCAAGCAATGTTTTAAATTGCAATCATAATCATTTTTTTTTTCATTTTAATTTAAACCACCTATACTGCACTATATGTATGCGTGCATAATGTCTCGCATTCTTTCTGAAACTTTTTAATCCGGTATCTTCAAAAACCGTTCGGATTGATACCCCATTCAACAACCTGGCCTTACTATGACTTTTTATTGGAATAACTTGACAGTCAGTCTTCTTAATACATTTTTAAATTTTAACTTTTTAGGAAGACTTTTTTTGTCGCAATATGATTAGATTATTTATTTCAAATCTAACATCTTCTCTGGATCTAATCAACCATTACTACTGCAACTCCACAAATACAACATGTGACGCGCATTCATATACACACATTTCCCCATGATCTCAGTTCATTTTAATTGAAGCAGAATTTCATTATTTTTTAAATAGATACGCTAGACTGAGCAGAAAATATTCAAGGATAAAAATATAATTACATAAAAGATTTAAAAATGTAATTGAAAAAATCGAATTCTACATAAAAGGAAGAGAGATTACTGGACTGAAAGCATCATTGTCCTTCGAGGCAAATTCACACCGAAATGCATTCTGGGATATGACAACATTTATTTGGGTGACGTCATTCATTCAATCGATTCCAGACGGTTTTTAAAATGTTGCGTTAACGGAAGCAAAGTGAGATTATACGGATTAAACTATGTGGATTAAGTTCTTAAGATTGGAGTGATAATTTTATTTAAGCAAAATTACAAAAGAATATAAGGTTGAGTTTTGTTTTGTAATTCGTTAAGAAATGTATTTTTTAAACAAAAGTTTCTGTCATTAGCATTTTTAATAATAATAATAATAATAATAATAATAATAATGATAATAATAATAATAATGATAATAATAATAATAATAATAATAATAATAATAATAATAATAATAATAATAATAATAATAATAATAATAATAATAATAATAATAACTAGCGAGACCCGTGTAAATTACACGAAATGATATTTTTAATACTAATTGTCTTGTTCTTAACCTATACATGTTTGAATAAAATATGATAAGATTTGGACTTGTATATTTATTTTTTTTAAATGAACAATACATGAAACAATTTACAAAACTTCTTTATATACAATAGTTCTAGTGAAGGTAATATTTCGACGACTAAACCTTACTTTGTAAATGTTTTCGATTAAATTAAATTTGGCTCCAATTCATGAATATTTATTTACTCCTCTCCAGGAGTTCGACACAAGGCCAGTTTTATCTTACTCCCACAAGTAAGATGTGACCCAAGGTCGGGTCGGGAAAGTTGGGTTTGAAAAGCAAGCGCTCGAGAAGGTGAGCACTCTGGCCATTAAAAATTGCCTGGGCAGCTCCGTCAGCATTCCCCGGTAGGGGCGCCCAGGCAGTAAGCAATAAACTTACTCGTCCCCAAAGAGGGGAGGCGAAGCCTGGGAGGGTTGACCTCCTAGAACTGCACAGAACAGACCCATAGACCGGCGTAAATCAAGCTTCGAAGGCCAAAACAATACCAGTCTATTGAGTGCAGTATCCATCGGAACAGATACTACACTTTGATCTTAGCCAAAAGGCCAAGCCAATTCATGAGTATTGATTTACTTCTCTCCAGGAGTTAGGCACAAGGCCAGTTTTTATCTTACTCCCACGAGTAAGATGTGACTCAAGGTCGGGTCGGGAAAGTGGGGTTTAAAAATTGTCCTGGGACGCCCCGTTGGCATTACCCGGTAGGGGCGCCCCAGACAGTAAGCTATAAACTTACTCGTCCCCAAAGAGGGGAGGCGAAGCGTGGGAGGGTGGACCTCCTAGAACTGCACAGGACAGACCCATAGACCGGCGTAAATCAAGCCTCGAAGGCCAAAACAATACCAGTCTATGGAGTGCAGTATCCATCGGAACAGATACTACACTTTGATCTTAGCCAAAATGCCAAGGCAATTCATGAGTAGCATACAAAGATTCGGAAGGTCGTTGCTTTTGATGTAAGCATGACACACAAAATCACACACGCTATTGTATTAATATGTGTCTTCCCGGTCGTCCCCTCCCTACCTCTCTTCCCCTTCCCCTCGAAATGTAAAAAAAAAATCTTAGAGGTTGGTTGGGATCGAACTATAAACCAGTCGGGCCGAAGTCAAAAATACTACTTCGCTAACCGTTGCGCCAAAGAGAAACACTTGAAAATGTTTCGAAAATTAGGCGAGTTGAATGTTTTTCAAAATCTAGGTGCGGCACGCATGCGCAGAGCTTTTGCTGGAAGCGTGACACACGAACACACACGCTATCGTATTAATATATAGATAATAATAATAATAATAATAATAATAATAATAATAATAATAATAATAATAATAATAAAATTAACATTTTTAAAAAATTTAAAATTAAAAGATGCAAAGGAGGATGGGAAGACGGAGGAGGGATAGCACAAACCAGACCTCCACTGTAAAAGTGCAGAGAGTGCTGGGAATTTCGGGAGGCTTATTGCCACCCAAATCCCAGAGAAGACCAATTGTCCATACCAGCGAGAAATCAATGGTAAGAGGTTGTTGCGACACCGCATCGTTATCGAAAAGAGGTGAAGAATACTGGAAATCTGGGGAGGCTTGTTATCACTCAGACTCCAGGAAATACCACTGGTTGTTGTCGGTGAGCAATCACTGACGATGATCTGTGTGAGAACTCCTAGTGAGTACAAATAATAATAATAAAATGTTTAAGTTAAAAAACAGTTAAAATAAGTTAACTCTTTCCTAGTTTTAGCAGAGCATAAACTAAAGATATAACCAAAGGGTCTAAAAGACGAGAGCTAGGTAAATATAAGAAGTTTAATTTTTAACCTAGAAACTAATTCCTGCTAGAATTCCTTTCTCGAAACGTCTCTAAAATTTCCATACCAAGTTGGTCGGCTTCGAAATGTATCTAACACATGGTTTTTTGAAGGCATTTGGCCTCTTTCTTTAAGTTTAAAATTCTAAAGATGCTTAAAAATGAACTTTCCCAAATGTATACCTACCAGCGACCATGCGCGATTTAAGTTCAATTTAAAAGAGATATTTACACCGTTAAGTCCACACAACATAGGACGCCACTTCTAGAAGACCAGGAAGGATTATTACGAAAGAAAAAAAGGTTAATACCTTTTATTTGTCTAAAGCTCTGACGAAGCTTGTTATATTAAGCGAAATATTAGATTAAAAAGTCAAGATGGAGAAGAAACAAAAATTGCTTTTATTTTTTATTTTGATTTTAATAACAATATCTGCATCTAACACATAGTTTTTTGAAGGCATTTTGCTTCTTTCTTGTTTAATTTGAAGATATTTAAATTTATATATAAAATAATTATCATTTCCAAGTTTGGTCAAGAAAGTTATTTTTTGTTAGTAAAAAGTTTCCACCGCATACAATGCATTTAAATTTTGTAATTTGAAACGGTTTTTGAAACCAGTAAATGCAGAGGTTTTTTTTTTCTAAATAAACATATTATTTATTTAAATTCAAATGTTCGATTCACGCAAGAATCTTCATCAGGATAATCGATAATATTTTTGTCTTCCTTTTTTCAAACAACATGGTGTCGCTTGATCTTGAAGAATCAATAATTTAATAAATATAAAATTATGTATTCCATTTGACCCAATGCTTCAATTCTTGTTTAAATTCCTTTCTCGAAACGTCTTTAAAATTCCCATGCCAAAATATAAATTCTATTGCGAAGTAGATCGGCTTCTAAATTTCACATATTTTTTCATTGTATTTTGAATAAAAACTAATTGAAAGAAATTTTAATTTAAATATAAAATGGTTATCACTTTCAGGTGTTAGCACAGTAGAAAATGAAGGATATACACAACAAGAAATTTATTTTTGTTAAGTTTCGAAGGATCAATAAGTTCAAATAAATATAAAATGATGTATTCCATTTGACCCAATGCTTCAATATGTTGTGTTAATATTGACGCGGGACCTATCGTATTTTTAGGTGGAGCTTAGAAAGCTTTTCCTAAGTAGATACATATTTGTTGATATTTTTTTTAAACTGACTTGTCTGTTGTAACTGTCTATCTTTCATGTGCGTGTGATAGTGCACCTAATCTCTCGTGAAAATGACAGATCTGGTGTTTCCGAAAACACCAACCTATGAAAAATGTATGAAACCCATTGTAAAAGCCGTGAGAATCAGAAGGAAGTCTCTGAGTGGCATGTTTAACAGGTGCCCACTCATGGGCGAACATGGGGGACACAGTCGACATCCGGTGAATGCTGACTCTTATCATTTCAGGAACAAGAATATCGTAAGTGAACACATTTTATTTCACGTACGACAACAACATGGAATAAAAACAGCGAAGGCAGAAATAAACGAAACAACAAATTAAAAACTCAGAGAATCAAATGGACCACAAATAGGAATAGACTAGGAATGGGGTGCTTTACAGAAAACAACCCTAAAATTAAGAAGCTATCGGAAGCGAATGAAAAATCTATGGGACTGTATACTTGATACCATACACCGGCACAGATGATTACCCATCAAGTAAGGCATATACTCAAGAAAGGTTGATTCTCATAGCTGGAACTATTTAATAAGCGGTGAGTCATTAGTAAAAGACATCGAATAAGAGATCAATTAAATAACAGATCAAGAAACACACTTTAGTGAAACCCCACAGGTAGAAGACTTGCAAAACATAAGCACTTAAACTGGGGAAACAACAAACTACGAAACACAGAACTCACAGAAGTTAAAAACATCAAATAATTTATGAACGAAGACATAAAAGCCTCCCAGCCCAAACCAACGAAGAACAGGTGAACATACCTTTCCGATGTATCTCAACGGATACTATCACAGACCTAAATAATTCATGCAGTGATCGAATCAATATGTAGGAAACCATAAGTAGAAACAACAACTCGCATTTTGTAACACGTACAGACGAAAGCCGGAGAGAGTAGTGGGAAACGTAAATCAACAATTTATCTAGGACATGGAGGTACAAAGATTTAAACTCATCCAAGCTAGGAATGCCATCAAAGTGTACAAAGAAGAAAGAAACTACCAAATTGTAGATGGTGTCCTCCCAGCAGACCACACTGTACAGATAAAAGAAACGGAAAAACTAGGCAAATACACAGGACTTGCCAGAGAATTGTAAGGAATATGGAGCATAAAGAAAGTTAATATAATACCAATAATCGCAATTCCGAAAAAGCTGGTAAAAAGATTAAGAAAAATTGGAACCAAATAGAAAATTGACACTATACAAATGTCTGCAATTATTTAAATGGCAGAAATCTTAAGGAAAACTCTTGGATGCGGAAACCAACTCACATAAACTACGAACGCTAACCAGCCACGTGGAATTTGCAACATAAATAAATTAAAAACATGAAAGGAACACCACAGAAACAGCAAGAAATATCATAAAATTCCCCAATATAAAAAACACAATATGATGGCACAAGCATCGACTTACACCAGACGGTTGTAAAGCATCATTGAAATAGAAAGACCGAGGAAGTAGTGCACTAACCAGACCTCTACTGGTAAAATTTGGAGAGTACTGGGACTCTGAGGAGCGTTACTGCCACTCAACCACCACAGAAGAGCAATGGTCGTAACCAGCAACAACAAAAACATGGTAAGTGGCGGTTGCGACTACGCAAAATTATTTTCAATTGTTATCGTCATAGATTTTAGAATTTTAGGGAATATTGTCGTCACTCAGACCCACGGAAACGCCATCGGTTATTGTCAGTGAGGAACCGCTGATAATTATCTGTGTGAGAAGTAGTGAGCAGATAATAATAATAATAATAATAATAATAATAATAATAATAATAATAATAATAATAATAATAATAATAATAACTAGACAAGGCTAAGAAAAATAGGAAACAAAGAGAGTTTGATGGTATACAACGCACGCAGTGACGAAAACATCCGAAACATTAACGAATATCCTCGCGCGCATAAACGAACATCACATTACCAGCGAACGCCAACAAACCATGAGTTAAAACGAAAATAGGTAAAAAAAATATAAAAATAACTACATATATCCAAGAAAACTAATAGAAAGAAATTCCATAATGACACAGTCTTCAATAGCCACACACATACTCTGGAACCGCAGCCTTCACCTCATAAAATGGTCATAAAAGATCAACGAAGATTGGAATACTGAATAGAGTAGCACAAACAAGACCTCCCCCGGCAGAATGTGGAGAATACTGGGTTCTTTGGGATACTTAGGGACACTCAGATTTCAAAGAAGGTCAACGGTCGTAAATAAATATTCTTCAAATATCAGTGACTTTGGAGTATTTTAAAGCGTATAGTATGGGCACACCACTCTAGTTAAGAAATCAAATATTTTAGATTTACACTGAATTGGATCCATAGTCATAAAACCCAATTAATTCTTGAAATGGTTCCTTTAGAATCTTATTTTGGGATCCCTCTTCCAATTACTTGAAGTTTTTGGAATCCGCTGCGATTTCCCAACTCACAACTTCTCCCTTCCGGCAGAAAGGTTTTATTAGATCTCTTGATATTTTAGAGATATTTCCATTCGTAAGTTTATTTTTGTTTTATACGAATAATTTACCTGCCCGTCGTTTCAGATTTAAAAAGAAACTCTATCGATTACTCCCTGATGATACAATAGTTGCAAAACGTTTAGAGATTCTTCGTAGCTTGGTTTATAATATGTTTGACTTGACTCTTGTTGATATTAAATTAACCCTCTCAGTGTAGAAAGTGTGTTGCCCCTTCATTCAGTGCACGTTTCTCCTAACTATCTCGCCATAGCAGGTTGACGCATGAAACATATTTTATCCTGTTCAATCAAATTCCTTTGCTACGACAAAAATAACATTCTACAACAGAACGCTTTGAAAAAAAGAAAGTTCATCTTTAATCAACACAAAAATCGTTCCTGAAGTCACTGTAAAATCAATACGCTCAAAACGGAAATGTAATTAGTTAGTCAATTATCGATTTCTGTTATGAATATGAGGAAATATCAAAAGGTGAGTCGTGCCCTGATGGTTTTAATAGAATCAGATGGGCAACAAGTTGTTTATATAAGTCACCGCTCATGAAGGCTAAAAGCCAATCGAGGATAAAGATTAATAAGATCGATTGATTTTCGGATTTATGATGAAGAAAATTATGAGAGGATTGAAAATGATTAGAGGAATTAACTAAGTCTGTTTACTTATGGTGACGATTAATGCCCAAGTATTTTATGGCATTCGATGGTAAGATGAACATGTATGTAGGGCATAGTTATTTGGTAATATGTTACACAAGTGAGCAGTTCTGGAATACAGAACCGGTTCATGCAAATTTAAGCCTGATGTCTAGGAAGAAAGGAAAGTTCTGTTTAATTCTGTTAATAAGCCGATTTATTGCTATGGAAATTGGTTCACCTTTACAGTTTTTCCAAGAATGCAATTAAAAATGTACTGGTGTTCTTAAGATAAAGGTTCTGATCTTACCTATTTTAAAATTAATTATTTCAAAATCGAATTCTATCGTCCCGTTTTAACCATACTATTTGCATTATCTTTAATATATTTTTTAATGTAATAAAACACACATCAAAGTGTTTTTAC
Source organism: Sepiola atlantica (assembly GCA_963556195.1). Classification (NCBI taxonomy): domain Eukaryota; kingdom Metazoa; phylum Mollusca; class Cephalopoda; order Sepiida; family Sepiolidae; genus Sepiola; species Sepiola atlantica. The sequence continues at coordinate 9,992,815 of OY744521.1, read as the reverse complement.
TTAATGGAAATCGCTCCAAACAAGTCACGAAGCCACTTGATATAAGGAGGTAAAAAACGACATATGAATGTCGCAAAGGCATTGGATTGTTATTGATCTTACTCTTGAAAAGACCAAGGATATTGGTAAGAAAGCAGTCATCAGAAAGAGAGTTCCACAAGCCGGCTGTGATTGGAAAGAAGATACTGGAATAGGAAGTTATATTATATCGAGGTATAAAAACAGCGAATTTGTGAAGATAACTAGACGAATAAGTCAAACGAGATAAAGCAAAGGATGCAGGAAATAAATTAGATAGTTCTGAAGAACACAAACCATAATAGTATTTATAGAAAAGATTGAGATAGTAAAATCATGTATGTAAGAGAAAAAGGTGCAGAGAAAAAGAAACATGGCTCCATCAAAATTACAAATACGCTTTTAAACCTTATCACAAACCTTCAAATCGTGCAAAGATTCACAAGCCAATAATATGACAAGAGAACTAAATAAAAGCCTGATTTATAGAGATAAAGAATAACTTCAGGGTTAGAAAGCGTTTGGAGCGATAGAGAACCGACTTTACGAGAAGTGGAAAGAGCAATGAATCTAATGTATGACCTAAATTTACAATTTTAAATAAATGAATAGAAATGTAATGATTAACGACGCGATCTAACCATCTGGGTGTGTTGATTTCAAATCCAATCGTTTTAATTACATCATTTACTCTTGTTGATGTTGGTAATACCTACGAGATTTTCTCTTGTTAATACTGCATTCTAAAAATGGATTTGGGAAACCAATCTCAATAACGAAATAAAGTTGGTAAAAAAAATCGTACCATCTTCATTAATGATTATATAGATAAAGTAATCAACCGTTGAATTTATACAAGGTCCCGCTAGTTATAAATGAAGACGCACAGCAGGAGTTTATTCGTCTTCTTCGGGTAAAGTATTCCAGTAATTATGTTCTGTTTTGATGTCAGATTCCTTAATATAATATAGGATAGATCAGAGCTGTTACAACCAAGCTAATTTCCGTGTGTGTTTTTTTTGGTTTGTTTCTAATATATATAAAGTCGACACAAACTATTTTCCTCAGATAAGTTGATCAGAAAAAAATCACTAACAACTTCCGCTACCATCGCTGTTTATGTTAATATTTTATGTTTTACTTCCTAACGTAACTTCAGACATCATTAACGTTCTCTCTTGAAAATCTTTTTCCCGCCTTAACTATTATATTACTTTTTTAAAAATTACGCGATTAATTATGCTCCGGGTTTTTTTTTCATTATTTATGTTAATATCTGATGACAAAGCGATTTTGAATCGTTATGCTTCTGCCATTGTCACTATTAATATTATATAAGTTAAAACATTGATCTTCAATAATTTTCAGTTTTTTTAATGAAACATCGGAATTTCCGTGGATACTTGTATATCTATGAAGCAAAACGTATATTCTATTTCTATTTCTCTCTCTATATATATATATATATATAAAATAGAGTTGTATTTGACCTTTCAAATCAGTTAGAGTTGACAAGAAAACTAATGCATTAAACACATTGAAAATCAACACTTTCTATACAGCCTTACCTCGACCGTGTTTCCAGCAACTTACACATATTTTTAACATATAACATTAATTGCTATTATTTATCCCATACGACTTACTATCTTAACTGTTTGCTCCAAAGAGATAGTAGCAAGCTAATTTCTGTTCATGAATTATTAACTCTTACATTCCTCAACAACCGATATGCGATTATTTCACGAGGAAATGCAATTTTCTTTCACCGCCTTACATTTGTAAAACAGCCAATCAGCGATAACGTTACAGAGGCATGGGACACATTTCATCCTGATGACGTCGTGCATCACCCGAGGTTAATCATTTACATACATTCCTTAACAACGTTCTCCAATAAATATATCGTGTTATTAATAACAATACACAGTTCACAACATGATATATATTACGGTCTTTCGAATCAAATCAATCGTCAAAACACACAAATTCTATTATACATTTAAGACCCTAAACCCGTACATTAATTATGTACACCAAAATAATACTTCCATAACCGAAGTTTTCTGATTCTTTTTACAACCCTGATCGATCGTAGCAAAAAAATATTACTGTTTTAATGTTTTTTTACGTATCGTAAATGAATTAAATGTTACATTTTTTAAAGGAAATCCCCGTAAAAGCATATTACTATTTCGGATGGGGTTTTGGTCATATGATTGCGTTGTCGGGAATGAACCTGATGAAACTAAATTATTAATTTTCTTACCTGTCGCAAAGCAAGAAAACATCATAACATGATACGAGGAGGAAAACAAATTGTGAAAAAAACAAAGCCTAATTTATGATTCCAATAACGAATCTTTTATTTATTTGTTGTTGTTGTTAAAAACTCAATTTTCCATTGGTGGTACTAATGATAAAATGACAAATATTTATTGATTTTTAACTTGCAGTAAAACTAACATTTATAGATTATAATAACGAATGTAGGTAAAAGTGGCACCAGGAAAATGGCACGAGTAGATGAATAGTAAAAATGGCACAAGTGAAAAATATAGATGAAAATCTCAGAATCGATACAATACATGAAGCGAAAACATTAAGAAGTTTGCGAAATTGAAAAGAAAATCATATCTCCATTTCAAAGTAGATGAGGACTATCTACTTATTTTAGACGATTTTAGAATTGGAATTGGTCATTGTATCGGAATCGGATAAAATATTGGAATCGTCCCATCACTACTCTCGATACAATCGTCTACCTGTATAAGAGTCAGATATTTCCTAAAATGGAGTGTTGCTGTCACATGTGGGAAGGTGCCGCTCGAAGCACTCTTTCAATCTAGTCGGGGATGATCTCGTCTCTTCCCTACAACTTCTTTCTCCCCGAAGAGACGTTTTCAATGTTGTCGTTTTATCTACCTTTGCCTCCTCGTATGATTTTCCATCAAACGGTGTCTTCAACCGAATATCGCATCGTTGCCGTTGCGTCCAGTTTTTTTCAACATTTCTATCTTTACAGCCCATATTTACTTCAAACGAAGACAGCGTTAAACTAGGTCGGTTACTAATGTGGGGAGAAATCAGCTGTGATTTAGACATAAATGAAAACTGCATCTATATTGACGGATTAGATGATGCGTAGAGCAAAATAACTTAAATAAACATTTATCTCCTATTAGGGAAAAAATACATATTCATTTGCATTTTCTTACAAAATGAAGTGGCCTTAAATGTGTGACTATCGAACAAAACTCCAGAAAAAGTACTTCTACATATTTTCAATCCGAAAAAAACAAAACAGATCAAAACAAAAACAAACAGTGGTTCTACAGAATTTGAACCGGCACCGTGAAAAAAAAACGACTTTAGCTGAATTAAACAATACGTAAGGGTATTAAAAAACGCCGCAATTAAAACTCGAACATCAATTAGTAACAACAGAGCACATTTATTCTTTCACATCTTTAGGAAACTGGGGTCATTTCTATTTTTGTTCAACATGCGAACTATTTTCGTTCTGTCGGCTGCTTAATTCATTCTTTTGTATTACTCCCGGGCAGTGCTGGGCACCAGGTCCTGCTAGTAATATTTAAAAAGAATTTGGAAAGCAGAGAATTAATCAGTTTTCTCGAAGTAGGGTATGTATTATAGAAATAATTATATAAATTGAAAACTTTAACAGTTAAGAATACATATTAAATAATAATCAGTAAAATGTTAATAGTTATGAATATATTAAATTTATCTCTCTCTCGCTCTCTCTCTCTCTCTCTCTCTCTCTCTCTCTATATATATATATATATATATATATATATATATATATATATAGTATAACAATTGTCATCAGTATAGTGTTATACTATATGTGTATATCGTATGAAAATATAATTATTGAAAATAAAGAAAAGCAGGAACATATGACCAGGCTAATTGCTCTTGACAAGTATTTAGCACGTTTGAAGTAAATACTGAAAAAATACACATAACATACTATTTTATATTAATATGGTATACTTGCCGGACCTGTGCCCAGCATTGATATGAATAAAATTTTAAAAGGTTAAGTATTAGAATATTAATTCGTAAAATAGCAGTTGAAAACAACTCTGTAACCAAATATTCTTAGTGATTATAGTAGGATTTATTAATGTTTTTAATGTCTCTATATGGGAGGGGGTGAATGCCTCCGAGTTAGCATCGTAAGTAGTGTTTAGCTGGAAAAGATAAAAACAACTGCTCCTAGTAGATATGATCCAAGAATATGCGGAAAGCTTTCAAACGTAAGTGAAGGAACAAAATTGCCTCAATTTACTTTTAAATTGAGGCAATTTTTATCGGAATTCGTAGGACCCATTTTGATAAGAGATTGAATTTACCAACATTTAAAATCGACATTTCGTTTAACTTCTACCTTGATTTAAATATATAGTGATTGATTTAAGGAATTTGTTGAGGTTATTTTGTTTTCGATTCATCGACTGGTAACTAATCTGCAATTTTACCATTGACTATGTTGTTGCTATTTCGTTGTCTCTTTACGAGGGGAAAGTTATACAATGGTGATGTTTAATGTGTTTAAAATCCATCTACTAGGGGAAAAATTGCCGCAGTCTAGAAGGATTTCTTCTAAAATTGACAAATAGTTATATAGAGAGAAAGTAATAAAAAATTGCCGCGTTCTAGAAAGAGTTCTCCTTCACTGACTGAGAAGAGAAAAAACAAAGTAACAGATACTGCACTTTAAGTTGAAGTATTTTTATACAAGGTTAAATTAATATTCTTTTTAGATATCAGTAGCAGTTTTAGCGCTTAAGAACGTATGTAAAAAAATGTTATGAAATAAATTTAAAGAATGGTCGGTATGAAATAATATCGAATAATGTTCGATGACTAAGAAAATATAGATGAAAATAATGATCTTTAATATAACGCCGGTCTGTATTCGAAATTGATTTTGAAGCCTTTTAATTGTCGTGAATTCAACAAAGGGACGTTATTTGTAACTAACGTATAATCATGATAATAAAAATATATCTAAATAAATAGACGAATGCTAATTAAAATCGAATGTGACCAGAAAAATTGTACGTTTCGGTGTATTGTATATTGCCTCAAAGGTACTATTTCGTACTCCGATCATTTAAGTCGACGAAAATGTAAACACCTATTTTATATATTGTTGCGAAGGAATACAGAGAGAAAAAGGAGAGATTGTTATAAAAGGTAAATGTGAAGAAAAGAAGTAAACCTCTTACGTAAAATACCCCCCCCCCCAAAAAGAAATAAATAAGAAAAGAAATGCCTAACGTGAAAATGAAAACACGAACGTTTGATTTATGTTAGATATGTACGGATAGTCAAAAGTGAGACAATAAACTTGTGTTATCTGTTAATTATTACTGGAATTTTCGTTGAAAAAAACTGATATAACGTGCTTCCATAGAAGCCATGGTATCATCAATTGAGTGTTGTCGAAATTAACACTGCAGTTCGTTTTGTGATTTAAGTATTTTGAAAAATATGTGTAAGCCTTTTAGGGGTCATGTATTAAATAGTGTAAATGTTAAGTTTTAAAAAATGAATTATAACTGTAGTCATCGAAAATTGCTAAGGGAAATGTCGAAAGTCGATTCAATGAAGAGATGTTAGCGGCCATTTAAAATCAATGTACAGTATAAGTGAGTAAGTATGCTAAATGTATTCAGTAAATGCCGGAATGAAATGAAGTCTATACGTAATAGTAAAAAATAAGGTTATCCGATATTCTCGAAAATCAGTGGAATATGAAAAAGCGTCTATTAAATTTGTGTGGAATGTATTGTATTATGTACTTAATTAATAGAAGATAAATAGAAAATGATTACGGTTTAGTTTTTTTAAGGTATCCGTTGTTTATTACTTCTAGGTAATGACAAAGAGTGTATGTAAGAAAATATTAGACGGCAAAGTTTATGCTACAATCTCTATGGAGTATGTTACGGGGAGAGTATGTGAAGGCGGTCTAAAAGTAGTATTTATTGTTGGCTTAAATAATCACAAACTTATTCAGACACACTTATGTTAATAAGCTGAATAGAGTGTTAAATTTAGTAGCCTATGATGAATGCGGCTATTTCCTTACTCTCACAAAAAGGTACAGGGAAAAAACGTCTACACTTTATATATATATATATATATATATATATATATATATATATATAGAGAGAGAGAGAGAGAGAGAGAGAGAGAGAGAGAGAGAGAGAGAGAATAAGCGCGAGAGAAAGAGAGAGAAATTACTAAGTATGTCTACTTTTATAAAAGTATGTATATTTTATTAATATATTTTGATGTACATAATTCATTCCTAAACTAATTAATTGATCATGGTGAATTTTGAAATCCAGCTGTTAAACTAAAGGGTTAGTATGTGGTCTATGTTTAGTTTGATTTAGTAACATGCAATTGGGTGAAAGAGGGGTGAAAGCCATTTGAGAAAATCAGATATTTGCGATTTTTTGTAAAATATTAACAATATGTATTAGGCAGTAATTAAAATATATTTCCCAAATGTCAGTTTTTTGTAGTATGCACCTTGAAAAGGATTTAGGGTGCATAATATGAGGACTACATCTCATTTGAAAATTAAAATATATCAAAATTACATTTAATCTGATCTATAGTCTTTAGACTTTAATTAAGCAAGCTTCTTTAAATTTTAATTACCTCGTAAGACTAACTTGCATTGAATTTTGCTCTCAATTTAAAACCGATTTCACATTTATTCCGTAAAATCCTAGAATTGTATCCGTCTATCTAATTGGACCGTACAGGACTATCTCAAATACTTGTGTATAACCGGTCTGAACAAGAGATCGGCCCACTGTTTTGATGTTTGATTTTCAGAAACTGCACCTAGAGTTTCGGAGATCGACCCCACTAATAATATATATTTTGTAAATACATAATCAAAGAGTTTAGATAAGTTAATTTAATGTTCTTTTATTCATTAAAGGTTGCACAACTTTATCATGGGGTGACCGTTCGTGATTGACATCCATAAAAATAAAATACGACATGTTACCTATAATGAAATTATTAAGAAAATAGGGAAATAAGAATAGAAATTTGAATAATAGATTTGAATCATGATTCAGATGGGTCTTCATCGATTCTAGAGAAACGGCGGGTGTGCCTTTATGGTGTTAAAGACGATATATTAAACCAATTTTTTTTTTAATTAATGTCACTTCATTTACAAGCCTCCTATAAAATAAATGGCGAATTCCTTCTTTTCGCCAAATCTTAGAAAGTGAATATTATAAGATGTATAAAACAAGAATAAAAAAGAATATGTTATTGACAAGAAGCTCGTTTGGAGATAAATGTATTCCTTAACTAAGAATTAAGAGTTGTTACTAGACGTATTTATATTTATTTGTTTTATTGATATGTTATTTAAAAGCAACTAAAATGTTGTCGTGATAACGTCATTTGTAAAAAGATCGGTTACTACTGGAATGTATGTATGTATGTATGTATGTATGTATGTATGTATGTATGTATGTATGCGTTGTCTAAGCATGTGTATCCGTGAATACCTGTGTAGGTGTATGTGTTTGCGTTTGCGTGAAATATGTGAGTAATCTTTTGTGTTTCTTTGTTTTCTTTCTGTATTTTATGGATGAAATCTAGTCAATGATAAATATAATTTTTATATGTGCTGTGTTCATGTATCTGCGAAATATGCGGGTTAGGGTTAGGGTCAACTCCTCATCTATTATGCATCTGTGCATAATGTTCAGCCATCAATAATTCTTTTTTCTTTTGAATTTTCGTATAATTGTATAGTTTTTTGAAGCAGATTTAGGTGTTTTTAAATGCTGACGTGAAGCGTTAATATATGTCAATTGAGACATTGTATGCGATATATGACGCTCAATCTTTAGCATATATCTGCTTCGGTAATGAAGACATTTTACGTTCAGTGTTGTTGTGTTCGTGTCTTTTTTCACTGATTCTTATCGTAACAAAGTACTGAAGCTAATATATATATATATATATATATATATATATATATATATATATATATATATATAGAGAGAGAGAGAGAGAGAGAGAGAGAGATTTAGATTTTTCACTTATAAAATAGATCATTCAGTGAAGACCGGGGTTGTTCCAATAAAAAACAAGCTCGATGATACTCGATTACAGAGTACAGAGCATTTATATGTGATTTTATGAAGGCTTACCAAAGCATTCCTTTCAAGACACCAATGATCACCATTAAATATATTTTTTCTTACAAATACTATTTATTCAAATTAAATGTTTTTCCTACACGTGTTTCACTACCAAGCAGTTACTTGCTTGGCAGATCATCAGGGAAATTAAATGTCTGGAATACTGGTTTCAACTGCCGACAAAACACAATGTGGCGTTGTAATAGTTGAGGTCACTTAAGAAGAGAAGAGGAAAAAAATAAAAATAAAAATAAAAGTCAAACTTAAAAAGCAAGGAAGAACAACGATAAAAAAAGAAAGTCCTAGAAAAGTCTTAGAAAAGTAGCTTGTGCATTATTTCTTCCACCAAGCCAACAAGCAAATAATCGGTCCCAAATACATTCAATAAAAGCACAAAACCGGAACAATGTGCGATAATACACTTTCACGTCGGCCGGTACAATGATGAATAAATCCCCCCCCACAAGAAAACAAAAGAACTAAATCATTCAAGACCGCTCACAAGTTACCATTCCAATCCAATGATAGTATGGGAATTCTAAATCCAATTTCTCACAAAGAAAAGTCAACACAAATGTTCGTCCGAGTTCAAAGAGTCTTATTTCAATTGTTGATTTATTACCCTTCGAAATAAACACACGACGAGTTGAATGTCAATCCCGCAGAAAACTCCCTTCCATCAAGAAAAAATCTTAATATAGAAACTATTTATTCAAAATACTGTTTCTAAAAATATTTATTATTAAACCTATTCCTTATATAAATTAATTATCTAGTGTCTGGGACGTCATTTTACATTTTGGGAAAATATCCTTGATTTAATTAACTGCCGAATTATTATCGTTTTGTTGTTTAACGAAGCGAAAAAAGCCCATCCCGCAGAATTTGTTTTTAAAAAATTATTCATATATCAAAAATAAACTGTTATTATAAAAAGGCCTTCTACAAAAATCTAGTTATTATTTTAAATCATTTAAAATATTTCCTTAACGGCTGACACAGCCGTTTGCAACTCTCTGTGGAGAATATTATTCTATATTCCATAAATAAATGTTACTACGGAATATCGTTATCAGAAATCTATTTTCTATTTTGAAAAAAAAAACTTTTTTTTAATGGACCGGTTTATTTTTTTGTCAACTTTACGGGAAAATATCACTCTTACTCGTTAAATGACAGGAGACTTTATTATTACTAATTTAAAATCCCGTAGAAAATACTTTTTATAAAAATCCAATTGTTTCTATTTTTAGAAATTAAGTCCGTGTCGGCATGCATGTTTTTAAAATTATTTTTTCCTTAATTACTTTTCCCCATTCCTGCCACCAAATTGTTTTATTTATTTTAATCTAATTAAAAACTAATTTAATTTAACCTAATTTAATTAAATAGTGATAGCGTCCAGGTTGCTATTTCTTATTTTTCACTTAAAATTACTTGAAATCCCCAATGCATTTCGTATAATATATCTATTTCTGAGAATAAATTGTGATTTATTATTTATTATTCCACTATCTTTTTTATATGTAACACAATTTCCCCCCTCTATTCCGCTGAATAAGTATTTACTATAGTTGACTATGACTGGGCCTTATTCCAATAGAATATTCCTACCTTATCACCCCCAACCTAAGTCTCGAGTATCCGCTAATAATTGAATCAAGACATATCTTAGCATAAGTACGTGTTACTAATTCTCATCCTCCATATTATACACTAATTATTGCCCCAGATTGCCTCAGGAAGTGTCCATCCTGCCTATCTCTGCTGTAAGTTTATACTTCCCCCAATTCCCCTCCTATCCAGGTTTTAGGCTTGATAACAGGTAACGGTTTCTATGCAGACAGCATTGTAGTATTTCCTGCCTAGCGTTCAGTAAATTATCTCTAGATGTCATGATGTGGTACGACTCCAATGCACATAGGTTGCATCTCTTCTTTTTGTTCGGTTTATATTTGTTAGCCCTCCCTAAAATTGACCATTTCAGTTCGAAAGGGTCTTGCCTAGTAATGAGGTTTCTCACAAAACGGCCAACAGAAGTGTTAGGCCTATCTATGTCTTCCCTTTGGCCTCCCCTGAAGGAACTCATGTGGTTTCTGAATCTATCTTTGAACTCACCCCCGGTTGAACCGATATATGATTTCCTACTACTCTCTGTTATCACATCGCATTTGTAGACAATGCTTGAAACTCTACAGTTCCCCCCAGTGGACAGATGTTAGAAGCTCTGCAGTTACAGTTGTGTGCTGGGCCGTTGCTGGATGTTCTACTACTACGGTTATTTATTATGGAGGTTCTCACTGAACTGGTGTTACTGGGATCAACACCAGAAGAGAACATGGCTTCCCTTGTTTTAGTTATCTTAGAATTATTATATCCTATGATGGATGTGGCTATATTTCTACAGGTTGAATAAGACAGTTTTACAGTATTTTTGTTAATGATTCCCCCCAATCTGCTATCCCTTGGAAAGTTTTTTTCCACTATGCTATAAAAAATCTTTGGGATATTAGTCTTAATATGCTGGCTATAGGGGGGGTTGAACCATGTAGTGGTCCTTCTCTTATTTTTCTTCCTACCTCCCCCCCCGGTTTGGGTAGCATGTGAGTTCAATTCGTTACTTCCAACTTCACGAATATTATCATCAACCGGTTCCCACCCAACCTGGTTTACATTACCGTGGGATACACCAGGTCTCCTATATCTAGCCTTGCCCATTGCCCTATTATATGAAACCATTGATCGAGAGGCAATCGGTCTCCCGTTTAGTCCCCCATTCCCAACCGAAGGAGGCACAAGGTAATTAATTTTTTCCTTGTATCCTGATCTGTTTAAAGCTTCATTGTAGAATTGCTTACTGCTGTCGAATATTTGTTGATTCTTGGACAGCTTAGATATCCTACTCGATATTGCAGGAATAATGGCTCTTTTCACCATCGGTGGGTGATTCGATTTAGCGTCGATATAGTAGAGTGTGTGGTTGGGCTTGTGATAAGGTTCATATGTGTTGTTGCATAGATCAAGCGTAATATCCAAAAAATTGACCCTCCGGTAGTTTATATCCATAGTTACGCTAAGTTGTATTGAGCTGAAGACAAGTGTTGACAAAGAATAATGCGTCGTCCCTATATAGACCGCCCGCCAGTTCAGGTATTTTCATACAAATTTCTCTGAGGATATATATCCCTACCAGGTCAGTAACCTGCGCTGAGTCCGGTGCCCCCATAGTAATATCGAAATTGTTTTCCCTATCCCTTCTAGTCCATAACTTATCATTGTAAGATATTAGCGTCCTTCTGGCTAGTCTAATTATATCCATTTCTAAGTTTGTAATGTTGGATTCATTTCTAGCCATGGTAAGCGCCTTTTCAAGTAAAGTAGAGGATATGGAGGGATAGTATGAATCTATATCAAACATTATAAATTTACTTTGATTAGTAATGTGTTATTCTTTATACCAACTTAGCACTTCTTCTGATGAGGTCCACAGATTCAATTTAGTTCTGCGTTTAATTCCTGGCAATATTCTGTCTAGTATTTTTTTGCTGATTACACCCATGTCTGAAATACACGGCGAGATCAGTCTAATGGATGGGTTATTACTAAAATCTGGCTTATGATCCTTAAGAGTGAAACGAGGGCATTTAGGGGTATATATCTCAACATTACCTTCCATACCAATCTCGGAGCAGATCTTAAGAGCGGTCAATGCATTCTTGAAGAGAGTACGATGGCGGGTAATTCACCACAACCTGGGATCGACTAGGGAGTTGAGCAACGTGAATCCACCTTCTGGCGTCTCTGAACCCCCTGAGTATGCATCTGACACTGAGGATAATTTACCAACAGCCTCCTATAGAAAATACTATAAAATAGGAACTCACAAGAACCCACCTCACATCCCTGCATTAGAAAGCTTCGAAGCGGATATGCATAATATGGTTAAAAACATCAAAACCAAAAACAGATCACAATATTGGAATCCTACCATTGAACATATCCATAGGACACAGACACGGATTAGGAATAACTCTAACATCACAGTTCCGGCGGATAAAACTTTAAATACATACTCCATGAATATGGAAACATACAACAACCTAATCCTGAAGGAACTGAAAAAAAACTACAAGACCGTAGGGAACGGAGTGTTACAGGATATCAACTTGGCCGCTCGTAAGATCTGCTCTGAGATTGGTATGGAAGGTAATGTTGAGATATATACCCCTAAATGCCCTCGTTTCACTCTTAAGGATCATAAGCCAGATTTTAGTAATAACCCATCCATTAGACTGATCTCGCCGTGTATTTCAGACATGGGTGTAATCAGCAAAAAAATACTAGACAGAATATTGCCAGGAATTAAACGCAGAACTCAATTGAATCTGTGGACCTCATCAGAAGAAGTGCTAAGTTGGTATAAAGAATTACACATTACTAATCAAAGTAAATTTATAATGTTTGATATAGATTCATACTATCCCTCCATATCCTCTACTTTACTTGAAAAGGCGCTTACCATGGCTAGAAATGAATCCAAGATTACAAACTTAGAAATGGATATAATTAGACTAGCCAGAAGGACGCTAATATCCTACAATGATAAGTTATGGACTAGAAAGGATAGGGAAAACAATTTCGATATTACTATGGGGGCACCGGACTCAGCGCAGGTTACTGACCTGGTAGGGATATATATCCTCAGAGAAATTTGTATGAAAATACCTGAACTGGCGGGCGGTCTATATAGGGACGACGCTTTATTCTTTGTCAACACAAGTATAAGGAATCTTGAAACTAAGAAGAAAAAACTCAATATATTCTTCAGCTCAATACAACTTAGCGTAACTATGGATATAAACTACCGGAGGGTCAATTTTTTGGATATTACGCTTGATCTATGCAACAACACATATGAACCTTATCACAAGCCCAACCACACACTCTACTATATCGACGCTAAATCGAATCACCCACCGATGGTGAAAAGAGCCATTATTCCTGCAATATCGAGTAGGATATCTAAGCTGTCCAAGAATCAACAAATATTCGACAGCAGTAAGCAATTCTACAATGAAGCTTTAAACAGATCAGGATACAAGGAAAAAATTAATTACCTTGTGCCTCCTTCGGTTGGGAATGGGGGACTAAACGGGAGACCGATTGCCTCTCGATCAATGGTTTCATATAATAGGGCAATAGGCAAGGCTAGATATAGGAGACCTGGTGTATCCCACGGTAATGTAAACCAGGTTGGGTGGGAACCGGTTGATGATAATATTCGTGAAGTTGGAAGTAACGAATTGAACTCACATGCTACCCAAACCGGGGGGGAAGGTAGGAAGAAAAATAGGAGAAGGACCACTACATGGTTCAACCCCCCTATAGCCAGCATATTAAGACTAATATCCCAAATATTTTTTATAGCATAGTGGAAAAAAACTTTCCAAGGGATAGCAGATTGGGGGGAATCATTAACAAAAATACTGTAAAACTGTCTTATTCAACCTGTAGAAATATAGCCACATCCATCATAGGATATAATAATTCTAAGATAACTAAAACAAGGGAAGCCATGTTCTCTTCTGGTGTTGATCCCAGTAACACCAGTTCAGTGAGAACCTCCATTATAAATAACCATAGTAGTAGAACATCCAGCAACGGCCCAGCACACAACTGTAACTGCAGAGCTTCTAACATCTGTCCACTGGGGGGAACTGTAGAGTTTCAAGCATTGTCTACAAATGCGATGTGATAACAGAGAGTAGTAGGAAATCATATATCGGTTCAACCGGGGGTGAGTTCAAAGATAGATTCAGAAACCACATGAGTTCCTTCAGGGGAGGCCAAAGGGAAGACATAGATAGGCCTAACACTTCTGTTGGCCGTTTTGTGAGAAACCTCATTACTAGGCAAGACCCTTTCGAACTGAAATGGTCAATTTTAGGGAGGGCTAACAAATATAAACCGAACAAAAAGAAGAGATGCAACCTATGTGCATTGGAGTCGTACCACATCATGACATCTAGAGATAATTTACTGAACGCTAGGCAGGAAATACTACAATGCTGTCTGCATAGAAACCGTTACCTGTTATCAAGCCTAAAACCTGGATAGGAGGGGAATTGGGGGAAGTATAAACTTACAGCAGAGATAGGCAGGATGGACACTTCCTGAGGCAATCTGGGGCAATAATTAGTGTATAATATGGAGGATGAGAATTAGTAACACGTACTTATGCTAAGATATGTCTTGATTCAATTATTAGCGGATACTCGAGACTTAGGTTGGGGGTGATAAGGTAGGAATATTCTATTGGAATAAGGCCCAGTCATAGTCAACTATAGTAAATACTTATTCAGCGGAATAGAGGGGGGAAATTGTGTTACATATAAAAAAGATAGTGGAATAATAAATAATAAATCACAATTTATTCTCAGAAATAGATATATTATAAGAAATGCATTGGGGATTTCAAGTAATTTTAAGTGAAAAATAAGAAATAGCAACCTGGACGCTATCACTATTTAATTAAATTAGGTTAAATTAAATTAGTTTTTAATTAGATTAAAATAAATAAAACAATTTGGTGGCAGGAATGGGGAAAAGTAATTAAGGAAAAAATAATTTTAAAAACATGCATGCCGACACGGACTTAATTTCTAAAAATAGAAACAATTGGATTTTTATAAAAAGTATTTTCTACGGGATTTTAAATTAGTAATAATAAAGTCTCCTGTCATTTAACGAGTAAGAGTGATATTTTCCCGTAAAGTTGACAAAAAAATAAACCGGTCCATTAAAAAAAAGTTTTTTTTTTCAAAATAGAAAATAGATTTCTGATAACGATATTCCGTAGTAACATTTATTTATGGAATATAGAATAATATTCTCCACAGAGAGTTGCAAACGGCTGTGTCAGCCGTTAAGGAAATATTTTAAATGATTTAAAATAATAACTAGATTTTTGTAGAAGGCCTTTTTATAATAACAGTTTATTTTTGATATATGAATAATTTTTTAAAAACAAATTCTGCGGGATGGGCTTTTTTCGCTTCGTTAAACAACAAAACGATAATAATTCGGCAGTTAATTAAATCAAGGATATTTTCCCAAAATGTAAAATGACGTCCCAGACACTAGATAATTAATTTATATAAGGAATAGGTTTAATAATAAATATTTTTAGAAACAGTATTTTGAATAAATAGTTTCTATATTAAGATTTTTTCTTGATGGAAGGGAGTTTTCTGCGGGATTGACATTCAACTCGTCGTGTGTTTATTTCGAAGGGTAATAAATCAACAATTGAAATAAGACTCTTTGAACTCGGACGAACATTTGTGTTGACTTTTCTTTGTGAGAAATTGGATTTAGAATTCCCATACTATCATTGGATTGGAATGGTAACTTGTGAGCGGTCTTGAATGATTTAGTTCTTTTGTTTTCTTGTGGGGGGGGGGGATTTATTCATCATTGTACCGGCCGACGTGAAAGTGTATTATCGCACATTGTTCCGGTTTTGTGCTTTTATTGAATGTATTTGGGACCGAATATTTGCTTGTTGGCTTGGTGGAAGAAATAATGCACAAGCTACTTTTCTAAGACTTTTCTAGGACTTTCTTTTTTATCGTTGTTCTTCCTTGCTTTTTAAGTTTGACTTTTATTTTTATTTTTATTTTTTTCCTCTTCTCTTCTTAAGTGACCTCAACTATTACAACGCCACATTGTGTTTTGTCGGCAGTTGAAACCAGTATTCCATACATTTAATTTCCCTGATGATCTGCCAAGCAAGTAACTGCTTGGTAGTGAAACACATGTAGGAAAAAACATTTAATTTGAATAAATAGTATTTGTAAGAAAAAATATATTTAATGGTGATCATTGGTGTCTTGAAAGGAATGCTTTGGTAAGCCTTCATAAAATCACATATATATATATATATATATATATATATATACATATACATATATATATATATATATATACATATACATATATATATATATATATATATATATATATATATAGTGAGCAATGAAAATATATATGGCAATTAAGCTACACAGAGGATCCCGTGTTTCATCCCCGGGGGGAATCGTCAGGCTAAATGCATGGAGTTATTTTTGTCATGGCTTGCTAGTTAACCAATCAGATTCTTTGCTGTTCCCTCCGCCAATCGTTGGGCTTCCCGCGAACAAAGGCGTTGTTGGTGACGCTCCTATACCTATCCTATTTTTTGTTAACAATGGATTTTCCTATATTCTGTTTCCTTTGTTGTGTCAATACAGTGGGCGAATTTATTTTAACACGTGGTGTCTTGTATTTCTTTTTTAGGTTTTAAATTTTAACTTGTTATGTTTTTTTATTTATTTATTTAATTCTTTATTTATTTATTTATTTTTATTTTTATTTAATTTTTTTTATTTATTATATATCATTCTAAGGTAAATATATTTCTGTGTAAACAGCTGTTTGCTATTTCACTTCTAGAGTTTAATAGGTTTCGGGTATCTTTAAAATTTAGGATTTCATATTTTTCATTCAGGCATAATCTACACGGGTCGTCTAAGTTTCTACATGTACTGGCCTATCTTACTATTTTCCATTCAATTATTGGTGAGTGTCCATTTTCTTTGAGCTCCCAATAATGGTGTGCTAGTGCTGTTTTAATTCGACGTTCTTTGTTTTTAAATGTGCTTTTGTGGTCATAGTATCTGGTCTTAAAGTCTAGGGAGGTCATACCCACGTAGTATTTCTTGTTATTTGGTCTTTCGTTGGCAAATATCGTTGCTTGGTATACAACACTTTTAGTTAGGCATTTATTTTGTAGTGGACAAAGTTTACGATTCATGCAGTTACATCTTTTCTCTTCATTGCTAACTTTTTCGTTTCAATTCGGGTGGTTATTGTTAATTTTTTGTTTATTTCTATTAGTATTGTTTAATATTGTTGTTCTTCGTAGTGTTATTTTTGTTATATTTTCCACTTTGTTTATTTTTTTCTTCTCTGTTGTTGTCTTTTAGTATTTTGTTGTTGTGTGCCTTAATTATCGTTTCTAGGTTTTCACAGCAGCTGTAGGATAGTTTTAGATTATTTTTATTGAATATTTTATGTAGAGGGTTGGTTACGGAATTGTTTTCTAATCAGATTTAGGAATTTTTTGCCTAGTTTAGTTTTTAGCATCTGGTTATAGGGAGGGGTATAGTAGATTATATATTTTTTCTTTTGTTTTTATTTAAAATTTTGTTGTAATTATTGGTGTCCTGTTTTTTATATTTCATTTCGGTATTATGGTAACCACTATTTTTTAGAGCTGTATTGTAAATGTTGATTGATTTTTTAAAAACGCTTTCGTTGCTAGAATTGTTGATTAACCTACTTTCGATCGAATTCGGGATATGTTTTATGATTGATGGAGAGTGATTAGACTTTGGGTTTACGTATATTGGATTGGCGTTATCTTTTAGGTATGGTTCGTAAGTGTTTTTACTTAAGTTTAACGTGACGTCTAGAAAGTTCGTTGTTTTTATGTTAGCCACTACTTCTACTTTTAGGCCTAGTTTTTTCATTTCCATATGTATAATTTTCTTGAAGTTTTCTCCCTATACTTTGTTGGAGTCTCTTATTATCGCTAATCCATCATCTCTATAAAGGCCGATATCCGTATTATCGAATATATTTGTGAGTGTATATAAAATGAATAACCCCACAAGATCAGATGCCCCAGCAGAGTCAAGGGCACCTATGGCCAAATCAAAGGAGTTTGTCATATTCGTTTTAATCCATTGGTCCTCATTGTTGATTAAAACTGATCTCCTACATTTTATAATGATGTGAATTTCATCCTTGGATATATCGGTATATATCTCGGCGAATTCTAGGTCGATATTGAAGAGTTCTTCTGATATGGATGGGTAGAAGTCCACTATGTCGAATTGTAAGAAGGTACAATTGTTCTTATTTTCTATACTGTTAAACCAAGTGATTGCGTCGGCAGTATTCACCCATTGGTTTAATTCTATGTCTTTTCTTATTTGTTCAATTCTAGATAGAATTGTTTTGCTGATTCTTCCTATTTCCGGTTTAGTCGGGTTAATTAAGCGATTGCTGGGGTTATTGTTAAAGTTACTTTTGTGGTCTTTAAATAAGATATAGTCTTCCTTAGGTTTTAACTTACTAACTTTGTTGCTAATTTTTAGTTTATCTGTGATTTGTTTACTTTCAGTATTTATTATATCTATGTAATTACGTTCGTTTGTATCTAGTCTTTTGTTTTTTTTTGTAATATTTTTTGTTAGTAGTTTGTTATACTTTTACGAATATTTTGTTAGATTTGTTTATGTTTTTAACGATGGTGTGTAATTGTTTTTTGAAATTATTCTGTTGTTTGTGAAATTCTAAGTTTTTAATAACATTTAAGAGGCCATTTTCAAAGCTAGTCATGAGATCTATTGGTTTAGCGTTTTTTAAGCTTTTAAATCCGTAGGATTCTTTTGTATCTACGTGTTTATCTTTATTGTTAATGAAGAAGTGTTCTCGCCATCGCATTCGGCGTATTAGTTCGTCCGTTTTTTAATTAATTTAATAATGTATCCATGCTTGCTAGGTATTTGGATATTCTTAAGTGATGTTTCTAAGTTAATTTTTTCCATATTATTTTTTAGTGGTGAAATAAATTCTTGTGAGACTGCTCAACTGTTTGAGGAGCTAGATATTAGTACTTCATGTATCCACATAAAATATTATAAGGAGATATAATTTTTTATGTATCAGTTTTCAGTATTTACTTAAACAGTGCTCGATACGTAAGTAGAGCTAGGTAGCTAGCTCTACTTACGTATCGAGCACTGTTGAAGTAAATACTGAAAACTGATACATAAAAAAAATATCTCCTTATAATATATTATGTGGATACATGAAGTACTAATATATATATATATATATATATATATATATATATATATATATATATATATGTATATATATATATATATGTATATATATATATATATATATATATATATATATATATATATATATATATATATATATATATATATATATATAAGTCAGGTTCATTTTATATTCCAATAATCATGTTTTTATTTTAGGGTTTTTATTTTTTCACATTTCCAAAAAACATAACAATTCTGTGAGATATATATTTTTACGGTCGGTTTCATTTGTCGTGAACAAAAACAAATTTTCTCATGTAAATATCGTCTCTCCAAAACTACAAAATCATCAGAAATATTGACACTAACATGAAATTTATTTGGTTCACGACAAATAAAACGGACCGTAAAAATATATCTCACAGAAATGTTATGTTTTTTGCAAATGTGAAAGAATAAATATGCTCTGTTGTTACTTATTGACAATCATCGAGCTGAATCTTTAAAAGAGACTGCAAAGTAAAGAAGGCACTGATAGTATATGCTAATACATATATTGTCATTAATAATTATATATATATATATATATATGTATATATATATTGTTTCTAATAGCTTTTAAGTTAACACACACAAATATATAGGAGAGTTTGAATTACCTACTAGACACAATCCTCAAATATATTCGGTTTCTCTGTACAAGGGTTTGTCAGCATAACCTGACAGGAGAATACTTTCCCTACAAGTAAACCCTGACCCAATAATCAAAATTAAATAGTATTCGAAGCCCTAAGAAGTTCCCCTAGACACAGCTATACACTGGCTCATGCGAGGAATAATGCCCATTCTCTTTGTAATGTTTACTCCAGTAACATCACTTAGCTGGATACTCCATTAGGCTAGATGAATTCTTGTCCTGGAATCCGATCAGACCAAGATACTAAAAGAAACATATACTATAACATAGTAAACTTGTTAATTGAGGGAGAGAATTAATAATGTTCTTCATTTTTTTACTAACTCAACATTGGACAGGTAACGGAGAACTTAAATGTAATATTCGAATATCTATGTATCTCATATAGAGATCAAGTGTTAGCCCCAAGAAGGGATCACTTGATTTCTGAGAACTTAAACTGAAGTAAAATGAAACAAAAAAGCAACAAAAAATATATATATTCGAATATGGTGTCCGCGTTTTCTCCATGTGTATGTATATATGTTACGTAATAGTGACCGTGTTTTCAGTAAAAATGTGTAGGGAGTGACACCAGGCGGAAGTTGAAAACCACGCTATTTTCGAGCGGACGTGTCTGGCCACTCTCCCTAAGAATGAGGGGAGGGTAACGTACGGGGTGGTTGATGTATCCGGACCAATATATATATATATATATATATATATATATATATATATATATATATATATATATATATATATATATATATATATGTCTCTCACACACACGGACGCATATGAAGGCAACTTTCTTCTGTGGCTGTTCTTTTTAAACAGATCCTTTAAAAACATGTAGCTTTGTGTCAACCAACGAAAAGGAATGAGTTACTAAATACGACGGTGGCGACGATGACGAGAAATGGATATGCTGAGCAAACGAGGGTTCAAAGAAACGAATAGCGATCACGACCAGAGGAACAAGAAAATATTAAAAAAGGCAGGAATAGAGAGAACGACAGAGAGGAAATTACTGTTAAAAGTGAGAGAGAAAGAAAGGAGAAAATAGATGAGAAAGGAAAAAGAGACAAAAGTGAGTAAGTAAAAACATTTTTCTAATTACGCACTCACAAATCTATCAAAAAGAAAGCTTGTTTGGAGAAATAAATAGAGGCAATGTGTCCGTGTGAAGTGATCTCATATTGTAATGTGCATACGTCCAGAAAATACATAGACTGGCAAAACGCCGGACGTATGTTCACAGGAGACACCGACTAGAAAACACCGTGCAATCCCAGCTATGCTAACTTGGAACCAACACGCTTGTAAATAACAGGAGTCCAAATAAAATGTTTAACCAACACCTTTACTTTATTTTACTTGTGAGAAACACCACATGGCGACGAGGATGGATCACGTTTAAGCGCGGTCAGCTTTTACATGTCATATATATTTAAAATCCTCACTGTTTATTGTTTAAACTTCGTTACTTATCTCACGAACACACGCACACACAGTTGGTTTACATGATTTCGTTCAGTCACATCTAATCATGTCGATTGACCCGGAAGTACATGGAGAGAACAGGAAACCAAAGAACCCACACTATCAGAAGCGGGGAAACAACATCTGAAGCT
This sequence comes from Sepiola atlantica, assembly GCA_963556195.1. Classification (NCBI taxonomy): domain Eukaryota; kingdom Metazoa; phylum Mollusca; class Cephalopoda; order Sepiida; family Sepiolidae; genus Sepiola; species Sepiola atlantica. The sequence goes on along the minus strand of OY744521.1, from coordinate 9,971,364 downwards.
ACAGAAAGTGAATCTGCCTCAATACAATCATAGGGAATAGCAGAATCGATCTTGTGATGGTGGTTGTGGGCATTAACAGAAGCAACGATAAACACTGGAGCTGTTGTTTCATTTATAAGTCGCACTGCATTTAACAAACTATGGTGCAAATTTGATAAGCCTACGCTCTGCTTCATGCCTAGGAAAATTGGCGACCTACACGGAAAAAAGCATCACACTATGTGTTACGTGTCAAGTGGCAGTAGATTATGATGATCGGCAATTTCGTCTACCATCAGAAACTGGTTACAAGTCGTGCAACTCATTTGCAAACGTATCCATTAGCTAAAATCAGTAAATTCTAAACCGGTCATCGAAGATATTATACACTAATATACTGATGTTTTTAAGTATGTACTAGGCACATACCAGGGTTACAGGACAAAGTTGGGTGTTAAAAAAAATACAAACCCTATATTATGTGTGTGGCTTTTGCGCTGCGCGAAAAGTTGGACAAAAATGTTATTGATTCGAATCACATGGCATTAGTAAACCCGTATACTACTCAGAATAGGCTGATCCTATAGTAGCAGTAGTAAAGACTGATGCATCTATCCGGTTGTGTGGAGATTACAAAATGATACCCAATAAATGCTCTAACCCAGACCAGTACCCCATCCACACAATCGATGACGTGTATGCAAATTGGTTCGAGGGCTAAAGTTCACAAAGTTAGACCTGAGATCGGCATTCTTACAAGTAACATTCGATGAAAACGCAAAGCAGTAACCATAAACAAACAACGGTGTATTTACAAGTTTAACCGTCTGAGCTTTGGACTTTAGTCAGCTCCTCGCATCTACCAGCACTGTGTGGATAATTTGTTTACAAATGAATCACATGTCGTCTGCTATCAAGATGATATATTAATAACAGGGTCAACAGACTTTGAACACCTGAATAACCTTGACAGGGTGTTACATAAACTCTCAGAATTCAGCCTCAATATAAGTCTGGACAAATGCAAATACGTAACACCGTCCATCACATATTTAGATCGACTCTGAATGTGTCCATCGTACAGAAGAAAAATCCGTTCCATCAGAAATCTAGATTTTTTGGAGACTCTTCCAGTTATACGCTAGATATTTCCCAATGTCGTAGATCAGCTAAGCCTTCTCTATTACCTCATGTGGGAAGGTGTTTCTTGGCAACCCAATCGACAGCCTTTCAGATAGCTAAAGATTCGTTACAGAGTGCAAAAGTGTTGGCCTATTACAACAATGAAAAGAAATTGATATTGACTTGTGACGCCAGCCAATCTGGTGTTGGAGCTGTTTTGTAACAGGAGAGAAACATGTTGCCTTTGCTTTCAGAACACTGTCATCCGCTATACAGCCAATTAAATAAGGAAAGTCTGAGCGTCATCATTGGAGTGAGAAGATTCCACCAGTACGTTCTTGGCTGTGCATTTCGCATTATCACGGATCATATGCCACTCATCAGCCCATTTAGTCCGACAAAACCCACACTGGAAACCTTATTACCCAGAATCATATAATGGTCACTATTGATGATTGCTTAAGGATTAGACATTGCCACTGCTGATGCAATGAGTTGTCTACCTCTACAATAAGTCGTTTATGTTAAAACGCTTGGTTGTGTTATGCATCGCATGGACAGCCTTGAAAATTCTATAGTTGACATTATCGACATACGCACTTATACCCGTAAGGATACTGTTCTTTCGAGGGTCTTCCAAGTTGTGCAATTGGAAAGGAAACATTTTGCTCATGATCCTCCGTATTTGCCATTCCATGCTCGGAAAAATGAACTAAGTTTGGAAGAAGGGTGTCTAATGTGGACGCCACGTGTAGTAATTCCCCACCGTCTGAGTGAACAAATTTTGGATGTGGTTCACCAATGTCATCTGGAATATTAAAGAAGAAAGCCTTTGCCCGAATTATGTTAGTTGCCTGTTATAGTAGCCTATGTCAAAAAGAGGGTTAATAAATGTCACCCGTGCCAATACTCCATATACTTACCTGCTAAGACAGCATTACACCTCTGGGAGTTGCCAAGGGGCCTTGGCATCGCGTTCATGGTGACTATGCGGATTACAATGGCCAAAGCTTCTTGTCATCACAGATGAACATTTAAAATGGGTCGACGTGCATACAATCACAGCGATGTCAACCATAAAAACCGAACGATTAAGGTGCTGTTTTGTGACCCATAGGTAACATATAAAATAGGTCACATGAACCATAGGACCCATAGGTCTCCTGCATGTTCTGGTCAGCGACAATGGTCCCTGTGTCATCAGTTCAGAGTGTGCAGTGCTCACAAAAGAGTTTGCTAAGTTCACAAAACAAAACGACATCAAAAAGGAAATATGCAGTCCACACTATCGAGCATCAAATGTTTTATATAAACGTCCAGTTGGGCTGGTCAAGAATGGATTAAAGATGGCGTCGGGAGAAACTCTGGAAACAAAGATATCACGTATTTTGCTGACGTACCGGACAACAGCACACACAACTACGAGAACAAATACAGCAGAGTTGTTAATAAAGCGAATATTACGCACCAATCTGGACGGCATGAGGCCTGCTAATTCGACTAGTGCGTACCATAGTCAATAAGACCAACAATTTCGACGATGACACATCTGCTTAGATGCGCCTATTTGATGAGGAACAATCATTCTTTGCACAGAACTTTGGTTGTGGGACCAACTGGTTGACTAGTCATGTTGTGGAAAGAGTATATTCCTTATCCTTTTTGACCAGACTGGAAAATGGCCAGGTTGTTCGTCGTCACTAGGACCAAGTCAGATCTACTCATTGTATCGCCGGAGCAGTGAAAATCTGAAATATTTGAATTTTCAAATCAGAGATTGTGCCCATATTATACGTCCTGAAATTAAAATATTTATTTACAATACTGCAAAAGAATTATCAATATAGGGATAATTAATGAATTAATATTTCATACATCTTGTTAAAATTTCACAAACATTGTAGACATATGATTGTTTACAAACAGTTTAAATCTACTCTTTGTTTACTTGGCATGAAACACAATTAAAGGAAATATAGTCCACATTACCCATCTTACACTTAACAGCTGTGTTTCAAAATTCCTAATGATCGGTTAATCAGTTTAGGAGTGAATCATTTATATGCAAATATACAAACATATACTCATACTTAACTTTATATAAAGATTTCAATTCAGAAGATTTTACAATTAATATAAATATACATGAGGCATATACTAACAATTAAAGTTTGCGTGTTGCCGTCTATTCAGATTCTAAGTGATCGGTTCTTTAACGCTAAAGATCCTGTTGAAAACATTTTACGTCCAAAGTCTTAGGTCTGTAAAAATTGACTAAAGAAAAGTTGTTGTCTTTTATTTAAATGTTTGTTCGATCGTTACTTTTAAAAACTTGTTTTTTTCTTAGCTGACAGTATTAGTGGAAATAATGTGTTTATTAATAAAATATTAGCTTTTGCACAATCATAATATATCCATCGAACAAATTAGTTGAATTATCGTCAAAAGAATACATTTGGGAATATTTTTTTTTTGCTAAATAATGCATGTGAGAAAAAGTTGTCTAACCGTTATGAAAACAATGGAATATAATAATAAATATCCGTACCCGGATGTAAGTAACACAAGACTGGTAATAGTTACTTTCCATCTACTTAGGACTTTTAAGATAATAATAGATTTAAACAAAAAGTTATAATTCTTGCATCCGGTCAATGCAGTTTCCAACAATACAGGATGTTCAGTATACAATAATATTACCTGTCTGGTTAAGCGCGAGTTTTAGTAATCTCTGTCATAAAAGGTAAGTGTCATTCCCATTTCTTGTTGCATTGTATGTGGAGCTCTTAGATGCCGGCGAGATGGCTCGTAATCATTTGTTAACAGAAGACAGCTGAGTCGCTTTTTAATGGGTTGTAAGTAGACAGTTCCATTGATAGTAACATCTCTCTGCAGTAGTGGTAGTATTATTTACTCCTCTCCAGGAGTTAGGCACAAGGCCAGTTTTATCCTACTCCCACAAGTAAGATGTGACCTAAGGTCGGGTCGGAAAGTGGGGGTTGAAAAGCCAGCGCCCGAGAGGTGAGCACTCTGACCATTAAAAATTGCCTGGGCAGCCCCGTCGGCATTTCCCGGTAGCGGCGCCTCAAGCAGTAAGCAATTAACTTACTCCTCCCCAAAGAGAGGAGGCAAAGCCTGGGAGGATGGACCTCCTAGAACTGCAGTAGTGGTAGTAGCAATCGTAGAGATTTTTATATTTTCTACTTTAACTATTTGTCTGAAATAATGAAAGCAGTTAAAAAGAACAACAAATAACTGCATTATTTACTCTGAGATTTCGTTTATTTTTACAGCAATTTACAGCAAATACATCTATATCAACTGCACCTTCTTCTTCTGATGCTCGTTGGGGTATTAGCAGCCTCAGAAACAGGTGTCCGATAACTTTACGATATTCCAAGAGGCCGAACTTAGCTTCTCCGTCGATTTCCTGCTCTGATGCTACTTCCTGTACGCGCAACTATAACGGAGATATGTCTGGGTATGCCTTATTTTTACACACCTTATACTAATATGACTACAATCTGAGATATATTTGAAATTCTTAGTTTCAGGTTTCGAGTTTTGCACTACAGTTTGCTAAGAGGATCATTATGTTTGAGAGAGAAAGAGAGACATACACTTTTCTGTGGAGCTTATAATA
>OY744521.1:9936620-9961620 GCA_963556195.1 Sepiola atlantica | reverse complement strand
CGTGTAATTTTGAGAAAGTGTGTCTCACGGAGTCACCTGCATTCTTGCCCCGACTATCTCGAATTTCATTTACTTCACTGAATAGTTTATAAATCACTTTCTCAGATATTTGTGGAAGTCTTCGCCAAACGAATGCGGTTACCATCTAAAAAATCAAACAAAATGCGAATGGTGGTAGAAGACATGGAATCGATTCATGTTATTTGCAGAAAAAGATCGGTCGCATTACATTACTTCCTCCACATACACTCACACAGATAGATGTCTACCATTCCGCGCGACGTTCCACAGTGGCGTTTATTCTATATCATGTACAGCCTAGCACTAACCATGACCTAACTCACGAAATAAGGGCAAAGGCGAGAGAACGCACTGCGCATAATATTCGGGCTATTTATATTTCTATTCGTGGCAAAGCTCTTGTGTCAAAAAAATATTTTTCACAAATTTAACACGTAGTCTGCTCGACTTGAAACTGCTTCCTATTCATCTGAACACCACGATTTAAAATATATTTAATAAATATTGTTTTGATTTGCAAATAACTGTTAGTTATATGTTATTTCTTAACAAAATAAAGCAATGGTTTGCGATATTTGTGCAATTTTGGGAATGTGCACCAAAATGTTAGAGAAGTTAAAGAAGTTATTTAGTATTCTGTTGCCCTCCCGGTAACAAATGCATCCGGAGGACAGATAGTGAAGACGAATTTTTGTCTAGTTCCAAAATGTGCTGTTTTTCTTGAAGGAAAAATGTTTCATTTAGCAAGAAAGTAGACTTTGCTTTAAGCTCCGGATTCTGTTTTTTCGTGCAGGTGAAACTTTTAGAAAATGGTTCTTGTTTATTGCTAAGGAGAGGACACGTACAACAGAGACTTAAGTTTTAAGGGTAGCATTAATACAAAACGAAAAAAAACTAAATTTCAAGTTAGATATTTCATACAGTTAAAACGTGAAAGCCCGTGGATATATTGGTAGATATCTAAATAGATACATACACGCATAGATATATACATAGATAGATGTAAACGGACGTAGATAAATATGTACAGAATTAGATTAATATATATATAAACAGACTACGGAGAGAGATTCATATATATGAAACACTACGATGGATACAGGAAGCATATTAGAAAAATAGATAGATACTAGCGCCGCATATATTTCCCAGTATTAAATTTACCTCAAAATTCAGAAAATAAAAGTATTAGAATATCAAGCAATATATTTCGAACTATACCATCGTTTTTCTCCTACAGACACGCAGATAGAAAAATATGTATTATATTATCTTTATTCAGTGATAAATTATTTGTGTTATGTTTACATTTTTGTTTACATTTATGTTTACATTTATGTAGTGGAAGAACATTGTTGATTGATGCGATTTACAACATGGCAAGAGAGTCATTAGGGTTGATATTTTGATTGCAAATTTTAATTCGATAGAAAAGGGAGGTTACCCATTCGATATACTATGCAATACCGTGTCAGGTTCTCGATAACACCATATTAAACCTCCAAAGGATATTCCAACAAATCAGTAAATTATTCTTTTTATCTTTTCCGAACTTTTTGTAATTCTTTAGCATGGATATCAGAGGAACCAATGACGATGTGGGTGGACAGGATATTTATTCCTGAAGTGTTTACTATAGGGAAGAATGATTAACGTATAAAAGTGCCGCTGACCTTTAATCCAGCTTCTTTCAGTCTTATGGCGAGAATGTTTGAAACAGACAGAAGAAAATGTAGCTTAGTAGCAACGTAAATTTTAATGCTGGTCGTGCCCGTTACTTTGGGATGATAATATGTCTAAGAGAGGAATCACTTATATATATATATATATATATATATATATATATATATATATATATATATAGTTATCTAAGACTGAATCTACGAAATGCGTTTAATCCCAGGTGACCGCCTACAACCGCCACTCCTGAACTGATGAGGGTAGCAAACCCGAAACTATATCGTCTGTAGTCACAAATACACTTTAATATTTCAAAGTAGTTACAGTATATATATATATATATATATATATATATATATATATATATATATATATATATATATATATATATATAAATGAAATAAATATGAATTAATTTAAATAGGGCTCATCTTAATACTTAATTAAAGTTAAAACGAAACGTCAATATTAATATAGACACGCTCAACCACCGTAGAGTGGTCTATTCGGGGTTATTTTCCGAAGTAATCGCATTCCATTATAAATATAGAAACTAATACAACTTGCTATCTCTCTCTCTCTCTATCCATCCACAAACAGTTGTTTCGCTATAACACGTCACATTTGGGTGGATATACAGTGCGACTGTTTTATGTACACATTTTAAACTTGACCGCTTGTACAGCAGTCAACATATTTTCCATAACGCCATCTCATTCAGCACCAAATTTAAATGGATCTTAATGAGGTTGTGTTAGTGTACATCTGCGGTTGGCGAGGAAATTTTATAATTCCGGAAATATTTAAGCTAAAATGAAACCGTTACTAAGATATGATATACATTTCGATATAATCCAGAAAACTTATCAATATAGTGCGTCTATTAATATCAGGTGTTGTATTAAGCGCTATTCGACCGGATATAAACGAAATAGTTATGAATGTATCTCATATAATATATATAAATATATATATATATATATATATATATATATATATATATATATATATATATATATATATATATACATAAATATATATTATTATATATATTTATATATACATACACACATATATATATATATATATATATATATATATATATATATATATATATATATATATATATATATATAAAAGATAGTCATCCAAAGTCAACTAATATATATATATATATATATATATATATATATATATATATATATATATATATGTATATATAGCTCTAAATTGAATGAAGAACCGTTACAAATTATCGTTTTTTTCTTCTCATTTTTGTTCGACATGCCAACATAGAAACGATAAGCGAACAACAGGTTTCGAAATGTCCTGAACTCAATTAGCGAACAATACCGGTTACAGGTGTGTTCTTTGAAATTAAGGTCAGCAGTTGTGTGATAAAATTCTGATAGGATCGTGTGATAATTGTCCCCAGGGTGGGAATATTAGCATCGATGTTGGGGAGCAGTCCATCCTGAATAAAGCATTTGGCCCGTCCTCGTCGTAACCGGCTTGTGTTTCTATTGCGTTTCGCAATAAGTCAGATCCAGACTTGCCTGTTTGGAAATCGTACTGTTTGTTCATATATAGATATATAGATAAAAGAAAACGCGGACATACATAGACATTATATATATATATATATATATATATATATATATATATATATATATATATATATATATGTGTGTGTGTGTGTGTATATATACATATATTTTTTTAAATTTTAGATTCGTAACTTATTCCTTTTTCTAATATTTGTCCCTGCGTCCCCTCCTGTCAATAGATGTTCCTCTAAGACGAACTTGTTATTTTACTTATCGATTATACGGACGACTCATCAAGTATTTGTTTACGTTAGACTTGAAGACGACCATGTTGTAGTCGGTTTGTAAACAGACTCGTGCTATCTTGCCTCACATATGACATGATATATGAAATAAACTTTGTTCATAGACGTTTCGTTCGGTTTTTGGTAAGGAGAAAGCAGAAGGCTCTTTGCTGGGGTTGTGGCTAGACTAGTTATGGCTGTAAATGTATTACAGGTAACCAGTTATGGGAGCCGAGTGGTCGCAGTACATAAAGACCAACTGTTATTTCCTGCGGTAGGACAACACCTTTTTCCATTCATTGTTATTACGAAAAGTCAAATAAACCAACGCGACCACACAAACAAATCATCGCATGCGCGCAAACATACACATTACAGAACCAAATTCATTCGTTTTTTTATATGAGCCAATGAACCGCACCACAATTACACATCGTTGTTCGTGTTGATATTTCAACACGAAAATACTTCGAACAGAAATTTCTTCTTTAGCTTTAGTACTTTGTTCACAAACGAAGGTTAACAGCTATAGCTCTCGAAGCAACACTGTGTTCAACCATTCATGAAGGCTTTTGTTTCAATGCAGAATCGGGTAACTCATCCTTACATTCTTGTAAAGGGTTCACGGCTTCAAGATGTTATCTAAAACACAGCCATATCTAAATAAGAAGGAAATAGCTGCCGCGTGTCGTGTAGCAGTATAAGTAATACGTATTTTTATAATGTGAAGTTTGTAGTAGCAGAACACGTAGAGCCTCTTTCTCTCTCTCTCTCTCTCCTTCTCTCTCTTTCCTTCTCTCTCTCTCTCTCTCTTTCTTTCTTACCATGTTGCTGGTAGTAGCAGTTATGTCTAGTAACAGCACAAATTATCGCTTTTATTTAGATTTTTACATTTTACTATTATTCGTAAAAAATATTTTTTTTCTTTTACATTACACGTTAGTTGCCCAAAAAGTCGTCCTCCGTATAGGGGAGGGAAGAAGTCCTTCAAAACACGCTTGCTTCGGTTTGTGGATAAAAATCCAAGAGTGTCTTGTTGTTGCTGTTTTTACGTATCACTATCTTCAATCACTAGGTTAGCCAATTTATTGGTATAACTCACTTTCGTAACAAAGCCAGTTATCATAATCGTAATTGTCATTAATAGTTCTCTTCTTCTTCTTCTTCTTCTTCTTCTTCTTATTATTATTATTATCATTATTATTATTATTATTATTATTATCATTATTATTATTAATATTACAATTATAATTATTATTATTATTGTTATTATTATTATCACCTTTCTACTCAAACAGTGGTTATTTTACTATGGTAGATGTCAATAAGAACAAATTTTGTTATTTCAGAGCGTGTCCTTTCCTAGATTAGTTATTACTTAAGTAACAATGCCGGCTTCATGTGTGTTCTTTGTAATTAAGGTCAGCTATTTCGTGACAAAGTGTTAATAGGATCGAGTGGGTCTCGTCTCCTGGGTTGGGAATACTAGTTGCCAAAGAGGAGGGCAACTTTTCATCGTAAAGAAAATTGTGTTTTTCACTTAGTCCCGCGCTCTCATTTCTATTAAATTCTGTAAAGAAAAACTAGATTCACTTTCTAAACAAAACTTCTCACTTATACATCGATACGCATACAAATAATGAAACATATGTTGATACAGAGTTAGTGGAAGAGGAGCATAATGTTATATTGACTCGACCATATATATATATATATATATATATATATATATATATATATATATATATATATTATATATATATATATATATATATATATATATATTATATATATATATATATATATATATATAATATTTGTTACTGTTTATTATCTATTAACGTATACGTTCCGTCCTTTATGATCGGGACTCATCAGAATAGAGATATGACTATTCACTACCGGTCATGCGATGCGAAACCCCGGATAACGAGTAGTTTGTGACTCAAATCCGACGTCTTAACGACTCGGCCCAGTTGAACAGCGAATAAACGGTGATAATTTTAACACTTTATACGGTGGCTTGACATCATAAGGCGTTCGACTTTAATGAAATGAACGATGCATTTAAAGCTAGCGACATCATACTGTGTTAATACTAAACTTTCAGTGCTCTACTAGACGGGTTTTTCTAGGAGCTACAAATATATATATATATATATATATATATATATATATATAGAGAGAGAGAGAGAGAGAGAGAGAACGAGAGATAGATAGATAGATAGATAGATAGATAGATAGATAGATAGATAGATAGATAAAATGTTCTGCTTACATCTCTACCACATCTGGTACTATAATGATTGTTCCCACTCATATTATGTTAGCCTTACAAAGATGTTATTATTTACACTATTCTACTGATTAGTCCATAGTAAAAGAGAATATATAGCTTCATATTCCCTCCTCAGGCCTTACACCACGCTAGACATCAGCTATCGCCGAACTCTAGCCGAGAAAGTGTTCATTCGATCGAGACCTTCCTGCTAGTGAGGTCTTAGAAACTTAATTCGCCTCGTTCCTCAATACACAGCACACGCCGGTAACAACAGCATCGGTGCCACTTCCGCTGAAACGGTTGGCAATTTAAAATAATTACATATAACAATAGAATCTCCTGGTCAAGCAATGACAAATATTACGATACTATTACTATTTCTATTTCTTAAGGAAAATTAATAAAAAAAACACATTTCTAAGGTCGTCAATGAGTATTGATTTACTCCTCTCCAGGAGTTAGGCACAAGGCCAGTTTTTATCTTACTTCCACAAGTAAGATGTGACCCAATGTCGGGTCGGGAAAGTGGGGTTTAAAAATTGCCTGGGCAGCCCCGTCGGCATTCCCCAGTAGAGGCGCCTCAGGCAGTAAGCAATAAACTTACTCCTCCCTAAACAGGGAAGGCAAAGCCTGGGAAGGTGAACCTCCTAGAACTGCACAGGACAGACCCATAGACCGGCGTAAATCAAGCCCCGAAGGCCAAGACAATACCAGTCTATGGGGTGCAGTATCCATCGGAACAGATACTACACTTTGATCTTAGCCAAAAGGCCAAGAACATTATGAGTAGGCTTGATAGTAACTCCGATATGATTTGATAATAGTTGTTAATTCAATTATTGAGATTGTTGGTTGGAGAAAAGGGAGTTCACCAATACTTCTGGAGTGAAATCATATACTAGTTAGTAACACTTAAAGTCCGAAAAGCCCAACTATGAGCACACATGTAAGGCTACAGTGATCGTTTTATTATACCGGATATGGATTTACAAATAATAAACAGCAACAGTTAAGAAATAAAATGCAGATAATCCAAAAACTATCAATATAAATGATAATATTAAATAATTATTTAAAATATAAGCACATAACCTGCAATATGCGTAAAGAATATTAATATTTGACATTGTATTTAATCAAGTTTAATAACGCGTGGGTAGAAAAGGTGTGTATCTTTTACAATAGCCCTAAAACTCGCGAGTCAGGTTCAAAAAAAGTTGTAGAACGTTGTCAAAGAAATGAATATGCAACAAATAAATGCGACGTACGTCGACACTGGAGATTTTCCTAGTTAGCTATATCATTTGTGTGTATGTTTACGTAGGATAAATGGGTTTTTATTAGACATGAATTTTTTTTTCTGGGCACGGATTTTTACTTTAAAAACATGGCGTCGACGCTCTTGTTTTGCGAGCCTCGCTTCGGGTTCTCGTTGTCAAGGGTTACGGCGTGTGTGTTTTCTTTACAGGGACTCATAATCAAAGCGGCGATTTTTGTTTTTTTTTGGTTTGCATTTTTGAAATTTAATTTTCTGAAACGAACATTTTAACGATCATTTTGGTCAGGGTTAGGGCTGGAGTTAGTGTTAGGGCTGGAGTTAGGGTTATGGTTAGGGCTGGAGTTAGGGTTAGGGAGAGCAAAGAGATCATCCATCCCCACTAGGTTGTGAAGTCGGGTTAGGGTTTTAGGGTGTAAAATTAAAAATTGCGCTTTGAATATGAGTCCCAGTAAAAAAACAACCCCGACAGATTGAAACCAAAACGAGGCTGCAACAATTTGGATAATTTACAATTTCCGTGCGATAAAAATATCGATTTATAAAAAATAGCACTTTTAACGGATTATAATCATTAATAAATGTCACAGGTATGTGGGAAATTCAGTTTTATCGGCTACGGTAACTTGTATTTGTTGTATATTTGTTTTTTAGCGTTTTCGTTTTAGGGCTATTGTAAAAGATACCCGAAAAGTTCAATTAATTAGCGACGCACGTGGGTTGTTGCTAAGATTCGCTATATGTAATTGTTGGCAATACGAACACATGTCAGACAGTAAAAAAGACGATTAAGAAACCGTGGGTGGCAAAGGTTGTTCTTTTATTAATAGTTCGACTACGGTCATCTATAAAGACAGTACATGAGACATGTGTGTTATCAGTTTTAACATACAGAATATATTGATATCATAAAAGAGACGACTGCACACGCTATTACATTAAAAGGTACAAAAGAAAGTAGACGTTTGAAGCAGGAAAAAAGCCATACATTATTCCGTGGGTTTCTTTCCCATTATGGATATGTTTAAAGACTAGCCTCTGTCGGATGCTTCCGAAGAGTAAATGCGGACGAGAACCGGTCTTAATTTTTGACCATGTAGTCGTGCGAAAGTTTCGAACACGGGATTTGCGAGTCTAGACGCTTTTACTCGGACCGGAGATAAGCCCGGCATTGAAACCAGTTTCTTACAAAGGGAGATAACTCTCAGCACGACATATTGGTAAATATTCATACTGAATATTAAGGTTAGAATTGAAGCAGAAATGTATACAAGATTGTTCATTTGGACATGTGTGTTGCGTTGTCGTCTTTTACCCCTCCTGATGTTTCGCAATATTTTCTGTGATTCACACCGGTCTTCCAAGACTAATATGTTGTTATTTCGTCTTTAATTTATTTTCCTTCGGGCCCTTAAAAATTCAGTTGGGATCATTACGTTATCATCTATTTAATTGTACCCTAAATAAGCACCATTTTCAGGTGGGTCACGGTATCAATAACGAGAGATTATTCAGGCGTCTCTTTTCGAATTAATCAGGTCGGAAAATTCCGTAACACTTTTCTTTTCTCTCTCTCTCTCTCTCTCTCTCTCTCTCTCTCTCTCTCTATCTCTCTCTATCTCTCTCTCTCTCTATCTATCTCTCTCTCGCTTTCTCTCTCTCTCGCTCTCTCTCTCTCTCTTCCTTCTTAACATATAATATATGTCCGAGTTAATAAAAACTTTTTTTTATATTCTAGAGTGAATTCCTATCAGATGTTGTCAGTTCACTGTTTAGGATTGAAAAGAGCTTATTAAATAAAAGGTTTTGTTCGAAATCGTAAAAAAATCACGGACTAACTGAGCAAAGCTGGAAAGTATAAAGCTGAAATGTTGTGAAGATTACACAAAATCAAATCATTAAAACATTTCGAAAGATGTAAGTAAGCCAATATATTTTTAATATTTATTTATTTTCCATGGAAAATAACACTGTACCTGTGAGTCCAATCCTCAAACTTCTCGGCATAACATTCACAGGTAACATGAATTAGAAAAAGAATATATAGAAAACATTGCCAAGACTGCTTAAAAGAAAAGTGAGCTTCCTCTACCGAGCTAGAAAACGTTTCATACTTAACAGTATCTTATATCTCTACAAAGCAACCATCCGCTCATGCATGTAGTATTGTTGTCACACATAGACTGGTTCACCATTCACTAGTCTTTCTTTCTTAGACAATGTCTAAAAAAGAGTCGCTAATCTAATAAGTGTCTCACTATCAACCAAGCTCAAGCCATTGTTCCATCCTTGAAATGTTGCATCCTTGTGCTTGTTTAACAAATACTTCAATGGAATGTGCTCCGATGAACTTGCTACTCTAGTTCCTCTTCGACGTAAATACACTCGACCAACGTAACAATCAGCTAAATCTCATCAATTCACAGTGGAGGTCCCCAGATGCCGGCGAGCCTTCTACTTCAATAGCTTATTTTCTTGAGCTGTCGGCCTTTGGAACTCCTTCCCTGCGCCCTGTTTCTCCAACTGTACCAACATGCAGAAATTTAAAACTAACGTGAACAAGCATCTCGCTGAACAGCCTTCTTGCGTCTGCAGTGAAAACTTGCCTTGTTTGAAGTGAACTAAGTTTAAAAAATAATATCATATTTATTCGATAGCCGGGTGTAAATGTTTTTAAAAAGAATATAGTAAACTGATCAACAACTAGACAAATAGTTCAGCTAACTAAATTACCTAGCCACACATTTAAACAGAGGTTTCCTAAACATTAAATATACGTTAAATATACGATAACTAGACGTCTCAACGCAAGTAAATAAATAGGCATTAAATAGACATGTAACACATAAAATAGACAGTTACAAATATTAAATCAACGTTACAAAAACATTGCCAAAACATTAATTAGACGTAGCTAAACGGTAAAAAGACGTTTTTGAAATGGATATATAGAGGGGTAAAACGTTAAATAGACATTGCTAAAACGTTAAATAGCCATTACTAAAACGTTAAATAGACATTACTAAAACGTAAAATAGACATTGCTAAAAAGTTAAATAGACATTACTAAAACGTTAAATAGACATTGCTAAAACGTTAAATAGACATTACTAAAACGTTAAATAGACATTGCTAAAACGTTAAATAGGCATTGCTAAAACGTTAAATAGACATTACTAAAACGTTAAATAGGCATTGCTAAAACGTTAAATAGACATTGCTAAAACGTTAAATAGACATTACTAAAACGTTAAATAGACATTACTAAATCGTTAAATAGGCATTGCTAAAACGTTAAATAGGCATTACTAAAACGTTAAATAGACATTACTAAAACGTTAAATAGACATTACTAAAACGTTAAATAGACATTACTAAAACGTTAAATAGGCATTGCTAAAACGTTAAATAGACATTGCTAAAGCGTTAAATAGATATTGCTAAAACGTTAAATAGACATTACTAAAACGTTAAATAGGCATTACTAAAACGTTAAATAGACATTGCTAAAACGTTAAATAGACATTACTAAAACGTTAAATAGACATTACTAAAACGTTAAATAGGCATTGCTAAAACGTTAAATAGACATTACTAAAACGTTAAATAGACATTACTAAAACGTTAAATAGACATTGCTAAAACGTTAAATAGACATTATTTAAACGTTAAATAGTATAAATGTAGCTGAATACTGATATAGCATTGCTAAAATATGAATTTAAATCGATGTATAGAAAACGTCAAGTAAACGTTTAAATAACCGCTCCGTAAAGTTATATGGTAAGGTTGCAAATATGTTCCTTTGTAATATGACATTAACAAGGTTTCTAGATTTTCTAAGATTTTCGTCGTATGAATATAATTCTTGATCTACTTCTCTAGCTTCTGAAACTGTAAATTGCTGAACTCTAATAACCGAAGTATACCACCGAAAATACATTTACCTAGAAAAGTCATTCCATCTAACAATTACGTTCTATGGCAAGTATGTGCATAACTGAAGTATGTAGCTATTAGCGATTTGTTTTTCTTATAGCAGTGATTTTGTAAAGAATTCGGCGACCTTTTTCTATGATGATTATTTCCATAACGTATACTGGTTGATCCCAAAGCGAAATAGCTACATTTTTATTTATTTACGAGTAATGCTTCGACTCCAATTCGAGAATCAGGATTTGCTTTAATAATCAAGTAGATTTTAAAAAGATGCACAATACTGGCTTTTAGAATGTAGAGATACTCTCACACAATATTTCAAATATTTAACAAAAATACAAACACGTAAAATTCCATATTTCTAATCCATTTTGAATGACATTGCAGCACTGAACTGAACAAACAATGCTCGCATAATTTCTAAGCTTAACCCGTTAGGAAATCGATCGACTGCTTTAAAAGTCAAGTATCGAGAATTATCTACTAAATCAACACAAGGTTCACATAAAATTTACGTTAGTTTTCTTAAACCAGTAATATAGTAAAATAATCAGTTATGTAAACTAAACTAGGTTTACTTCAATAACTGTAGCTGGCAGTCGTATCAAGGATGCAGTGTTACCGTTGACTAATTCTATGTGTTCAGCAGTTTATCTCGACGGCGGCTCGTCACATAAACAACTAAAGTTGTTGTGTCGATGACACGTAGCAGTAGTAGTAATTAATTATGACAGTAGGCAATCATTTCATATGAGACGATTCTTTTGGTATTTTATTTTTCGGTACAGTATACATAATACCCCGTGGCTCTTCCCCGAGAGAGGAAGCAGCTGTCCTAAACACGTCTACTTTTCTTTCGCGGTTTAGATACAAAAAATATTTTATACGATAATTCGCTACATGTTACTGCCGACTTCTTGTCTGGCATCCTTAACATGTCAGCTGAAATTCGTACTCTTAGATTTGTAGTTCAATTATCTGCTTTTCAAATTAAGCAATCCTTATGTGGTATGATTTTGTTTCTAACACATTCACTTTAGAATATGAATTCCAACGTCGACTGAAGTGTCTACGTGCCTTGTTCGAATCATGTCAGTTCCATAAAACCACTTCCATGGTATTTCCTCTGAGGACCTGGTCATAATTGAATAAACCAACGGAATCAAGGGAGTTAAAATATAATATCTTTCTGATTCATACTTATTACGTTGTTACTATAATCGTAAGAACACATTAGGAAGTTCGAAAACTTAATGTCATAATTCGGTTTTTCCCAAGTATCGCCCAATAAATTACTCTTGTATTTCATGTTAATGTGGTTACAACTACGGGAAAATAGCAACCTTTTTTTCTATTGCTGAAATAAATGTGTGGCACCGTGATTGATGCTATCCAAAAAACTGACAATTGAACTTGATTCGAAATACTTTGGGATGTAATCTCAGTCTTGGCGAGTAATGTGAAAACTGCAACTAACGGGATACCTTGTTAAAGCAAAGATCGTCTTAGAGAGTCGTTTTTACTATGTGAACTTTAGAAACGGGTAAGCCTAAAGCAACTCTTTATGTCGATACTTTGTTGGATTGATAATGGAACGTGGAGATTTGTGGTATTTGTATGTATGGGATTTATTTTCTGGGTTGGAAAAAAGTACTAGCTGGGAAAACTCAGACTGTACGATGTGAAATTTGAGGTCCTAAGCATAATCTTATAACAGTTAGTGAATGGACACATCGTGTTAGTTAAGTTAATTAAGCATATTTTAAAAAAAAACAATACATGTCATCTTTGTATGCTAACATTTATTCAAGTTTGTTTACACAATATCGGACAGAGCACAACGAAGAAGCCTGCTCGGATGAAGGCAGAGAGGAATGCACTTACTATCCAGCTACTTACCAAAATTCCCGTCGAATTTTTCACATGACGATTGATAAACACAAAAGTGTTCCGGATCTTCAAGTATATTGTGGGTGTAGAACGAGTCGGAAGACATTCGATCCTCGTAGCATCGAACTATAATTAATGCCGAGTGACTTCCCGTCCCGGGATTGTGTCACAATGCGATTGCCACACGTGTAACTAAATAGTAACAGAATTATATGTTTAATCTGAAGTTTTGTACAAGACTCGGTAATCAGTTACAACTTAAATTGTATACATGTTTCGGACTGTTGTTCTCATCTTAGATGTTGTTATGTACAAAACCTTTTGACCGTTTTCCTTTAGAATCTTCATTTTTTTATAACAGTTGTTATATTTCGAAGTACAGGCAAACAAATCGTATAACCTTCATAACAACAAGAAGTTGGGGCGATTAAACTTCAATATAAACTTCATTGACATAAAAAAATTACAGAGTTTTTCATGCTTCCTGAGTAATCCTCATACAGTGAAAGATGAATATGACACCTTCACAACAAACTGCTTACGTGAAGGATGATTCCTACTTAATTTCAAATTCATATGTTAAAAGTAGTTATCAAAAAAAAACTTATAGACGTCTCTGATATATGTTTCTGAATTTTTCAGATGAGGATTGATAATTTGTATTATTTGGGATTATTTAGACTGCTATATTAAAAATAAGAGTCCCAATAATTTAAAATAATACAAAGTATCAATTTTTGAAGCAAAAATTCCAAAAACATACATTTCGGTCGATGTAACCTCTGACCTTATTCGGGTGCATCTTTTCGAACTTGTGAAACTTCTAGTCGAACTTGGGAAACTTTATGTCGAACTCGAGAATATATACGGAATTTCGAACAATTCCGGGTAGATTTTTGATTCTGTCATACATGACCGAGTAGAACTGTTTAGCCATGTTAAGCTTAGTTATTATCGCCTCGAGTAAAGATTAAACCTTCAGCTATCAGAAGACACTCACATAGAAGTAAGTATTAACCAACCAAATGGGTCGTTTTATATTAATGATTTACCACGAGGCCCTAAGTCACTCGAAGATAAGCGTTAATAAATTTGGTCAGTGAGATGTTGAACAATACGATGAAAGGATTGAAAAAGAACGACGAAATAGAAAACATTCTATTACTTAAGGAGAATACACGACAAGTATTCTTTTAGATTAGACATGAAAAGGACTGTGTTGTAGTTGGTGTTGAGGCCCTGTTTAAGGGCCAGAATGAAAACGCGGATACGGGCTTTAGGTAAAACAAGTATATTAGAAAAAAGATGTAGCACAGAGAAACAAGAGAACTGGACGGCAGGAATATGTGACACTAGGTCGAAAGGTGGAGGATAATCAAGTCAGCGTCCCTGAAAGAGGAGCAATCTGACCTATAAAACAATCCCTGAATAGCCCCGTCGGAATTCTCTGGTAAGGGTGCATCAGGCAATAAGCAATAAACTTACTCAACACCAACGAGGGGGGGGCAAGACTTGGGAGGGTGGGACTCCTAGGACTACCCAGAACAGAAAACCTAATACCGACAGATAAAAGGCCACCGAAATTTGTCGGTACCTGCCGGCCTGACTGTTGAGAACAAATACTCGACAGGTTTTACTCAGTCCTCAGGCCTGGGGTCGCTTTCAACGGTATTTAATTGCCTCCCATCGCAGGAATATGTGACACAAGGTCTGGAAAGTAGAGAAGAATCAATCTAGCGCCCCTAAATAAGGAGGACTCTGGTCAAGCAAAAATAGCCTGGGTAACCACCTCGGCATTCCCCGGTAAAGGCGTATAAGGCAGCAAACAATAAACTTACTCCTCCTCAAATAAAGAAGGCAAGGTCTGGGAGGGTACAGCTCTTAAGAAAACCCAGGACAGTATACTACAGCCTGGTAGATAAAAGGCCACCAGAATGGCCCAGTTCTTTCTGGACTGATTGTCGAGAACAAATTCTCGACTGTTATTACCCCATCCCGACGTCCTCACTCAACCGAAGTTAATGAGAGACTGATCGGGTTGGAGTTGCTCTCAATGGTATTTCATTGCCTCCCACCCCAGCAATATGTGACACATCGTCGGGAAGGTGATGAGAATCAAGCCAGCGCCCCTAAAGAAGGAGCACATTGGCCTAGCAAAAATAGCCTGGGCAACCCCGTCGATATTGCTTAATCTCGGGCAGCAAGCAATGAATATACTCCTCCCCAAAGAAAGGAGAAAAAGCCTTGGAGGGTGCACCTCTTAGGAAACCCCAGGACAGCATACCTCAGGTGGGGAAGAATCAAGCCAGCGCCTGTAAAAAAAGGAGTACTCTGGCCTAACAAAAATAGTCCGGGCAACCCCGTCAGCATACTCCGGTAAGGACGGGATAGGGTTGGACTCAACAACTGAGAAGCGTAATGCTTCCAGTATTTATTGAGAATCGACCAGTCCAAATGGTCGTTATAGGCACGGCACCATAGCAGTTGGCATGGAATCAACCTCACTGTAATGCGGTCGACAAATGCAAAGTTATTATTAATAAACTCTGTTCATTCCTAAGGATTCACCTGAAAAAGGACGGAGTTGACATCGGTCTAAACGTTGTGAAAATGATCACAAAATAATATAAATGATACAAAAGTATCTAGTGTATATTTCAGTAAACCACTCAATTTAAAACGAAAACGCGGGAGTTGACTTCATTTTCTAACAGCGAAATTAGCGTATACAAATCAATGCTGTGAAAATAAATGCTTATTCAACATTCCTTAACGTGCATAAATTTCATTTCTTCACTTACAAAACCTTGACTATGTCCGACATGCAAATAGTTTCCCATCCCGTTTTTTTTTCTCAACCAGCAAATGACCTCAATAATGACCCAACTAGTCTGTGCCACTCCCAGGCGCTCAAATTCTGCCATATTAACAGTAGACTTAGTATGTGTGAAAGTGTGTGAGCCAAAGTCCCGTAGACAAATAAAAAGCAACAAGAAAAGAAATAACACTTCTCAAACTTATTACTCAAACAATAACGGCATCCGAATACGGTGCATAAGCAAACATGAAGATTACTACATCAAACCAAAGAAATAGAAATTACATGTATAATCTAACATATAACGTTATCTTGTCAGATTTCCAAAGATAGACCGAAATAAAAATCTATCTGATATATAGATATTTGATTCAGACAAGCCAATTTTCCCCGTTTTTTCTTTCACTATAATATTGATATATTATTACGCTTCATTTATTCTGAAAATACGTATATTGGATATTACAACTGCTAGAGTAGAAGCAGTTCCCCTTTACCTACTGAAACAGTCAAAAATAAGCTGCCGTGTGCAATTATACCTGCCCCAACAGTTGAGTATATATATATATATATATATATATATATATATATATATATATATATAAGCAGAAAATCATTATTAATGCAGGTCTCGTTAAAGACTATATAAACAACATATATCTAGATACTACTGGAGACAAAACCTATCATCATATAGCCACATATATATCCATCACTAATATATATATATATGTATATATATATATGTATATATATATATATGTATATATATATATATATATATATAGCGAATTAAAATTAAATTGTGAACATACAGGAATACATGCTACCTTTCTAGATTTAGATATAAAAATTGAGGATGGTAGATTTATTTATAAAATGTTTGATAAAAGAAATTCTTTTCCCTTTCATATCGTTCGTATGCCGCATAAAAGTAGTACCTGTCCTATGTATATATTTTATGGGAGTATAATGTCCGAATTTCTAAGAATAGCCCGCGTTACTTTAAGGTTAATGGATTTTGTACCTCCAGTCACTTCATTAGTAATAAGAATGCTTAAACAAGGTGGAGATAAAAATAAAATATTTAGACAGTTAAATAAGGCAATAACACGCTATCCTGACACTTTAAAATTATATGAAATAAATCAAAAGAAATTGATAAAAGAAATCCAAAACTCTACTATAAAAATGTAAAACATATGTAAATAGTCCATGATAAAATAAATAAATAAATGTATATATATATATGTATATATGAAATATTTTTATAAATACAGGGTGTCTCAAAAAAATGTACTCACTCGTAGAATGACGAGAAAACTTTTATTTATGAACATAGAGTGAAATGAAATAGCATCGAATACATGAGACAGATGTAATTGAAGAATCATATATATTCTTCAATTACATCTGTCTCATGTATTCGATGCTATTTCATTTCACTCTATGTTCATAAATAAAAGTTTTCTCGTCATTCTAAGAGTGAGTACATTTATTTGAGACACCCTGTATATATTTTTAATTTTAAAACATTTGTAGACAAAGAAAATAACCAAGGGAAAAAAGGGGGGTTATTATAATGGAATCATCTAACTCTATAAAATAGATGTTCTGTAAAATAGTAAATACCCACTTTGAAAGGAACAACACAGGTAAGGAAACTATATTTTAATACTTTAGAAAAACAAATCTGGAGGCAAAACTAAATTAAATATTTGTAAACCTTTTAAATTAAAAAATAATTATTAAATAGGGAGGTGGTGTCTGATCAACACTGCTGGGATGCCATGATAAAGAAATACTGTTTTGTTTTTAAAATCCCGAAACAGTTTTCATGGTAAACAACTGACGATCCCTTATATATAAAAACATATATAAAAATATATTTATATTAGAGTATATTCTTGGAAGTAAACTAAAATAGTGATTGCAGTAGATTGATTGACTTACTAGACTAAAATCTTTCAACAAAATTTTTTTTTTTTTTTTTTTTTTTTTTTTTCCAAGTTTTGAAGGTAAAAAGAACTTCCGAGACTATATATATATATATATATGTATATGTATATGTATATGTATGAATATATATATATATATATATTTAGGCAGAAAATCATTATTAATGCAGGTCTGGTGTAAGACTATGTTATTTTCTCTTTATGTGATTTTTATCGTCATTTTCTCGACCTGGCAAACGTGTTTTCTGTTTTTAGGTGTGGATTTAAATATTGTGTCTCTGAGTGTTGTTGCATCGGCTATCTCAAGGGGAGCAAGTGTCGATAGTATACCCAAGATTCATTTTCTTGTCTCGTAAAAAACTAAAAAGTGTATAGTAGTATTAGTAGCAACAGCGTAGGAAAAAATACTGGCGAATATATACATCACGTGAAATAAGAAGCATATATGAAAAGTCGTAGCAGCATCAGTAAAGGGAGGATATGATGTATATTAATAAATGACTTAAATAAAGAGAAAGGGTGGAACTAAGTAACAAACAGAAGATAAAGAGAAAGAAAGTAAGAGAATGAGGTAAATAAATTAATGACGTAAATAAAACAGAATAGACGAGAACAAATAGTAGCAGAAGCGTAAGTGAAAGCGCTTAAGAGAAAACCGTAAATAAATAAATGACGTAAATAAAAACTAAAAGGACAGGAAAATAGCAGAATTGTAAGAGATGGAGGGTACGATTATAACGTAAATAAATAAATGACTAAAATAAAGAGTTCTAGTAGAAACGTATGAGAAATAGAGTTCGAGAATGACGTAAATAAATAAATGGCAGGAGTAAAGAACATGAGAAATAGAACTGCAACAGCAGTGTGTTAGATAATGGCCCTATGGGAATGGACGTATCTGTTGGGATCGGGTTTGACTTGCGCGATTTGTAGCGGAGTCACCTCGTGCAACTTTGGAGCGACGTTTTCTCACGGTTCGGGTGACAGTTGACGTGACCTCGGGGGTCTAGGGTTAAGTCACACCTGTGCGTCGATCACGAGGTTTCGTGACATCACAGTTTTCCCGGTGGGAAAACTAAGTTGAGATTAAGAGTTATTGATTAGAAGCCAACGAGTCAACATGCTTTAGACATGTAGCGATTACATAAGCTAGGGAATTTCGGATCCCCCAAAATGAGAGCCAGACGAAGTTCCTCTTTTCCTTCATTTACAAGTAGCTAAGTAGTTAGAAAATTAACTAGCGTAAGCTTCTCTTTCTGCTACAACGAACTTGCCCAGTATCGACAAGCTAGATAATAATAAATGGCTCTAAATTAAAAAAGGAGAAGTTTTGTTATATTTTATTGTACGTAAAAGGTTTGATTTCAGCATACAAAGAAACCGCCGGTATGATGGAAGAAGCGAGCGAGGTTATGATGCTAGGTGAGGCGGCAGACTGATAGCAGCCCGACACAAAGCAGGCGACAACAATGGCGGTGAAGAAGAGGGACGCCCGGTTAGTACAAATACTTCAATGCAGCTGGGAAATGCGAATAGAAACGACACATCGTCCCGTTTCGGGATCAAAAGACGAGACTTCTACGACGCCAGAGATTACGACATGATTATAAACCAACAATTCAACAAGTGTATCATTGACAATAAAAGTTAGGGAGACTAAATATCTATTTTAACATCGATTATGGGCAATAAATATATAAACAAATGTGCAATGTACAAACGTTGACCTAAGTAGTCAGGTTTCGTGTAGTATTACTCAAAAGGGAAATCAAGTCAAATAACACCAGCCATTATACTTAAATTCACGGTACATAAATATAATGACTAGCGTAATCTAACTACATGTTCATTTTCAATAATATTCAAAGTTTATTTTATAACAGACACAAAGAAATAATGAAAAAAATAATTTCAATGCTTTAGTTTGCCATGTTGAGGAGCCGAATCATCTAGATTTTCTCTGGTTGTTCGTCGGTAAAACAATAAGCTAGTAGAATACTAATATATTATTGAACACAGAATGGCTGTTTGTGATTTATAATTATATCTTAGCTAACTAAATCTAATTATTCTCATGAAATATTAACACAACTCGAGAGGTGAAATGTTGTAAAAGTTATTATTGCTTCCATTGTATGAGGGTGTGAAATTACGGCTGATTCAATTATTCTAGGGAGAGATTTGTTGGTGAATATATTTTACTATTCTTTCATTATCACAGTTGAAAGAGTGAAAGAGGGAATAAAGAACTGAAACAAATACGTTTCTTTCTATGCGTCTAGAGTTTTATGGAAATATAAGTAAAACGTTGGTAACATTGACTGTGGAAAATGTTTTTACGGACCACGACATTTTCGTGAAGCTAGTTTTACCATGAGTCATCTTGCAAGTACTACAATGTTTGAAAATAGTAAACTCATTTCATTTTAGAATTTGGTATATTCGGACTACTGTTCTCATTTTGGGTGTTTTTGATCACAACGTTTCGGCTGATTCAACTCCGACCTTCTTCAGGTGTACTTTGTCGAACTCGGGAATCTTTCTGTCGAACTTGAGAATCTGTACAGAACCCTTTATTAAATCCACGGGAGTAGCATGCTATCGTTCCATCTGCCATGACTGCGAAAAAGTCTTCACTAATTCGAAATTCCTCGTATCGCCCGCACTGCGGATTGAACCTTCAACCTTCAGATGACTGTCACTTAGAACTGAATTTTACTAAGTAGTATGAATTTTGGGAGCCTTAGACCGAATCTTGGTTTTGATCTAACTATTTTTCACTATACTTAACTATTATTTATTTTTTCACTATACTTAACTATTATTTATTTTTTCACTATACTTAACTATTATTTATAATTATAGGTTAATTATTCATTGTTTCATTTTGTTTAGTTTATTCGCGATATGACTTTTGATTGAATGACATATATAAGTTTTAGTATTTTATTTTTCAAATATGAAGCCGAGAAACTTATTGTTTATATATATATATTGATATACAGTAGTGGAATATCATTTATATTGTGAAAATAGAGTGCTCGATAGTTAAGAAAAACAACAAAAAAGGAAGAGGGATGTAAAGTATAAACGACTGTGTAGGTAACACAAAAAAGTAATTGAGAAATACATAACTTAGAACGCAGAAAGGCTGATCCATGCCGCAAGAGACACCGCCAAAATGAAGTATTATGGAATAGCCGAACTGGAAAAGAATAGATCAGAAAAGATAAATTAGAGAAGTAACAACTACTTGCATCATATATAAGACTGGCCAGAGAAAAGACGCACGACAACACTTGCACATGGCTACAAAAAGAACACTCGAACATATAAACGGAATCGCTGCTAACAGCCACACAAAACAACGCTATCAGAACAAACTATATAACAGTTAAAATAGATACAATCTAAGATCACAGTAAATGTAGACTCTGTGGACAAATAGATGAAACAAGAAAATCTCATAGTAAGTGAATGCATCAAACTAGATCATAAAGAATACAAAAAGAGATACGACTGCTCGGGAAAAGTAGTCGTCTGAGCGTGACTGCATTTTGAACATGCAGACACATTGTGCAGACACAAATAGGATGCAGAACTGGAAAACGAAAAATACAAAATTCTCTGAGGTGTGGAATACAAACTTATCTAAGCAAGAAGACAAAACCCCGTTAAAACATAGATGTTGCTGTACCAGCAGATCACAGGATTAAGATCAAGGCGACAGAAACCCAAAGCAAATACGTGGAGCCTGCCAAAAAGCTGAAGAAAATGACTAAAGCCAATATAATAACAATAATTGTCTCACAATAAAGAACAATCCCGAAAAACCTAAATATAAAGAGACGGAAAGTTCTGGAATCTTGAGTAGTCGTTTTTCCTCTATTTACTTGCCTACTCGCAAGGGCAGAGTTAGAAAAAATACGGGTTTTAATGTGAAGAAAATCCATCTCCCCTCCTCTAAAGGCATTCTGCATTAGGACGGACATGATAATTGCCTCAGTCTGGAGACAATTCACTTTTATTCGCTGGAGGGCATAGCAGATTAAATGTAGTATCAGCGGGGTCACTTATACTATATCACGTGTTGTTACTAGTGAGCAATCTCTACTAATGGAATTGAGAACCCTTCGTGGGTAAATAACAAGGAGACTATGATTAACAATAAGGGATATCACCACAGATATCAATACTATTTTTCGTATTTCTCTATGTCTGTAATTTCCTAATTTTCGGTCCCATATTATTTAAAGTGTAATCTGTTTCGAGAGTACTCCCGGTGCTCCAAAAAGGAGTTGAATACCATTTTCAATTTTCGTATTTTTAACAAACGAAGCAATTGTACTTGGTAATGAACATAGACGAACGAAAATACAAGTACGGTGTATGTCTGGACGTTTCTTTTATTAAATGAAATATTAGGTCGGATATTGTATGCAATCAATTCAAATGATTCTAATTTCAATTTTGAATTGTAAAGAAACTAGACGAGTAATTGCTAGACTTGACCAGCTAGTCAAAATTAAATATTCATTATTGTTTTAACGTATCGATTACAAACAACTCGAGAGTCCGACTGACTTAGTTTTTCATATAATAAATTATAATAAAAATGTACTTAATTTTCACACTTAACTGCAGTTATACAGTATCGATTGGAATCGATCGAAGATCAAAACTGGAAAAAATAGGAAGTGCTTATAAACGTAACCGTGTTATGCTAGTGCAATATATTTTAAATGTTGTATAAGAGTTGTGATACAGCGAAACAGTCTGTATGTGGATGACTATATGAAGCTCCTTTCCTGGGTAAAGCTGATTTGTAATGATATCGCCAACTGCCATTAGCTTTAAGGCATAGCTCATTAGATAAAACTTATTCGAGTTCCCGGCATTTGACAATGTTTACATTGAGATATCACTTACATTCAGGCAGCGTCGTATAATAGCGCAGGGGTAGGGGAGCCGACTGTTAACTCGACGGTTGAGTTTCAACTAACTGGTCTAGCCGCACTGAAGAGCTATGATACAGCGAAACAGTATGTAGGTGGATGACTATATATATATATATATATATATATATATATATATTATTTTAATTGATTATGTCGTCTGTCCTGTTACATTCTTTTTAGTTCCTCGGTCTAGTTGTATGGCTCACAGAAAACACACATCCCATTTCGAGTAGCTTAGCATCGCCTAATCTCTCTGTATTCATTAAAAAGTTCACATCCCTGACTTCCTTCTTTCCAAACCAAGATTTATAAGTCAGACTAATCCATGTCTATATCTTCTCCAGCGTTTGCCAAGCATTGGCGAGATTTACATGTCATATGAAGAGCATTACCGTTTCTGTTTGATTTATTAGATTTTCATAACGGTTCTTTTTTTTTATTCCACAGTTAATCTCATTCGTATGTTTGAAATACGTGACAACTAATAAACAGTCGAACTCGGTATACACTTCCGCCCAGTTTTTTATAAACTTATTTGTGTTTTCATTACGTCACATTTGGTAAAAAAAAACAGATTCAGTTTTAAAAAACAAATAACTTTTCCGAGTGAACTTACATTTTTATTTAAACGTTTATTTTTTCATTCTTTTAATCTTAAACCTATTTTAATTTTTCTATTTCGCATTGTATTTTCTCGTTATTCTCTTTCTTCTGTTTCATCTGATTTGCAGATACGTCTAGATGTTTTAATAACAGTCTCGCATCTGCTGTTTGTGTGTTGCGCGACAATTTTAAAATATTATTCTAGTCAGTCTATCAGGCTTAAGTTTCAAATAGCATTGTTATATGCTGAAAATATACAAATAAACAACTGTAAGATTTTTAAAAGAGCACACTTCATTCCACATAACCGTCTGACTCACACTGCACTCTTTCTTATTTTCAATCGTCTCATGGCTCTCCTCCCTTTCCTTCTTATTTTATTTTATACTTATTGGTCATTTCTATTCCTGTATTACTGTTATTTTTTAGACGGAAGTTAAAGTTATGCTTCATCCATCAGCGAATTCTTAGTCTTACTACCTCACTAAATATTGGTAGCGTAATATAATTTGAATCATACCGCGGATGCGTCTTTTCCAGACTGAACATGGTGGACAAAGGTGAGACAAATGGACTTTTAGCTTCAGGTTAGTCATTAACATTCTTACCAGATGACTTAGAAGAGGATCGGTCGATCTGTTGATCTGTCACGCTTCATTTTGAAATAGCATTTTTATCTCAAAACGCCCTAATTGAATGCACGTATCTTTATAATATCTCGTTGCTACTGTACGTGATCTAATTTCTGATCCAGCCTAATATGATAAAATATCATTCTCATGGATGTCTTATGTAGGTCTGTAGCTTTCTGCATATACACCATGGAAACATTTATTTATCAAAATCAGGTTTGGTTTTAGTTATTGAGTGTCTATGTTATGTAACATTGCGGGAAGGATACGCTTTGGCTACCTACAGATTTTCGGTGTCTTCTCCGTCGACAGAAGTATATTTCGACTATCTGAAATGTACGTTACTAGATGACCAGTAGAGAGTGGTGTCTCTTTATAGTCGATCTTTTCTTTACTTCTGATGATGGCAAACATATTCCTCTCTTTCCTGGTTGCTGTATTAACAGATGTGATATAAAAGAAAAAAAACTCAACACCACTGTTGCTAAATGCTTTTGCTGCTGTATTCTTTTACAGCATATTCTTAGGTTTCTAAATCGGGCGCCTCGGAAATGCGAATGAAGACCAAAGTCTCGAAGACAGCGTCGAAACACAGTCATACAGTCAGATAACGGACGATAAGAGATATATTTTTCTCTCGTCTTTTTCACGTCTTCATCTCAGAGTTTATGTCTGTGAAGTCTTATCTTTCTTTGTTTTGTCGACTTATTAATCTGAAAGAGCAGGAAAATACGCTACAACGTCATCCTCTCTGTGACTTACCTCCGTTTCTGATCCCCGCCCGTCCTTCGTTTTAGACAAGAAAGCAAAATGCACGTACACTTCTTAGATGCGGAGACGACTACTTGAACTTGGCTGAGTTTCATTTATTGTAACGTCAGTTCATGTATAAACAGGTTCGATCTTATTACGTAATCAATGATGAATAAGCGTGTTTTTTCAGCACACACCCCTTGCAGATTCCTTTTATTTTGCTTTACTAAAAGGATAAGTTACTTTTTTCTACTTATTATTTCTTACTAAGAGTTATAACACGAGTATTTCACAGCGATGTTGCCTTCAGTCTGAATGACAACCAATTTTACTCTATTCCTGTACTCACAGATTTTTCGA
>OY744521.1:9929120-9934120 GCA_963556195.1 Sepiola atlantica | reverse complement strand
ATATATATATATATATATATATATATATATGGTCATCCAGAGAAAATTGTTTTGCTGATCACGGCTCTTCAGTATGGCTAGACGAGCGAATGCTTCAAACTGAGATTGGAAACCAAATCGCTTTGTCAGCAGTCAGAACCTCTTACCCTCTACCCTTTTACCCTCGAAGTAAGCTAAACTATAATTGTTATATGTTTTAACATCTTCATGGTGCGTGTGTTCGGCTGCGTATGTGTGGGTCAATATGTAGATGTTTGTGTGATGATTGTAACGTGGGAAAACCGAGAACAAGTGTGAAACTTTCTTTCATATGTTTTCTTTCAATGGAATGCGTGGGTTCCTGTTTTACTAAAGTGTCGACCGGGTCCACCCATGGAGAGAATGCGATGACTATGTAAAGGAGCGGCTCGGTTTTAAAACAACAATCTAAAAGTCTATTTATTA
The DNA here is from genome assembly GCA_963556195.1 of Sepiola atlantica. NCBI lineage: Eukaryota > Metazoa > Mollusca > Cephalopoda > Sepiida > Sepiolidae > Sepiola > Sepiola atlantica. Next base: position 9,933,676 of record OY744521.1, on the reverse strand, counting down.
TATTTTTTTTTTAATTAAAAAAAAAGAAGAAAATTGCGATCTCCTGTTATGAAGTAAAACGCGCAATAGTATGCATCTCACAGGAGTCAAAATGTTATATTATGCGAATGTACATAAAAAGTCAATGTATCTTTATATTATAAAAGAAACTTTTTCATTAAATTTATATGCAAAATATTTATATGTATGAAAATAAAATAATTAAATTACAAAACATATTTAACGATTACAAATGTAGAAGTAATCGACCACACAATCAATTTGCACGATTGTAATGCGCTTGGTGAAAGTTACTTTATTTGCTGTTAAATATACTGCAAGATTACCAAACATACATTAAGTGTTTATAATATTAATTAATATTTTAGATGTTATGCAAATTTTCTGGTGGTAATTCTTCCAGGTGGTATCTCTTTAATTGGGGAATGGTAGGTTCATCGCCTGTCACCTGGAGCGCCGTCAATCTTGAGGAAATACAAATAGGACTGAGATAGATTTAAACTTGGGCATTAGTCCCAAATTGTTGCTCTGATCACTCCGCTATGTACATGAAATTATGTTACAACATGATGCATTCTAAAGACAACTGTTCATGCGTACTTCGCTCCTACCACTATGATAGTTATCCTTCACTCATGATCGAATGTCGAAGGGTCTGAGATAATTATTAAAGGTCACCATTTTTGTTGAGCCGCTGCAGCATCCCAGAATTACAAATACACTTTGCTCCATCTAGGGAGGGGGGGGGGAGATCGTCAAATGCTGTTGTCTTTCTTCCTCACGCGGGCAAAGTGAGACGCAAAGTCGGTTTGTCCGTGGAAGATATAGAACACTTTTAAACGAGGCAGTCTTGGAAGTGACAAAATTACAATTGACTATAGTCTAGAAGAATCTTTTTTCTTCTGAATGAGAACAAGACAGACACAAGACTTTGATCCCAGGCCGAAAGCCAATAATATTAAAGGTTTAGTAGTACTTCACTTACTGGGCCGAAAGGGGAGTCATGGTTCATTACTTAGCAGCATATCTGCCATCACTTGTGTGAAAATGCTTAGGAGAATGTGCTATTTTTCTCACTTGTCCTGGGTTCTGATGAAGCGCTGGATCTCTAAAAAAAACAAAACATTTTCTCATATATTTTCCGTTCGAAGATGTATGTAAGATACCAATACGCATTAATTCTCTTTGCTACTCGTATTAATGAACCTCTCACTTAAGGAAAGGACATGACACTGTTGACTATTAGATCACACACACTTTTTAATGTCAGGTTTTCTTTTACAATATTCGATCTCTTTTATACTCCCAAGTTATTGGGCACTGTAAGAGATGGAACCAGATAAAGGCACACATTCTCAGTTTGAAGTCAGCCTGTAGCCTTGGAAGGCTGTGTTAAGGCATTCTTGCAAACATTGGGCACAGCCCCACGAGGTCTTACTCCTGAGATGTATTTCACCTATCATGTGTTGTCATCAAATTTCTTCTAACTATGAATAAAATAGAAGTTCATCGTTTACAAATTATATTTTATGAGGTGGGTGTATGTAATTGAAACGCAATAGTTGATATGATTTAGGTGCATCATGTTAGATTCTGTGCAGTTCAATACAATACTGTTGGATTCTATTAGTGTTTATAGTGGCAGTGTAAAGTAGTAGTAGTAGTAGTAATAGTAGTAGTAGTAGTAGTAGTAGTAAGAGGAGGAGGAAAAGGAGGGGGTATTACTCGTATTAAGTGTCTAACATACATTCAAACACATGAAATTTGCCAAAGCATGTATAATGTGTCTTGCTAGTATTGTTTGCCAAACTAACGCTAGTTACCCATTGTTCGAGTGAAGACAAATTACCTTCAAGAAAAATAATTCAAATAAAATAAAATATTCTTTAAATAAGCTTTTCAAAATGTCGTTCCAGTTTACACTCATTTTATTGTTCATTTTATTAAATGTTCTATTGAATTACATATAAAAAACAATGTGCATTTATCAAAGTTACGTATAGGTGGGAAACACATACACAGACACACGAGGTCTTGTCTGGTAGTTTTATTGATACAGAGATTATGAACTGCTACTTTGAAGTAATGTTTAAAAATGTAGCAGAAACGAATAAAAAAAAGTGCGTACAATTTTATGTAGTTTTCCCTTATCTTATGTTGGATTTCAATAAATATTTGAGTAATGGTAAATGAAAACTAAGTCAATAAAACCGCATTAAAGTTACGTAAATACAGGAAACACAGTTATACATATAAGATGTTGTCTGATAAATAATGTATAGCTAGATGTAAATTGTTTTTTGTGATACATTTTAAGCGTTATCAAAATATTTTGAAACACCTACTGTTTTTTTAATGCGCAGCTGGACACAGAGAATAATAAGCGTGATATATCCAAAACAACACGTTAACAATCTTAGCCCCAATTAAATAGTTTTTCAAACATAAAATATACTTAGATCTTTCTTATAATACTCCACTAATTCTTTCATCGTCCATCTTTAATTTTACACTCTGACTTTACAAGCATTCATTTAGGAGAATTACATATTTAAAATTACGAATCGCTCGAAAAACCTATATTATCCACTCACGAACATTAGTCCAGTATACTAGTACTAAATCTACAGTGATACTATACGCCTAGAATTTACAATGGCGTGTGGAAAGTAAGTTACTATTATTGAGTGCTCGTAATTTATTACCGAAAATATAATTCTTAAAAGAAATGAATATGATAAGAAAGGTTATAGCATGGAGTTTTATTTGGAATTCAGTATTAGTGCTAGCATTCGCCACCGACTACTCAACCCGCTCTGCAACGGCGTCAACTGATATGACAAAAAATGCTATTAATATACATGTTGGTAGTTATAAACTGGAGAGATTTTGTTCGAAGATAATAATCTTTAACAGGAGATATAATTTCTCAGAAAAATGTGATCCGTTTGCTCACCCATTTAGTATTTGAATGTTAAAAAAGGTCAGTTCACAAAGCCAGTTAAACACTTGAAAATAAAACACTAACATCCAAAATTAGTCTCTCTCTTTCTCTATCTCTCTCTTCTTTTCTCCCTCTCTCTCTCTCTCTCTCTGGGTTAAATAGTATTAATACCTACGGTGATATTCCCTATTGCTGATAATAGACCATTATGCTATTTTGTTTAATAGTGAGTTGTATTACCTTTGACTGTAAAGAAACAGAAAGAGAAAAAGAGAGAGAGGGGTTGAAGTAACTAAAGCGAGAATAAACAGAGACTCGATAAAACAAGAGCAGTTAAACAACATAGAAAGAGAGAGGCTGCAAAAGGCCATATTGACACCTTGTAAGAGCTCGGCATGGTATTGCTATTTGAGGCTAATCATAACGATTAAAATGGATCTTTTTTTCAAGATAACTTAATCTCCAAACTGAGGAAGATTTTTACATGTATGTTGTATTATTTAAATATATAAAATAAAACCTCGTGGAAACACTTTAGTTAATTCAGCTTTTTTATAATAATAAATAACAGAGTTCTTATGAGAGAAAAGTAAGAATAGGGGGTAAACGCCAGTTACGATGCTGCCCTCTATTTTTTCCTTGGGTCCTTACATTCCGCGAACGATGTTTCTACCAAAAGCAGAAAATTTGCTGTGTTTTAATCGGCTGGTTTTAAATGCTTGTAATATGACGATCCTTAATCCTGTCAAAGTATTTTACTGCCAATCTTTTTATTTCAATAACATTGCAATCGATTGGTATTAGCATTAATTAATGTTGACCCCTTAAAAATATATACATTGTGAAATCATTTGATGCGGTTCCTAGGCAGACTGGGAAGCTGGTGACGAATGCTAGTGCCAATAGTAAATTCTAAATAACAGCAAATAATGTACGAATTATATTTCTAATAATAAATTACAAGCAGTTAATAATAGGAAGTTACGTCTGAAGCACTCTGTATATTTAAATAAATGGCGCTTAAACAGGTGTCTGTAACTCCGTTAGATAAAGAGAAAAACAATGAAACAGTGTGTGACGAGATTATGCAAGCACGAGGAAAGTATGAAATGATTAGAAGTATTCGTTATTGCATTTTAATATAATTAGACTGGATTAATATTTAGGAAAAATGGACAAACCGGACAGAAGTTTAAGTTATTACGGGCTCCCATACCTAAAATGAGAAATAATTTACATCACTAAATGCTTGTTAAAGGAGAGTAGGTAACTCTTTCTTCCAAGCGAGTTCGGGCTGAATATATTTATATAAACAATCTTGTGTATAAGTTTCCTTTCTGGGCGACGAATGCGGCCGAGAGGACAGCTGTTTGCTGGCGTGCCAATTTGTGAGTGTTCACTTCTGTGTCGCTGAAGATAAGTCAGGAATTTGAACTTCACTGACCGAATGAGGAGTGTCATTCTCTGATTAATTCTGAATGCTCTTTTTGTGTCGCGAGTCGAGAGACAACCGTCCTCAAGCGAATCCAAAACCTATCTCCAAAATAGAAGCATAGCCTATTTTTTTCCTTTTCAAAAGAAAAAAAAACACAGACTTGGATTCTATTAGCCC
>OY744521.1:9901620-9924120 GCA_963556195.1 Sepiola atlantica | reverse complement strand
TGTGTATGTGTGCATGTATGTATGCGTGTGCGTTCCCAATATAAAATGTTCAGAGAATCTACTTAAAAACGAAATATATGTAAAGTTTGATAGAAAAGCTAATTGAAGTGGTCCGGGATCTATAAGTGCTACCCTTAGGGATCTTTGGGGAAGAAACACTTTCAAAATTTCAAATACATCATATTTTGATGGAATGTCAATCATCTGTATGAAACTCTGTGGGGAAAACAATAAAAATATTCTCCCAAATTTCTACATACCATTCAATGTACCGAATATGTATGTGCGATTTCTAAGGGAGCTATGGCGGCAAACCCCCTTCAAACTTTAAATACGTCTATCCGATTTTAATAGTGTTTAAACTATATGTATAAGACCCTAATTCACGGAGTTCACCAAGATTATAGTTTCTTCCGGCGATATTAAAGGGAGAAACCGGGAGAGTAAACAAGAACATTAAGTGGTGTTATAAGCATAGTGAAGAGAGACATGGATGTTTCTAATTGAATCCCGTGTAACGCCGGATCTTCCTGCTAGTTTTATTTATGAAGTTCAGATGTCATCGGGTGCATGTCTGTCTACAAATCAGTTATCAATAGTTGATCCCCGGACAGAAAGATATTACATTCAGGACCAGCAGGTTCCTGCGGATTTTAAATTATTAAAGGATTTATTTCTATTATAATAATGTAGAAACATGAGTTTAATAATCATGTTAAAAGTTCACCAATTTAAATCTCTGGACCATTTTTCTATACAAATGTGTTATCTTTGTAAAAAATCGGTAAAATACATTAATTGCTTTATTTAACGAAACAGGGTCATTCATACCTTTCCCAAGTGTTATTAGTTATATTCAACATATTGGTACCAGGTAACGCTAGGTAGATCGTATCATAGGTTATTCGTTGACAAATAAACTCCAAAAAGTTTTAGTAAATGTTTTTCTTTAATCCATTATATTAATTATCTAATTAACTCATTTTTTTAGAAAATTATATTCTTTTTTTAAGATTTATAAAAGAAAGTTAGATTTATTGCTAGCAATACTCATCAATTTGACAAAACAATAACAACCACTCAATATAAAATAGGTTGTAATGCAATTTTGATATTTTACCAATAAATCGAATCAATTATCCTGCTATTTAAACAACAATAAAATGTCAAAATTATTTCATACATTATTCACGGTAAATAGGTATGTCTTACTGAACAGTGAGTGCAATAGTTGACATTTCTCTATAATTTTTTTTTCAAATATCGCGAACATAGATAACTATTTCTAGTTCTCTGTTTACTAGAGATTTCTAAAACAGGGGAGATAATCTACAACAGGATTGGTAACTTATTAACCTACTTCTTTTTCTTTTTTCCTTTTTCTTTTTTTTGTCCGCTGCATGAATAACTTCGTTACATCCCTTTCGCGGACACGTTTTCTTAAGTGCCAATCATTCGAACACTGAAGTTATTTTTATTTTGTTTTTATATTGATTTTACAATATTGTCTCTCCACTTCGTCTTAACTTGTTTAAAATTGGATACTTCTAAAGTCAAGCAAATCTCTGTTCTTGCACGTTTGGATGTATGTGAATCGTCTTCCGGATTTATTTGAGAGATGACCATAGAATAAATAAACGCGTGTCCTTTTAGATATTTCGAATGTATAACTAACGCCGTCATTAAACGATCTATTTTAGCGTACACAGAAGTCATTCATTAAGTATTTACTCCGATATGATATGCATACACATGAATGAAAACACATCCCTGTTATAAGGGCCATGAAGCATTTGTTGAATAGCTATGTGGGTGGCCAACAACCTATGTTTTTTCAAGTGATATATATAATTTGATTAGGGATCGCTTATATATATATATATATATATATATATATATATATATATATATATATATATATATATATATATATACAATACTATACTTGTTATCATATCTATGAATTACTATTTATATCTGTTTTAAATGCATATACATAAAACTGCATTCTTATTGGTTGAACTCTTTTATACGGAAAATAGTAGTTTTCACTTAGCAAAAAGATACTAATCTTCATAAAATAGAGTTATCTACACAACCGGTAGTGTTGAATATACAGACAATTAAGACAAGCGTTAAATATGTGTTACTCTGACACCGTAAATAACTTGGGGATCAGATTCCGGATCTAAGCGTGAAAATGCTTGCCATAGCTAACCTCACTGATGAGCTATGATACGGCGACATAGCTGTCTGGGAATGAATATATATCTATTACTACGGAGCTGCTTTGCTGCTCGTCTCATGAACTTTTATTTTTAAATTTTTGTTGGCTTTTATACGTTGTAACTCATTACTAAAAATAGGTATACATTAATTTTACACTAATAAAATATATTTGTAAATTCAAAAACATTGTAAAAAAGCGAACTTTTTACGAACAAACTAATTATAAGAGAATGTTGATTCTGAACCAAAGGTAATAGTTTTTTTATTAATTGAATGAGTATAATAAACGAATTGACAAGTTGTTACTTGCGCTTTGAGGGTTGTTTAAAATGATATAAATGTGTCAACCTGATGTTCTTACTAGCATAAATGTGTACTATCTAATGATGGACATTGCTACTACAACCTCGATCAGCACCATCTACGTACACACCTGTTGGAAATATCATTTTCAGATGCGTCCATTCGTCTTCGTAAGCGACAATGACCATTCATTGCTTTCTAACGTTCATTTTGTTTACGAATGGTTAAGTAGATTGGGAACAAAGTGTCAGTTGAATGATGAATAATATTATGATAGGATTAAAAATAATGAATGGATTTTACAAAATTTGTAGACATACAAGGACAGTTTATGACAAATGTTTATTGACATTGAATTTGACCATATTTTAGCTTTCAGAGAAGCAATTTTGCGCCAACGTGTTTCAACGATGAAACATTCTTCAAAATAATCTTTTTATGGACATTCCACGTGCCTAACATCACACGGTAGAAGGAATGAAAAGTCTGTGCAGTGGTGGTAGAGGCGAGTTTATGCTGTGAAAACTTGACAAAGAGAGACCAGAGATTTAAGATTTGAGAAAGTGAACAATGAATTATTGATTGTCTTGACGTGTACATTTCTTTCAATCGGTTAATATAAAAAATAAACAACGCTCTCTTTTTACTAGATAAGGATTGTTGAGTATTAAATTACACTACACTATGGTAAGAATTATGAGCGAGATAGTGTAACCATCTTGATATGGGTTATTTTATGTTATGTGTATACCAGGAAAAGCCTCGCCATTTGTTGTATAACAAATCTCTGCCATACATCACGGTATTCAGAATATGAGTAGATTATTTTATTGTCATAATATATGTAGTTTAGCGAACTAATATATACAGATTTTGCGAATGTATAGTTGTCAAGGCTTGCAGATTACACCTAATTATAAGGTGTAATCTGCAAGCCTTGACAACTATACATTCGCAACATCTGTATATTTGTACGGTTCTCCACTGACTGGAACCATACATATTCCTATTGTCAGAAATGATTTTCCGCTAAGCTGAGATATTCTCTTTGCCGAAGGATCCAGTTTCCGATGCTCGTCTCAGGGACAACAAGTACCCATATAGAATAGAGAGATTGTTGGTCAAGTTCTATGCGCATAGATATTGACAGATTAAACACGTGAAAAGTGTGGCTCTTTATAACACATGGACGGCCATTCCCTATAGAGCGGATGTATTTTCGCATCGCATACATACCAGCCGGAGATGCCACGAATGAACCGTTTCGGAAAGAGCCTACTCCCCTTTAGCATATTTATATATGTGAATCCTTAAACGAAAATAGGCATATTGCCGACCTATAATCTAAAAATAGATATGTTTCCCTCTCAGTGAATATGCAAAATAATGCTTCGTTTTCCTGACCTTGAAGTAAAAGGAATGTCGCAAGCAAAAATTAAAAAAAAATGTTTAAGTCATTTTGATGAATATAGATAAGTAATCAACAGTTATTACGTAGTGTCACGGCATTGATATGAAATGCTAGTAAAAGTTCAAACCAAGATTCTGCAAAGAAAATCAACTTATGCTAAATTTAGCGTACATCGATCAAATAAATTTAAATACAGTGCCAGCTAGTTTGTATATATGTTATGCTATTGATCTGATGTCATCACTGAATTACAAGCTATTATGAAATTTAGGAGGTATTTAAAATATACAAATTCAATGGTTATCGATATAATCAAGTCAGTCAATAATCTAAAGACATGTACAAGAATCTGTTTCTTAAGGTGAGGACATATTAATTGAATTTGCAAATCGCGAACAATTTCTATTTCAAACATCGATTAATCGACATTTAAGCACATATATATATATATATATATATATATATATATATATATATATATATATACATGTTTAATAAGCAGAAGTTTGCACTCCTGTGTAATTAAACATGTATAAAAGAAAGAATGCTGCCTAATTATACATATATATATATATATATATAATGTATTGTTATGTAATTATTTTTATTGGTGATTGCAGTCTTCATGTACTTTTGCTCACAACTACTTCGCTTGTCTCACTTCCTAAGTAATTAAGATGCAGAAAATTACATTATTATACGTCCCTTACTTTATAAGACGTATTTTTCGTTAATATATATATTTTTTATTAAGTTCATACGTACATAAAAGTAATCTGTGGGGACGTGTTTCTGGCTCACGCATATATATATATATATATATATATATATATATATATATATATATATATATATATATATGCAAACATGGTTAAAATTAACAGAATTCTTCAGTTTTATTATACCTTTTATATTTTTTCAATTTTTCCAGTGGTTTTTCCTGTATTAAAATCCAAAAAAAAATGTTCTCTAGGTTTCAAGAACGTTTTTAATTCTTCGTCGAATCAGCCTCAGGTGTCAAAAGCAAATGAATAAAAAAGCTGGAGAAGGAAATTAATTTTTTTAAAAGACGGCGGCTAAACGCGCTGAGAACGTTTTTCGCATTGTTCCATGAAGTCGTTGACGATTTTAATTCAACAACGCTGGATTGCATAAAAGAACAAAATTAAATTACGTTAAGCATTTTAAAATGTTACAACTGGTTTCATATGTGATGTTATTAATTTGCAGATGTTATTAATTTGCAGGACATTTGCAGATATTCCATAGATAACAAGTTTGTGGAGCAAGGCATCGTACCAAACACTATCGATGGTCTTTATAGATGTATACATATTGAGATATATATATATATATATATATATATATATATATATATATATATATATATATATATATATATATATATATATATATATATATATATATATATATATATCGCCGTAGAAGCGAAGCACCTGTCTACAGATTCATTGACCATGTGCGATATCACAGTAAGTACGTTAGCTGTACGGCTTATACGGTACAAATCACGTTGATACACCGGTTCCCGTTAGATCACCGAAGTTAAGCAACGTTGAGCCTGGCCAGTATTAAATGGGTGACCATTTGGGACTACCAGGTGCTGTATGTGCTCTCTGTTTATCTCGGCATTGTTTCCAGTCGTCTTGAACTGCTTGCCATTGGAATCAAGCAGTGCCGACTCAGGAGAGGTGTTGTTTGGGATTGCGCAACCCTTGCTTCATAATTACACGCGCAGCCAGCCCCTTATAGGGGTATCCATAATCTATCTAGACTGAACGGAGGGCCTAAAAATGCTTCTGATAGGACAGATTCCTTGGAAACCACTTCAAGGTTGAGCTCTCCGGATTATCAGGCTGCCGAGGTATAACTTTTTAGCACTCTTATAAATAACATATTAAGAATTACAGAGAAATAGAATTACTCAATTCAGCTCCAAATACACTAACGCCATCTCCCTTTGTCAGAAAAATCTCTCACGAAAAGGTATGAGAAGTTAGATATTAGAAGTTAGAGCTACGTGGCTGCCGAAAACGCATCCACAATGCGGGTTCTGTTCGCCATTCTGCTTGTCGAACATATAAATCCATGCCAAAAAAATAACAACGAAGTATAAGTTTTTTCTTGACCTTTCTAGATAATTTGGAGATACGTTCCCCTCCCATAGACTAAAAAACAGTAAGTAAAACAAGACGGAGGGGACAACTTTTCTCTCTCTTTTTTTCTTCTCTTATTAATTTTAGATTCTTAATAAACCTGAATAATTGCATTTAAATATGTCGTTTACAAATTTCCCGATGAGAATAAGGTTTTAATTAATTAATCTTGTTTCAAACTGAAAAAGAAAAAACGGCTGCAAAGGTACACTTTCTTTTGACATTTTACACATATTCATTTTAAAATGCGAAATAGCCGGAATCGTAGTAATTTACTTATTATACGTATATATATACATCTTAGTCACTTTAAGCGTGTTATATATTAGAAAAGTGCAACCCACGATAAAAAAAAATCGCATTTACGATCGGCATTAATGCTCTTTCCGTATTTAACAATTAACACTTAAGGAAAAGAAAAAAAATCTATACATATGTAAATCAATAAAACATAAATAAATTAAAGAATGAAGAAGAAAAAAGCTATAAAAATGGAAGCGGAAAAAAACCCATATTAGCTAAAGTCAACCTTCTGAAAATTGACGAGACGTCCGAAAGCGCTCGAGATTTGACCCAAACCATAACGATTGTGCTATACTGCACCAGCTACAACCACACGATCGTAAAATCGCTCGAGAAGTCGAACGACTAACCAAGAAAATCTCAAAAAAGCAGAACTCTGTGGATTTTAATTAAGCCTGTCTTAATATATATATATATATATATATATATATATATATATATATATATATATACATATAGTAACTCAGGTAGGGTAAAAATCCACAGGGTAGAAATCTAAAGGGAATCAAACCGGGCTTATTAAAGAGTGCTCAATAAAATATAGGGCTGTATTATGAATGTTTTTTTATTCAAACATGTACAAAGTCTGCTACACTGGCATGTTGATGTTATCGATCTACAGCGATTTCACCGACCGGGTTGGATCACAAAACAACCTTCTGCGTGGGGAGAATTCAGCTCTTCATAGCTGTAGATCGATAACATCAACATGCCAGTGTAGCAGATTTTGTGCATGTTTGAATAACAAACCATTCATATATATATATATATATATATATATATATATATATATATATATATATATATATATATATATATATATATATACAAGCAGATAACAGTTCTAGGATTGCTAAGCAATATCTATATAATTTTGAATTTACCATTTTCATACTTAGAGATATATAAGATACAAATACCCATCCTATAAGTGGCGAGCGTATATTATTTTTACATCTTACGTTATTTTCCACTTATGTCATGAAACGTGTTTTATATTTGTCTTCTTAATTTACTCAACGAAATTTGTTATCGGAAACAAAAGGGTATTTTATTTTATTCATCTTCTGAAAGACGCTTAGACCGCTACAAACATTTATTATGATAAATTGCCTGCAGAAATATAGATGTATATATTTTTGGGTTTACACCACTAAAATGTTACTGGCGGCGTTACTAAAATGTTGTCTATAATAATAATAATATATATATATATATATATATATATATATACATATATATATATATGTATATATATATATTCATATATATATTTATATATGTATATATATATATATTCATATATATATATGTATATATATATATTCATATATATATATATATATATTCATATATATATATATGTATATATTCATATATATATATATATATCTTCTGTCAACTGTTTTGTATACGTATATATATATACATATATACATATATATATATATATATATGTATATATATATATTTATATATATATATATATATATATATATATATATTATACAAATATATTCATGGCAATTAAGTTACACAGAGACTCCCGCGTTTCATCCCCGGGGGAATTTTCACGCTAAATAACATGGAGTTAGTTTTGCCGGGTGTTTTTATATACACGGCTAGCTAGTTAACCAATCAGATTCTTTGTTGTTCTCGTAGCCAATTGTTGGGCTTCTCAGGAAAAAAGGTCCCGTTAGATTTACTATTTTCTGTTATATTGTTCTGTTTTTTTTATAGAATGGCTTATATAATGTTTCTGTGTTGGGTCAATATAATGGGTGACCTTATTTTAACACGTGGTTCCATTTTTAGGTTTTAGTTTTTATGTTGTTAGATTTTAGTTTAGTTGAGATTTGTTACTTATTTGTTTGTTTATTTATTTATGTATTGTTAGCCTAAAGTAAATTTTATTTTGTGCAAGCAGCTGTTTCCTATCTCATTTCTACAGTTTTGTAGATTTAGGGTTTATTTAGCGTTTAGGATTTCAGATTTCTCATTCAGACATGATCTACACGGGTCGTCTAAATTTCTACATCTGATGGCCTGTCGTATAATTTTCTATTCAATTATTTAAAAAAAAATAATTTTTACATAGTTCACCCCAAACCACGCACGACGCCACTGTAGACGTAAGGGACTATTAAGAAAAAAGGGAAAGTTTTTTTTTGGGGGGGGGGGATCAACCTAAATTGGGAGCTGCGCAGCGAGATGTCTGTTTAAATTAGTTTAAAATTTCTGCATGCCAGTACTGTCGTGAAACAGGGAGGGAGTTCCAGAGGCCAGCAGCACGAGGAAAGAAGCCATTGGGGTAGAAAGCTCTCCGGCATCTGGGGGCATCCACAGTGAATGGATGGGATTTAGCTGATTGTCGAGTTGGTCTAGTGAATTTACGTCGAGGGGGCACCAGAGCAGTAAGTTCCTCGGAGCACTATCCATTGAAGTATTTGTAAAACAAGCACGATGATGCTACATTGCGGCGATGGGACAGGGACTGGAGATTGTTTGACAGTGAGGGACCTATTAGGTTGGCGACTCTTTTTTCGACCTTGTCAAGGAGGAAGAGATTAGTAGATGATGCTCCAGACCAGATGTGGCAACAATACTCCATGCATGGTCGGATGGTGGCTGTGTAGAGATACAATATAATGTCAGGTGTGAGGAGTTTACTAACACGGTAGAGGGAGCCCAACTTTTTTTACTGCAGCCTTGGCGATGTCTTCTATGTATTTGTTTCAAATTCATGTTACCTGTGAAGGTTAGGGCGAGGAGTTTTAATGCTGAACTCTCTTAGGTAGGGTGTTATTTGCCATGACAATCGGTGGTTGAAGAGGTTTCTTGTAGTTATTGAAGGAAGGTGAGCGTCCATTTTCTTTGAGCTCCCGATAGTGGTTTGCTAGTGCTGTTTTAATTTGACGTTCTCTGTTTTTAACTGTGCTTTTATGGTAATAATATTTTGTTTTAAAATCTGAGGAGGTCATACCCAGGTAGTACTTTTTGTTGTTCTGTATTTCCTGTGCAAATATTGTAGCTTGATAAAAAATACTTTTGGTTATGCATTTATTTTGTAGTCGACAAAAGTGTACGATTAATGCAGTTACATCTTTTCTCTTCATTGCTAACTTTTTCATTTCTATTCGGGTGATTGCTATTAGGGGTTTGTTTATTTCTATTTGTAGTGTTTATATTTTTGTTCTTTTTAGAAACAGGATATAGGCCACTCTAAATAAAACAAAACAATAGAACAAGAAATAGGAAGAAAAACTAACTGGGCCTTTATTCCTGAGAAGCCCAACGATTGGCTAAGATAACAACAAAGAATCTGATTGGTTAACTAGCTAGTCGTGTATATAAAAACACTCGGCAAAACAAACTCAATGCATTTTTGCCTAAAGATTCCCCCGGGGATGAAACGCAGGAGTTTCTGTGTAGCTGTATTGCCATAAATATATTTTCATGACTTACTACCTAGCTCTACTTACGTATCGAGCACTGTTGAAGTAAATACTAAAAATTAATACATAAACAATTATATCACCTTATAAAATGTTATGTGGATACATGAAATAGTAATATATACACACACATATACATATATATATATATATATATATATATATATATATATAGATAGATAGATAGATAGATAGATAGATACAGACGATTATACCCAACTTTATATATACACTTTTTCCAATCACAATGAAAGTAGAAAATATGGATTTAAAACAAACGTTATGCAAACGTTATGTTTTTGTGATTTTAAAGACGTTAATATTATAAAATTTAGTGATATATACATGAGATGGTACAATTCTTAAAGTTACAACTCATTTAACAGTCCCCAACATTACAGCGTGTTTAAATGGATCGACCGTAATCGAGGGCGACTTGAAGGCTCCCTTTCCATTGGCTACTCCACCGTAATATAGGGAAGGGCGACACTAAATTCATTGTATTGCAGCACTTTCACTTGATTATCGCATTATAATCCTGAGTGTTAGGCAAAGAAGCATCAAGTTGCGAAAACTAGGATGATTATTCCAGATGGGTCGCTAAGTGCTTTAAATGAGACTAGTGACTAATGTCTGAATAGTTAGAAGCAACGACTGCCAACTATATGATCGGCTTTACATCCTGGTTTGAAAAATATTCCTGTCTAGCCACACATTATGCTGTCTACACACACACACACACACACACACGCACACACACACACACACATATATATATATATATATATATATATAAATTATATGGGTATACACATATATAGTATATATATATACATATAGTATATATATATATAGATATATATATATGTGTGTGTGTGTGTGTGTATGTGTAGTCATACATATAGCCGTATTAGTTGATATATTCAAACGTGTGTATATGTATTTATATTATTAGTTTTTTATATATAACTATGGATGGTTGTGTACTTGAATACCTCGTCATCAAAATCATTTTAAGCATCCGATTTGTCAAAATAAATCCATGGAAATTAGATTTCAATTTTTTAGACTAATAATAAATTAATATAGACATCATTTTGAAGCCTGTCTAATATTTCAAGCTCGCCTGCGAAACCCAGTTTGACATATGGTATCACAGATCAATCAATTTGGCACTAAAATACTTTTTGTTTATATTTTGTTCTCAGGGATTGGGTACAAATATGTATTTGTATGTTGTGCACTTCTGGAAGATCCGTCGCGTTGACTTGGACTGCGGTCAAAGAAATGGCAATTGTTTAAGTATGTCTGCCACAACACTTATAATATAGGTTGCCCCTATAAAAATTCCACTCAGTGTATCGTTAATAAAATCAACAATATTTTTTGCAGTCCAATTATATTTTGTACAAATAAACTTCACTCTATACCTGACGTGACGGCAAATATTTAATCATGGATTTACAACAGGTTTTTTAATTATTCGTCCGCCTAGATACGATGTGCAATATTGTTAATACGAAGGACACATTCGCCTCTTGAGACGTCTTTGATTTAGGCGTTCATGATCCTCTCTTCTTCAGAAATAATTTGAGGAAATAACCCCTAGACATGAAGCTCTAACGGGTTTAATGTTCGGTGGGTGTGAATCCCATTCAAGCTTGCATCTCTTATTGATGAGATGATCAGCAAATTGTGCACGCATATAATTAAACTGTTATAAAGCAAAGGTTGCTTTGCATTCATGTCTGAAACTTGGTAAACAACCCAAGCATAGACCTAAGTTCATTTGTACAAAACTTAGGATGACAGCCAAAACCTACTCCTTAATTCTCAGTAGCCCTTTACGTCTACAGTGGCAACCTGCCTTGTTTGGCGTAGACTATGTTTAAAAAATATGGTTGAAATAAAGAAAGGGGTGTAAATGTACGATTATTTCAATCTTTTATTTCTGGTGCTTAGCTGAATCATCCATTTGGCTTTACAAAATAATTACGATAAGACTGATTTTAAAAAACATAATAGTTAAATAATAATGATATACGGGTAAGCGGGAAATGTGATTAAAATCGATAATGGCGTAGATCGAGAATGAGATGTAAATTGATTGAAATCGATAATAGCTTTAATCTAATCGATTATGAGATGTAAATCGTTGCTTGAATCGTTTTATTGTCATTAAAACAAGCGGTTTTCTTCGTGATCGACTGATGCTTCTAGCAAATCGGAAGCGATCTCCAATTTAATTCACCTCAATGGTTGTGATAAGCAAGTGTAATGGCCATTCGTAGTTCATAAGATGTGAAAAGAAAATTATTGTTTATCTGTCATGAGACGTCACTTAAAAAGAAAATGTATTATTCTCACTATAGAAATTAAATGATCGTCAATTTTCGGAAATATAACTAAATTCAAAGCGTCCATTAATAATATGAAATGTCAAGACTTTTTCTTCAGATCTTTTTGTTGTTTATTAATATAATCGTTTAATTAATAAAACTATCGCTTATGTGTGTGTGGTTCTATCCTATGCATACATCTGATAAATAATTATTTAATGTTTTATTTTATTTACTATTATTTTAATATTTATTAATATAAAAAAGAAAATAATATAATTTTTTTTATTGTAGACGTGACCAGCATCTTATCATGTAAACTTGAATGCGTGTTTTTTATTCGTTTCGGCTCGTTTGTTATTTGAGACTGCCAAGTAGAATTTTATATCTTCATTAATGAAACTGTCAGAAAAGATCACTTTCCCGCCTATAAATAACTTTGGTGAATACATATTGAATTAATGTTTTGATTAATGATTACTCGAATATTTATTGAGATCAAAAGTTTTTTTTTTTTAATGAAACGAAGTGTTTGATCCTATTGAAAATAATCGCTGTATTTTTCTTATTTGTTTTACTGATAACTTCTAAACTGACATATGGACTCACTGTAAGTTTCGAGAAGAGACGAAAAATTTTGGACAGGATTCCACCAACTTCACCGAAATCTGCAAAACCTTCATAAAATGTTACATTGATAACAAACGGTAGTCAGATGGAGCAACGTTTGGACTTCAGGCGGATGCGGCAACCACTCCGCATTGTCTAATTATTTTAACATAGCACGCGAACCTTTACTTAACCTGATATTACTCGGGTGGACGAATGCTGCAACTAGTAGAAAAATTAAACTAAATACACTTACAATACAGTCTTAGTACAAATAGTTTTAGTACAAATAAACTTCGGTCAATGTTTGACTTGTCCATCAAATTTAATTTATTCATGTCTAACAGTCTTTGTTTTATCGCCACGCAATGGTATTAGGGGACACTTTGGTGATCGTCTTATCAGTATAAGGTGTAATCTGGAACGGGTTTCAAACACATCCGGACTTAACTACCCAGACCTTTATCTATACGCTTATCTGAAAGATAATGTCTATCAGAAGAATCTTCAGATTATTCCTAGAAATGATGAGCCCCATCAGAGCCCAGACCAGGGCAGTTGCAGTGACAATAGAGGAATGTGTCAGAATTAGTGACAATTTTGCACATCGTATGCAGGGGTATTTATTATTTAACGACAATGAAACAAAAAATGTTGGGCATTTATGAATGAAACAAGTCAGACATAGACTGAAGTTTGTCTCGATATGTTTCGCTCATAAACGTATTGCAACATGGTTATTTTACACACATAAGTGAGATAGTTATGTCGCACCGTCTAGATTGTTTGGAAGCTAAGTACATTTTACTTATTGAGTTAAATAACGATACAAATTGCAAGTGACACCTGATTATTATAATAAAGTTAAAACAGGTTATTTCTTACGTTTATGGTTTTTATATGATTGTCTTTTGTGGCATATCCGTTAACCGGTAATGTATGTTTAAAATTTAAAAGTCGATTATAATTCGTCCAGGTTTATGTGAAACACAGACAGGACATTCGTAAGTAGATACCATTATATAAAACAGATGTTTATTTAAACTATTAATTAATAAAATTATACAATAACCTACTAACACGTATTTACTAATACTTAATATACATCGACTTTGTGTTTTTAATGCAAGGACCCTTTTAATCCTGCTGGTGATCAGTGCACGAATATTAGTAATTATTTCCATGTTTCACACAATAATATCAAAAAGGTCTGCTTTTGAAGGTGGTTTCATATTTTTTTCGGAGGTCTCGTTCTAATATGGCGAAAGATGTTCGATAGGGTTCAGATCTGGCGACTGATTTCGCAACGGAATTTGTTTAATAACAATTTGGTTCAACTAATCTAATGCGTTTTAAGTAGTGTGGCAAGAGGCAATATCTTTTATAAATGAGGGCTAATGTTTCATGAATCAACCACTTAAAATATTGGGAAGAGCCCTTCATGCAATGTGAAATCATATCAACCACCACTAGCTTCGAAGAACCATTACTTTAAATAACATCTCATGGCATAAAAAATAAACGCAATAGATTGATGTCAAATTTGATGACAGAGTCTCTAAACCAACACTCGACCACTGTTTGAAATGAAACAAATGACTACACATAGAATATTACAGCATTAAAAAGACAAATTATTTCACCAGACCAAACATCCTCTATTTGATATTAGTTTGATGAAGAATTCATTTTTACCTTACAACTCTGCTATATGAGCTTACATTGTGAATATATCTCACAGCTTGTCTGGGACTGTGTATCAACTTTTCTGCTATGTTAACTAACCAACAACGAAGATTATATTCGACATATCTCTTTATAAGGCGCATCGTTTCTGGAAGGTTAGAACGAGATGTTGTGCATACCTTACACTCTTTATTCAATTATACAAATATTCTATTTACAATGGCGTTCTAACTACACAAGAATATTCAACCTTCATCGTATTTATAATCGTTATATTTCATGGCAATACGTACTCGTAGTAAACTTAAGGTTTTAGAAAGGGCCAATATTTGTCATTAAAAAGATAAAATCGCACAAATCTAATAACGGTAAGAAGACATTCATTGATTATGAAACCCATACATATTACTACTTTATAAAAACAATACATATTACTACTTTATAAAAACAATACATATTACTACTTTATAAAAACAATACATATTACTACTTGATGATAACCATACATATTACTACTTGATGAAAACCATACATATTACTACTTGATGAAAACCATACGTATTACTACTTTAATCTTAATTTGATGATGTGATATATTTGTATAAAGAAATGCTGTTGCAAACTTTGCTTAAGCAATTCAACCTTTTAATTAAGATCTGGTACATTTTTTTGAAATATGTGAATATATTCCCAAAAAGAACCAGATAATTCTTTAGATAGTAACAATAATAAATTCAATCTGTCAAAGACAACCGAATAGTAGGCAGTGCCGTCAAAGCCGAAAAGACGGTGACGTTAATTCCGCTTCTTTTTTTGTCTCTTTTTCTGTTGGATTTGTCCCGCTGATTACGTATTCTTTACGTTTGGCGTGGAAGTGGTCTGAAGCTTCGTCTGTCTTATCACCGTAATGCTGTATCCTTGTACGTGTTTTACAAGTACTTCAATGGAATGTTCTCTAACGAAGTTGCTGCGCTTGTGCTTCCTTGATGTAAATACTCCCTATTAATCCAACAATCAGGATAATCCAACCCTTTTTACTATAAAGGTCCCCAGATGCTAGAAAGCGTTCTTCTCTGGTAGCATCTTTCCTCGAACAGCTTGCTTTTAGAATTTCCTTCTTGCTACCTGTTTTCTCGACTGTACCAACATACAGGAATGTGATGTGAACAGGCGTCTCTCGTCACAATTCCCACGTGGGATGCTCCTATGAATCTGGACCTAATTCTCAGTAACTTTGTACGTCTCAGTGGCAATGTACCTTATTCCAAGTGAACATAATGAAAATAAAATAAATAAATTATATAAAATATGCGAGCCTTGTCAAAAGGTGTCGCTGTCTCTTGAAAGTTTTTATTTCAAGTCGACCAACGTTAGGGTATCATCTAAGATGGTTTACTGTAAGAATCAACGTACTCTTGCACGATCAGCGATCATAATTATCATCACTTCAGTAAAAGCGTGGGAGCAATTTGCACTTGGCCACCATTCACTTATACAATGCTTAGAAAGACATCGACCGTTTTCAGATATGCCATCACTCACGATATCGTCTATTCCCCTTTCTTCATAGTACGACAGTATTACACTCATATAGTGTCGCACTCCTTGTCTTCGTGGGAATGGCCTATTCACCTTGTAATCTCATCGGTCAGATCAGTGGTTATCATTGAACGCCACTTGGGCGTTCAATGATGAACACAGCCCACATTTAGCTCAGTCTTGTGTTATATTCAACCTTATTAAGGAGGCAGTAAATACAAGGAGTAAAACAATGACAAGAAAAATGTATTACTTATCAACGCTGATCCAAAAAATCACGTATTGTTTTAATGGAAATCGTTTCAGACAAGGCATGAAGCCGCTTGATCTAAAGAGCTAACAAAAGTAAAATATGATTATCGCAAATACAGGGGATGCCCATTGGCCTTACTCTTGAAAATACCAAGTTTATAGGTAGGAGGAAAACAGTGAACAGGGCGAGTATTCCGAAGGCCTTCAATTCTTAGAAAAAGCTACTAGACTAGGAAGCAGTATTACAATGAGGAATCAAAATAGCGAATCTATGTAAACCACTAGACTAACGATTCAAACGAGCTGGAACTAAAGAAGCGATGAATAGATCACACAATTCTGAAAAACACATGACATTATAGTATTTATAGAAAAGACTGAGACTAGCAACAACACGTCTGTGGGAGAGAGTGTTAAAAGGAAGAAAGGGTGGGGCGAATCAAATCACAGGTACGTTTCTGCACCTTATCAAGAAGCCTCAAATGGGACAGAGATTCCCTAGTCAAAATAGGACAACAGTACTCCATACATAGTCTGATAGTAAGTGTGTAGAGATAGAGAATAGCCTCAGGTGTGAGAAAGTGTTTGGAGCGATAGAGAGAACCGAATTTAAGAGATGCAGAAAGTTCAATGGATCTTATGTATGCACTCTTAACAATATTTGATAAGAGAGAAAGACTAAGAATGTTAGAGTCGATTTCGTTTCGAAAGCATCATCACATGAACTATAAAAACTTAAAGCTTGTAATATTTAAGAATTAAAAGTTTTTAGAATTACAAGTTTCTTTCATCGATTTGTCGCTAATATTGAATGGAATTTATGAAATTATTTTTCTTTTTCGTATCACGCTCTTATTCATATCTTGCAATGGAAAGACGAAAGAACCTTTTTAATTTCTTTGAAAGCTACAGGGAAAGAGAGACTGTGAAAGAGAAGAGAGAGAAGGTTAACTTTCAAAGAAAAAAACAATAAAACTGAAACCAGAATGTGGCTGAAAACACTTCGGCATTTTGATAAAATGTCAAAAGTTGAGTTTTATAAGTGAGGCAAACGAGGCAACGAGATATTTGACAGTTTGTGTAAACAGGACTGCAACATTTCCACATGACCAGAAAAACAAACAATAATCGTTTTGGCAAGCCAGTTCAGGCAAAAAACAAAAATTGTTATCAATTATGGGAAATAATTGAATACAGAATTCTGAGTCTCATTCTTGCACGCATCCTGTTACTTATATATATATATATATATATATATATATATATATATATATATATATATATATATATATATGAATATATATATATAATTAGAGTGAGAAGAGTGAGCAAGCGGGGGATATAAGTCATGATAATATAAAACGAATTTTATATGGCAAATCTGTTCTAAAATCCTGTAATTTACAAAATAAATAAATATTACGCTCTGGTATCAAATTTATTTTAAAAAATAATTGAGCACCATGCTTGGTTTTCTTCCCACCAACCAACTTTTAAATCATGTTTTACCTATAGACGACATCGTTTCGATCTTATAGCTCTCTTCAGTGCTATATATATGATGTAGGTAGTTAAGGCTTCCATGTAAACAAAAAAGCAAGATTCTCCATGTAGCTGATATCATGTGGGTTCACGAGACAAAAGAGTGATGGTCGTCCCGTGTGTTTTTCATCAGGGATTTAACCCAGATCGTTACGATTACAGAATATAATATTGTTATTTCTGTGCGAGTACAAGAGTCCACTTATGCAAATGAACATTGTTTTGAATGAGCCAATTTTCGTTGAAATAAAAAGCATAGAAACTTTCCACCCGGCGTGACGTTAAAATTAACGTGACGAGTTGAGACCACGTCGAGTGTTTAGTTAGAAAAAAGGAGAAAGAAATTCAATTAATGTTTTGTCTCGGGTTACTCGATTGACGAGAGTCGCGTTATGGAGAATTATTAATTACAATTCTAGAGTCGGATTTTTTTGTATAGTAAGCATTATCGTGTTTGGAGAATTGTTAATACTATTCCTGGGTCGGTATTTTGATGTTTTTTCGTGTGTGTGCGTTTCTTTAAACTATCACTTCTACAAGCTATTTCGGTATTTTTCTTAGCTTTTTTGTGACATGATGGTGGATGAAAAGTTCAACTTGGAACTCTTTCTTAAGTTTGACGTATTAACGTCTGTGGTGGACTGGATTGAGAGAGTGGAGCAAACCTGTCAATTGTGTGGAGTCAAGCCGGTCGAGTTGGTCATCCCCCTTGCGACGAACGGGAGGCGATCCGTATGTCTCTCAGCAGCTGCGCTATACATGCAATGGACTCCTGAACAGTATATGAACGGTTTATCACCCAAAAACTATTGGCCGGCAAGACAGTGGATGTCTTGTTTGTAGCATTAAATAATCTAATCGTTCTGTCTGTAGTATTTCTGAACAAACTTACGTATACGCATTTGTTGCCGAACATCCATAAGAATAGAAACAACGGCGATTGACCAGTTGCTTGAGCGCGCCCGAGTAATCATCAGGGATGGAGCAAAACTTTGGTAGCACGTTGTTATGGCCGCTCCGTTAGCCCAAAGTGACCGTAGAAATCTGCAGACGCAAGACCCACATGCCAAATTTAATTAATTATGCTGTTGGCGGAATGGTTGAATTGAAATTAATTGCATGGACAAAAGATGGAGGCATATACGGTGCTTCCAGTGTGGCGATATTTGACACATGGCCTCAAACTGTCCGCGAAACGATATGTCAGCGCCGCTCTGTTCCCAGGACAGAATGTAAACGAGGCGCAACCAATCATCCAGGTTCAAGCAAAGAAATGCTTTCCTCAGCGGTACTGGATAAGGTTGCTCCCATACTATAGTAAGCGCAATGTTATGCCGTAGGATCATGAAAATAACGACAATAAATGATGAGCCACAGGCGTGTTGTGGAGTAGCATTGGTAGGGACTCTAGTGTATCCGCTAAGGTCAATATCCTGGTGACAGAGAAAGACAGACTACGCTTTGACCTTACTGCTCGGATATGACGCTATTAATACAGTGGGTGTTGTTCTCATTGTACTAGCTGGGTCTGTGAGATTCTATAAGGCACCGGTGTGTACCGCACTTTGGATTGATCGACCAAACTTTAAGGTAGAGTTCGACCAACGCCAAATATCTGGACTGCGTCGTAGAAATAGACGGGTAATAAAAGAGCAACCAAGCAACTGAATGGCATCACAGAGTACCCCGTAGCCACGAACGTTTACACCCCATATAAACAAGGGCTTGACGACTGGATAAAAGATAGTCGAATGATTCCGTACTCCAACAAGAGCTTGGACCTCCAAAAAGGTATTATCCCCTTAATGGCAGTAATACAACATTACAAGTCAAATGTGCGACCATTCATTAACTACCGTTACTTCCATCAATATATGGAGGCTTACACAGCCGATGCCGATATATGTGTGAGCAGTTTAAGGGAATGGCACCAAAAAGGATCGAATTTATATTGCTCGATATGAGGAAGGCCTATCTGCAGGTGTGGGTGGAGAAAACTTCATGGCCATTCCAAAAGGTTATATTTTGCGGCAGGAGATTCTGTTTAACAGACTAAGTTTTGGGAAGAATGTGGCGCTGCCGATCATGAAGACTATCGTTAGTGCTGTGTTATTCCATGAAGAAACTGTCAAAAACGCGACATCGGCATACCTCGACGACATTTACATTAATGAAGATGTCCGGGGAAGAAAATCGAATGCCCCGAACTTTTACGTTTCTCCTTATATGTGCCGAATATATACATACTTCAGCCTCTAAATGACCCATAAGAGATATATGTTCTTTAATAACACGAAATGCTTCTGCTTTATAAGTTATTTTTAAAATTAATTTAAATTTATTTTAAATTTTTCGGATGGGCCATCGCGTATTTTTGTAAAATCGTCGTATGTAAGATAACTTTGGCTAAACAACATAATCAAAAAATAAAATAAGTATAAAATAGACCCTTTTAAACTCAAACATAAATCACACTCTCAGAGTGTGACAATAAAGAGGAACACTACCCGTCAGGAAAAAGAATGAGGTGCTTCGCATGTCGTGTCTGCAGATTAAAAAAGGGATTCTCTACATAGGTACAGGTGTTTATGGTGGTCTCTGATTTGCATATGTGGATATCAGCTGATATAAATGAAGATGTATAGCTTGGAAGGAGCAGAAGCGATTTGGGATGGAGATAGAAAGGCAGAGAGAAAGTGGGTTGCACGAAATTCGGTTGGAAATTGAATTACAATCAAAGTTTTTTTAGAGAAAAGCAGAGAATAAATGGGTTGCACGAAATTCGGTTAGAAATGGAATTACAGTCAACACATTTTTATTCTTTTATTTTTCTTGCACAGTTAGTTAACACAGAGATAAATACAAAAATATATAGACCGTTTAATAATATTAATACACCTTAAATATATATAGTTAACAGACGACCAAATAGATAAATACAATATTGAACTGTACTAAATACAAAAATATAGAACGCGCTGATTTAATCGATAAATAAAACTTTTACATAATACCCCTAAAGCCAAATACAGTTAGTTAAAATTAAATCCAAAACAAACACAAACAATCGATATAGCCCTCTATCCTCGTGGACACAGAACTTCTCCCATAAGGGAATATTTAGAAAACAACACCGACCACTCACAGCCGCTTAACGTTTGTGTTCCGCAATTTGTCCAATTCTTCTCAGGTTGTCTCTGTTTTCTGGGGTGTTGAGGATTTGTAGCGGATATAACGGCCGTTTACTAACCAATAAAACGTCTGTCAATAGAAATAAAACCATGGTTCGCCTTTCAGAAACTATAGAGATTTTTTTTAATAATTTGTATATATATATATATATATATATATATATATATATATATATATACATGCATTGAAAAAACACAAGACATTATAAGAAGAACCTATATTTTATCTCAAATAATTTCGGCTGGTTCATCATTTTCTCACATCATTGAGTCATTTACACATATATATCCTGAGCTCATAAACAAAGAGATCATGAGATTCAAAGAAAAAGAAAAAGTTACTTTCGGACATTGTTCACGAAAAAAATCGGTATTTTTTTCCTTTTCTATCTCATAGACAACACACGCGGTGAAAACTACATTTTTGCTGTTTCACACCTTTTAATGTATCTTCTATATAAAGTAAACTTGATTTTTTCACTTCCAAATCAGTTAGAGTAGGCAAGAAATGTATCTTCTATATAAAGTAAACTTGATTGTTCCCCTTCCAAATCAGTTAGAGTAGGCAAGAAAACTAATGCATCTAACTCAGCGAAAAGTAATTCTTCATTTACACCCTATCTTGACCGTTTTCTTGCAACTTACACATTCTATTAACAACTAGCATTAATTCCTATTATTTATCCCATACAACTAACTGTCGTAACTGCATACTTCATACTCTTATTTCTCTCTATGAATTAATAACTCTTACTTTTTCAAACACCGTTTGGCAATTCCTTCACGCGGAAATACGATCAAGTGGCACCGGTTCAGAATTTGTAAAACATCCAATCACAGCACGGCTTACAAAGACATTACGCATCAAATCGTTCGCCAAAACACAACGTCACATTGAAAAAAATATATAAAGTTTTGAGAAATCAGTATAAGTATAAAACATCAATTTATTTACGTTACTTTTCATTCATGTGATTAATCGAATAATTAAACACCTAATTCTGTTATGTTGTAATCCTTTTCCGGAGATTTCTAACAACAACGAAAATTACTAAACTTACCCATTGTTGCGTTAACATTAGACATATATTTTTTATTATTTATTACTTAACGTTTTTTTACGCTGAATTAAACTAAATGATGTATTCACTTTCTCATCACCCAGAACAAAAACAGCGAAATAACCGAGACATTCATATGGTCCCTATACTAAGATTGAACAAAAGTATTTTTTTCTTTTACATAAAATAGAAATCGAAGACTGAAATATATTCAAGTGATGTAAAATGGAAATTTCATCAGGGCAATTCTGTTTACAATCGGGTGGTATTTTTGGGTAACACTTTCAGGAAATCAAACCCAACCCCAAAAATGGGATTTTTGATTTTTAGGTGCTTACGTGTAGACATTATATACCCTGATTAAATTGACGGAAAAGGAAAAATAATTTAATTTAGTTAAATC
>OY744521.1:9796620-9899120 GCA_963556195.1 Sepiola atlantica | reverse complement strand
CATTACCACCGGAGTACGCAGATAATGATGAAGTGTTGGACCAGAAAAAAATGGAGTATGTTGTTTTGATTTTGTTTTCTCAATTCCTTTTTTAGTGGGTTAAACAAATAGCAAACTAAATTAGAAATGTATTTACTGAGCTGTTTCTATTGTTTTTACATTAACTCACACAGATTCCAGTCCACCAGTCTGCGATGCATTCAAAAGGTGCGCTTATTCCACACCCTATACAACCTACCCTTTACCATAAACCTAACCCTAACCCTATCCAACCTACCCTTTACAATAAACTTAACCCTAACCTACCACTTACCCTAACCCTATACAACCTACCCTTTACCATAAACCTAACCTTAACCAAATCATAACCCTAACCTATACAACCTACCCTTTACCATAACCCTAACCTAACCATAACCCTAACCCTAATTCTATACAACCTACCCTTTACCATAAACCTAACCCTAACCTAACCCTAACCCTAACCTTAACCCTAACCCTATACAACCTACCCTTTACCATAAACCTAACCCTAACCTAACCATAACCCTAACCCTATACAACCTACCCTTTACCATAACCCTAACCTAACCCTAACCCTAACCCCATACAACCTACCCTTTACCATAAACCTAACCCTAATCTAACCCTAACCCTATACAACCTACCCTTTACCATAAACCTAACCCTAACCTACCCCTTACCCTAACCCAATACAACCTACTCTTTACCATAACCCTAACCTAACCCTAACCCTAACCCTATACAACCTAACCTTTACCATAAACCTAACCCTAACCTAACCCTAACCCTAACCCTATACAACCTACCCTTTACCATAAACTTAACCCTAACCTTACCATAACCCTAACCTAACCCTAATCCTAACCCTAACCCTAACCCTATACAACCTACCCTTACCATAAACCTAATCCTAAATTGTACCTTAACAAACAACCCAACGCTTGGCTAAACATGACTCGCAAAAGTAAGTCAAAGGCGTGTGAGCGCACTGCACATATATAGTAGGGCTATGTTTGTAGTTTGGATGATGAATTATTTTTTTCTTTAGTGGAAGGTTTTTTCTACAAAATACACAGATTTTTTCTGTTATGATCTTAAACTATAGTTGGTGATTAGCTCCCAATTTGGAAGTTTTCATGAGCGTGGTGTCATTTTGTAATTGTCATTATACATATACCCACTCTAACTCGGAATGGCAGTCGTTTGTCTGTTGGTTTTTTTTTCTGGAATGCCATTTATCGTTAATCATTTTATGAAAAAAAAACATACATCTGCTTTCTAAGCGATCGGTTTCTACATTAATTTGTTTTGTAAGCGTATAGTTTCCAAATAAATAACCTATAAACGATCATTTCAGTCTAATTCATAGATGAGGTTATGACAGGTGCTATGATAGTGGTTAGAATGGACCTGTAAGTAGTTGTAACTAAGGGATTATTCCATTCCCTTTTGGAGGCCTCTCTAAGGGATATGCTTTTTGTGTCATATCCAAGATAGGTATCCTGAGTGGTTTATACACTTGGTGGTTAGAGTAGACAGAAAAGGACAGAAAGGCATGCATACAAACTTTGATTTTATATAACGAAGTACAGAAGACATTCAAACAAATTACTAAATATAATTAAGACAAGATTAAGTCATTTAAGGTGCAGCTGTCGCACAGCTCACATCTAGGCAGCCCCTATAGACAATGTCATAATCAGCTCTTTTGTGGCAAAAAATGATTTGTATATTTCTAGTCCAGGATCTGATGGGTCAGAGGCGCATTCAACATCACCTCTCCCGAGACAAATACGTCAACGGATAGTGGATACGTTATCTATAAGTGGTTGCCTTAGCATTTGATCTGACACTAAAAAAATCAAATTTCAGTTTCAAGTTGAATGTTTAATATGCGATATCACATTTGCTAGAATTGAAATACCGCGAAAAAAACAGGATTATGCCAGTTCTTGAGATAGGGAAACGTTGCCGAGTTCTAACCAAAATATGGAATAATAAATTAAGTTATTTACATTTTAAAAATTAAAGTTTGATTTCAAATTAATGTGGCTTGAATTCTTTGAATATTGTTCCAAAATGTTTTAAAATATACAGAATTTTGGATTGGCATAAGAGGTGAAATGAACTAAACTTGTACAAGTGATATCTGTTTACCATAGGAATCTTTTCATGTAAAATTTTAAACAGTTCTTTAGCGTTGGATTTACGCCAAAGTTGAGTTGAATGCAAATACGCACGCAAACACATAATCAGCTAAAAATGTGTATGTGTGTATATTTGAGCTGCATGAATGATATTGAATAAAAATCTCTAGCAATCTAAAAGAGGACTTCTAAAAACGCAATCGTTAACAATTTTCATATATTTTCTTCAATACAGCTATAGTTTGTACAGATGAACCAATCAACGCCTGACTTGTTCAACACTTCTCAATCAGAAATATCCAGTGACTTGTGTTTAATCGACGTTCATGTATATGCGAGATACAAATGATCTTCTCATCAGAATAGGCTTCACACTTACAGATTTTTATATGTATGGTTATCTCAAAGATAATATATATCAAAACAATCCAAGACTATGTCTTAAATAAAATGGCGACGTAACCAAAATTAGAAAAATGCTAAGAGGGAGTGTGTCAGAATTATTCACAATATCATTACAGTGTATATAATACTGAAACTATAGATTAATAAATAACAATCTATAACTCTAAGAAATATATATGGATACTAGCACGGACTAACAGGTAATAAGTGTATTGTGTGCTCTGTAAAAATTGGTGAAGGGGGAATAAGAGGTATGTCTTATGATCAAATATGGTCTCATGTGACTTATTTTACATTTTATCTAAGCTCAATACAATAATTATGGCGTCCCGTTCTGTAAGCGTTGATGAGAGATGAGACAGTCCAGAAGAATCGTACCAGTAATGCATTTAAGCCTAGAAAATAAGGGTGTGAATATGAATTAAACCTGAGGGGTTACTTTGAAGAAAAACCATCTAGTCTCTTGCTTGGACTTTACACAGATTGTCGGAGACCTTTTGAGACACATGTCATATGCTACAAACGTTCATATATTGCCGTATGAATGAATAACTAGAGAGAATTAAACTCTCCGCTGAAAACAATTTTATTTCTATTTTCAATTTAATTAAAATATATCCATAACATGTGTATTATATATATATATATATATATATATATATATATATATATATATATATATATATATATATATACATAAAGGGTGGCCCAAAAGTAGGTTTACAGTTATCATTTAATATTTAAAGTTTTTTGACTAGGTTATTCGAAAAACTTTAAATAGGTTAAATATTTATTTGAAATTCTACACCAGAACAGCGGGAAATTCATTATACCTGTTAACATAAAAGCAAATAATTTAATCTCTCAGATGCTCAAAATGTCGTCCTTCAACATTGCAACATTCTTTAAATCTATCCAGGACACTCTGACACACAGTGCGATACAAATTCCGATCTTCATCAATTTCTGTAAATGCGACATAAATGTAATCTTTTAAATCATTTATTGTGTTTGATTCCTTCTCATAAACCTTGTTCTTAACAACACTTCAACCATATAAAAAATAGTTTAATAACTGTAAACCTACTTTTGGGCCACTCTGTATATATATATATACATATATATATATATATATATATATATATATATATATATGTGTGTGTGTGTGTGTATGTGTGTGTTTGTGTGTGTGTGATGCACAGACACACTTTTTCGCTGTATACGTGTTCTTCAGTGTGGCTAGACATGTAAGGGCTTAAATCCGGAATTGAAATTCTGCAGATCATGTGACAGTTAGCTATTGCAACCATTCAACCGTCGGCAACGAGCCATGAGTACCGAAATCTCAATGTTTATATAAACACAGTACACTACTTTTTGTGTGTACGATACTTTTTACGAAGAGCTTTATATTATCGCTAATGATAGTTGGCGATGTTATGTAGGGTTAATCATATGTATCACTGAAGATACGTGTATACTAAATGACAAATATAACTAAGTAACCCTTTATTGATTAAATATTAACGAAGAACAGAAGTTTGTGTTGAACTCATAATAAATGTTTGAATATTTGTCTTTTTCCTCTGAGGGGAATTCAGTAGGTTCAGTTTGATTCCGAATAGCCTCGGCTAGTTCATCCGCTGTAATCGCATTGGTTTCTTATTCAATAGCTTATAGATCAGGTTGATTGTCGAGATTGTCATGATGAGAAGCATAAGCTTTTAGGAGCTCCCATGAGTAATAGTCTTAGTTAATACACAGAGCAATGACGTGTCGTTATAGGAGTTAGACAGCAATGGCCAGGATGTTCATCTGAGCAAATATATATCTATAGTATTATACCGCTACTTGTTTCACTTTGATTTCGTTAGAAAATGAATAAACTGTTACAGATCTTTTAAGACATATTTATTACATAACTAAAAAAACGAGTCTATACTTATTTATTATCCTCTTCATCTTCTTTTTATTCTTCTTCTTTTTCTTCTTCTTATTATTATATAGAACTATCATTATACCTCATTATACGTGTATGAAAATAAAGTGGGATATTATTTTGCCATCATAATTTGTGTATGTGGCTCTTCAGTGTACAGACGCGCGTGTGCAAATTGTATGTTAATTAGATAAATGAGCTGAACAAGGCAAATGACTATTTCTCTAACTGCTCAAAGAGACATTAAGAATTATTAGAGATTGGTTGACTTGATTTGTTCATTCTAAATAACCGATAATTAAAACAACTGTTTGTAAACAAACTCCAATTCTAAAAGTAGGGTATACGTTAGCATATATTGTCTGTTATTAAAATTTATGAAAAAAGCTTTCGGCAAATGAACGTTGATTATCTCAGATTTAGTGTTATAATACATAGATAGAGAGATTGAGAGATTTATTTATCTACCTCCCACAGCGGTAAGATGTGACACAAGGTCGGAAAGTGCGATTTGATAAGTCAGCACCCCAGAGGAGAGCACTCTAACCTTTAAAAATTTCCTGGGCAGCCTCGTCGGCATTCCCCTAGTAGGGGCGCCTCAGGCGATTAGCAATAAACTTACCCCTTCTTAAACGGTCAGAAGGCAAAGCCTGGGAGGTTGGACCTCCTAGAACTGCACAGGACAGACCCATATACCGGCATGAATCAAGCCCCGAAGGCCAATACAATACCGGTCAATGGGGTGCAGTATCCATCGGAACAGATACTACATTTTCATCTTAGCCAAAAGGCCAAGAGAGATAGATAGATGATTAGTACGTTTCTTCATGTACTTATATAAGATATTAACATCAGTATTTTCATTAACAATCGACTTTTTTTATTAGTGAAAAACGCAATTGTTTATAGACGATTAATAAGCAATACAAATAATAAACAACACATGTTTTGATCTCACGGTGTTTGGTGTGAATATTATGAAGCCGGAAATTTGAATGCGAACACCCTGGTGGAGAAGACAGAATTTTATATCGTACTCTTTTTCACTAAGTTCGTCGATGTTCTTCGATGTGACATTTACACTACTTATGGAAATAGGTAATTTTACCTATTCTATCGATACTCCACTTAATGTATCCATTCTTTTACACACACATACATAGTTCCACGTATTTGCTAATGTTATATTAGTTTGCCCACGCATGCATAGACTCTCTCACCTATGAATAGCAGCAAGCACTGGTCTTAGGGGAAGTCAATATTCTAGGAGACAGTCCTGACAGTCGGGCAGAACAGTCTCACTGGTCTCCCTCTAACTTGTATATGTTTTGTACTACTGTTCTGTTAATATATGTGTTTAATCTGTTCTTCTCTTGTGTCTTTATTTCAAGCCACCAACAAGGCCACAACACGTAACAGGGCATAAAAGGAACACACTTTCCCTTTCCGTTACTTTCTACACCTCACATGAAATAAACATTATTTTTAAATGTTAAATTTATGTTATATTTTCCTTTCGCCATGCATTCTATTCTCTGTTACCTTGAGAAAGTCATTTCATTTTTAGTGTTACTCCTTCCAAACCTCTAATATACCGTTCGTATTCTCCTAAAATTTGACAATGGTCGGCTTTTTCTTCATGTGTTTGAACAGATTAGCTGACAAGTTTCTGCTTCCACACACGACAACTTCGCGCAAAGCTAAAGTATGATAAATTGCACTTGTTCAAGATTTGGTGGTACTTCTCTCGGTCTAAACCACTGAGCTTAAAATACCAGTTTTATCGCTAAACGAACAGATTTAATGAATGTATGTCATTTTAAATGCGCTAAATCATCTCTATGATGCTCTGACCGTCGGTTGGTTCGTCACGTTGAACTTTGAAATTATATTTTCGTTGGTCTGTCACATATAAGTTTGAAATAGTATTTTAATCGAGAAATTAAAAAGGTACCAACCATTTTTTTTTTTTACAGCTTTTGGCTTTTTTTCGGTACTGATTGTATAGTCACTCTTTATTTCTTAACCCAACGCAATTACTGACTGATATCTATGATGTACATTCAACGCATTTACTTATATTGTAAGTGATGATTAATTATCCTTGGCTTGGGTTATTTTTATGAAATTATTATAAAATATATACATCATTTAGCTCATCTGTAACTGATGCAGTCCGACTCTCTTAAGCTAATACTGGTGCAAAATAAATAAATAAATACATTTTAAACGAAAAATATTTCGTAAAGCGTCTTCATTTTAGTAAAATTGTCTTTTAACAACTCAGATTTATCAGAGGAATGTTGTTGTGTAGCAATGTTTAGATTTGGGTGTGTAAAAATAGGCTTAGAATGATAAATACCCATGTAAGGTTAACATTAAGTAAAGTATAATTTTCGAATAAGAAGTCGAGTTAAGGCTTCGTGTCCCGACAGTTACACCATAAACAAACAACCACGAAAATATTACGTGGGCAGAGAACTTTCTCTTTCACCGAATTGGTCGAAAACATAGTTGGGTTTTGGATAGCTGTGTCCTCCCTTCTCCGTGGAGGTATTTTATGTGTATACATTTATACTAGAAAAATCAAATCCCAAATAGATTTTTTAAACCGGAGTGCATTTCTGATGTTTCTGTATTAATAACGTTTATGAAAGCAATTATTGAAAGGAGGAGAAAACAGATACCGACAGAGAGAAATAAAAACTTCGATTGCCACATCACCACTGCGACTACATAACTACTTGAGAGTGCTGTCAACGAAGTTGACTTACTGTAAGGATTGAAGAATACCCTAGATCACGTTAAATCAGAACGAAATTATAACTATCTGATGAAAAGCTTAGAATTTTCTTAAATGTTTCAGACAAAGAAAAAAATATTTCTGTCTACACGAGAAATAAATCACTTCTGTGCGTTATAGTTGGACCGTTTTTAGTCTTGATAGTCAAGAGGTTCTCTATGTATGAGTTGGGTTTGGGGTTAGGGTTAGGTTTGGGTTTGTGGGGAGTTTTAGTGAAGTAAGGGTTGCGAAATAACCTAATGCACTACGGTTGAACAACATAGTTTGAATTAAGTGACAAATATAAATTCAAGACGATTGGAAACAATGCCGCGATAGGGGGAAATAGGGAGGTGATGGTGAATAAATTATTAACGAAACAGACTGACAACCTGGGTGTGCCAAGTTCAAATCCAGTTCGTTCCACGGAATCACTTTAACTTAGGATGTTGGCGATCTTAATGTGGTCTCTTCTGTAAGTATCCGATGTATTTTGAGAAAGAATTCTAACTAGAAATATATCTAGGAAACCAATACCAACAATAAAATCATTTAACTCATAAAAAATGAATGAAAAACAGAGAAAGACTGGTATTATTTCGGAGTACTCTTTCTCCAAGACGAGTTGCTTAACCAAGAATAAAACTTCTAGTGTATTCTACTATTTAATCTATAGCTAGATAGAAATAAAAATGAATGCCTTCCTTTCCCAATAGTATTAGTGAACTATATACAGTAAGTCTGGCAAAGCTTTAACTTGTGACGCCGAGCCCACGTCTGTCATCATTTAACTGCGTCACTTCCATTGTATGTTATACTAAACAATTAATCCGGTGGTTTATTTCATACGGGAAAAAAATTCTTACGACTATATATATTATTTAATAGAACAAAACACAATAATTACGTTACAATTAGAAATACAAATGGTTAGTAATGAGGCTTTATAAGTCACAAATATGACACTACTCAAGCTATACGTTTTCGAAGGTATCGGCAATCTGTGTTATGAAAAGACATTAGGTAAATCGTATATTACAACACACTTAGAACATGTAACGCTAAATTATACAATTGAAAATCAAATTAACACATTACAACGGTTTGTTTTTTAAATGTTTCAAAGAGAAGAAACAATTTGATTTCTCACCGTAATAAACATAGCGATTTATTTACGGAGCGTGTTACTAAATAGTTGTTAA
Organism: Sepiola atlantica; assembly: GCA_963556195.1. Taxonomy (NCBI): domain Eukaryota; kingdom Metazoa; phylum Mollusca; class Cephalopoda; order Sepiida; family Sepiolidae; genus Sepiola; species Sepiola atlantica. Next base: position 9,890,621 of record OY744521.1, on the reverse strand, counting down.
TATCAAGAATGTAACTCGAATAAATACTTTTTAGTACAATATCTAGAAAATTATTATTCACCAATTTTGTGATTATCGTGTACATGGGTCGATTGCGTTGACAATATTAGATTATTTCATATGATATATTTAATAGAATATTCACTCATTCGATTGTATGCTCATGTGTTCAAGAGAGTGTCTGTGGATATTCTAGAAACGTAAAACTTACATGAATTGTAATAATGAAATATATTGTGCGCTTTTCTCCGAGATAACCATGAAAATATAATTAAATCTTAACTTTAAAATATAAGGTTGACTGAGGATACCTCATGGCTAGTTAATACTAACTATGAGGTATCCCCAGTCAAACTTATTTGTATCGATGTTATATTCTTTTAATTTTAATGTAACTTAGTATTTGTGTTCTAATGCCTGCACTTGAGATGACACTGAGATCCGACAAATTTATACCACGCTGGTGCAGAGGCAAAAGAAAAAAGTATAGATTTAATACTGACCTTTAAACAGGATAAGAACATCAAGTCACACAGTGCACGAACAAAAAAAAACAAAGAGAATTGTAAGAAGGCATTCGTAGACAAAAACGACATTGAATCTTTTCTCTCCGGTCACGATGAAAATCAGAGATAGATCATCGTTCTCTTTCTCTTTCGCTTTGACCTGAATACTGACGAACAAAATATACGTTCAGATCGTAATTCAAATATATTTATTTTCATAATAGATACCCCGAGTGATTGTTACACGTTACACATAGCACCGGTAATGAATATATCTAATATATACCAATTTAAATGTATTCTTCGGAGGAGACAGTATTACTAACATGAAGGTTATTTTGCTAACTACATTAGAAAGGGCGACTCGGGCACCTAATTTCCGGAAATTTCCAACTTATGTTGTTATTTGAGATTTTTATGTTCATTTTACGATACACGCCAAGAAAAATAACTTTGCTAGCATGAGGTTCGAACCTAAAACGTCTGCCTTTAAGACGGTGCGCAAACTGGTTGAGCTACGGAATTAATTCTCTAGATCAATGAAAAACTTTGCTAAAAAACATCTTCCCATCGCTTATTTTTATCCTGTCTTCCCTTTCTTCCCCGAGAATGAAAGCGATGTTTGCTCTTTTCCCTTCCACCTATCATCAACACGCAACAAAAGGAAGGATAGAAAGAAGGAAAAAAGGAACTTCCTTTCCTTCTTTTTTACTGGTGCATATTTAAATTTTTTTCCTATTAAAAAAGATCTATCCAATGATGTTGGTAATAATATCAGGACATTGTAACATTATCCACTGTAATATTAGTAATGAAAACATAAACTCTTGATAGGATTTACTATTAAATTATCTAACATCGATTAAAAATAAAAGTTTCCTTTTAACAGCACGAACTGATATTTTCCATATTTGACTAATTTAACATATTTAATTAAAAACGCAATAGATATCAAATATATGAAGAACAATTACCTTTACTTTATATATGAGATAAATAGAATGTGTTTTATGTAAATGCGAATCCTTTTTTACTGTCATGCCTCTAAGTAAAATGAATTGTGTAACAAAAACCAGCCATCAAAAACCGGATCAATTACAAAATTTTATTTTTAGATTTTAATTGCGATCAAATATGAATATTTTCTTTGAGTAAACAAAGCGGTTATTCGACTCCGTTCAAATCTGAGATGAGTCGAGGTAACTTTATTAGGATACTTATGCGTCCTCGCATCTCTCTGATAACCTCTGTCTACCGAGTTGCAAGTCGGTCAGTTTGTATGTCACGCTTTAGTTTTAAATATAATTCCATGACTACATATCAACCAAACCATTTCATTATCACATCACTACAGTATAAATCTCTATGCATGAGTGGATGAAGTGTGTGAGATGCGCTGAAGAAAAATTCCTACCAGTAAAATGCATAGCCCTGGTGTGCTCGCATACCCTTAATGACAATAAAAGTGTAAAAATTTGGGAATTTCCTTGCTTTTGTACATTTAGTGTATATGAATATTCATCTTAACCCTATTAAGGGCATATGATTTCAGTATACTGGCATTTCCCATGGAATGTCACTACTTTTGTAAAGGCTATGCCTCAATACAATGGTCATTTTTAAGGTTTTTTGGAATTTTCTGGAAAACTAAGATATATGGTAAACTGAAATTAAAACGCCATCAACTAGACCATAGAACCTCTATATCTGCCAAAACTCAGCTGAATCCATCAAATAGTTGATGATATACAGGGTGGCACATACGTACGTACATACACACAGATAACACAATATCATGCCTGACCTTTTTGGATCTCTGGGTTGCCTTGACTAATGATGCTGAAATTCTACACACTAATAGAACCTATATGAAAAAAAATTTGTTCAAAGTTTTAACTAATTTGGTTTATTTGTTTTTGAGTTATGATTGATGAAAAAAATGAGATTTCTAGCATAGGCCGTTTTTGAGGTCTATTAAGGGATAGAGCGTTCTCGCGCCTCCCTTGATTTTCATCGCTAAACGCGCCGATTCAATGGACGTATCGTATTTGAGATGCGCGTAAACATCTCTATAAGAAACTGTGTCCTTCGTTTTGCCTTTCATGTTTAAGTTTGAAATATTATTTTTGTCGATGTCAAGTTGAACTTCAAAATATAATATTCATAGGTGGGTGAGGTTTGATTTCGAAATACCATTTTAGTCCGACGGTATTATTAACGTCGAAATGAGAATGGTTCAGTGATAAGGACATCGTTTCTCTATCAGGTCACGTTAACAGCAAGAATTCTATGCACAATGTACCTCAAGCTCCGGATGAAGTATTTCAGAGGTTACCCAGCTGTGCAGTGAATCGCGTGGTTGGCTATCTTGAAACGATGTATACCCGGACTGCTTTTGATTGCGAATGTTCAGTTACAAAGTTATGCTCTATAAAGAGCATTACATTGTGAGGCTTAATATATTCTGGAGGCGCACATTTTGTTAGGGTTAAATTAAAAGAAAATGTCTTTGTCTCTTAAGCTTAGGTTTGAAATGATGCATTCGTTGGTCGTTCCGCTTACGTTTCAAATATCATTTTCGTCGCTAAACTCGCAGATTCAATGACTGAATCTTAAGTATAAATATTCTTGTTATGCAATCGTATTACGGAGTCGAGGAAGATATCCTTTTAGATAATACAAAAATGCTACAAATGGGGATATACAATATGGAAGCATATAGTGCTTAAAAACGATGGGGAATTGAATGTGAACCTGCCTATGCATATAGCGATAAAATGATATTTCAAACTGAAATTCGAAGATTCTATGTACAACAATGATTGAAAAACGAAAGCTAATCTATTTCAGATTTACACTCGCTAGACAAACGATAACGCTTGGTTAGAACTTTACGTTAAGTAACGTTCTAGACATACGTTTTCGACTAAATAAGATGTTGTTTGAAAATTATATATAAAGAATACAAGTGCGATTTTCAACTAATACTTGACAGAAATAAGAATTATGATAAACTGTATATGCCAAGTAAAACGTTATTTCAGACTTTAAAATGACAGACATTAAACAATATAAATTTAAACATTAATTGACGGACCAAAGAAAATTCTAATACAAAGGAATAGTTCGCAGACCAACAAAAAATTCTAATACAAAAGAAATAGTTCGCAGACCAAAGAAAATTCTAATACAAAGGAATAGTTCGCAGACGAAAGAAAATTCTAATACAAAGGAATAGTTCGCAGACCAAAGAAAATTCTAATACAAAAGAAATAGTTCGCAGACCAAAGAAAATTCTAATACAAAGGAATAGTTCGCAGACCAAAATAATTATAGTTAAAATGTATACTTAACATCCCAAAGAATATGCTATCGTATTCTTGACTTACCAACTAGTATTATATTTCAAAATTATACTTGATAGCGGAAGTGAATCCCTAGTGTTGGTATAGGATAACAGATCAATCACTCCGCGTGGACATGTACGCTTACACGAAATAAAATAGTTCATCAACGTATTGTTGCTACAGTACTTTTAAGTTATTTCAAAATTCTTGAGTCAATCCAACCAACATTTGGACTCACATGTTCTTGGGAATTGTCAAAATCGACACATCAGAAATGTGAAATATTAATATTTATTGAAAGAAACCTAAGATTAACCCACAAACGAAATCAGCTCTGAAAAGAGATGAAAGGATGCATCTAAAACTAAAATACATAGACAAGACAATAAAATAGAATTTACCAGTTTTCTGGCTTTCGTGTGTAGAGCATTATTCGAGCAGCGTTTAGCGAGACGGTCTCACTAGTCACAAATAACGAGGTCATTGCTTCGGTGGTAATTTGCCAAAGATTACTTATTTCAACTAATAAATGTTTAGAGTAATTGGAGAAGAAGACAAATAAAACACCTCAAATTTCATAAAGTTTTCGAATAAACTTAAAACGACGTCATCGCACCTTCTGATGATGTCTCACCTCACAACTACTGGTTTCTCCAATTTCACGATCAATACAGGCGGATGTTTTCTCAATGGAACTTCGTTTTATTTCACCACTCATATTAAGGTACGGTGAACAGATACTACTAACAATACTACTACTACGAATAATAATAATAATAATAATAATAATAATAATAATAATAATAATAATAATAATAATAATAATAATAATAATAATAATGAGATAAAAATACAGAGAGGCATTTTTCAAGGAGACTCTCTATCACCACTATTGTTTATAATAGCCATGATGCCACTCAACTACATACTCAGTAAGTGTGATGCCGGATACAGGTTAACGGATACAGAACAAAGAATAAACCATCTGGTGTACATGGATGACCTTAAACTGTTTGCAAAAAACAAAAAAAGAACTGGAAAAGCTGATAAATACAACCAGGATATTCAGCCAGGATATCCAAATGGAGTTTGGAATAGAAAAATGTGCACTGCTAGAGATTACAAGAGGAAAACTGGAGACGACAGAAGGCATAGAACTCCTCAACCAAGAGGAGATGAGGGCGCTAGGAGAACAAGTTAGTTATAAATATCTGGGAGTTCTGGAAGCAGACACAATCAAATATACAGAAATGAAAGAGAAGATTGGAAAAGAATATCTACGAAGAACAAGGAAACTCTTAGAAACTAAACTATATAGCAGAAACCTAGTAAAAGTGATAAACACATGGGCTGTATCACTAATAAGATACTCTGGACCATTCATAGGCTGGACCAAAGAAGAACTCAGGCACCTTCACCAGAGGACTAGAACACTAATGATCATGCACAATGCATTGCACCCAAAAGACGATACGGATAGACTCTACATGAAAAGAAATGAAGGAGGTAGAGGAATGGTAAGTATAGAAGACTGTGTGGAAGACACCAAAAAAGAGCTGGAGAAATATGTAACCCAGAACACGGAAAGACTGATCACCACAGCAAGAGACACCAGCCCAACAAACAACTCCGGAAGCACTGAACCCAGAAACAAAAAGACAAGAAAGGAAAAGTGGGAAGAAAAACAACTACATGGACGCTTTATAAGACTCACAAGCGATGAAGTCAATGAAAACAGCTGGGCATGAACAGAACACTTGAACAAAGAAACGGAATCTCTGCTGACAGCCGCACAGAACAATGCGATTATGACAAACTTTATAAAATCAAAGATAGATAAACCCTAGGAAAACAGCAAATGCCGATTGTGTGGACAAAAAGACGAAACGATAAATCATATAATAAATGAATGCAGCAAGCTAGCCCAAAAGGAATACAAGAACAGACATGACAGCGCCGGGAAAGAAGTACACCGGGAAATGTGCAAACAACTGAATTTCGAATATGCAAAAAAAACGGTACAAACACAAACCAGAAACTGTACTAGAAAACGAAAAACACAAAATCATATAGGATATGAATGTACAAACAGACAAACCCATAACAGCAAGGAGACCAGATATGATAATAATCAACAAGAAAGAAAAATCCTGCAAAATCGTAGACTTTGCCGTTCCAGCGGACCACAGAGTGAAGATCAAAGAGACGGAAAAAAGAAGCAAATATACTGAACTTGCCAGAGAACTGAAAGGAATATGGAACATGAAAAAAGTCAGTATGACACCAATAATCGTAGGAGCACTAGGAACAGTCCCCAAAAACATGGAGAAAAGACTAGGAGAAATAGGAATCAAAGGGATAACTGAGACCATACAAAGGACGGTAATGATCAAAACAGCTACAATCCTGAGAAATGTCCTCGAATGCGGAAACCAACCCACATAAGCAACGAATGGAGAAAAAACACAAGGAAGCATAAAACAACAGAACCGGGGAAGGTACAAGCGCACGATAGAGGCGCAAGCTTAGGCTGACACCACGAAAATTATGGACCGAGGGTCGAGGAGGGAAAGCGCAAACCAGACCTCCACTGGAAGAGCGCGGACAGCACTGGGACCTTGGGGAGGCTTGTTGCCACTCAGGCCCCAGAGGGGACCAATGACCCTTATCAGCGGGAAATCGGTGGTATGTGGCTGTTGCGATACCGCAAGGTCATCAGCGATGATGAACGAAAAGAGGTGGAGCATACTGGAAGTCTGAGGAGACTTGTTGTCACTCAGACTCCAGCGAATACCACAGGTTGTTTGCAGTGGGCGATCACTGACCATGACCAGTGTGATAACTCCTAGTGAGTAAATAATAATAATAATAATAATAATAATAAGAAGAAGAAGAAGAAGAAGAAGAAGAAGAAGAATGGTAATAATAATAATAATAAGAAGAAGAAGAAGAAGAAGAAGAAGAAGAAGAATGGTAATAATAATAATAATAAGAAGAAGAAGAAGAAGAAGAAGAAGAAGAATGGTAATCATAATAATAATAATAATAATAATAATAATAATAATAATAATAATAATAATAAAATCACTGACGGTGATCTGTGTGAGAACTCCTAGTGAGTACAAATAAAAGTCAATATAATACCAATAATCGTAGGAGCACTCGGAACAATCCCAAAAAACATGGAAAAAGACTGGAAGAAATTGGAATCAAAGGGATCATTGGAACTATACAAAGGACAGAAATGGTCAAAACTGCTACAATCTTAAGAAAAAATCATTGAATGCGGAAACTAACCCGCATAAGCTACGAAGGCTCACACGGAATCTACTACAGGAAGAAAACAAAACCACCGAAAGAAAACATTACAAACAAAGAAACAGAAAATGCAAGAAACATCGCTTTATAAGCTCCCCCTCTCCCCCACCAATAAATTACACCGGCCTCAACTGACACGACACAAAAATGAACCAATGAACAGAAATAGCAAGAAACACCATCAGCTTCCCCCCCAAAATAAATAAATAAATAAATAAATAAAAATAATCAGCTCCTCCTCCAAAAAAAATAAAAGATAAAAAATATATATTTAAAAAAAAAATTAAAAAATGGTACCAGCCTTAGCTGGCACCACACAAAATATTTGCATAAGGTCAAAGAGAATGAGAAGACCGAGGAGGGACTGCACAAGACTGCTGGGACCTTGGGGAGGCTTGCTACCTAGATCCCGGAGAGGACCAATGGTCCTTGTCATCGAGAAATCAATGGTAAACGGCTGTTGTGATACTGCAAGTTTATTTGCGGTGGCTGTCGAAAAGAGGTGGAGAATACTGGAAATGTGGTAGTGACTTGTTGTCACTCAGACGCCAGGGAATACAACCGGTTGTCGGTGAACAATCACTGATCAACTGTAAGAGAACTTCTAATGAGTAAATAATTAAAAAAACTCTCCCGCTCTCCCGCTCTCTCCCGCCCCCAAAAATATATTTAAAAAAAATAAATAAATAAAAGGGAGGAAAATAAAATGGTACCAGCCTGGGCTGACATCACACAGAATATTTGCATAGGGTCAGGAAGGATGAGAAGACCGAGGAGGGACAGCACAAACCAGACCTTCACTGGAAGTGCAGAGAGTGCTGGAACCTTCGGGTAGCTGTTGTCAACCGGATCCCAGAGAAAACCAATGGTCCTTACCAGCGAGAAATCAATGGTAAGCGATGCTACGAGGTTATTTGCAGTGGCTGTCGAAAGTAGGTGAAGAATACTGGACATTTGGGAATACTTGTTGTCACTCGGACTCTGGGGAATACCACTGATTGTCGGTGAGCTATCGCTGATGTCCTGTATTAGAACTCCTAGTGGGTAGAAATGTTGCACAGCTACTCCTGCATGGACCGCGGCAGTACGCGTTTCATAGACTCTTCCCGATATTGGCCGTGGCTTTACTCGTTTTGTATACTCGTCCCTGAAAGGGCCGTGGCAGTTCGCATTTAATACTCGTCATTTTTTAAAACATCATAAATCACATAGTTTATATATTGTTTGCATACCTTAGATTTCTCTCTCGCCATGTAGAGGGCTGTGTCGTCTTCCTCCCTGCCGTTAACCACGCAGTCCGTTGTCTGCAACAAAACTCTACGATCGACTCACCAAACAACGATCTTTTTACTTTCAATTCTTTTTATTACAAGCGTTTGTTATATCAGCTGGGAGTCATTCACTACGTCGGGAGAGACAGACAGGGCAACCATTACTTTATCGTAGTTAGTTATCAATTATTTTCTTAACCAGTTATAGAGACGGGGGAAAAGGATATCTCTCGCTTGGATTTTCTTAGGGAAATATGTCCCATATCTGTTTTAAATTACATTTTAACAATCACGTCTCATCGGTTTGCCTCCAAAACCCAGACTGACGAAACTCGCTTCTCTATAAAAACAAGTAACGTCACGGATCCCTCTGTTTCCCACGCAAGACCTGTGTCGTCAGAGCTACTCGCAGGTGCACACCGACCCTTGATCTGGAGTCTCGTCACACGGTGACCCTGTCAGGTCTGTGATCTCTGACTGTGAGAACAGGCCCCATTCTGCACTCGACTGCCGGTCCACCTCGCGTTAATTAGCGCAAGTCAAACCAACGATTTCCAACAGATACGTCCATTCCCATAGGGCCATTATCCAACACAAATAATAATAAGCAGAAGAAGAAGCAAAAGGAAAAGAAGAAAGGGTTTAATGTCTAACGTTTATCAATAAAACGAAAGGACGAAACCTTGGCACATCTATAAAATATAAATAAAACATTCTCTTTATTATATACAATGTGTCTATTCAAACAATATATCTTCAAAAATAGTAGATCATAAACCACCCCGTTACGTTCAATAATGCAGATGTCCTTATAATGTCTACTCGAGGAAGAATATCATTATTGACAATAATTCGTGGTACATGAGTGAAGTTTTCTCTTGAATCATCTCTCGGCACGGGTAAATAAGTCATATCCAATTTTTGAAGACAGAAACTATTACGTGTTTATTTACTTACCTATGTGTATATCCGCTTTCTTAAATAAGTTTTGCTTATTTGTTGCGATATTGGACGTGGGTATGTAAAACAGTATTTTTCACATGAGGTTAAGCATGAAGGAATAAGCATAGAAGTGAGAATGTCAGTAAAAGTTCAAGATTAGAACCAGCGCAATATGTCCAGATAGACATCAGTAACAGGAAGTCCGAAATGACATGTAGAAATGCAGAAAAGTCGTTCTCTTTGGCAGGTAAGCTGACTGGGTTCTCACACACTTATCGACGCCATAACTATGTTTGCAACCCACGGGGTTAGAAGACTAACATAAACCCACGTGATGTGTACAAGAATAAAACCTCAAAGAGAATGACATCATTGAGCAATTATGTTGTTGTGCGGCTTCTGAAGCACCACAACGACTACCTTAAAACTATACATTGATACTTATTGAGCATCCTACTTACAACGAGTCATCGTTGGGCTCATCTGTTCTGTGTTGATGAGAAAATTACGCGCCATGTAGCGGGATAGAGAGAAAAACCCGATTGAACGTAACGAACGGCTTAGTGTACGTAAGGTTAAACTAGTTGGTTCCTCCAGCCTGGGCGTTTCAACGCTTTTTATCAATCGAGACTTTATATGACGCTCTAACCTACTAAAATTTTCTGAGCAACCGAGGCACTCAAATTAAAATCTGGTCTACATTAGGTAAAAAATGAAGCCACGTCTCATACGTAGATCCCCAAGTGAAACCCTGTCATAACAAACTAATCCTGTGCATCTTACAAATAATACGCATATAACAAAAACGTTTCATCTCTTCCGTCTCAACACAGACACGGTGTTATACCCGTTCGGGTCTTCGCTATCTTGTGAGTTGATATGCTGTCTTTGCAGTTGTATTGTTTTATTATGTCACACTAACCTTGGTGCAGGGCGGTTAACTAATCAATTGTATTCATACATATAGCATTTTCTAGATACCAAAATATATATTAATATATATGTTGTCTGATTTGAGAAAGTGGCAATTTATTATAATTCAAAAATAAAAAGTAGCCATGATGTGTTGCTTATTTTTAACATATCAAGAAAGTGGTTTACTAATATATTTGTTCTATCCTTCATCCTTCATCCTTCATCCTACATTTCCATTAAAAATGGTATCATTTTTTAATGGAAATGTACCCAGACAAGGCACGAAGCCACTTGATGCATGGAGCTAAAGATACTAACAAGGTCAAAAGCTAGCCAACAGTAAGTGTTATATGGATAGATTCCAACCCAGAAAACAGCAATTCTTCCCCCGATGATGGAATGGTAGTCAAAAGGGACAAAGTAAGGAAAGCAAGAATTACGAAGTAAACCTTAGACCCACGTTCTACTCTCCTGAAAATAAAACTAAGTAAGTGTTACTTCTTAACCGACTAAATGGCGTTATATGGAAGTTGGGCATTTACATCCATTAATATTATAAGACAATACGTCTGAAAGTTTTTAAGATTATAGTTTTTGTATCTATTACGTAATATTTTTAGAAAATGTGATGAGGGTTCAGCTACACACAGGTGTTATATATCATATACATAATTGTATATTATCTTGCTCTTCTTTCTCTGTTATCATTGGCAACCAGTATATTCTTGGAAAAAGAGACGGCGAAGATGTTAAGTAAAATATCTTATGTTCACTTTAGAAACGAACTATTTCTATAGATGAGAAGGATTATCAGCTCATTTGTTTATACGTACATTATGTTGCGCATAATATTAGAGTGTTCGCTAATAAACCAAGAGACTGTGATTCAATCCTCGGTAGAGTCATCCCAAAGACTAAATAATTATTCTTGATGCGCATTTGCTATAGATTTAGCGTTATACGTTTAAGATCAAGTTAAGGTGGAGCAATCCAGATAGAGGACTGACATCATCCCTTACATCTAGCCATTAAAATAGATTATTTCAGTCAGCCTCGACTATGGCCGATACATTTATTCATTCTATTATAGTAGATAATCAAGAAATTCGCAGCTATTAAATATGTGTAATGTTTTATGAATAACGCAAGGCGAGTAATCAACTGCATATTCCTCATACGAGGTTTAAGCGGACAGAAATGTTCTATTATATTAGTTGTTTATCTGGTTACCTATCCCAACATCTCAACCCCAAACTAATCCATAATATATATATATATATATATATATATATATATATATATATATATATATATATATATATTTCAATATATATTTTAAAAAGTCGTTTTTATGTGATGGAAACAATGCGGGAATTCAAAATGCAATTTTAGAAATTTGCAGGCATCAACAATATCAGCAACTGCAATTGCAGAAAGAATTAGCAAATAGAAGCAGAAACACGACATTGCAGAAAACAAAACAAAAAGAAAACCTTGGAACGAACGAAAAATTCCAAGAAAAATACAAAGAACACAAAATGATCCAATGAAAATGTAAGCAAAAAAGCGGGAACACATGAAAATATTTGAGGAACATAACCAATTATGTAGCACTGTTCTAACATCTCTATTAAAAAAAAAACATGATATAGGTATGTCTCCCATACTTTAAATGTAACAATATTTAAATGCACGTATGCACAGATAAGTTTACAATCGGAAATGTCCAGGTAGGGTTAAAATTAAGTTGACAGTGTAACTTTCCATGAGAACTCAAGATAGGTGTACGGAAAGTTACTTCACAGACATGTAGTAATGGATAAGACGTTGAGAATAATCTGAGCAGATCTGTCTCTCTTTTACTGAATTGCAAGAGGTGTCGCGTTATTTGATAGCTGCTCCCTTTCTTCATGCGTGATTTGTTCGGTGTATAAATGTATACTGTAATGAAAAATACCCAAAACGATGTCTAAGTACCAAGTCATATTGTGCTATTTTTTATTAATACCGTTTTAGTTTTGTTAATAAAGCTGGCGATGAAAAAAAAACGACTACAACAACAGGCGAAAGAGAGAAAAGAGAGAAAAGAGATGTAACGAACAGTTGCAGCGTTTCATCTACACAACTTCACTGAACTGAGTGAGAAACCTCTATCGCGATAATCAGCGGGATTGGAAGAATTGGTCTATATAGTACTACATGAAGACCTAATACCATAAACTTATCTCGTATTTGTAAAACGGAAACTCTCTATCAAGGTTAAAAGAATTGCGCCTTGTGATAGCGTTATTGACAGCAACATGGAGAAATTGTTTTAAACTACATACACAGACACTGTTTATTCGACAGTGTATTCAATGCCAGTAGAAACCCGTATAAAATAAATTAACCTTTTTATTATCAGTAATTAATTTAATTTATACGTAAATCTTTAACTTGAAAACTATTTGTACCAACTAGTTCGAGAGTGTATTCACGCCTATAAAGAAGACTGGCTCGATAGATCACGAATAGTAAGATTTTCTCAGTGTGTGAATTGTCATGGTCGGGTGTTGTACTTGGATTATTAGTGCTTTTCGACGAATATTCTGGTTTGCGGTATTTATTTGATTAAGGCGGTGTGCTAAATGTGTTTGAAGTTAACGGTATATATGGAAAACACAACATTACGATATAAAATATTAGATAGAATCATGATAACACGTTACAATATATTTAAGATCATTCCCGCAATTGTGACAGCAGAACATGCTTTGTGCGTGTGTGTGTGTGTGCATATATGTTTTTCTATGTATGTACGTGTGTCATTGCGTGCATAAGTCAGCGCATGCGCCCTGTGTCGATATACTTTTATATTCTAAAATGTTCATCTTTTTTAGTTCAATTGAGGAATCGGCAATAGAAGTCGCTTCCTATTCTATTACTTATCAAGTTCCGGAAGTAGAGGCAACACCTACCAAGTTGGTGAACGGAGTTCCAACAATAGAGCGAAAGAAAGCTAGAAAGTTAAAGATAGGAGGATAAGTCATTCATTTTACTTTCCATAATATCACCGTACATCCCCCAACCTTTCCATTTCGGAAAGCTGCCTTCTTTTCTATTTTCTATCCGGCTTTGATCACAACCGTACTATTTCCGAGGTAGACACACCGGGAAGCCTCACAGGTGACACCTCCATTTGTATGACGCATTAACCACACGTTCTTATCAGTCACGTACACGGACTCAGAACCTTCCTTCGCAACAAGTGGAATTGCTAGTTTTAATCGATATATACTTCATAATAAATGTAGTTAAACACTCGACTAAGTAGAGCGACGCGTATAATAAAATCTTTATTATTATTGCGGTTATTTGGAAACTAACATTCTTAAGGTCTCTAAACTATTGGAAATAGCCAACAAATTTGAATATTAGAGAATGATTTATTGTAACCGTATGTACTAGTGAGTCATCGCTTATAAAGGCCGAAAAGCCACTGGAGGATAAAAACTAACAAGTGAGTTAGTAACTAAAATTATGAATATATGTAGTAACAGACCTGGATGTGAAAAAAGAAGGGTGACATTTAGATTTATGTATATTGAAATTTTTTTTCACTAAAGAAAATAATCAAAGTATCCAGATATATTTCAGGATAGATTTGTCAGAGTAGAATGGCATGATAATTAATAATTAAGTATTAAATAATTATAAAATAATAAATTTTAAGTATGTTTTTTACTAATAAATCTTATTTCAGAAAACCAACCTATTTATTTTAGTTTAATTTGTGGGGGTCGTCATACCCTTTTGGTCGGGGTTACCAACTTCCTCCACAAATAAAAATAAGAAGAATATTTAAATGCACAATTAACGGAAGTTTATTTACTGAAATAAACATATTAACAAATAGAATATATTACTTGTAATGAGTTCATGAGTCCTTTCTTTAGTTTCATGTAAGTAAAAAGAAGAATGTCTTTTCTTTTGTTGAAGTGTTCATTTGTTATAAATATTAAAAGAGGCAATAGTGAATGTTCGCCTGGGAAATTGTATGAAGCGCGCGAAAGGGTGAAATTGAAGAATGATTGTAAGATGCGTGTAAGCTCCGGATGAAAGTCAGTTGAAAAGAGAAAGTTTGATGTTTGTGTGTGCTTAAATACTATTTGGATCGGCTCCAAATTATGATTTGAAAAAAAAAACATAATGAAAGTTACTCTCCCCATGCCATTCAACTCTGTATCTCCAAATGCAAAAACACTCAAATTTTATAACAAACATCATCATTAATATTTATATGATTGCATAATTATGATTCACTGAATAAAATTGATAAAATTTCAATAAAGAACAGAAACTGATATTACCCATCCACACCAAATTAATTGCAAATATTTTTATCATCTTGAAGTTTGCACAACGGCATAGCAAACCGTAACAAACAACAAAAAGCCTAAACCATCAGTTACCATTATTAGTGAGTATGTAGACGTTTAGGATTAAATACAATGGTTTAAAATAGTTGGAATTAAATAATTTAAGAAAACAGTTTGACAATATTTTTTGAAACATTGTATTTCAAAAAGCTCTTTTAGTAAGATTTGAAGCATCTCTGTATCGTTTTATTCCACAGAAGCAAGAAACTTTTCTCATGCCAGTTCCGTTTAATTCCAGGTACACAGAGAAAAGAATTTAAAGTATGTATAGTGTGTTTAGCCTTTCGAATAAAACTGCAATGTGTGTATTAAGATATGTACATCTGCAACTTGTATTAAGTGTCGCATTAGAGCTCATATGAGTAGTTTATGGAGAAGTTATAGAGGACTGTGCACTGATGTAATCGCTATCACCTCATAAAATAAAGCAACTCTATATATGTTTTTGATAACATCGGTTCATACGTGGTCTCTAGCTCACATACATACAAATAAAATATGAGAAACGAGTAACCTTAAAAGTGTATCTCCTAACCGGGTACTGTTTAATATAGTAGATAATAAAACGACTATGCACTGTTATTGTGGAGATATTCGGCAAGGGTGCATGAGAATATTGTTAAACTAGAAAATTCTACGCAAGTTTATATAAAGTAAGAAAACAAATGTCTATTTTTTTATTTAGAGGTTAGGGTTACGTGTACAGGACTACGTCATAAGAGTAAATTGACGTAGCGGAGAACAGAGATACATTCTTCCTCTGGGGTGTTTGACGCCAAAATAACGGGAATATTGTTACATAGATGGTTATCGAGATAACACTATGTAATAATTTAGTTTTAAAAATATTTTACTTATTAATATTTAGGTCACTTTAAATCATGTCTACTTGCTAGCCAACGTCTTTCCTGCGTGTGTTGCTTCATTCCGAGGACTGAGGTTAGGGGTTCATGCATTTAATTCAGATGTACTTTCTCAAATGTCATAAGAATAAACTAAATAACACGGCAAATAATGAAGTTTATGCTGTACTTTTATATTGCTTCCCTTATTCTATCCAGAAAACAGGAGAGAAAACAACAACATCTCTACGACTGCTACTGCCACGAGTGCCGAGAGACGTCATTAGCTAATGAGCAACAACTTACGTGTCAAGGAAGAATAGTTGATCTTACTGACAATAACGTTATGATCTGTCTGGTAGGGATCAAAAAACTCTGCACACAATGTCATACTAGTCTTAGAATAGTTTCCCTATTGTAAATTATGATTTATATATCATTAAAGATCAGTGGTAAACACAATCTTTTACATCATAAAGGCATCTCTAAACAATTCAAAAAATTACAGCAAAAACTTATTCTCTACTATCAAAACGATGCTGATGATCCAAAATCTATGTGAAAGTAAAGCTGATACATCTAAAATGATGGGCCTAGGAATGTTTTATATTTTTTCGTATATATTAAAAATAATATATATAAATATGACTACCTTAGAAAAATGTGTATATGTGTCTGATTATACTACTAATAACCTAAACGTAGTTACCGGACAGAGAGACAAACATATAATATTGTTACATAGATAGCTATCGAGATAACGCTATGTAATAATTTAGTTTTAAAAATATTTTACTTATTAATATTTAGGTCACTTTAAATCATGTCTACTTGCTAGCCAACGTCTTTACTGCGTGTGTTGCTTCATTCCGAGGACTGAGGTTAGTTTTGTTAGGTATAATCCACAGCTGTTTTACATTCTATCTTAATATAAGTATCCAATTATTGTAACGATACGTTATTAGAAGATAAATAATTTGTTCACTCTTGATTGTTCAATAGCGTTACGTAGTCGTTTATTAAATTCAGTACCTTTTAAATTAAACGTTTCTTCAGTATTCTCTGAAAGATTTCTCATTTTGTATACTGACGCCGGCGCTGTCGTCATCATCATCGTAGAAATGCGGCATTTCGTAATCACCATCATCATCGTCTAGTGTCCTGCATTTTACCGTCGTCATCGTCGTAGTGTGTCTGAAATCAAGCACTTTTTTCATGCAGAGAAAAGAGATAGGCACAATTTGTTCTTCTTCACTTAATTCTACGTTGTTACGAAGGAAAGCCGACCAGTCGCTATCAACTCTTTTAGGAATTAAATTCCCATTTTCCGTTTTTTTTAATTACATCTACATTTACATCTGCTCATCACGGTTTCCCAAAACAGAGTGACTAAACACGTTTTTTCCGTTTTTTTTTAATTACATCTCGAATTTACATCTGTTCATCACGGTTTCCCAAAACAGAGTGACTAAAAACGTTTTTTTCCGTTTTTTTTAATTACATCTCGAATTTACATCTGTTCATCACGGTTTCCCAAAACAGAGTGACTAAAAACGTTTTTTCCGGTTTTTTTAATTACATCTCGAATGTACATCTGCTCATCACGGTTTCCCGAAACAGAGTGAATAAAAACGTGTTTTCCGTTTTTTTTAATTACATCTCGAATTTACATCTGTTCATCACGGTTTCCCAAACAGTGACTAAAAACGTTTTTTTCCGTTTTTTTAATTACATCTCGAATTTACATCTGCTCATCATGGTTTCCCAAAACAGAGTGACTAAAAACGTTTTTTCCGTTTTTTTTAATTACATCTCGAATTTACATCTGCTCATCACGGTTTCCCGAAACAGAGTGACTAAAAACGTTTTTTCCGTTTTTTTTAATTACATCTCGAATTTACATCTGCTCATCACGGTTTCCCGAAACAGAGTGACTAAAAACGTTTTTTCCGTTTTTTTTAATTACATCTCGAATTTACATCTGCTCATCACGGTTTCCCAAAACAGAGTGACTAAAAACGTTTTTCCTTTTTTTTTAATTACATCTCGAATTTACATCTGCTTATCACGGTTTCCCAAACAGAGTGACTAAAAACGTTTTTTCCGTTTTTTTAATTACATCTCGAATTTACATCTGCTCATCACGGTTTCCCAAAACAGAGTGACTAAAAAGGTTTTTTCCGTTTTTTTTAATTACATCTCGAATTTACATCTGCTCATCACGGTTTCCCAAAACAGAGTGACTAAAAACGTTTTTCCTTTTTTTTTAATTACATCTCGAATTTACATCTGCTTATCACGGTTTCCCAAACAGAGTGACTAAAAACGTTTTTTCCGTTTTTTTAATTACATCTCGAATTTACATCTGCTCATCACGGTTTCCCAAAACAGAGTGACTAAAAAGGTTTTTTCCGTTTTTTTTAATTACATCTCGAATTTACATCTGCTCATCACGGTTTCCTAAAACAGAGTGACTAAAAACGTTTTTTCCGTTTTTTTTTTAATTACATCTCGAATTTACATCTGCTCATCACGGTTTCCCAAAACAGAGTGACTAAAAACGTTTTTTCCGTTTTTTGTAATTACATCTCGAATTTACATCTGCTCATCACGGTTTCCCAAAACAGAGTGACTAAAAACGCTTTTTTCCGTTTTTTTTAATTACATCTCGAATTTACAGCTGCTCATCACGGTTTCCCAAAACAGAGTGACTAAAAACGTTTTTTCCGTTTTTTTTAATTACATCTCGAATTTACATCTGCTCATCACGGTTTCCCAGAACAGAGTGACTAAAAACGCTTTTTTCCGTTTTTTTTAATTACATCTCGAATTTACATCTGCTCATCACGGTTTCCCAGAACAGAGTGACTAAAAACGTTTTTTCTGTTTTTTCACACGATATCGTGACGTCACTGCTCAAAAAGACAGAATTTGTGATTACGCATTTGACTTTTCCTTGAAACCCAAACCTGAGTTCAGGCTTGTTTAACTTCCCAGTCCCGAAAGCGAACTTGTTTCCGTGTGAAGTTAACTTGCACTGATCCACCTAGATACACAATCTATACTAGCTGATAAAATAGTTTTTCACATACGTCCATCCATTATGTAACAATAGGATTTGATGTCCAAAATGTTAGGGGAGAAAGATAAAGATTTTCTGATTTTAAGCTCATTGCTTAACTTGACGTTCCGTTGGAATCGTCTATATGGTTTCTACGAACTGTTTAGAGTTGCATACGCGACCGTCCCTATAGTATACCTGACTAAATAGTTTTACTTTTTTCTCACAACCTTTCGTGAGTTTCCTATTATTAACATGGCGTCAGAGTTATTTACCTTAGCTACTATTCACACTAGTAAACGTACCCACCTATATTTAACAATATTTGTGTCTTAGTTAAATAATATGTTCATTTCTTCTATCCTAACGAGTATGTCTCTATGTCAACAGCTGACCTACTTAATGATGAGTAAAATCGTCTGATTATTTAACGTTTACAAATCCAAAAACAATAATTTGAATTTAGCGAGATGACTCTTACGAATGTAAGTTTTTTTTCTTTTTTCAATTTTACAATCTCAATTATGAAATCCTAAAGAGTGGTGACTTATATTTTTCCAGGTTGATGAAATCGGGCTTGTAAACTATGATTGAAACGTTACATGATGTGTAGTCGCCAAAAGATTGTATAAATAAAATGTGTATGTATGTATGTATGTATGTATGTATGTATGTGTGTATGTATATTAAGCTCCAATTACGTTGAGCCCTTTCGAAAGTATATGAATGGATCCGAGCGTGAACTGAAGTAATTGTTCCACAAGCACTTCCAATTGTCTTTTTGATGAAATACAAGTCAAGGGATTCATTTACGGTACCAACTTGCTTATCAGTCGCATTTTTAGTCAGTGGACAGGAAAGCCTAACAGCAAGACGGGCTTGGGTACCATAGCCAATAAAGCTTCATGGGTGCCATAAACATCGGTAAATTCCCATTCTTCCGGTACCTCGATACTCCTATCACCAAGCGCTCCGGCCCTTCGCGTTTCTGAAACTGCTACCTTTCAAGACTCGCTTGCACTGTGGAACCTTCTCCTTTTTAACAGTTATCAAGTCGCTTTCTCTCTTTCTCGACGTCCCACCCACAATGGATTCGTCTACAGTTCAGTTTTCCCACTTTTGATTTTATATATATATATATATACATATATACATTATTTATATATATTATACATATACATTATTTATATATATATATATATATTATATATAATATGCATATATATATATATATATATATATAGTATTTCATGTATGCACATAAAATGTTATAAGGAGATATAATGTATCAATTTTCAGTATTTACTTCAATAGTGATCAATACGTGAGTAGAGCTAGGTAGTAAGTATGCATGGAGTTTGTGTTTCCGAGTGTGCTTTATATATACACGTGGTGTTTAGTCTAAGTAAAAATACATAGTAAATAGATCAACTAATAAATAAATATAAAATTAAACTAAAGTAAAACTTAAAATAGAAATAAAAGTAAGCACGTGTTAAAATAAGGTCACCCATTATTTCGATACAACAAAGAAACAGTGATGGGCCCACTTATAGAAAAGAGAACAATAGAATAGGAAATAGAAAGTAAAATCAACTGAGCCTTTGTTTGTGAGAAAACCTACGATTGGCTAAAAGAATAACAAAGAATCTGATTGGTTAACTAGCGCAAGACTGACACCACGTGTATATATAAGAACACCCGGAAACCAAAACTGCATGCATTTTAGCCTGATGATTCCTTACGGAGAAAACACGGAAGCCTCTGTGTAGCTTATTTGCCATAAATACATTCTCATAACTTACTATATATATATATACACACACACATATATATATATACATATATATATATATATAGAATTATAAAAAGAAAAAACTATACACACATTAAGGTTGTACACATTATAACTTATTTCGACCCCTTAATTAGGTCTCCTCAGATGTAAAAACAACCACGTCAAAAAACCAAAAATCATTTTACGGGGTCGAAATAAGTTATAATGTGTACAACCTTAATGTGTGTATAGTTTTTTCTTTTTATAATTCTGTTTTGCTCTGTTTAAATTACATTGAGCTCTGTTATTCAGATTCTCAACACAAAATTGAAATCTACACACTATATATATATATATATATATATATATATATATATATATATATATATATATATATGTGTGTGGGGGGGGGAGGGTGTGTGTGTGCGTGTGTGTGTGGGTGTTTTGTATGTGTTTATATATTTAAATATATCTTTATATAGTGGTAGGGAGTATACTAAGTTGCTTTGATTGATATATAATTAGGTGTATTTTATTGTGGCCAAGTGCCATATTCAACAATTGTATACAATTATATATTAGATGGCAGGTAGAACATGCAGAATAATGTTAGCATTGTATTATTCCGCACGGGAACTTCGATTGTTCGGCTTGACATTCTGCCAGGATTTTTCAAAAGCCAAATTACATTTTTAAAGGCTGCATTACGTACAATGTTTCTGGCTTTTGATTATTATTTATACAAAGAAGAAAAGAAGTATTTTCATTCCATTAGTTTTATTGCATTGCCTCGCAGATCTACAAGCTGATGACTGTCGAGTTTTCCACTTGCATAAATTCAAACAAGCCTGGAATCGAAAAAGATGCCGGAATGTAAATAATCCTTCCGCTGTAAGATTTCTAACATTGTGAGCGTTTATTAAGGAAACCAAGTGTGAAATTATGTTCAATTTTCAGTTTACGAGACCTTCTTGCTAATCTTCCTGAGAATCAGAAAACAGAAACGACACTGAGATATGTTTGTGTATACTTTCTTCTTCATCGCCCGTTGTGTCTGACAATAACAATCATTGCACTGTTTACATGGGCTTCCCGTATAAGGTTCACTGTCTCACCGAGGCACAGAGCGATATAGGCGCACAGAGATAGTTTCGTGTGCTTAGTAGAGTGCGCATATCCCAGCAGTACTTCTTCAACGCATCACAGCTTCAGTCCGCTGACGGAACTTTAGTTCATCAAAGTATCGCCTATTATAGATGTTTCTATCTTTTTTTTTACACTATCAATATTTTCATGTTAGGTTTTCGACTGAGCTCAAATCACTGGTCCTGCTTTCTATAAAGTCTACAGTAAGAATCGTCTTTCTCACTACTTCTGCAAAGAACCTTTCTTTCTTCCTCGTGTATCTAAAACCAAGCAAACATTCCGTTAACAGAGTTACTTAAGAAAAACTGCAAACCTTAGGTACACAATAGCACGCAGCTGCTTCTCAGCTAACTACAACAAGGTTGTTTTCAAGTCAAATGTAAATAAATACTTGTTGCGCTATCCTCTGAAGTACATAATGTATGCCCATTCTACCCATTGTTTCAAATCCTTTCGTAATATTTATCATCATCAAACTGATAATTTCATTAATTCTTGCTTGACCTTTAGCCTTGGTATGTAGTGACTCAGTATATACAAAGGTGTCTATATAAAATGCTAGAACAACCCGGCCTTGACCTAATAAGGACACGTGCAATCAGTGTTTAACACTTTATTTTCACTCTTACAATGTTATGTCATTTCCAAGTTACTCACGTCATTTATACAAGTCTGTCATCTTTTTACACTCTTTGTTTATACTACTACTACTACTACTACTATTACTATTACTACTTTTATTTTATATATTTACGTAATCACGCTGAAGCTACTGCTTCTGCAACTGTTCTCCTCTTCCTATGTGCCTACTACTTGTGTCATCTTTTTACACCCTATCTTATGATATAACGAGCAATTTCTATGTATGTCTGTCTGTATGTCGCGGAAATTGTTTGTAAATGTAAGAGAGAGGGGGGCTCGAGTAATTACTATTTAATTAATTAATCTTTTCAAGTCAGCGTTCATAATATTTGTATACCTGTAGAATTATGGAAACTATCAATCAATTTATTTACATTAGATAACATTAAATAACATTAGATAACATATAAACAAAGAAGAACGAAGTGATTTCAAGACGAGACTGCGATTAGAACGGAAAACGTGTCAAGAATCTTACTTAAACTAATACTTTTTTAACTTCCTTATATACTGTTACAAAAGTCGTTCAGACACTAGACGGGTTGTGCCAGTTGCATAATTCATTCCTTTTAACCTTCAATTAAATTCATGTTTGCAAATATACACTTATAACTGCTATGATCAAAATTACATATGTATTTACAATATTTTCCGATAATGTGATATTAACAAAAATTATTTATACAATTAATTAAAGGCATTTTCTTCATAAACCAGCCGGTTTTCTAAACCATACTACTTCAACTTTAATATACTTTATTTGATATATTTACGTAATCACACTACTGTTCCTCTATTCCTATTTTCTTACCACTTATCGTCCCATTCGGCTTCCCCTCCTCCTTATAAAAAATCCAATATGCCAACAAAAAACTAGGCAGTTGCTTAATTATATATGAGAAGGTTCTACACACCAAGCTGAAACTGACCGCTTTACGATGGAATGATAGACCACCTTATATCAGAAGTCGTTCCCGCCAATAATATATTTTATGTAAACTCTGTAACTGGGCTAATCACCCATATGAAGTATCATGAAAATAGGCGTCGAATTTAAAATGCATAAAACATATATTGTTCTAGCCATAAGGTTGTTAAAAATAAAAAGTCGATTAAAAGACCATCAAAAATTAATAAGAAAATAGCAACGCAGCAACTTTATATTTTTAACAACATCAAAAAAACATGTACGTCTGACATTTGCTATGTGTGAATGTTTATTTAGTGTTTGTTGCGATCTACAATATGTCTCTATAACTATGCCAGATCGAGAAAATATCAGATTTAGAAGCGGGGAAAGTATAGGGAAGATACGTGTTCGAACACGTGTCTGCTTATATATATATATATATATATATATATATATATATATATATATATATATATATATATATATATATAAGCGACGTCGAGCCTGGACAGTCCTAAATGAGAGCCCATTTTAGGAATACCAGGTGCTGTATGTGCTCTCTGCTTATCTCGGCATTGTTTCTTATCGTCTTGAACTGCTTGCTATTGGAATCAAGCAGTGCTTACTCAGGAGAAGTTGTCATCTGTTTTGGAAATGTGAAGTCACATGACACTCTCGTTTGGGACGCGTTATTTGCTCAGGGTGTTATGTATGTCTGTTTGAATTTAAAATTAGTGAAATGAAACTGTTGAGATTTAAAACCGGGTGTATTTATTTATTAGAAGTGTGTTTATTTACAAGATAAGACTAAGAGCCACATAACCCCAAGTTAATAATCCACTTCCTAGATTTAGCATTACCTTTTGAATTGGTAAATTATGGTAGACAATGTTAATATGCTGAGTTCACTTACGACTATTCTCTTATCAACCATTTTGAAATGTTCAAATTTCTTTTCGCACCTAAAATACAGCGAATATTGCAATCATAAGACGTTTAGTCTTATGATTGCAATATTCGCTGTATTTTTTGCATGGTCTTCGTGAGAATAGCAAACTTTACTTCTTATTTATCATGGATATTAAATACCAGAATATATATATATATATATATATATATATATATATATATATATATATATATATATATATATATATGAAGATAGATGAAAGAAGACGGATAAACATGTACGAATGGCAAATTTATTTCAACCTCGATTGTTCAATGCAAGGTGTACTTGGTAAAAACATGTTTATTATTATTTCCTTTAAGCCAAGACTTTTCAAAGATTAAAATCTTATCAGAGTTATTACGTAGATACATAAGTTGGCAGTGGAAAAGCCAAGAATCAAAATTTGTAAAAAATATTTAGTAATGGAGAATTAGAATGTGTGTGTAAAAAGATATGGAGTCTGTCCAGTTGGTAAGTGTATGTGGATAAAGTGTCCAGTGAAAGGAGATTTAAAGATGGAAAAGGAGGGTTTTCGTAAAGGCATCATTGAAAAAATTCAAGAATTAAGTAAATCTAATTGAAAGATGTTTAGTTCAATCGAAGGTAGAACGCATTTATTTGAATGTCATTTTGAGAATTCAGGCAATTTTAAAATACTTCGGACTGACCTCTTTTATTTAATCTACGGAGTTAGATTCGTCTAATTCTGGTAGCCATGACAGGGTAGAAGTGTGAATTATTACATTAGTCTTAGTTAGTACCGCCTAATTGAATTGTAAACATCCATGAGATTGTCATCTGGAACTAATTTCTAATAAACAATGATTCAATGGTGTGACCTATTCTATTTCAACTGATTTTAATATATAGGTTATGAGTGTTTCTGAATTTCTAATCGGTAGTTTCAATTTTTATCTTTATCTATTACTAATAGAGATTTGGTATATGTCTGAACCCTAAACTATACACAATTCAGTTTTCTATTTCTTTTACTAATGAACTATATTTCAATACTCAATTCAGTTTACTATTTCTTTTACTAATGAACTATATTTCAATACTCAATTCAGTTTACTATTTCTTTTACTAATGAACTATATTTCAATACTCAATTCAGTTTACTATTTCTTTTACTAATGAACTATATTTCAATACTCAATTCAGTTTACTATTTCTTTTACTAATGAACTATATTTCAATACTCAATTCAGTTTACTATTTCTTTTACTAATGAACTATATTTCAATACTCAATTCAGTTTACTATTTCTTTTACTAATGAACTATATTTCAATACTCAATTCAGTTTACTATTTCTTTTACTAATGAACTATATTTCAATACTCAATTCAGTTTACTATTTCTTTTACTAATGAACTATATTTCAATACTCAATTCAGTTTACTATTTCTTTTACTAATCAACTATATTTCAATACTCAATACAGTTTTCTATTGTTTTTACTAATGAACTATATTTCAATACTCAATTCAGTTTTCTATTGTTTTTACTAATGAACTATATTTCAATACTCAATTCAGTTTACTATTTCTTTTTCTAATGAACTATATTTCAATACTCAATTCAGTTTTCTATTGTTTTTACTAATGAACTATATTTCAATACTCAATTCAGTTTTCTATTGTTTTTACTAATGAACTATATTTCAATACTCAATTCAGTTTACTATTTCTTTTACTAATGAACTATATTTCAATACTCAATTCAGTTTACTATTTCTTTTTCTAATGAACTATATTTCAATACTCAATTCAGTTTTCTTTTTTTGTACTAATGAACTATATTTCAATACTCAATTCAGTTTACTATTTCTTTTACTAATGAACTATATTTCAATACTCAATTCAGTTTTCTATTGTTTTTACTAATGAACTATATTTCAATACTCAATTCAGTTTACTATTTCTTTTACTAATGAACTATATTTCAATACTCAATTCAGTTTTCTATTGTTTTTACTAATGAACTATATTTCAATACTCAATTCAGTTTACTATTTCTTTTACTAATGAACTATATTTCAATACCTAATTCAGTTTTCTATTGTTTTTACTAATGAACTATATTTCAATACTCAATTCAGTTTACTATTTCTTTTACTAATGAACTATATTTCAATACTCAATTCAGTTTTCTATTGTTTTTACTAATGAACTATATTTCAATACTCAATTCAGTTTACTATTTCTTTTACTAATGAACTATATTTCAATACTCAATTCAGTTTTCTTTTTTTGTACTAATTAACTATATTGCAATACTCAATTCAGTTTACTATTTTCTTTACTAATGAACTATATTTCAATAGTCAATTCAATGTTCTATTGTTTTACTAATGAACTATATTTTAATACTCAATTCAGTTTTCTTTTTTTGTACTAATGAACTATATTGCAATACTCAATTCAGTTTACTATTTCTTTTACTAATGAACTATATTTCAATACTCAATTCAGTTTACTATTTCCTTTACTAATGAACTATATTTCAATAGTCAATTCAATGTTCTATTGTTTTACTAATGAACTATATTTTAATACTCAATTCAGGTTACGATTTCTTTTACTAATGAATTATATTTCAATACTCAATTACGTTTTCTATTTCTCTTAATAATGAACTATATTTGAATATCCAATTCAGTTTTCTATTTCTTTTACTAATAAACTATATTTCAATACTCAATTCAGGGGATAGTATAGTATCTGTCTTGTTTTCATGATACCACTATACCAAGCAGTAAATCCTTCATTTTGGATTGGGTAGTGTAGAATCTCTTCTGATATCATTATTACCATCTTCCCAGACATAACTGGTCCTTTTAGAGTGGGGGGGGGCAAAGTTTCGTTATAACTATCTTTTACTCTATAATAAAGAATAATGTGTATAATTGTATATGAATCTTCGTGCGAAAACTGACACAGTATAGTCTTTCGGTCATTTTTGACGTGTCGTGTAAACTATGGAACATCTATTTTAACGATGTTGTCATACAGGACAGAGGGCCACCTGCTGAACCACTTATGTGCCGCGGCTTGTCGGTTATCATGGCGTGAACTTACAGGCTTTAAAAGTCATCTCAGACACCACAGGATGCATGACACATAGTACAAGTGATGTTTGTACTCGATTTGAGCCGACTTTCATACTCATCTCTCTCTGTCTCTCTCTCTTTCTCTCTCTCTCTCTATATATATATATATATACATATATATATATATATATATATATATATATATATATATATATATATATATATATATATATATATATATATATATCATGTTAACTGCAATAATATTACAGAATAGAAAATGGTCAATTTTTAATTTTTTGTTCAAATTACATTAGAAGTTATGAATGAAGTATGTTTTTCTCTTTACTTTACTATACTATCAGGAACCTGTTGAAGTGTAACAATATCTAACGAGATAATCAGTAGGTTACGCAAAACTAGGTTGGCGAATGGAATATGTGGACTATAATTCCGTCATATCTGGAATGCAGTAGTAAGTTTTTTTTACAGGTTCTAATTTGAGAAAGTATTAAAATAAGCATTTGTGTTTTGTTTGTTTAGAAAAGAATGTTTATAAATAACAAATACAGTTTGATAAATACAGCTAGCTGATTATTTGATTTCCAAAAGACGTCGAATATCGGGAGTTTAGTGCGAGAGCAAGCAACAATAATTAGACAACGTCAACTCGTTTCCTGTAATGTCTACCTTATGCTGTAACATGCTGAGGAAAATGCTGTCCGAAATGACTTGACGATCGCCTGTCAAAAGATACAAAGTAACAGCAGATTGTCAGTCGTTGATGCATTAGTAAATACAAAATACATATATCTCAGATAATATTAAATTGAAAAAATGACAAATCTTTAATGAGTATTAATACAGTAAAACATTTTAGTAATATTAGTTTACAAGAAAAAGAAATACTTTGTGTGCTCAGATATTTAAAAAAAATCTTACTGATAGTCAAAATACAGTTATAATGGCAACTTTGTGTTTGTAACTACGGTCTACTGATCTTTGCTAGGGTGTGTAATAACCATGATTGTGATTAGTATTTATTAGTATCCCACTTTCGGGCTGTCCTTTTATAAAAATCTTCGCGATCTAATCTTTTAAATGGAAGCTAAAATGTGTTGATATGCACAGAGCATTTAAACTATCAATAAAACGTCATAAGGAAAGCTATCCTTCTGATTTAATTAATAGTAGTAGTAATAGTACTACTACTAATAATAGTAGTAGTAGCAATAGTAACGGTATTATTGTTATTATTTCGAGGGCAAACAAAGTATTTGATCAGCGAGGATTAGTTCGGTTATCCTCTGATGTCACATAGTTTCGTTAAGAACAAAGTGTAGTGCTTGTTCTGATTCTACACGTAGCCTTGTCTGTCCTCAATCAGTGAAGAAGAAGCCCTTATTGACTGACCTCATTGTAATTTTTGTTCCAATCCAGAGTGCTCTTTTTGGGGAGCTGGATTTTCTACACATTAAATACTGACTTTGTGTCTAACTTTACCCTCGTAGGGAAGCAAGTAAATAGGAACATAAAAACACTAAAATGTTACTAAACTGGTAACAGTTAATGACTATGATCTTAAAGTGCATCAGTTTGTGAACCCCAAATTGGGGATCTTTGGGGATTGTAGAGGTACTCATTAGTAAGCATTACTCCCAGGGCAACTCTTACTACGAGTCGTAGTTCCTATCAGTGTCGCACCTATGGGTTGAATAGAAGCTATCGTTAACAATCTATACGATACTGTTATAGATGACGCGCCTGATTTCCGTGACTTCGCGTCGGCAACGATCGGGCAGGTCGCGGAAGTGTCCGAGAGTTGCCGAGACGAAAACGCAAAGCGTTAATGGAAGACTTGCAGGCGATATATAGGACAAATAAATTCAAAGAAAAATACATAGATAAAAAGATAAAAAAAACGAACAAACTGCAGGGTGGGTTAAATGAAACATTTTCAATCAAATGTGCAGAAATAATTTTTTTCAGGGGGGGGGCGATTTGTCAATCTTTTCTTTTTCATTTGTTTCGCTGTTTTTCTTTTTTTTTTTTCTTGCAAACATAAAACGAAGAGAGAAAGAAAAATGGGTTAGGTTTAGGCTTAGGGTTAGGCTTAGGGTTAAGGTTT
Organism: Sepiola atlantica; assembly: GCA_963556195.1. Classification (NCBI taxonomy): domain Eukaryota; kingdom Metazoa; phylum Mollusca; class Cephalopoda; order Sepiida; family Sepiolidae; genus Sepiola; species Sepiola atlantica. The sequence goes on along the minus strand of OY744521.1, from coordinate 9,861,392 downwards.
AGGGTTAGGATTAGGGTTAGGGTTAGGGTTTAGAGTTAGAGTTCCCTTTAGGGTTAGGGCTCACGTTCTTAGCGATAGCTAAGCCCTGCATTCAAACTGCCAAGCTCTTACTGGAAGACCGGCAGACGATAATATAAGACGAATAAATTCAAAGCAAAAATACATAGATTTAAATACATTTTTTTGTGTGAAAATAATGTATTTTTAGGGAGGGGGGATTTTGTCAAAGTGGTTATGAGATAAAAGAAAGACCCATGATTTTATTCCGTCATCGCTCAGCCGCTTCCGCGACATGCCCGATCGTTGTCGACGTGAAGTCACGGATATCAGGCGCCTCATATATAACAGTACCAACTATACATCGGTAACTAACACGTCACACTGTCTCCGCTACTTTATGTGATTAAATATTTCAATCTTAACTTAAACCCCAGAGAAATGGGCGTGCTTTACTGCTGGTACAGAAATGGAATGTTCTTGCTAATGATAGAAACGAAACTAAATTGTGTACTGAAATAGTAAGGTGATTAATCGTCTCTTTTTTTGATGAATTGGAAAAGAAAGTAATTATTTTCTGGCGATGATCTCAGCTGGCTATTTTACTGCATGACAGAATACGATAGGAAAGTGATTCTATAGAAAATAGATTACAATAAACGATTAAGATTTTCTGATTGATTTTTCTCTATTTTATCTATCTACCGACTTGTTCTATGACAATTATTTGGTCCTCTCGTTTAAGCACTTAGCTGACGTCGCTTAACCAGTACGAAATAAGTGACCATTTAGAAAGACAAAAACTCTCCAAATAATCTATAAAAAATCAATCGTACTGGTATGGCCCTGTTACGGGATCGGAATGAGAACAGGGATACGGGGTTTATGGAAAACAAATATATTGGAGAAAAGTATATACAACAGAAGAACAAAGAGATGTAAAATATCGCCTCAACCATAGTTAATTGCTTCCCACCGCAAGGTTGGAAGGTGGGGGGGGGGGAGAATCAAACCCGCGCACTTAAAATAGGAGCCCTCTGGCCTAGCAAAAATAGTTCAATACTGACAATAGTGGCCTTATGCTAGTGGTTGATCTCTGAGAGTCCGGTCCTTCTTTTCTAGGTAAGTACAGTCTTGACCATCATTGATTCCTGTATATGACTCGGTGGAGTGTCCATTTCTTTGCGTTCGCATGTGTTGCAACATGTGTTGTTTCATTGTAAAACAAGAGGCACATACTTCACAAGAATTTTGTTTCACCCCAGTAGGCGTTCGCATATGACGCAACATAGTTAGTTTCTGTGTAAAAGAAGAGCCACATACTTCACAAGAATTTGGTTTCACCCCAGTATGCGTTCGCATATTTCGCAACATAGTTTCTGTGTAAAAAAAAATCAACATGCTCAACAAAAAGTTGGTTTCACCGCAGTATGCTTTCGCATATGTCGTAACATAGTTAGTTTCTGTGTAAAAGAAGAGCCACATACTCGACAAAAATTCGGTTTCACCACAGAAGCGTTCGCATATATCGCAACATAGTTAGTTTCTGTGTAAAAGAAAAACCACATACTCGACAAAAATTCGGTTTCACCACAGAAGCGTTCGCATATATCGCAACATAGTTAGTTGCTGTGTAAAAGAAATGTCACATACTTCACAAGAATTTGGTTTCACCCCAGTATGCATTCGCATATGACACAACATAGTTAGTTTCTGTGTAAAAGAAGAGCCACATACTTCACAAGAATTTGGTTTCACCCCAGTATGCATTCGCATATGACGCAACACAGTTAGTTTATGTGTAAAAGAAATTTCACAAGAATTTGGTTTCACCCCAGTATGCATTCGCATATGACGCAACATAGTTAGTGTCTGTGTAAAAGAGCCACATATTTCACAAGAATTTGGTTTCACCGCAGTATGCGTTCGCATATGTTGCAACATAGTTAGTTTCTGTGTAAAAGAAAAGCCACATACTCACCAAAAATTTGGTTTCACCCCAGTAGGCGTTCGCATATGTCGCAACATAGTTTCTGTGTAAAAGAAAAGCCACATACTTCACAAGCATTTCGTTTCACCCCAGTATGCGTCCGCATATGACGCAACATAGTTAGTTTTGTGTAAAAGGAGATATACATACTTCACGAGTATACTGTTTCTCTCCAGTATTCAAGACTAACAAACCACACGAGGATAAATGGCAATAAGACGAATAGGTTGACAGTTACATGATGATGAATACTATGAAAAGATTGAAAATATTCGCATAGTATCCACCAAAAACAACTACCAGCAAAGAAAACAGCAGTCCTTCCTTTTTTGTCTTCGGGGAGGGTAGAGTCTTGGTTCTATCAGCTAGAATCTCATTCGATGTTTTCCTCCACTTTTCAAACTTTGAGTAGTGGTAGCAAAACAATAGCACCTTCTTTTGTACAATAGTCCATGGTTGGGCGTTTAAGCCTCTTATGTTTCTTCTTTTTGTTGCTGCATTTGATGGAGATAGGGGCCAGGACCTTTTGTCTCAATACCTGATGGCTGACCCTGGTTTGCCTCTGTATTGGCTGGAGCACCATTTTCAGAGGCAGGAAGGTTCACACCATTGCTTTCATCTTCCCGCCTGGTGTATGAACGGGTTGATAGGTCCTTTTTATCCTGGGTGCCGGCCTGCCAGTATTTATTTTGTTTTTATTCATTTCATTTTTATCATTCATTTCATTTTTATTATTCATTTCATTTGTATTCTTCATTTCATTTGTATTATTCATTCACTCATTGTCAGAAACAATAGAAATATGAGAACTAAAGTAAGAAATAAAGAAAAGCGAGCGTTACGTTCTATTTCCACTCTTTATGAACATGAAATAAACGTTGAAATTAATGGTTCTAGTTATTTTAATTCTCTATTCTAAAAATGAGTCCCTTCTCTTCATCAGAAAAAATTAACATCAGCATCAGGGGCATCAGAGGGGGATGTTTTTTTTATAGGCAAATATTAAAGCAAACCAAAAAATCACAACGTGTGCGCTTGAAAGTTTCAAAATGTTCTACTCGGTGATAATTTTTGTAATGATGATAGATTTTTTTCTCTGTTTCCAAATATTTTACATGGAAATTATATTATTTCGATTATCGGAATATTATTCTCAGCTTGGTTGATATTTTCACAACGTTTTGGCCGATATAGCCTTCGACCTTCTTTAAGTGCGTATTTCCTATTTTTGGAAGCTATACGGAATTTCAAACTGAACCTTTTTATTTATCTACGAAGGTGGATTGTTCTCGTTCTGTCAAACATAAAAAGTGTTAATTAATTATCATATTATTCAAAGTTATAATCGGGTGTAGTAAATATTGAACCTTCAATATCCAGAAGACTGTCACGTAGAACTGTTTCTTAATTAACACTTTTATCCTTTGCGCCATATGCCCAGACTATTTATTTACAAAATATACGTCACAGGGGTACGTTGCGAAACAAATAAATGGGTTCAGTTCGATAATGTCTTATAGGTTCCCGAGTTCGTCCGCAATGTTGCATCTTTGTGCCTGTTTTACAAGTACTTCAATGGATTGTGCTCCGATGAACTTGCTGCCTGAGTGCCACTTTGACGTAAATACACAAGACCAACCCGGCAAACAGCTAAGTCCCATCTATTCACTGTGGAGGTCTTCTGATACCGGAGAGCCTTTAACTCCAATAGCTTCTTTCCTCGTGTTGCAGGCCTCTGGAACTTCCTCCCTGCTTCCGTTTTCCACGACTGTACCGACATGCAGAAATTTAAAACTAATGTAAACAGACATCTCGCTGGACAGCTCCAAATTTAGGATGACCCACCAAAACTTACTCCCTAATTCTCAGTAACCTTTTACGTCTACAGTGGCGGCCTGCCTTGTTTGGGGTGAACTATCATAAAAAAAACGATTACGGTTCTAAAGTTTAAAAACATGAACCTGTAGAAGGTCGGAGAGTATATAGACCAAAACGTTGCTAGAATAACAAACAAGATAAGAATCATAGTTCAAATAATACAACCAATCCAAATGTGTTATATTTCGATCCTTGGAAAACGATCAAATGTTGTAAGAAAGGTGTTAAACCTTTCTTAAAACATTTGATCGTTTACTGTTTAAATAATAAAGATTCGACGAGTGTTTATGGTAAGATCTCATACCGCCATTTTTATATGTTCAAAAAGAAAATGGGAATATTTTTCAAAGCGATCGTGCGCAGCTGACACAGCAGGCATTTTCCGACGTAAATATGTTTACATAAACATAAGAGTGGTTTTAAAAAACTCATATTTCAAAAAGGAAAATTACTTTAGATGTTAAAAAATACGTAAGAGGCAAATGTACTTTTAAAAATTTAATCGAGCAAATGCGGAGATAAATCCTCCCACCTTCTCCGCAGCAGGGGAAAGGGTATGCTTAGCATCGGGTCGAGAAATATTACTGTTATGTGACGGGTGTCGATGTGGTTGAACGAAGACGTTACACCTGCATATCCGTTCTTTGATGATGTCTATTACCTGGTGGTCTGGAGGTGACAGTGGTTAAGTGGATAACAACACGGACCGGCGATCTAGGTGTGCCAAGTTCGAATCTAGTCGATTGTATGATACCACTTTTACTTAGGGATTTTGGCAACAGAATCAAACAGGTCAACAAAGTTGTACCATTCTGATTCATACGAATTTTCTTTTACTTAAATAGAGCAGATGAAACACATGTGTTTTCTTTTATTTAAATAATAAAAGAAAAACACATTTGCTTCATCTGCTTTATTTTAGGTAGTTTTGTCGAAACACCCAAATATAAGTCTATATTATTTTAATAAATTAACAATCACATTATTTTCTTCGGTGTTGTACACTGTCTAACTATCGTAAAATATAGTTTCTTGTATTTCATTTTTTTCTCTAAAATCGTATAATCAAACTAATTTCTGGATTGCGTTTTTTGCCCTTGATAAGGTACATCGTACGTTGACATTTATTAGTTGATTTGTTATAAGCATTGTTAATTACACACACAAACACACACACACACATATATATATGTCTGGATCTGTTTTGAGATGTCGAAAATCTTTAATCAACACTTGTGAGAGAAAGTCAAAAACCATTATGATTCTGCTGTTGGATTGTTTTTGCTTGTAGGTCAATAGCTTTTGTCGCTTTGAGTTTAGCTGCCTGCTGTACTGCTGTTTTGATAAGTTTGAGAGGGTTTGTCATGTTTAAAACTGTTCAGATGAGGTGGCCAATGTTTTTGTTATATTCTGTTGTGTTTGAGCAGATACGTTTAATACGTAGGAAGGAGTTGTACATGATTGATTTCTTGAGTTTCTTCGGATGGTTACTATTGAAATTCAAATACCTGTGTCTATCTGTGGTGTACAGGGATGTAGTGATGTTGCCATTATTGGCCTGTACCAGAGCATCGAAGGAGAGTATGGATGTATCCAAGTATCCAAGTGTAAGTTTTATAGAATCGTACTGGCTTTTTTTTTAGAGTATTGAATTTGCGCAAGGCGTGTTTGCCATGTGTCCATATAACATATGTATCGTCGATGGATCTGAAATAGTGTATAGTTTTTAAAGGGAAGTTTCCGGGGAGTTTGTTTTTTAGTGCAAACATAAATATATTTGCGTAGTTGGGAACCATTTTCGTGCCCATGGCAGTTCCTCGGATTTGTAGGAAGTGGCGGTCTTGAAACTTGAAGTTATTATGCGGACAATTACTCTGATTATATCGCAGATGTCATGCAAACCTTTGTTGGGAAAATTCTTGTGGCATAAGAAATCACCACAGGCCTGCACTCTCTCGTCATGTGAGATGTTGGTGTAGAGTGCGGAGACTTCCATAGTGACTAGTAGAACGTTTTTCGGTAATTCTTCGATTTGCTCTAAGTTATTAATAAAGTGAATTGTGTATTTTATGTAGTTTGTGATAGTGGGTAGTACATGTTTGGGCATATGTTCTATGTGGTCTAAAATGTATTCTGATAGTTGCCTACAACTAACAAAATCAGTCTATTTGGGGGTAAATTACTTTGTATTAACCGGTATATATGTAGGAGTTGTTGTTGAGGTATTGTTAGACTAGTGCTGTCAAGTTTTTGTGAGTGTTTTTTTTTCGAAAATTAAAGGTTTAAAAAAGGCAATAGTTCCCGAAAATTCCCTACAGACTATCAGAAACAAATTAAAAAACTGAAATTAGGATTTACATTATTTTGCTTCTAAAATCATCCAATAAATTCGGCGAAATTGAAAGTTGCACCTTTATTTATTTTTTCTTCATCCTCAGTTTGTATTCACTATTATTAGTTTTTCTCCCAGTTGTGCGATTTTCTGTTGACTGATTACATATATATACATATAAATATAGATCTAAACATGAATAAAATGTAATCATGATGCTTTAGAATATATATATATATATATATATATATATATATATATATATATATGTATATCTATATATATACAATACATATATATATTATATATGTATATGTATATCTATATATACAATATATATATATATATATATATTATATATATATATGTATATCTATATCTATATATATATATATATATTATACATATATATATATACTGTATATATAGATATACATATATATATATATATAATATATATATATATTGTATATATAGATATATATATAGAGAGATATGTATATATATATGTATATCTATATATATATGTATATCTATATATACAATATATATAAATATATATATATATGTATATCTATATATACAATATATGTATATTATATATATGTATATCTATGTATACAATATATATTATATATATGTATATCTATGTATACAATATATATATATATTATATATATATATTTATGTATATCTATGTATACAATATATATATATTATATATATATGTATATCTATATATATATATATATATATATATATATATATATATATATATATATATATATATATATATATATTACAACAGATTAGCAAGCGAAAATCTAACAAAAAATTACGGAAACGCCAGGAACCGCGATATTGTCGAGGAAATTTACATAGAGAGTAAAAGATAACTGATAAAATACGTATTTGCGACAGGGCATACCAACCAAAAACAAAGGATGTTTGAAGATTTACTACAAGACTTCAACCAACCAAGCCTGAAATTAGAAACATCAGTAAAATTATCCGTGAAAATACCAATAGAACCATTAACGGTATGCTGCATATAAACCAATAGATTTACACCACCCGTCGAATTAATTGGTTAATGAAAGCGAAGATAAAATATCATTGTGCTTTCATCCAGTTCGATATAATTGACTCTACCCCTTCAATTACAAAGGAGTTATTTCACAAGGCATTGGACTTAGAAATATTACATACGGATATTACCAGCCAATAAATAGATATTATCTACCAGTGCCATAAGAAAGTGCTAATTTGCAATAAAAAACAATGCATGGATACGGCGTGCAAATTTGTCACTAACTCTCACATACCTCCTTGTTGTCACGTTTCTGATTTTGGCGTCAATTCAGGAATAGTATCAGAATTGTTCTGATAGACATTATCTTTGAGATAACACCAGAATTGTTTAGAGTTAAGGAAGACTGAGTTTATAACCTATTAATGATAACAAATTCTACTGACAGAGCAATCACCAAAGTGTCCTGCTATATCATAAAATCAGATATAGACTGAAGGATTGCAGAAGATATTTTAGACATTTATTAGAGATTGCATGAGTGGCATTGGGGGTTCACCTTGTATATTACAATAAGTAAAAATAGATTAGGATAAAGATCACTGTTCTTCTTTGTTTCGTACAATATCTATAATCTGTTTCCCTCGAAATGTAATTTTATTCCTAGACAAAATCTATAAAAGACAATACCAAAACTCAGCATGTCTTCGAAAACAATATATTTCGTTTTCCACTAGACAAAAAGCAGAACTTTTCTTTATCATTTACATTTATTTTCTGATTATCTAAATCTAAAGAAACGATTTGTCCATTCTTCATTTCCAGTGAGAATCGATTTCTATAGAACATCGTTTGTTGGCTTAAAGCTAAACAGAAAAACGAAGTCTAAAGTTTATGTTTGCGTTCATAAGTAAACATTTATACAAAGTTACTGATCATTTCTCATGTAAACAACTATAAGACTGATTTAAGTTTTCAAAATAAATGTACGGCGTGATCTCAAAATGCCACCAATGAGATCGTTAATAGGATGCAATATCCTTTCCGAAATCCAATATGTAAACGTAAGAGTTTCACATGTTGGCCGGTCATAATTCAGGACGGGGACATTTTGTATTCAGCAATGTCCTCTTCCGGAAGACATGCGCACGGGGTATCTGTCATGCCTCTACACCGCCTTCTTGCCCAGAGGCGGTCTTTTCAAATCAGTCAACAGGGGAGTCGGACGTATGTTCCACTTGTGATAGACGTTGGCTCTGGGGCAAAAATAGAGGTAAGCAACGCATAGTTCTCTAAACCTCTTTGAAGTTTTACTCATTTATAATTTGCTTTGATTGTCTTAGAACATTTTTTAAGACTTGTTTATTTTCATGTATTTTCAGTTTTACGTCGAAAAGATGTTATAGTTCAGCGTTGGCCACGTGCGCGCAAATAAATACATATTCATCAGTGTCATTCGTGTCCGAGATTGTTGGTCCAGTTTGTGTGCTGTTACACAATATATTTGGTAAAAACAAGTTCATACCTGCTCCTTGTGAGGTGTCGGTACAATCCCTGGTTATGGCAATTTCCATCTTTACCTAGCTTCAACCGATGTATTGCTAGGATGAATAAAAATATGTGTGAAATTTCGTGGGAAAATACGTAACTTAGTATTGCATGTAAGAGTGAGTAACCACGATGAATGTATTTACATTTTGTGTTTATTGGTGAAGACCATTAGAAATAATGTTTTCAGCAAACATAAGTGGCTTTTAACTAATGCCGAATACCTGTTATGTCTTACTTTTTGCAAATTATCAAAATAAACGTAACATGAATAAATTAAAAACTATATCTGTAATGTTTGTCTATTTTTTATGTTATGTTAATTCATTTACCTTTATAAAAACATAATCTTGTTAAAAAATACTTTAAATTCACGTGAAATTCGAACTCAGATAAAATTACATCCTTCGTAGTGGGTACTGCCTATTCTTTATTTTTCTATTTGTCTAAATACGAAAAACATTATATTTTTATAGTATACATACATATATCTACATCTCCATATCTCTCTCTCTCTCTCTCTCTCTCTCTCTCTCTCTCTCTATATATATATATATATATATATATATATATATATATATATATATAAATATATATATATATATATATATATATATATATATATATATATATATATATGGAGTCTATATATATATATATATATATATATATATATATATATATATAACATAACAATTTTAAATAAATAATATTAAAATATATTTTTTTTTTTGTCAAGTGTCAGATTTTACGGAAACACCCAGTCCAGGGAGTATAATATAGGACGGTCGCACGGTTCGAACCCCTGCCACAGAATCAACCAACGGTGTCGTTATATGCATTATAGCTACGTGTCAGTCTATCGTAAACTTTCCCCAACCAGGCTCAACTTTAATCTTATTGAAGAGTCTTATAACAATTTTAATTTTAAATAGATAATATTAAATTATGTTTAAATTTCAGGCGCTAGCGTTTCGAGCTTTCGCTCGCATCATTGCAGGGATGATAATCTCGGACTGCCACAAAATCAACCTAGACTCCGTAAGAAAGCAAGTTTGTCGACAATATATATATATATATATATATATATATATATATATATATATATATATATATATATATATATTTATATATATATATATATATATATATTTATATATATATATATATATATATTATATATATATATATATATATATATATATATATATATTATATATATATATATATATATATATATTATATATATATATATATATATATATATATATATATATATATATATATATATATATATATATATATATATTAGAATTTCTTCCTTTTATATATTCGCTTATCTGGTACCAAAGGTACTTAAGCTTTTTTATGTATCTATTATTCTTAAATAATTTTATATGTGAACTACCATATTGCTGAATGGTTATTAAACGTATTCTTTTCGTATTATTATTATTATTATTATTATTATTATTATTATTATTATTATTATTATTATTATTATTTATGTTATTATTTTTGTTGTTGTTACTTTTGTAATATTTAGTATTATTATTTAATATGCAAATTACCATTGTACCTTTAAGGGTAGTTTTTTGTTATTATAATTAGTAGTAGTAGTATTTATTAACTTTATATATATATATATATATATATATATATATATATATATATATATATATATATATATATATATATTAGTGAAATAAAGACTGAATTGCTTCTACATTTAGTTATCGGTTAAGTTGTCATTTGATCAGTACCACTGGAGAGCCATCAATTTAATAACTGTTCTGTTTTTAAATCTCCGAAATAGTTACACGGTATCTTGCTCTATAAAAAATTGCCTTCCGTCCTGACTGTATGTGCGTAATATAAGAATATTGGAATTCATGTCGAATACACAGACCGCCGCTACGGCTGAGTATTCAGATTACAGCTATTCTCATTCCGGAATTACACTTTCAATTAGCTAACATCTCGCAGAGTACGCCTGTCAGTATTAATGGCGTTTTTCATAATTAAAAATTTCCTTCTTTCTCACTTCTAATTTCTATCCGATATTATTTACTTAGTTTTCATTTCTATACGAAACTGTTGGTTCCCTTAAAATATCCTGTCAGATTTAACAAAATATTCGTGGCTTTAATAGGAAAGCCTTTATACTGGCGTAAACTGTTTGTACATTAACATTTGTAAGTACAATATGGTATACTTTTTTATTCTATGAAACTTTGTTGTCTATCTATTATTTTTATTAGTCGGTTTACCCCAGACAAGGGCAAATACTTAAAATGTTTTCCAAACAAATTCCTTTAGTTTCGTACCTTAGAAAATTAATCTGTCATTTTTTTAAATTATCTCCCACCTTTTTTCTTTGTTTGTTGTGTTTCTTCGTCGAATTTCTACGGACAAGAGTAACTCATTTTTTCGACTTAAAAAAAAAACATGTATCCAAACATTAGAAAATGAACATAGTCTGAGTTTAGAAGGATTTCTTTTCAGGATTAATTTTTCCTCTGAGTTCGCCTTCAATGTCTTCAGTAACGAAAATAACCCACAGTTGTTATTTAAGAATAATTCCTAAATTTTGATTTTTTTCGCGACTTCAACACAAGACATGTTTATTTGTTTTTCTATCCCCTTTACGTTGTCTCTTTTCATTGATTTTCGCCGGATAAGTGCAACTATTTCAAATGTAGTTTCAAGCACTCAGACTTTATTTTTCGAATTTCAAAGAAAACAGTTACCGAAACGCAAAAAGTAAACATTTCCCAAGTCTCCCAGGATTTCTCTAAGAGTTAATTCTTCCCTGGAGTTTGTCTTCAATGTCTTCAGTAACGCAAATAACTCACAGTCGTTGCTTTTCAACAAAATTATTTAAACTTTTAAGTTGTTTTATTTACAACTTAAATTAGTAATAAGGTATTAAATTAGTTAGTTAATTTTAAATAGGTTATTTATTTAATGTTCAAGGGAAAAGTATACACGCCAATTGGAACACCATAGAATAGTTAAAGAAGAAAAAATTCAGAATTCAAAGTAGGAAATCACTTTCATACATATTTAACGTAAAATGTTCTCTATTGTCAGGACATTCTAACGTTTTAGGGCAGTATTCATTTTTTTATTATCACTAACCATAAACCCGAGTGGTAATGGCACTAAACCACATGTCATCGCCTAAATAGTTAACCCCTCGCCAAAACAAATGAACAGGGCGGATTTAGCTTTTATAAAAACAAATCTGGCTCGGAAATAGGGATTATTTTACATTGAATTTATATACAAAACTTTAAATTCTAAGATAATCGTTTTTTTCCACCAAGTAGTGCATGGTGTTCACACGTAATCGTCTAAAAAAGGTAGATCTAATTTTGGAGGGAATTAGCGGAAGATGTTAATCTGCAATTATATCAAAATATAAATCTTTTTCTTTCGTATGTTGGTGTGGTTAGCCAGGAATGGATTCATAAAGAAACAGAACCTGATTGAAATGGCTAGTTATAGCAGAGATCTCCCATTACTTCCTGATCTCTCTGGCCGAAGAGCTCACTGCTCATTTGCATGCTCATTTGCATGAGTGCAATGTCACTGGCAATGAAAGGGGAATGTTTTGAAGGAAGTGGGCGACTATGAGTTGGTGATTAGCTTGAAAGCAGTTGACGTTTGGAGTTGCTCAATCCTCGGATTACTTTTTTTGTTGCGTTATTCCCCTTCAAAGATCGTTAAGTATTATTGTTACCATTGTTGAATTTCTTGTTGCTGTTGTTATCGCTGCCGTTATTGTTACTGTTGTTGTTTTTGAACTGACTTTTTCGTGGTGAAGCTTTTTTTTTCTTTTTTTTTACCACTGCTGTTTTTTTTTGTTTTTTTTTTTTTTTTTTTTTTTTTTTACTTATTTTGGTTATAAAGTTTTATAACCATAATGGCAACGGCTACTAGTAGCCCGAAGCCGGTTGACAAGATGAATATTACCGACGAGCAGAAGGGGCCGGCCGAGGCTACTCCTGGATGTTCAGAATGGAGTAAGCTTCCTAAAATTATTATAAATGTCAACGATTTTATTCAGAAGGCGAAACAGTGCCTACATTTAGTGACCGATACTGGACTACTGGTGGATATTCCAAAGTTGGAGGAAATTAAAAAAAAAAGCATTATTATGTTTGTCGTTGACAAAAAGTCAAAAAAAGTTATACGATCGTCTTCAGATCTAATTACAAAACTCCTTTTAACGGCAGGTTATAAACCTCTACGAATTATAAGATGTAAAGGTTACAACACTTGGAACACGTTGTTTCCAAATGAAGAAACTTGTGTCAAACTATCCCAGACAGAAATTATAACTAAAGATTATATTCTTCGGATGGAATATTTGGGAAAACGGAGAACGGCGGTGTCAGTTTTTAACGTCCCGTTCCATGTGGATGGGGAACATTTAGGTGCCTTCTTTTTGAAATATGGAGACATAACGTCCGTAACCTGGGATGAGCATGCAGGATTATGGTCATTCGAAATTCTTCTGGATAAAAAAGCATTTGACAGCATCCGCTATTATTTGATTGTAGGGGACGAAAAACTGCCGGTAATTGTGGCCGGACGAAGGCCTGTTTGTTGGGCGTGTGAGGAAGTCGGTCACCTCACCGTGGAATGCCCTCAAAGAAAGCCCACGACGATAAAGACAAGAGTGGGTCAACACTTAGGTGTACAAATGACAACAAGAGTGGGGATGCCCATCAATTCACCCTCTTCAAAATCTGATAACGACGACTACCCAGTGCTCCCTGATCTGAGTAAACAGGAGGACAGAGAGAAAAAAGAGTGGATTATTGCTCCTGGGAAAAAGACACCTGGTCGTCAATCACTAGATGAAATGCGGGAGCAGGAAATGTTAACAAAGGATCCTGGCAAAGATAAATACCTTGAAGTCCGGGACCTTAAAAATAAATTAGACAGAAATAAAGTATCGGAAAGCCCTAAATCTCCCTCCCGAAATATTAGTTCACAGTCCCCGACCAAATATCCCGCTCAAAAACCAAGCCCTCAGCTCTCCCCTAAAACAAAGTCAACCTCCGAGACTCACAGTCTTACGAAGCCACGTTCTCCCCCAAAAGTTATGCCCCCTCCAATCACCACTCCTTTGAAAAACAGGGAATACAAATTAATCCCTCTAAGCCCAGAAAAAAAAAGCAAAGTCGTCTCCTCTCCCAAACCTTCCCCTTTGGTCACCCCACAAAACACTCCCCAAAATACTCCCCCTCCATCCCCTGCAAAACAGCTCGCTCCCGCCTCTCCCTTTCTTGAAAACAAAAACACAACCCCTTCCCACTCCCCAATGAAAGAAGACATGCCACCTCCACCTCCACCCTCATCACAAAAATAGCACAGAAGCCCTTCCCTGGAGAAAAGAAGGAAAAAAACTGCGTTTCTCCCAGGAATAAACTTATGCGTAACAAATGAAGTGCAAGAAGACACAGTGAAAAATTACAAAGTTGCAGACCTAAAAAAACTTTTAGAGTTTAGGGAGGTGGGAAACATGTCCGTTGAGGATCCCTTAAACTTCCCTAACGCTACCAGAGTTCTGACTGTAATTAGAAAACCTGAAGAAGCTAAGGGTCTCTGGCTAATGATAAGGGAAGCAAATAATACCTTTAAATTAAGTCAGCCTATGGCTATCCTTAAAAATGAATTTTTGAAATGTCTACGAAAGGATTGTGTTGGGAGGGTCCCTGTTTATTTGCATCCCTCCCTGTATAGGATAGCCAAACTAACCTACCCCTTGGATGTTGGCGGCATCTCCTATGATGGCCAAATCAATATTCAGATGGGCACACAGTCTTTTGGGAGAGCCGTCGGCATCCTGACGTCATCGATGTTCGTTTCTGGAACCCAACCCTAAGAACTCTCAATGGCTCTCTATCTAGCAAGCTTAAATGTACATGGGCTGAGGGCCGACTCTCGTAAATTTCGAGTTGCTACAGACCTTCAGCACCTTGGAGTGAATGTATGTTGTATGCAGGAGACCCACTTAATTTCAGGTGACTATTTGGGTGCGCTGACTAGGAGTTTTTGCGTCTACTCAGCGTACTTTAATTCTCGCTCAAGGGGTGTTTCCTGGCTAGTAAATAAGTCTTTAGATGCGTCGTGTGACCCTTGTTTCATGGATCCGGAAGGTAGGCTGTGCGTTTTGGATATTACCATAAAAGATAAGGCATTTCGACTCATTGGGGTTTATGCGCCCAATATCCATTCTGAGCTTACTCCTTTCTTTCGACGGATCGAGCAGTTCATGAGTACAACTCGGACGGTCATCTTAGCGGGAGACTGGAACGCGGTCCTGGATCCCGATATAGATCGTAATCAGGGTAGGGGATCTAACAATGATCGGGATGCTAAGGCATTTCGGGATTTTGTCGATAAGTTTGATCTTATCGATAAGTTCCGGAATGAAAAGCCCCGTGATAGCGTATGGACTTGGACAGCTAGGCGCGGCTCCGGAACGGTACAACTTTCGAGTTATATCGACCGGTTCTTAATTAGGAGAGTCGACGTAGAATTATTAGAATGTCCAAGTTTTCATAATATAGTTTACTCGGATCATAGACTTGTTCGGGTTCGAGTAAACTTAGATAGACCTAAGCCTAGATTGGCTGGCTACTGGAAGCTCAACACTTCGTTGTTCGATGTGAAGGGCTACCAGGAACAGCTATTACTAACCTTACAGCGGGAATTGACGGGGGCTGTAATTGGGAATAAGAAGTGGGTTCACTTTAAGAAGGTAATTAGGTCCTTTTCTGCTGATTTTAGCCGACGACTCAACTTAACAACTAGAGCAGCTAAAGTGGCACTAGATTCTAGATTAGATCGGGCGGTGGAGGCGGGGGATAGTGCTAAAGTTACTATAATTAAGGCAAAGCTTGCGTCTGTTACTATGCATCAGCACCAAGCTCTAGCGATTAGGGCTAGGTTAAAGAGAATGCCTCAAGAAGCAACAAATATGGCCGCTGAATTGCGTGCAGAGGAACATCGACAAGCTGCTGATCGGCATATCGCACGTGTCTCATTGCCGGATGGGCGTCTCGTGACCACAAACGAAGGTATTCTGGAGGCGTTTCGTTCTCATTTCCAGGATCTTTTTACCAAGGAACCCGGTCTGTCATTAATACATTTCGACCCCTATTTAGCTGACTTTTCTCGTCTCGAGGCGACCGAAGCAGCTAGGTGCGAAGGTTGCATAACGGAGGAAGAAGTTCAGGAAGCCTTGAGGTGGGTTGGCCTTAACAAGTCTCCCGGTATTGATGGTTTGCCCTACGAGGTGTATTTGAGGATGTCGCACATTTTTGTTCCCTTGCTGACAGTTTTATTTAACTCGTGGTTTAGGAATGGGACTATTCCCGAGTACTTGACCATGGGTATAGTGAAGTTGTTACGCAAAAGCAAAAATGGTGGGGATGGGTTAGATAATTTCCGGCCCTTAACGATGCTAAATGCTGAGTTAAAGATTTTGGCCAAGATCTTAGCTAATCGACTGCAGCTTGTTTTGGCTGGTCTAATTAGCCCTGAACAGACTTGTGCTGTAAAGGGTCGGACCATTCAAGATAATTTGCACTCGATACGCCTGATCATAGATAAAGTCGACACAGAAGCCGCGCTGATCAATTTAGATCAGTCCAAAGCATTCGATAGGGTGGACCATCGGTACTTGGAGGCTGTTTTGTCTGCGGCCGGTTTCGGTCCGCAGTTTCGCTCTTGGATTCGCCTCCTGTATGCGAACCCCGGTGTGCGGGTAGAGGTGAATGGTGTGATGTCTAGGCCCTTCAGATTATCCAGATCTCTTCGTCAGGGATGTCCGCTTTCACCGATGCTTTATGTGCTTGTGTTGGAGCCCTTCCTTCACAGGCTAAAGGTGAATCCGGTCCTTAATGGGATTACTTTGGCAGGTGCTTGCACCAAGTTAAAGTACTCCGCCTTTGCCGATGACTTGACTGTGCTTGTAACGAGCAGTGCCGAGATTAGTGTCGTCGACAGAGAAATCAGAATGTATGAAACGATAACAGGGGCCAAAATTAACTGCGACAAGTCTGTTGGCTTGCGCATTGGTGCCTGGAGGGGTGTACCCCTGCAGGGACCCTTTAGCTGGACGGACGGGCCTTGCAAGCTACTCGGCGTCTGGTCCGGTCCTGATCTGCAGCTGGAGAAAAATTGGTCGGAAGTATTGAAAGCGATTCGGGCCGCAGCTGGTCTGTGGATCCGTAGAAATCTTTCGTTAAAGGGGAGAGCGGAGGTGTGTTGCACTCACATTTACCCGATCATCCTATATCGACTATCAGTGCTTCCTCTCCCGTCGGATACACTGCTTGAGATGCAGCGGGCTCTTTTCAAGTTCTTGTGGCTTGGCAAGGCCCCTATGGTCCGTCGCGAGATTTGTTATCTCCATCCTTCTGAGGGCGGTCTAGGTATGCCAAATGTCGAGATTCGTCGTCATACACTACGGCTTTTTTATCTAGATCGAATGAGTTCACAAACTGAGGGAAACGGTGTCTTCTGGAAGGAAGACACTAAGAAAGCCTTTCCGGCTTTTAAAAGTGTGCACTTAGATGAGGGGGAGGCACACAGGTTGCCCCGAGGCGAGTGCTCCTTTTATCGCGAATGCAGACACGCTTTGAAGTTCTTCTTAAGGGTGAAAGAAAGCCTCTCTGACACCCTACTGTTGTCCCGAAAGGCATTATATCGGGTTATGGTGAGGGGGACTGTTCGAGATGACAGGATTGAGGGGCTCGCTTTGGCGAGGGGGGAGCTACGCTCAATCTGGCCTTGGGCGCCTGGGTTACGGTGCTTTGATAATGACGAGGCAACGCTAACCTGGCTGATGATAAGAAATGCCCTCTGGGTCGGTAAGAAGCTTCATTCAGCTGGCTTGGTGAGTTCACCGATTTGTGTTAGATGCGGCGATGAAGACGAGACCGTGAGTCACGCCTTCTTTTATTGCCGCATCGTTGTGCCGCTGATTAGGCTTGTTGCAGGTCTCATGGTTCGCATACTTAACGTATCGTCTTTTGACCTGGAACCTATCAATGTATGTAGCAACTGGGTTCCGACAACAGATAGGATGAGACGTTTTGTGTTCTTAAGCATACTAGCCGTTATGAGAGACGCGATATGGAAAACTCGTATGAAGGCAGTCTACGGAGCTGAGACCTTCACTTCTCTCGACCTTGTTACGATTTTCAAATATTACATGAAAGCTCGCATTAAGGCCGAGAGGGTGAAACTCTCTCCGGCAGATTTTGGTGAAAGGTGGGTGAGATGTGCGCGACTGTGTAGAGTGACAGGAGCTAGAATAGAGTGGTATTTAGACGTGCCTTAGGTATAGGATTTTGGGTTACAAAAACGAACTTCGATTATGACCCAGTTATAAGTTAGTTAAAAGACATGTTTCTGTTAATTTAAGTTCATAATTTAGCTAGTGTGTGAATGAGTTCATTATGGCCCCTTTTTATTTTTCGTCCTTCTCCCTTCCCCCTTTTTTTTTTTTTTTTTTTTTTTTTTTTTTTCACCCCCATTTAGTTCCTAATTCCCCATCCCATCCCCAACTAGGTGACAGAGCGCTTGATTTGTCAGGATGCAGGTCACCCTTCGATATTTTCGAAGGTGGTGTTATTAAATAAAGCGTTGGGGCCTGCATCAACCTCCTTTTTTCGATTTTCGATTTCGACTGGCAAATCTGCGCATCTGCCACAGTTTAGTAATGGGGGGTCTTTTTACTAACTTCAATTTTTTCATTGTAAATATTCATATATATATTTTGTACATATTATTTTTATTACCATACCCCCCTGTTGCATATTTTACATATATGGGTTTTAAGTAGGACTTCACGGTGCGAATTCTTTTGGTGATTGGAGAAGGATGTATAGTATAAATGCGGTATTTTGGTGAATGAGGGTCCCGAATGAAGCTAGCTAAATTAGACTAGTTTAATTTGTTAGCGAAGACCTAACCTTTCCCATCCCCATTTTCGGCCTTGTGCCACATTTTGTACATTTTTTATGTATAAATAAATACTGACTATGAGTTGGTGACTAACTTGAAAGCAGTTGACGTTTGGAGTTGCTCAATCCTCGGATTACTTTTTTTGTTGCGTTATTCCCCTTCAAAGATCGTTAAGTATTATTGTTACCATTGTTGAATTTCTTGTTGCTGCCGTTATTGTTACTGTTGTTGTTTTTGAACTGACTTTTTTCGTAGTGAAGCTTTTTTTTTTTTTTTTTTTTTTTTTTGTACTTATTTTGGTTATAAAGTTTTATAACCATAATGGCGACGGCTACTAGTAGCCCGAAGCCGGTTGACAAGATGAATATTACCGAGGAGCAGAAGGGGCCGGCCGAGGCTACTCCTGGATGTTCAGAATGGAGTAAGCCTCCTAAAATTATTATAGATGTCAACGATTTTATTCAGAAGGCGAAACAGTGCCTACATTTAGTGACCGATACTGGACTACTGGTGGATATCCCAAAGTTGGAGGAAATTAAAAAAAAAGCATTATCATGTTTGTCGTTGACAAAAAGTCAAAAAAAGTTATCAGATCGTCTTCAGATCTAATTACGAAACTACTTTTAACGGCAGGTTATAAACCCCTACGAATTATAAGATGTAAAGGTTACAACACTTGGAACACGTTGTTTCCAAACGAAGAAACTTGTGTCAAACTATCCCAGACGGAAATCATAACTAAGGATTACATTCTTCGGATGGAATATTTGGGAAAACGGAGAACGGCGGTGTCAGTTTTTAACGTCCCTTTCCATGTGGATGGGGAACATTTAGGTGCTTTCTTTTTTAAATATGGTGACATAACGGCCGTAACCTGGGATGAGCATGCAGGGTTATGGTCATTCGAAATTCTTCTGGATAAAAAAGCATTTGACAGCATCCCTTATTATTTGATTGTAGGGGATGAAAAACTGTCGGTAATTGTGGCCGGACGAAGGCCTGTTTGTTGGGCGTGTGAGGAAGTCGGTCACCTCACCGTGGAATGCCCTCAAAGAAAGCCCACGACGATAAAGACAAGAGTGGGCCAACACTTAGGGCTACCAATGACAACAAGAGTGAGGATGCCCATCAATTCACCCTCTTCAAAATCTGATAACGACGACTACCCAGTGCTCCCTGATCTGAGTAAACAAAATGACAGAGAGGAAAAAGAGTGGCTTATTGTTCCTGGGAAAAAGACACCTGGTCGTCAATCACTGGATGAAATGCGGGAGCAGGAAATGTTAACAAAGGATCCTGGCAAAGATAAATACCTTGAAGTCCGGGACCTTAAAAATAAATTAGACAGAAATAAAGTATCGGAAAGCCCTAAATCTCCCTCCCGAAATATTAGTTCACAGTCCCGCGCCAAATATCCCGCTCAAAAACCAAGCCCTCAGCTCTCCCCTAAAACAAAGTCAACCTCCGAAACTCACAGTCTTACGAAGCCACGTTCCCCCCCCAAAAGTTATGCCCCCTCCAATCACCACTCCTTTGAAAAACAGGGAATACAAATTAATCCCTCTAAGCCCAGTTAAAAAAAGCAAAGTCGTCTCCTCTCCCAAACCTTCCCCTTTGGTCACCCCACAAAACACTCCCCAAAATACTCCCCCTCCATCCCCTGAAAAACAGCTCGCTCCCGCCTCTCCCTTTCTTGAAAACAAAAA
Source organism: Sepiola atlantica (assembly GCA_963556195.1). Lineage (NCBI taxonomy): Eukaryota > Metazoa > Mollusca > Cephalopoda > Sepiida > Sepiolidae > Sepiola > Sepiola atlantica. The sequence continues at coordinate 9,840,918 of OY744521.1, read as the reverse complement.
CACAACCCCTTCCCACTCCCCAATGAAAGAAGACATGCCACCTCCACCTCCACCCTCATCTCAAAAAAGGCACAGAAGCCCTTCTCTGGAGAAAAGAAGGAAAAAGACTGCGTTTCTCCCAGGAATAAACTTATGCGTAACAAATGAAGTGCAAGAAGACACAGTGAAAAATTACAAAGTTGCAGACCTAAAAAAACTTTTAGAGTTTAGGGAGGTGGGAAACATGTCCGTTGAGGATCCCTTACACTTCCCTAACGCTACCAGAGTTCTGACTGTAATTAGAAAACCTGAAGAAGCTAAGGGGCTCTGGCTAATGATAAGGGAAGCAAATAATACCTTTAAATTAAGTCAGCCTATGGCCATCCTTAGAAATGAATTTGTGAAATGTCTACGAAAGGATTGTGTTGGGAGGGTCCCTGTTTATTTGCATCCCTCCCTGTATAGGATAGCCAAACTAACCTACCCCTTGGATGTTGGCGGCATCTCCCATGATGGCCAAATCAACATTCAGATGGGCACACAGTCTTTTGGGAGAGCCGTCGGCATCCTGACGTCATCGATGTTCGTTTCTGGAACCCAACCCTAAGAACTCTCAATGGCTCTCTATCTAGCAAGCTTAAATGTACATGGGCTGAGGGCCGACTCTCGTAAATTTCGAGTTGCTACAGACCTTCAGCACCTTGGAGTGAATGTATGTTGTATGCAGGAGACCCACTTAATTTCAGGTGACTATTTGGGTGCGCTGACTAGGAGTTTTTGCGTCTACTCAGCGTACTTTAATTCTCGCTCAAGGGGTGTTTCCTGGCTAGTAAATAAGTCTTTAGATGCGTCGTGTGACCCTTGTTTCATGGATCCGGAAGGTAGGCTGTGCGTTTTGGATATTACCATAAAAGATAAGGCATTTCGACTCATTGGGGTTTATGCGCCCAATATCCATTCTGAGCTTACTCCTTTCTTTCGACGGATCGAGCAGTTCATGAGTACAACTCGGACGGTCATCTTAGCGGGAGACTGGAACGCGGTCCTGGATCCCGATATAGATCGTAATCAGGGTAGGGGATCTAACAATGATCGGGATGCTAAGGCATTTCGGGATTTTGTCGATAAGTTTGATCTTATCGATAAGTTCCGGAATGAAAAGCCCCGTGATAGCGTATGGACTTGGACAGCTAGGCGCGGCTCCGGAGCGGTACAACTTTCGAGTTATATCGACCGGTTCTTAATTAGGAGAGTCGACGTAGAATTATTAGAATGTCCAAGTTTTCATAATATAGTTTACTCGGATCATAGACTTGTTCGGGTTCGAGTAAACTTAGATAGACCTAAGCCTAGATTGGCTGGCTACTGGAAGCTCAACACTTCGTTGTTCGATGTGAAGGGCTACCAGGAACAGCTATTACTAACCTTACAGCGGGAATTGACGGGGGCTGTAATTGGGAATAAGAAGTGGGTTCACTTTAAGAAGGTAATTAGGTCCTTTTCTGCTGATTTTAGCCGACGACTCAACTTAACAACTAGAGCAGCTAAAGTGGCACTAGATTCTAGATTAGATCGGGCGGTGGAGGCGGGGGATAGTGCTAAAGTTACTATAATTAAGGCAAAGCTTGCGTCTGTTGCTATGCATCAGCACCAAGCTCTAGGGATTAGGGCTAGGTTAAAGAGAATGCCTCAAGAAGCAACAAATATGGCCGCTGAATTGCGTGCAGAGGAACGTCGACAAGCTGCTGATCGGCATATCGCACGTGTCTCATTGCCGGATGGGCGTCTCGTGACCACAAACGAAGGTATTCTGGAGGCGTTTCGTTCTCATTTCCAGGATCTTTTTACCAAGGAACCCGGTCTGTCATTAATACATTTCGACCCCTATTTAGCTGACTTTTCTCGTCTCGAGACGACCGAAGCAGCTAGGTGCGAAGGTTGCATAACGGAGGAAGAAGTTCAGGAAGCCTTGAGGTGGGTTGGCCTTAACAAGTCTCCCGGTATTGATGGTTTGCCCTACGAGGTGTATTTGAGGATGTCGCACATTTTTGTTCCCTTGCTGACAGTTTTATTTAACTCATGGTTTAGGAATGGGACTATTCCCGAGTACTTGACCATGGGTATAGTGAAGTTGTTACGCAAAAGCTAAAATGGTGGGGATGGGTTAGATAATTTCCGGCCCTTAACGATGCTAAATGCTGAGTTAAAGATTTTGGCCAAGATCTTAGCTAATCGACTGCAGCTTGTTTTGGCTGGTCTAATTAGCCCTGAACAGACTTGTGCTGTAAAGGGTCGGACCATTCAAGATAATTTGCACTCGATACGCCTGATCATAGATAAAGTCGACACAGAAGCCGCGCTGATCAATTTAGATCAGTCCAAAGCATTCGATAGGGTGGACCATCTACTTGGAGGCTGTTTTGTCTGCGGCCGGTTTCGGTCCGCAGTTTCGCTCTTGGATTCGCCTCTTGTATGCGAACCCCGGTGTGCGGGTAGAGGTGAATGGTGTGATGTCTAAGCCCTTCAGATTATCCAGATCTCTTCGTCAGGGATGTCCGCTTTCACCGATGCTTTATGTGCTTGTGTTGGAGCCCTTCCTTCACAGGCTAAAGGTGAATCCGGTCCTTAATGGGATTACTTTGGCAGGTGCTTGCACCAAGTTAAAGTACTCCGCCTTTGCCGATGACTTGACTGTGCTTGTAACGAGCAGTGCCGAGATTAGTGTCGTCGACAGAGAAATCAGAATGTATGAAACGATAACAGGGGCCAAAATTAACTGCGACAAGTCTGTTGGCTTGCGCATTGGTGCCTGGAGGGGTGTACCCCTGCAGGGGCCCTTTAGCTGGACGGACGGGCCTTGCAAGCTACTCGGCGTCTGGTTCGGTCCTGATCTGCAGCTGGAGAAAAATTGGTCGGAAGTATTGAAAGCGATTCGGGCCGCAGCTGGTCTGTGGATCCGTAGAAATCTTTCGTTAAAGGGGAGAGCGGAGGTGTGTTGCTCTCACATTTATCCGATCATCCTATATCGACTATCAGTGCTTCCTCTCCCGTCGGATACACTGCTTGAGATGCAGCGGGCTCTTTTCAAGTTCTTGTGGCTTGGCAAGGCCCCTATGGTCCGTCGCGAGATTTGTTATCTCCATCCTTCTGAGGGCGGTCTAGGTATGCCAAATGTCGAGATTCGTCGTCATACACTTCGGCTTTTTTATCTAGATCGAATGAGTTCACAAACTGAGGGAAACGGTGTCTTCTGGAAGGAAGACACTAAGAAAGCCTTTCCGGCTTTTAAAAGTGCACTTGGATGAGGGGGAGGCACACAGGTTGCCCCGAGGCGAGTGCTCCTTTTATCGCGAATGCAGACACGCTTTGAAGTTCTTCTTAAGGGTGAAAGAAAGCCTCTCTGACACCCTACTGTTGTCCCGAAAGGCATTATATCGGGTTATGGTGAGGGGGACTGTTCGAGATGACAGGATTGAGGGGCTCGCTTTGGCGAGGGGGGAGCTACGCTCAATCTGGCCTTGGGCGCCTGGGTTACGGTGCTTTGATAATGACGAGGCAACGCTAACCTGGCTGATGATAAGAAATGCCCTCTGGGTCGGTAAGAAGCTTCATTCAGCTGGCTTGGTGAGTTCACCGACTTGTGTTAGATGCGGCGATGAAGACGAGACCGTGAGTCACGCCTTCTTTTATTGCCGCATCGTTGTGCCGCTGATTAGGCTTGTTGCAGGTCTCATGGTTCGCATACTTAACGTATCGTCTTTTGACCTGGAACCTATCAATGTATGTAGCAACTGGGTTCCGACAACAGATAGGATGAGACGTTTTGTGTTCTTAAGCATACTAGCCGTTATGAGAGACGCGATATGGAAAACTCGTATGAAGGCAGTCTACGGAGCTGAGACCTTCACTTCTCTCGACCTTGTTACGATTTTCAAATATTACATGAAAGCTCGCATTAAGGCCGAGAGGGTGAAACTCTCTCCGGCAGATTTTGGTGAAAGGTGGGTGAGATGTGCGCGACTGTGTAGAGTGACAGGAGCTAGAATAGAGTGGTATTTAGACGTGCCTTAGGTATAGGATATTGGGTTACAAAAACGAACTTCGATTATGACCCAGTTATAAGTTAGCTAAAAGACATGTTTCTGTTAATTTAAGTTCATAATTTAGCTAGTGTGTGAATGAGTTCATTATGGCCCCTTTTTATTTTCGTCCTTCTCCCTTCCCCCTTTTTTTTTTTTTTTTTTTTTTTTTTTTTTTACCCTCATTTAGTTCCTAATTCCCCATTCCATCCCTAACTAGGTGACAGAGCGCTTGATTTGTCAGGATGCAGGTCACCCTTCGATATTTTCGAAGGTGGTGTTATTAAATAAAGCGTTGGGGCCTGCATCAACCTCCTTTTTTCGATTTTCGATTTCGACTGGCAAATCTGCGCATCTGCCACAGTTTAGTAATGGGGGGTCTTTTTACTAACTTCAGTTTTTTCATTGTAAATATTCATATATATATTTTGTACATATTATTTTTATTACCATACCCCCCCCTGTTTCATATTTTACATATATGGGTTTTAAGTAGGACTTCACGGTGCGAATTCTTTTGGTGATTGGAGAAGGATGTATAGTATAAATGCGGTATTTTGGTGAATGAGGGTCCCGAATGAAGCTAGCTAAATTAGACTAGTTTAATTTGTTAGCGAAGACCTAACCTTTCCCATCCCCATTTTCGGCCTTGTGCCACATTTTGTACATTTTTATGTATAAATAAATACTGACTATGAGTTGGTGACTAACTTGAAAGCAGTTGACGTTTGGAGTTGCTCAATCCTCGGATTACTTTTTTTGTTGCGTTATTCCCCTTCAAAGATCGTTAAGTATTATTGTTACCATTGTTGAATTTCTTGTTGCTGCCGTTATTGTTACTGTTGTTGTTTTTGAACTGACTTTTTTCGTAGTGAAGCTTTTTTTTTTTTTTTTTTTTTTTTTTTTTTTTGTACTTATTTTGGTTATAAAGTTTTATAACCATAATGGCGACGGCTACTAGTAGCCCGAAGCCGGTTGATAAGATGAATATTACCGAGGAGCAGAAGGGGCCGGCCGAGGCTACTCCTGGATGTTCAGAATGGAGTAAGCCTCCTAAAATTATTATAGATGTCAACGATTTTATTCAGAAGGCGAAACAGTGCCTACATTTAGTGACCGATACTGGACTACTGGTGGATATCCCAAAGTTGGAGGAAATTAAAAAAAAAGCATTATCATGTTTGTCGTTGACAAAAAGTCAAAAAAAGTTATCAGATCGTCTTCAGATCTAATTACGAAACTACTTTTAACGGCAGGTTATAAACCCCTACGAATTATAAGATGTAAAGGTTACAACACTTGGAACACGTTGTTTCCAAACGAAGAAACTTGTGTCAAACTATCCCAGACGGAAATCATAACTAAGGATTACATTCTTCGGATGGAATATTTGGGAAAACGGAGAACGGCGGTGTCAGTTTTTAACGTCCCTTTCCATGTGGATGGGGAACATTTAGGTGCTTTCTTTTTTAAATATGGTGACATAACGGCCGTAACCTGGGATGAGCATGCAGGGTTATGGTCATTCGAAATTCTTCTGGATAAAAAAGCATTTGACAGCATCCCTTATTATTTGATTGTAGGGGATGAAAAACTGCCGGTAATTGTGGCCGGACGAAGGCCTGTTTGTTGGGCGTGTGAGGAAGTCGGTCACCTCACCGTGGAATGCCCTCAAAGAAAGCCCACGACGATAAAGACAAGAGTGGGCCAACACTTAGGGCTACCAATGACAACAAGAGTGAGGATGCCCATCAATTCACCCTCTTCAAAATCTGATAACGACGACTACCCAGTGCTCCCTGATCTGAGTAAACAAAATGACAGAGAGGAAAAAGAGTGGCTTATTGTTCCTGGGAAAAAGACACCTGGTCGTCAATCACTGGATGAAATGCGGGAGCAGGAAATGTTAACAAAGGATCCTGGCAAAGATAAATACCTTGAAGTCCGGGACCTTAAAAATAAATTAGACAGAAATAAAGTATCGGAAAGCCCTAAATCTCCCTCCCGAAATATTAGTTCACAGTCCCGCGCCAAATATCCCGCTCAAAAACCAAGCCCTCAGCTCTCCCCTAAAACAAAGTCAACCTCCGAAACTCACAGTCTTACGAAGCCACGTTCCCCCCCCAAAAGTTATGCCCCCTCCAATCACCACTCCTTTGAAAAACAGGGAATACAAATTAATCCCTCTAAGCCCAGTTAAAAAAAGCAAAGTCGTCTCCTCTCCCAAACCTTCCCCTTTGGTCACCCCACAAAACACTCCCCAAAATACTCCCCCTCCATCCCCTGAAAAACAGCTCGCTCCCGCCTCTCCCTTTCTTGAAAACAAAAACACAACCCCTTCCCACTCCCCAATGAAAGAAGACATGCCACCTCCACCTCCACCCTCATCTCAAAAAAGGCACAGAAGCCCTTCTCTGGAGAAAAGAAGGAAAAAGACTGCGTTTCTCCCAGGAATAAACTTATGCGTAACAAATGAAGTGCAAGAAGACACAGTGAAAAATTACAAAGTTGCAGACCTAAAAAAACTTTTAGAGTTTAGGGAGGTGGGAAACATGTCCGTTGAGGATCCCTTACACTTCCCTAACGCTACCAGAGTTCTGACTGTAATTAGAAAACCTGAAGAAGCTAAGGGGCTCTGGCTAATGATAAGGGAAGCAAATAATACCTTTAAATTAAGTCAGCCTATGGCCATCCTTAGAAATGAATTTGTGAAATGTCTACGAAAGGATTGTGTTGGGAGGGTCCCTGTTTATTAGCATCCCTCCCTGTATAGGATAGCCAAACTAACCTACCCCTTGGATGTTGGCGGCATCTCCTATGATGGCCAAATCAATATTCAGATGGGCACACAGTCTTTTGGGAGAGCCGTCGGCATCCTGACGTCATCGATGTTCGTTTCTGGAACCCAACCCTAAGAACTCTCAATGGCTCTCTATCTAGCAAGCTTAAATGTACATGGGCTGAGGGCCGACTCTCGTAAATTTCGAGTTGCTACAGACCTTCAGCACCTTGGAGTGAATGTATGTTGTATGCAGGAGACCCACTTAATTTCAGGTGACTATTTGGGTGCGCTGACTAGGAGTTTTTGCGTCTACTCAGCGTACTTTAATTCTCGCTCAAGGGGTGTTTCCTGGCTAGTAAATAAGTCTTTAGATGCGTCGTGTGACCCTTGTTTCATGGATCCGGAAGGTAGGCTGTGCGTTTTGGATATTACCATAAAAGATAAGGCATTTCGACTCATTGGGGTTTATGCGCCCAATATCCATTCTGAGCTTACTCCTTTCTTTCGACGGATCGAGCAGTTCATGAGTACAACTCGGACGGTCATCTTAGCGGGAGACTGGAACGCGGTCCTGGATCCCGATATAGATCGTAATCAGGGTAGGGGATCTAACAATGATCGGGATGCTAAGGCATTTCGGGATTTTGTCGATAAGTTTGATCTTATCGATAAGTTCCGGAATGAAAAGCCCCGTGATAGCGTATGGACTTGGACAGCTAGGCGCGGCTCCGGAGCGGTACAACTTTCGAGTTATATCGACCGGTTCTTAATTAGGAGAGTCGACGTAGAATTATTAGAATGTCCAAGTTTTCATAATATAGTTTACTCGGATCATAGACTTGTTCGGGTTCGAGTAAACTTAGATAGACCTAAGCCTAGATTGGCTGGCTACTGGAAGCTCAACACTTCGTTGTTCGATGTGAAGGGCTACCAGGAACAGCTATTACTAACCTTACAGCGGGAATTGACGGGGGCTGTAATTGGGAATAAGAAGTGGGTTCACTTTAAGAAGGTAATTAGGTCCTTTTCTGCTGATTTTAGCCGACGACTCAACTTAACAACTAGAGCAGCTAAAGTGGCACTAGATTCTAGATTAGATCGGGCGGTGGAGGCGGGGGATAGTGCTAAAGTTACTATAATTAAGGCAAAGCTTGCGTCTGTTGCTATGCATCAGCACCAAGCTCTAGGGATTAGGGCTAGGTTAAAGAGAATGCCTCAAGAAGCAACAAATATGGCCGCTGAATTGCGTGCAGAGGAACGTCGACAAGCTGCTGATCGGCATATCGCACGTGTCTCATTGCCGGATGGGCGTCTCGTGACCACAAACGAAGGTATTCTGGAGGCGTTTCGTTCTCATTTCCAGGATCTTTTTACCAAGGAACCCGGTCTGTCATTAATACATTTCGACCCCTATTTAGCTGACTTTTCTCGTCTCGAGACGACCGAAGCAGCTAGGTGCGAAGGTTGCATAACGGAGGAAGAAGTTCAGGAAGCCTTGAGGTGGGTTGGCCTTAACAAGTCTCCCGGTATTGATGGTTTGCCCTACGAGGTGTATTTGAGGATGTCGCACATTTTTGTTCCCTTGCTGACAGTTTTATTTAACTCATGGTTTAGGAATGGGACTATTCCCGAGTACTTGACCATGGGTATAGTGAAGTTGTTACGCAAAAGCAAAAATGGTGGGGATGGGTTAGATAATTTCCGGCCCTTAACGATGCTAAATGCTGAGTTAAAGATTTTGGCCAAGATCTTAGCTAATCGACTGCAGCTTGTTTTGGCTGGTCTAATTAGCCCTGAACAGACTTGTGCTGTAAAGGGTCGGACCATTCAAGATAATTTGCACTCGATACGCCTGATCATAGATAAAGTCGACACAGAAGCCGCGCTGATCAATTTAGATCAGTCCAAAGCATTCGATAGGGTGGACCATCTACTTGGAGGCTGTTTTGTCTGCGGCCGGTTTCGGTCCGCAGTTTCGCTCTTGGATTCGCCTCTTGTATGCGAACCCCGGTGTGCGGGTAGAGGTGAATGGTGTGATGTCTAAGCCCTTCAGATTATCCAGATCTCTTCGTCAGGGATGTCCGCTTTCACCGATGCTTTATGTGCTTGTGTTGGAGCCCTTCCTTCACAGGCTAAAGGTGAATCCGGTCCTTAATGGGATTACTTTGGCAGGTGCTTGCACCAAGTTAAAGTACTCCGCCTTTGCCGATGACTTGACTGTGCTTGTAACGAGCAGTGCCGAGATTAGTGTCGTCGACAGAGAAATCAGAATGTATGAAACGATAACAGGGGCCAAAATTAACTGCGACAAGTCTGTTGGCTTGCGCATTGGTGCCTGGAGGGGTGTACCCCTGCAGGGGCCCTTTAGCTGGACGGACGGGCCTTGCAAGCTACTCGGCGTCTGGTTCGGTCCTGATCTGCAGCTGGAGAAAAATTGGTCGGAAGTATTGAAAGCGATTCGGGCCGCAGCTGGTCTGTGGATCCGTAGAAATCTTTCGTTAAAGGGGAGAGCGGAGGTGTGTTGCTCTCACATTTATCCGATCATCCTATATCGACTATCAGTGCTTCCTCTCCCGTCGGATACACTGCTTGAGATGCAGCGGGCTCTTTTCAAGTTCTTGTGGCTTGGCAAGGCCCCTATGGTCCGTCGCGAGATTTGTTATCTCCATCCTTCTGAGGGCGGTCTAGGTATGCCAAATGTCGAGATTCGTCGTCATACACTTCGGCTTTTTTATCTAGATCGAATGAGTTCACAAACTGAGGGAAACGGTGTCTTCTGGAAGGAAGACACTAAGAAAGCCTTTCCGGCTTTTAAAAGTGTGCACTTGGATGAGGGGGAGGCACACAGGTTGCCCCGAGGCGAGTGCTCCTTTTATCGCGAATGCAGACACGCTTTGAAGTTCTTCTTAAGGGTGAAAGAAAGCCTCTCTGACACCCTACTGTTGTCCCGAAAGGCATTATATCGGGTTATGGTGAGGGGGACTGTTCGAGATGACAGGATTGAGGGGCTCGCTTTGGCGAGGGGGGAGCTACGCTCAATCTGGCCTTGGGCGCCTGGGTTACGGTGCTTTGATAATGACGAGGCAACGCTAACCTGGCTGATGATAAGAAATGCCCTCTGGGTCGGTAAGAAGCTTCATTCAGCTGGCTTGGTGAGTTCACCGACTTGTGTTAGATGCGGCGATGAAGACGAGACCGTGAGTCACGCCTTCTTTTATTGCCGCATCGTTGTGCCGCTGATTAGGCTTGTTGCAGGTCTCATGGTTCGCATACTTAACGTATCGTCTTTTGACCTGGAACCTATCAATGTATGTAGCAACTGGGTTCCGACAACAGATAGGATGAGACGTTTTGTGTTCTTAAGCATACTAGCCGTTATGAGAGACGCGATATGGAAAACTCGTATGAAGGCAGTCTACGGAGCTGAGACCTTCACTTCTCTCGACCTTGTTACGATTTTCAAATATTACATGAAAGCTCGCATTAAGGCCGAGAGGGTGAAACTCTCTCCGGCAGATTTTGGTGAAAGGTGGGTGAGATGTGCGCGACTGTGTAGAGTGACAGGAGCTAGAATAGAGTGGTATTTAGACGTGCCTTAGGTATAGGATATTGGGTTACAAAAACGAACTTCGATTATGACCCAGTTATAAGTTAGCTAAAAGACATGTTTCTGTTAATTTAAGTTCATAATTTAGCTAGTGTGTGAATGAGTTCATTATGGCCCCTTTTTATTTTCGTCCTTCTCCCTTCCCCCTTTTTTTTTTTTTTTTTTTTTTTTTTTTTTTACCCTCATTTAGTTCCTAATTCCCCATTCCATCCCTAACTAGGTGACAGAGCGCTTGATTTGTCAGGATGCAGGTCACCCTTCGATATTTTCGAAGGTGGTGTTATTAAATAAAGCGTTGGGGCCTGCATCAACCTCCTTTTTTCGATTTTCGATTTCGACTGGCAAATCTGCGCATCTGCCACAGTTTAGTAATGGGGGGTCTTTTTACTAACTTCAGTTTTTTCATTGTAAATATTCATATATATATTTTGTACATATTATTTTTATTACCATACCCCCCCCTGTTTCATATTTTACATATATGGGTTTTAAGTAGGACTTCACGGTGCGAATTCTTTTGGTGATTGGAGAAGGATGTATAGTATAAATGCGGTATTTTGGTGAATGAGGGTCCCGAATGAAGCTAGCTAAATTAGACTAGTTTAATTTGTTAGCGAAGACCTAACCTTTCCCATCCCCATTTTCGGCCTTGTGCCACATTTTGTACATTTTTATGTATAAATAAATACTGACTATGAGTTGGTGACTAACTTGAAAGCAGTTGACGTTTGGAGTTGCTCAATCCTCGGATTACTTTTTTTGTTGCGTTATTCCCCTTCAAAGATCGTTAAGTATTATTGTTACCATTGTTGAATTTCTTGTTGCTGCCGTTATTGTTACTGTTGTTGTTTTTGAACTGACTTTTTTCGTAGTGAAGCTTTTTTTTTTTTTTTTTTTTTTTTTTTTTTTTGTACTTATTTTGGTTATAAAGTTTTATAACCATAATGGCGACGGCTACTAGTAGCCCGAAGCCGGTTGACAAGATGAATATTACCGAGGAGCAGAAGGGGCCGGCCGAGGCTACTCCTGGATGTTCAGAATGGAGTAAGCCTCCTAAAATTATTATAGATGTCAACGATTTTATTCAGAAGGCGAAACAGTGCCTACATTTAGTGACCGATACTGGACTACTGGTGGATATCCCAAAGTTGGAGGAAATTAAAAAAAAAAGCATTATCATGTTTGTCGTTGACAAAAAGTCAAAAAAAGTTATCAGATCGTCTTCAGATCTAATTACGAAACTACTTTTAACGGCAGGTTATAAACCCCTACGAATTATAAGATGTAAAGGTTACAACACTTGGAACACGTTGTTTCCAAATGAAGAAACTTGTGTCAAACTATCCCAGACGGAAATCATAACTAAGGATTACATTCTTCGGATGGAATATTTGGGAAAACGGAGAACGGCGGTGTCAGTTTTTAACGTCCCTTTCCATGTGGATGGGGAACATTTAGGTGCTTTCTTTTTGAAATATGGTGACATAACGGCCGTAACCTGGGATGAGCATGCAGGGTTATGGTCATTCGAAATTCTTCTGGATAAAAAAGCATTTGACAGCATCCCTTATTATTTGATTGTAGGGGATGAAAAACTGCCGGTAATTGTGGCCGGACGAAGGCCTGTTTGTTAGGCGTGTGAGGAAGTCGGTCACCTCACCGTGGAATGCCCTCAAAGAAAGCCCACGACGATAAAGACAAGAGTGGGCCAACACTTAGGGCTACCAATGACAACAAGAGTGGGGATGCCCATCAATTCACCCTCTTCAAAATCTGATAACGACGACTACCCAGTGCTCCCTGATCTGAGTAAACAAAAGGACAGAGAGGAAAAAGAGTGGCTTATTGTTCCTGGGAAAAAGACACCTGGTCGTCAATCACTGGATGAAATGCGGGAGCAGGAAATGTTAACAAAGGATCCTGGCAAAGATAAATACCTTGAAGTCCGGGACCTTAAAAATAAATTAGACAGAAATAAAGTATCGGAAAGCCCTAAATCTCCCTCCCGAAATATTAGTTCACAGTCCCCCGCCAAATATCCCGCTCAAAAACCAAGCCCTCAGCTCTCCCCTAAAACAATCTCCGAAACTCACAGTCTTACGAAGCCACGTTCCCCCCCAAAAGTTATGCCCCCTCCAATCACCACTCCTTTGAAAAACAGGGAATACAAATTAATCCCTCTAAGCCCAGTTAAAAAAAGCAAAATCGTCTCCTCTCCCAAACCTTCCCCTTTGGTCACCCCACAAAACACTCCCCAAAATACTCCCCCTCCATCCCCTGCAAAACAGCTCGCTCCCGCCTCTCCCTTTCTTGAAAACAAAAACACAACCCCTTCCCACTCCCCAATGAAAGAAGACATGCCACCTCCACCTCCACCCTCATCTCAAAAAAGGCACAGAAGCCCTTCTCTGGAGAAAAGAAGGAAAAAGACTGCGTTTCTCCCAGGAATAAACTTATGCGTAACAAATGAAGTGCAAGAAGACACAGTGAAAAATTACAAAGTTGCAGACCTAAAAAAACTTTTAGAGTTTAGGGAGGTGGGAAACATGTCCGTTGAGGATCCCTTAAACTTCCCTAACGCTACCAGAGTTCTGACTGTAATTAGAAAACCTGAAGAAGCTAAGGGGCTCTGGCTAATGATAAGGGAAGCAAATAATACCTTTAAATTAAGTCAGCCTATGGCTATCCTTAAAAATGAATTTTTGAAATGTCTACGAAAGGATTGTGTTGGGAGGGTCCCTGTTTATTTGCATCCCTCCCTGTATAGGATAGCCAAACTAACCTACCCCTTGGATGTTGGCGGCATCTCCCATGATGGCCAAATCAACATTCAGATGGGCACACAGTCTTTTGGGAGAGCCGTCGGCATCCTGACGTCATCGATGTTCGTTTCTGGAACCCAACCCTAAGAACTTTCAATGGCTCTCTATCTAGCAAGCTTAAATGTACATGGGCTGAGGGCCGACTCTCGTAAATTTCGAGTTGCTACAGACCTTCAGCACCTTGGAGTGAATGTATGTTGTATGCAGGAGACCCACTTAATTTCAGGTGACTATTTGGGTGCGCTGACTAGGAGTTTTTGCGTCTACTCAGCGTACTTTAATTCTCGCTCAAGGGGTGTTTCCTGGCTAGTAAATAAGTCTTTAGATGCGTCGTGTGACCCTTGTTTCATGGATCCGGAAGGTAGGCTGTGCGTTTTGGATATTACCATAAAAGATAAGGCATTTCGACTCATTGGGGTTTATGCGCCCAATATCCATTCTGAGCTTACTCCTTTCTTTCGACGGATCGAGCAGTTCATGAGTACAACTCGGACGGTCATCTTAGCGGGAGACTGGAACGCGGTCCTGGATCCCGATATAGATCGTAATCAGGGTAGGGGATCTAACAATGATCGGGATGCTAAGGCATTTCGGGATTTTGTCGATAAGTTTGATCTTATCGATAAGTTCCGGAATGAAAAGCCCCGTGATAGCGTATGGACTTGGACAGCTAGGCGCGGCTCCGGAGCGGTACAACTTTCGAGTTATATCGACCGGTTCTTAATTAGGAGAGTCGACGTAGAATTATTAGAATGTCCAAGTTTTCATAATATAGTTTACTCGGATCATAGACTTGTTCGGGTTCGAGTAAACTTAGATAGACCTAAGCCTAGATTGGCTGGCTACTGGAAGCTCAACACTTCGTTGTTCGATGTGAAGGGCTACCAGGAACAGCTATTACTAACCCTACAGCGGGAATTGACGGGGGCTGTAATTGGGAATAGGAAGTGGGTTCACTTTAAGAAGGTAATTAGGTCCTTTTCTGCTGATTTTAGCCGACGACTCAACTTAACAACTAGAGCAGCTAAAGTGGCACTAGATTCTAGATTAGATCGGGCGGTGGAGGCGGGGGATAGTGCTAAAGTTACTATAATTAAGGCAAAGCTTGCGTCTGTTGCTATGCATCAGCACCAAGCTCTAGCGATTAGGGCTAGGTTAAAGAGAATGCCTCAAGAAGCAACAAATATGGCCGCTGAATTGCGTGCAGAGGAACGTCGACAAGCTGCTGATCGGCATATCGCACGTGTCTCATTGCCGGATGGGCGTCTCGTGACCACAAACGAAGGTATTCTGGAGGCGTTTCGTTCTCATTTCCAGGATCTTTTTACCAAGGAACCCGGTCTGTCATTAATACATTTCGACCCCTATTTAGCTGACTTTTCTCGTCTCGAGGCGACCGAAGCAGCTAGGTGCGAAGGTTGCATAACGGAGGAAGAAGTTCAGGAAGCCTTGAGGTGGGTTGGCCTTAACAAGTCTCCCGGTATTGATGGTTTGCCCTACGAGGTGTATTTGAGGATGTCGCACATTTTTGTTCCCTTGCTGACAGTTTTATTTAACTCGTGGTTTAGGAATGGGACTATTCCCGAGTACTTGACCATGGGTATAGTGAAGTTGTTACGCAAAAGCAAAAATGGTGGGGATGGGTTAGATAATTTCCGGCCCTTAACGATGCTAAATGCTGAGTTAAAGATTTTGGCCAAGATCTTAGCTAATCGACTGCAGCTTGTTTTGGCTGGTCTAATTAGCCCTGAACAGACTTGTGCTGTAAAGGGTCGGACCATTCAAGATAATTTGCACTCGATACGCCTGATCATAGATAAAGTCGACACAGAAGCCGCGCTGATCAATTTAGATCAGTCCAAAGCATTCGATAGGGTGGACCATCGGTACTTGGAGGCTGTTTTGTCTGCGGCCGGTTTCGGTCCGCAGTTTCGCTCTTGGATTCGCCTCCTGTATGCGAACCCCGGTGTGCGGGTAGAGGTGAATGGTGTGATGTCTAAGCCCTTCAGATTATCCAGATCTCTTCGTCAGGGATGTCCGCTTTCACCGATGCTTTATGTGCTTGTGTTGGAGCCCTTCCTTCACAGGCTAAAGGTGAATCCGGTCCTTAATGGGATTACTTTGGCAGGTGCTTGCACCAAGTTAAAGTACTCCGCCTTTGCCGATGACTTGACTGTGCTTGTAACGAGCAGTGCCGAGATTAGTGTCGTCGACAGAGAAATCAGAATGTATGAAACGATAACAGGGGCCAAAATTAACTGCGACAAGTCTGTTGGCTTGCGCATTGGTGCCTGGAGGGGTGTACCCCTGCAGGGGCCCTTTAGCTGGACGGACGGGCCTTGCAAGCTACTCGGCGTCTGGTTCGGTCCTGATCTGCAGCTGGAGAAAAATTGGTCGGAAGTATTGAAAGCGATTCGGGCCGCAGCTGGTCTGTGGATCCGTAGAAATCTTTCGTTAAAGGGGAGAGCGGAGGTGTGTTGCACTCACATTTATCCGATCATCCTATATCGACTATCAGTGCTTCCTCTCCCGTCGGATACACTGCTTGAGATGCAGCGGGCTCTTTTCAAGTTCTTGTGGCTTGGCAAGGCCCCTATGGTCCGTCGCGAGATTTGTTATCTCCATCCTTCTGAGGGCGGTCTAGGTATGCCAAATGTCGAGATTCGTCGTCATACACTTCGGCTTTTTTATCTAGATCGAATAAGTTTGCAAACTGAGGGAAACGGTGTCTTCTGGAAAGAAGACACTAAGAAAGCCTTTCCGGCTTTTAAAAGTGTGCACTTGGATGAGGGGGAGGCACACAGGTTGCCCCGAGGCGAGTGCTCCTTTTATCGCGAATGCAGACACGCTTTGAAGTTCTTCTTAGGGGTGAAAGAAAGCCTCTCTGACACCCTACTGTTGTCCCGAAAGGCATTATATCGGGTTATGGTGAGGGGGACTGTTCGAGATGACAGGATTGAGGGGCTCGCTTTGGCGAGGGGGGAGCTACGCTCAATCTGGCCTTGGGCGCCTGGGTTACGGTGCTTTGATAATGACGAGGCAACGCTAACCTGGCTGATGATAAGAAATGCCCTCTGGGTCGGTAAGAAGCTTCATTCAGCTGGCTTGGTGAGTTCACCGACTTGTGTTAGATGCGGCGATGAAGACGAGACCGTGAGTCACGCCTTCTTTTATTGCCGCATCGTTGTGCCGCTGATTAGGCTTGTTGCAGGTCTCATGGTTCGCATACTTAACGTATCGTCTTTTGACCTGGAACCTATCAATGTATGTAGCAACAGGGTTCCGACAACAGATAGGATGAGACGTTTTGTGTTCTTAAGCATACTAGCCGTTATGAGAGACGCGATATGGAAAACTCGTATGAAGGCAGTCTACGGAGCTGAGACCTTCACTTCTCTCGACCTTGTTACGATTTTCAAATATTACATGAAAGCTCGCATTAAGGCCGAGAGGGTGAAACTCTCTCCGGCAGATTTTGGTGAAAGGTGGGTGAGATGTGCGCGACTGTGTAGAGTGACAGGAGCTAGAATAGAGTGGTATTTAGACGTGCCTTAGGTATAGGATTTTGGGTTACAAAAACGAACTTCGATTATGACCCAGTTATAAGTTAGCTAAAAGACATGTTTCTGTTAATTTAAGTTCATAATTTAGCTAGTGTGTGAATGAGTTCATTATGGCCCCTTTTTATTTTCGTCTTTCTCCCTTCCCCCATTTTTTTTTTTTTTTTTTTTTTTTCACCCCCATTTAGTTCCTAATTCCCCATCCCATCCCCAACTAGGTGACAGAGCGCTTGATTTGTCAGGATGCAGGTCACCCTTCGATATTTTCGAAGGTGGTGTTATTAAATAAAGCGTTGGGGCCTGCATCAACCTCCTTTTTTCGATTTTCGATTTCGACTGGCAAATCTGCGCATCTGCCACAGTTTAGTAATGGGGGGTCTTTTTACTAACTTCAATTTTTTCATTGTAAATATTCATATATATATTTTGTACATATTATTTTTATTACCATACCCCCTGTTGCATATTTTACATATATGGGTTTTAAGTAGGACTTCACGGTGCGAATTCTTTTGGTGATTGGAGAAGGATGTATAGTATAAATGCGGTATTTTGGTGAATGAGGGTCCCGAATGAAGCTAGCTAAATTAGACTAGTTTAATTTGTTAGCGAAGACCTAACCTTTCCCATCCCCATTTTCGGCCTTGTGCCACATTTTGTACATTTTTTATGTATAAATAAATACTGACTATGAGTTGGTGACTAACTTGAAAGCAGTTGACGTTTGGAGTTGCTCAATCCTCGGATTACTTTTTTTGTTTCGTTATTCCCCTTCAAAGATCGTTAAGTATTATTGTTACCATTGTTGAATTTCTTGTTGCTGTTGTTGTTTTTGAACTGACTTTTTTCGTAGCGACGATTTTTTTTTTTTTTTTTTTTTTTTTGTACTTATTTTGGTTATAAAGTTTTATAACCATAATGGCGACGGCTACTAGTAGCCCGAAGCCGGTTGACAAGATGAATATTACCGAGGAGCAGAAGGGGCCGGCCGAGGCTACTCCTGGATGTTCAGAATGGAGTAAGCCTCCTAAAATTATTATAGATGTCAACGATTTTATTCAGAAGGCGAAACAGTGCCTACATTTAGTGACCGATACTGGACTACTGGTGGATATCCCAAAGTTGGAGGAAATTAAAAAAAAAAGCATTATCATGTTTGTCGTTGACAAAAAGTCAAAAAAAGTTATCAGATCGTCTTCAGATCTAATTACGAAACTACTTTTAACGGCAGGTTATAAACCCCTACGAATTATAAGATGTAAAGGTTACAACACTTGGAACACGTTGTTTCCAAATGAAGAAACTTGTGTCAAACTATCCCAGACGGAAATCATAACTAAGGATTACATTCTTCGGATGGAATATTTGGGAAAACGGAGAACGGCGGTGTCAGTTTTTAACGTCCCTTTCCATGTGGATGGGGAACATTTAGGTGCTTTCTTTTTGAAATATGGTGACATAACGGCCGTAACCTGGGATGAGCATGCAGGGTTATGGTCATTCGAAATTCTTCTGGATAAAAAAGCATTTGACAGCATCCCTTATTATTTGATTGTAGGGGATGAAAAACTGCCGGTAATTGTGGCCGGACGAAGGCCTGTTTGTTGGGCGTGTGAGGAAGTCGGTCACCTCACCGTGGAATGCCCTCAAAGAAAGCCCACGACGATAAAGACAAGAGTGGGCCAACACTTAGGGCTACCAATGACAACAAGAGTGGGGATGCCCATCAATTCACGCTCTTCAAAATCTGATAACGACGACTACCCAGTGCTCCCTGATCTGAGTAAACAAAAGGACAGAGAGGAAAAAGAGTGGCTTATTGTTCCTGGGAAAAAGACACCTGGTCGTCAATCACTGGATGAAATGCGGGAGCAGGAAATGTTAACAAAGGATCCTGGCAAAGATAAATACCTTGAAGTCCGGGACCTTAAAAATAAATTAGACAGAAATAAAGTATCGGAAAGCCCTAAATCTCCCTCCCGAAATATTAGTTCACAGTCCCCCGCCAAATATCCCGCTCAAAAACCAAGCCCTCAGCTCTCCCCTAAAACAAAGTCAACCTCCGAAACTCACAGTCTTACGAAGCCACGTTCCCCCCCAAAAGTTATGCCCCCTCCAATCACCACTCCTTTGAAAAACAGGGAATACAAATTAATCCCTCTAAGCCCAGTTAAAAAAAGCAAAGTCGTCTCCTCTCCCAAACCTTCCCCTTTGGTCACCCCACAAAACACTCCCCAAAATACTCCCCCTCCACCCCCTGCAAAACAGCTCGCTCCCGCTTCTCCCTTTCTTGAAAACAAAAACACAACCCCTTCCCACTCCCCAATGAAAGAAGACATGCCACCTCCACCTCCACCCTCATCTCAAAAAAGGCACAGAAGCCCTTCTCTGGAGAAAAGAAGGAAAAAGACTGCGTTTCTCCCAGGAATAAACTTATGCGTAACAAATGAAGTGCAAGAAGACACAGTGAAAAATTACAAAGTTGCAGACCTAAAAAAACTTTTAGAGTTTAGGGAGGTGGGAAACATGTCCGTTGAGGATCCCTTAAACTTCCCTAACGCTACCAGAGTTCTGACTGTAATTAGAAAACCTGAAGAAGCTAAGGGGCTCTGGCTAATGATAAGGGAAGCAAATAATACCTTTAAATTTAGTCAGCCTATGGCTATCCTTAAAAATGAATTTTTGAAATGTCTACGAAAGGATTGTGTTGGGAGGGTCCCTGTTTATTTGCATCCCTCCCTGTATAGGATAGCCAAACTAACCTACCCCTTGGATGTTGGCGGCATCTCCCATGATGGCCAAATCAACATTCAGATGGGCACACAGTCTTTTGGGAGAGCCGTCGGCATCCTGACGTCATCGATGTTCGTTTCTGGAATCCAACCCTAAGAACTCTCAATGGCTCTCTATCTAGCAAGCTTAAATGTACATGGGCTGAGGGCCGACTCTCGTAAATTTCGAGTTGCTACAGACCTTCAGCACCTTGGAGTGAATGTATGTTGTATGCAGGAGACCCACTTAATTTCAGGTGACTATTTGGGTGCGCTGACTAGGAGTTTTTGCGTCTACTCAGCGTACTTTAATTCTCGCTCAAGGGGTGTTTCCTGGCTAGTAAATAAGTCTTTAGATGCGTCGTGTGACCCTTGTTTCATGGATCCGGAAGGTAGGCTGTGCGTTTTGGATATTACCATAAAAGATAAGGCATTTCGACTCATTGGGGTTTATGCGCCCAATATCCATTCTGAGCTTACTCCTTTCTTTCGACGGATCGAGCAGTTCATGAGTACAACTCGGACGGTCATCTTAGCGGGAGACTGGAACGCGGTCCTGGATCCCGATATAGATCGTAATCAGGGTAGGGGATCTAACAATGATCGGGATGCTAAGGCATTTCGGGATTTTGTCGATAAGTTTGATCTTATCGATAAGTTCCGGAATGAAAAGCCCCGTGATAGCGTATGGACTTGGACAGCTAGGCGCGGCTCCGGAGCGGTACAACTTTCGAGTTATATCGACCGGTTCTTAATTAGGAGAGTCGACGTAGAATTATTAGAATGTCCAAGTTTTCATAATATAGTTTACTCGGATCATAGACTTGTTCGGGTTCGAGTAAACTTAGATAGACCTAAGCCTAGATTGGCTGGCTACTGGAAGCTCAACACTTCGTTGTTCGATGTGAAGGGCTACCAGGAACAGCTATTACTAACCTTACAGCGGGAATTGACGGGGGCTGTAATTGGGAATAAGAAGTGGGTTCACTTTAAGAAGGTAATTAGGTCCTTTTCTGCTGATTTTAGCCGACGACTCAACTTAACAACTAGAGCAGCTAAAGTGGCACTAGATTCTAGATTAGATCGGGCGGTGGAGGCGGGGGATAGTGCTAAAGTTACTATAATTAAGGCAAAGCTTGCGTCTGTTGCTATGCATCAGCACCAATCCTTAGCGATTAGGGCTAGGTTAAAGAGAATGCCTCAAGAAGCAACAAATATGGCCGCTGAATTGCGTGCAGAGGAACGTCGACAAGCTGCTGATCGGCATATCGCACGTGTCTCATTGCCGGATGGGCGTCTCGTGACCACAAACGAAGGTATTCTGGAGGCGTTTCGTTCTAATTTCCAGGATCTTTTTACCAAGGAACCCGGTCTGTCATTAATACATTTCGACCCCTATTTAGCTGACTTTTCTCGTCTCGAGGCGACCGAAGCAGCTAGGTGCGAAGGTTGCATAACGGAGGAAGAAGTTCAGGAAGCCTTGAGGTGGGTTGGCCTTAACAAGTCTCCCGGTATTGATGGTTTGCCCTACGAGGTGTAATTGAGGATGTCGCACATTTTTGTTCCCTTGCTGACAGTTTTATTTAACTCGTGGTTTAGGAATGGGACTATTCCCGAGTACTTGACCATGGGTATAGTGAAGTTGTTACGCAAAAGCAAAAATGGTGGGGATGGGTTAGATAATTTCCGGCCCTTAACGATGCTAAATGCTGAGTTAAAGATTTTGGCCAAGATCTTAGCTAATCGACTGCAGCTTGTTTTGGCTGGTCTAATTAGCCCTGAACAGACTTGTGCTGTAAAGGGTCGGACCATTCAAGATAATTTGCACTCGATACGCCTGATCATAGATAAAGTCGACACAGAAGCCGCGCTGATCAATTTAGATCAGTCCAAAGCATTCGATAGGGTGGACCATCGGTACTTAGAGGCTGTTTTGTCTGCGGCCGGTTTCGGTCCGCAGTTTCGCTCTTGGATTCGCCTCCTGTATGCGAACCCCGGTGTGCGGGTAGAGGTGAATGGTGTGATGTCTAAGCCCTTCAGATTATCCAGATCTCTTCGTCAGGGATGTCCGCTTTCACCGATGCTTTATGTGCTTGTGTTGGAGCCCTTCCTTCACAGGCTAAAGGTGAATCCGGTCCTTAATGGGATTACTTTGGCAGGTGCTTGCACCAAGTTAAAGTACTCCGCCTTTGCCGATGACTTGACTGTGCTTGTAACGAGCAGTGCCGAGATTAGTGTCGTCGACAGAGAAATCAGAATGTATGAAACGATAACAGGGGCCAAAATTAACTGCGACAAGTCTGTTGGCTTGCGCATTGGTGCCTGGAGGGGTGTACCCCTGCAGGGGCCCTTTAGCTGGACGGACGGGCCTTGCAAGCTACTCGGCGTCTGGTTCGGTCCTGATCTGCAGCTGGAGAAAAATTGGTCGGAAGTATTGAAAGCGATTCGGGCCGCAGCTGGTCTGTGGATCCGTAGAAATCTTTCGTTAAAGGGGAGAGCGGAGGTGTGTTGCTCTCACATTTATCCGATCATCCTATATCGACTATCAGTGCTTCCTCTCCCGTCGGATACACTGCTGGAGATGCAGCGGGCTCTTTTCAAGTTCTTGTGGCTTGGCAAGGCCCCTATGGTCCGTCGCGAGATTTGTTATCTCCATCCTTCTGAGGGCGGTCTAGGTATGCCAAATGTCGAGATTCGTCGTCATACACTTCGGCTTTTTTATCTAGATCGAATGAGTTCACAAACTGAGGGAAACGGTGTCTTCTGGAAGGAAGACACTAAGAAAGCCTTTCCGGCTTTTAAAAGTGTGCACTTGGATGAGGGGGAGGCACACAGGTTGCCCCGAGGCGAGTGCTCCTTTTATCGCGAATGCAGACACGCTTTGAAGTTCTTCTTAAGGGTGAAAGAAAGCCTCTCTGACACCCTACTGTTGTCCCGAAAGGCATTATATCGGGTTATGGTGAGGGGGACTGTTCGAGATGACAGGATTGAGGGGCTCGCTTTGGCGAGGGGGGAGCTACGCTCAATCTGGCCTTGGGCGCCTGGGTTACGGTGCTTTGATAATGACGAGGCAACGCTAACCTGGCTGATGATAAGAAATGCCCTCTGGGTCGGTAAGAAGCTTCATTCAGCTGGCTTGGTGAGTTCACCGACTTGTGTTAGATGCGGCGATGAAGACGAGACCGTGAGTCACGCCTTCTTTTATTGCCGCATCGTTGTGCCGCTGATTAGGCTTGTTGCAGGTCTCATGGTTCGCATACTTAACGTATCGTCTTTTGACCTGGAACCTATCAATGTATGTAGCAACTGGGTTCCGACAACAGATAGGATGAGACGTTTTGTGTTCTTAAGCATACTAGCCGTTATGAGAGACGCGATATGGAAAACTCGTATGAAGGCAGTCTACGGAGCTGAGACCTTCACTTCTCTCGACCTTGTTACGATTTTCAAATATTACATGAAAGCTCGCATTAAGGCCGAGAGGGTGAAACTCTCTCCGGCAGATTTTGGTGAAAGGTGGGTGAGATGTGCGCGACTGTGTAGAGTGACAGGAGCTAGAATAGAGTGGTATTTAGACGTGCCTTAGGTATAGGATTTTGGGTTACAAAAACGAACTTCGATTATGACCCAGTTATAAGTTAGCTAAAAGACATGTTTCTGTTAATTTAAGTTCATAATTTAGCTAGTGTGTGAATGAGTTCATTATGGCCCCTTTTTATTTTCGTCTTTCTCCCTTCCCCCATTTTTTTTTTTTTTTTTTTTTTTTCACCCCCATTTAGTTCCTAATTCCCCATCCCATCCCCAACTAGGTGACAGAGCGCTTGATTTGTCAGGATGCAGGTCACCCTTCGATATTTTCGAAGGTGGTGTTATTAAATAAAGCGTTGGGGCCTGCATCAACCTCCTTTTTTCGATTTTCGATTTCGACTGGCAAATCTGCGCATCTGCCACAGTTTAGTAATGGGGGGTCTTTTTACTAACTTCAATTTTTTCATTGTAAATATTCATATATATATTTTGTACATATTATTTTTATTACCATACCCCCTGTTGCATATTTTACATATATGGGTTTTAAGTAGGACTTCACGGTGCGAATTCTTTTGGTGATTGGAGAAGGATGTATAGTATAAATACGGTATTTTGGTGAATGAGGGTCCCGAATGAAGCTAGCTAAATTAGACTAGTTTAATTTGTTAGCGAAGACCTAACCTTTCCCATCCCCATTTTCGGCCTTGTGCCACATTTTGTACATTTTTTATGTATAAATAAATACTGACTATGAGTTGGTGACTAACTTGAAAGCAGTTGACGTTTGGAGTTGCTCAATCCTCGGATTACTTTTTTTGTTGCGTTATTCCCCTTCAAAGATCGTTAAGTATTATTGTTACCATTGTTGAATTTCTTGTTGCTGTTGTTGTTTTTGAACTGACTTTTTTCGTAGCGACGATTTTTTTTTTTTTTTTTTTTTTTTTTTGTACTTATTTTGGTTATAAAGTTTTATAACCATAATGGCGACGGCTACTAGTAGCCCGAAGCCGGTTGACAAGATGAATATTACCGAGGAGCAGAAGGGGCCGGCCGAGGCTACTCCTGGATGTTCAGAATGGAGTAAGCCTCCTAAAATTATTATAGATGTCAACGATTTTATTCAGAAGGCGAAACAGTGCCTACATTTAGTGACCGATACTGGACTACTGGTGGATATCCCAAAGTTGGAGGAAATTAAAAAAAAAAGCATTATCATGTTTGTCGTTGACAAAAAGTCAAAAAAAGTTATCAGATCGTCTTCAGATCTAATTACGAAACTACTTTTAACGGCAGGTTATAAACCCCTACGAATTATAAGATGTAAAGGTTACAACACTTGGAACACGTTGTTTCCAAATGAAGAAACTTGTGTCAAACTATCCCAGACGGAAATCATAACTAAGGATTACATTCTTCGGATGGAATATTTGGGAAAACGGAGAACGGCGGTGTCAGTTTTTAACGTCCCTTTCCATGTGGATGGGGAACATTTAGGTGCTTTCTTTTTGAAATATGGTGACATAACGGCCGTAACCTGGGATGAGCATGCAGGGTTATGGTCATTCGAAATTCTTCTGGATAAAAAAGCATTTGACAGCATCCCTTATTATTTGATTGTAGGGGATGAAAAACTGCCGGTAATTGTGGCCGGACGAAGGCCTGTTTGTTGGGCGTGTGAGGAAGTCGGTCACCTCACCGTGGAATGCCCTCAAAGAAAGCCCACGACGATAAAGACAAGAGTGGGCCAACACTTAGGGCTACCAATGACAACAAGAGTGGGGATGCCCATCAATTCACGCTCTTCAAAATCTGATAACGACGACTACCCAGTGCTCCCTGATCTGAGTAAACAAAAGGACAGAGAGGAAAAAGAGTGGCTTATTGTTCCTGGGAAAAATACACCTGGTCGTCAATCACTGGATGAAATGCGGGAGCAGGAAATGTTAACAAAGGATCCTGGCAAAGATAAATACCTTGAAGTCCGGGACCTTAAAAATAAATTAGACAGAAATAAAGTATCGGAAAGCCCTAAATCTCCCTCCCGAAATATTAGTTCACAGTCCCCCGCCAAATATCCCGCTCAAAAACCAAGCCCTCAGCTCTCCCCTAAAACAAAGTCAACCTCCGAAACTCACAGTCTTACGAAGCCACGTTCCCCCCCAAAAGTTATGCCCCCTCCAATCACCACTCCTTTGAAAAACAGGGAATACAAATTAATCCCTCTAAGCCCAGTTAAAAAAAGCAAAGTCGTCTCCTCTCCCAAACCTTCCCCTTTGGTCACCCCACAAAACACTCCCCAAAATACTCCCCCTCCATCCCCTGCAAAACAGCTCGCTCCCGCTTCTCCCTTTCTTGAAAACAAAAACACAACCCCTTCCCACTCCCCAATGAAAGAAGACATGCCACCTCCACCTCCACCCTCATCTCAAAAAAGGCACAGAAGCCCTTCTCTGGAGAAAAGAAGGAAAAAGACTGCGTTTCTCCCAGGAATAAACTTATGCGTAACAAATGAAGTGCAAGAAGACACAGTGAAAAATTACAAAGTTGCAGACCTAAAAAAACTTTTAGAGTTTAGGGAGGTGGGAAACATGTCCGTTGAGGATCCCTTAAACTTCCCTAACGCTACCAGAGTTCTGACTGTAATTAGAAAACCTGAAGAAGCTAAGGGGCTCTGGCTAATGATAAGGGAAGCAAATAATACCTTTAAATTAAGTCAGCCTATGGCTATCCTTAAAAATGAATTTTTGAAATGTCTACGAAAGGATTGTGTTGGGAGGGTCCCTGTTTATTAGCATCCCTCCCTGTATAGGATAGCCAAACTAACCTACCCCTTGGATGTTGGCGGCATCTCCCATGATGGCCAAATCAACATTCAGATGGGCACACAGTCTTTTGGGAGAGCCGTCGGCATCCTGACGTCATCGATGTTCGTTTCTGGAATCCAACCCTAAGAACTCTCAATGGCTCTCTATCTAGCAAGCTTAAATGTACATGGGCTGAGGGCCGACTCTCGTAAATTTCGAGTTGCTACAGACCTTCAGCACCTTGGAGTGAATGTATGTTGTATGCAGGAGACCCACTTAATTTCAGGTGACTATTTGGGTGCGCTGACTAGGAGTTTTTGCGTCTACTCAGCGTACTTTAATTCTCGCTCAAGGGGTGTTTCCTGGCTAGTAAATAAGTCTTTAGATGCGTCGTGTGACCCTTGTTTCATGGATCCGGAAGGTAGGCTGTGCGTTTTGGATATTACCATAAAAGATAAGGCATTTCGACTCATTGGGGTTTATGCGCCCAATATCCATTCTGAGCTTACTCCTTTCTTTCGACGGATCGAGCAGTTCATGAGTACAACTCGGACGGTCATCTTAGCGGGAGACTGGAACGCGGTCCTGGATCTCGATATAGATCGTAATCAGGGTAGGGGATCTAACAATGATCGGGATGCTAAGGCATTTCGGGATTTTGTCGATAAGTTTGATCTTATCGATAAGTTCCGGAATGAAAAGCCCCGTGATAGCGTATGGACTTGGACAGCTAGGCGCGGCTCCGGAGCGGTACAACTTTCGAGTTATATCGACCGGTTCTTAATTAGGAGAGTCGACGTAGAATTATTAGAATGTCCAAGTTTTCATAATATAGTTTACTCGGATCATAGACTTGTTCGGGTTCGAGTAAACTTAGATAGACCTAAGCCTAGATTGGCTGGCTACTGGAAGCTCAACACTTCGTTGTTCGATGTGAAGGGCTACCAGGAACAGCTATTACTAACCTTACAGCGGGAATTGACGGGGGCTGTAATTGGGAATAAGAAGTGGGTTCACTTTAAGAAGGTAATTAGGTCCTTTTCTGCTGATTTTAGCCGACGACTCAACTTAACAACTAGAGCAGCTAAAGTGGCACTAGATTCTAGATTAGATCGGGCGGTAGAGGCGGGGGATAGTGCTAAAGTTACTATAATTAAGGCAAAGCTTGCGTCTGTTGCTATGCATCAGCACCAATCCTTAGCGATTAGGGCTAGGTTAAAGAGAATGCCTCAAGAAGCAACAAATATGGCCGCTGAATTGCGTGCAGAGGAACGTCGACAAGCTGCTGATCGGCATATCGCACGTGTCTCATTGCCGGATGGGCGTCTCGTGACCACAAACGAAGGTATTCTGGAGGCGTTTCGTTCTCATTTCCAGGATCTTTTTACCAAGGAACCCGGTCTGTCATTAATACATTTCGACCCCTATTTAGCTGACTTTTCTCGTCTCGAGGCGACCGAAGCAGCTAGGTGCGAAGGTTGCATAACGGAGGAAGAAGTTCAGGAAGCCTTGAGGTGGGTTGGCCTTAACAAGTCTCCCGGTATTGATGGTTTGCCCTACGAGGTGTAATTGAGGATGTCGCACATTTTTGTTCCCTTGCTGACAGTTTTATTTAACTCGTGGTTTAGGAATGGGACTATTCCCGAGTACTTGACCATGGGTATAGTGAAGTTGTTACGCAAAAGCAAAAATGGTGGGGATGGGTTAGATAATTTCCGGCCCTTAACGATGCTAAATGCTGAGTTAAAGATTTTGGCCAAGATCTTAGCTAATCGACTGCAGCTTGTTTTGGCTGGTCTAATTAGCCCTAAACAGACTTGTGCTGTAAAGGGTCGGCCCATTCAAGATAATTTGCACTCGATACGCCTGATCATAGATAAAGTCGACACAGAAGCCGCGCTGATCAATTTAGATCAGTCCAAAGCATTCGATAGGGTGGACCATCGGTACTTGGAGGCTGTTTTGTCTGCGGCCGGTTTCAGTCCGTCGTTTCGCTCTTGGATTCGCCTCCTGTATGCGAACCCCGGTGTGCGGGTAGAGGTGAATGGTGTGATGTCTAAACCCTTCAGATTATCCAGATCTCTTCGTCAGGGATGTCCGCTTTCACCGATGCTTTATGTGCTTGTGTTGGAGCCCTTCCTTCACAGGCTAAAGGTGAATCCGGTCCTTAATGGGATTACTTTGGCAGGTGCTTGCACCAAGTTAAAGTACTCCGCCTTTGCCGATAACTTGACTGTGCTTGTAACGAGCAGTGCCGAGATTAGTGTCGTCGACAGAGAAATCAGAATGTATGAAACGATAACAGGGGCCAAAATTAACTGCGACAAGTCTGTTGGCTTGCGCATTGGTGCCTGGAGGGGTGTACCCCTGCAGGGGCCCTTTAGCTGGACGGACGGGCCTTGCAAGCTACTCGGCGTCTGGTTCGGTCCTGATCTGCAGCTGGAGAAAAATTGGTCGGAAGTATTGAAAGCGATTCGGGCCGCAGCTGGTCTGTGGATCCGTAGAAATCTTTCGTTAAAGGGGAGAGCGGAGGTGTGTTGCACTCACATTTATCCGATCATCCTATATCGACTATCAGTGCTTCCTCTCCCGTCGGATACACTGCTTGAGATGCAGCGGGCTCTTTTCAAGTTCTTGTGGCTTGGCAAGGCCCCTATGGTCCGTCGCGAGATTTGTTATCTCCATCCTTCTGAGGGCGGTCTAGGTATGCCAAATGTCGAGATTCGTCGTCATACACTTCGGCTTTTTTATCTAGATCGAATAAGTTTGCAAACTGAGGGAAACGGTGTCTTCTGGAAAGAAGACACTAAGAAAGCCTTTCCGGCTTTTAAAAGTGTGCACTTGGATGAGGGGGAGGCACACAGGTTGCCCCGAGGCGAGTGCTCCTTTTATCGCGAATGCAGACACGCTTTGAAGTTCTTCTTAGGGGTGAAAGAAAGCCTCTCTGACACCCTACTGTTGTCCCGAAAGGCATTATATCGGGTTATGGTGAGGGGGACTGTTCGAGATGACAGGATTGAGGGGCTCGCTTTGGCGAGGGGGGAGCTACGCTCAATCTGGCCTTGGGCGCCTGGGTTACGGTGCTTTGATAATGACGAGGCAACGCTAACCTGGCTGATGATGAGAAATGCCCTCTGGGTCGGTAAGAAGCTTCATTCAGCTGGCTTGGTGAGTTCACCGACTTGTGTTAGATGCGGCGATGAAGACGAGACCGTGAGTCACGCCTTCTTTTATTGCCGCACAGTTGTGCCGCTGATTAGGCTTGTTGCAGGTCTCATGGTTCGCATACTTAACGTATCGTCTTTTGACCTGGAACCTATCAATGTATGTAGCAACTGGGTTCCGACAACAGATAGGCTGAAACGTTTTGTGTTCTTAAGCATACTAGCCGTTATGAGAGACGCGATATGGAAAACTCGTATGAAGGCAGTCTACGGAGCTGAGACCTTCACTTCTCTCGACCTTGTTACGATTTTCAAATATTACATGAAAGCTCGCATTAAGGCCGAGAGGGTGAAACTCTCTCCGGCAGATTTTGGTGAAAGGTGGGTGAGATGTGCGCGACTGTGTAGAGTGACAGGAGCTAGAATAGAGTGGTATTTAGACGTGCCTTAGGTATAGGATTTTGGGTTACAAAAACGAACTTCGATTATGACCCAGTTATAAGTTAGCTAAAAGACATGTTTCTGTTAATTTAAGTTCATAATTTAGCTAGTGTGTGAATGAGTTCATTATGGCCCATTTTTATTTTCGTCCTTCTCCCTTCCCCCATTTTTTTTTTTTTTTTTTTTTTTTTTTTTCACCCCCATTTAGTTCCTAATTCCCCATCCCATCCCCAACTAGGTGACAGAGCGCTTGATTTGTCAGGATGCAGGTCACCCTTCGATATTTTCGAAGGTGGTGTTATTAAATAAAGCGTTGGGGCCTGCATCAACCTCCTTTTTTCGATTTTCGATTTCGACTGGCAAATCTGCGCATCTGCCACAGTTTAGTAATGGGGGGTCTTTTTACTAACTTCAATTTTTTCATTGTAAATATTCATATATTTTGTACATATTATTTTTATTACCATACCCCCCTGTTGCATATTTTACATATATGGGTTTTAAGTAGGACTTCACGGTGCGAATTCTTTTGGTGATTGGAGAAGGATGTATAGTATAAATGCGGTATTTTGGTGAATGAGGGTCCCGAATGAAGCTAGCTAAATTAGACTAGTTTAATTTGTTAGCGAAGACCTAACCTTTCCCATCCCCATTTTCGGCCTTGTGCCACATTTTGTACATTTTTATGTATAAATAAATACTGACTATGAGTTGGTGACTAACTTGAAAGCAGTTGACGTTTGGAGTTGCTCAATCCTCGGATTACTTTTTTTGTTGCGTTATTCCCCTTCAAAGATCGTTAAGTATTATTGTTACCATTGTTGAATTTCTTGTTGCTGTTGTTATCGCTGCCGTTATTGTTACTGTTGTTGTTTTTGAACTGACTTTTTTCGTAGTGAAGCTTTTTTTTTTTTTTTTTTTTTTTTTTTTTTTGTACTTATTTTGGTTATAAAGTTTTATAACCATAATGGCGACGGCTACTAGTAGCCCGAAGCCGGTTGACAAGATGAATATTACCGAGGAGCAGAAGGGGACGGCCGAGGCTACTCCTGGATGTTCAGAATGGAGTAAGCCTCCTAAAATTATTATAGATGTCAACGATTTTATTCAGAAGGCGAAACAGTGCCTACATTTAGTGACCGATACTGGACTACTGGTGGATATTCCAAAGTTGGAGGAAATTAAAAAAAAAAGCATTATCATGTTTGTCGTTGACAAAAAGTCAAAAAAGTTATCAGATCGTCTTCAGATCTAATTACGAATCTACTTTTAACGGCAGGTTATAAACCCCTACGAATTATAAGATGTAAAGGTTACAACACTTGGAACACGTTGTTTCCAAATGAAGAAACTTGTGTCAAACTATCCCAGACGGAAATTATAACTAAGGATTATATTCTTCGGATAGAATATTTGGGAAAACGGAGAACGGCGGTGTCAGTTTTTAACGTCCCTTTCCATGTGGATGGGGAACATTTAGGTGCTTTCTTTTTGAAATATGGTGACATAACGGCCGTAACCTGGGATGAGCATGCAGGTTTATGGTCATTCGAAATTCTTCTGGATAAAAAAGCATTTGACAGCATCCCTTATTATTTGATTGTAGGGGATGAAAAACTGCCGGTAATTGTGGCCGGACGAAGGCCTGTTTGTTGGGCGTGTGAGGAAGTCGGTCACCTCACCGTGGAATGCCCTCAAAGAAAGCCCACGGCGATAAAGACAAGAGTGGGCCAACACTTAGGGCTACCAATGACAACAAGAGTGGGGATGCCCATCAATTCACCCTCTTCAAAATCTGATAACGACGACTACCCAGTGCTCCCTGATCTGAGTAAACAAAAGGACAGAGAGGAAAAAGAGTGGCTTATTGTTCCTGGGAAAAAGACACCTAGTCGTCAATCACTGGATGAAATGCGGGAGCAGGAAATGTTAACAAAGGATCCTGGCAAAGATAAATACCTTGAAGTCCGGGACCTTAAAAATAAATTGGACAGAAATAAAGTATCGGAAAGCCCTAAATCTCCCTCCCAAAATATTAGTTCACAGTCCCCCGCCAAATATCCCGCTCAAAAACCAAGCCCTCAGCTCTCCCCTAAAACAAAGTCAACCTCCGAAACTCACAGTCTTACGAAGCCACGTTCCCCCCAAAAAGTTATGCCCCCTCCAATCACCACACCTTTGAAAAACAGGGAATACAAATTAATCCCTCTAAGCCCAGTTAAAAGAAGCAAAGTCGTCTCCTCTCCCAAACCTTCCCCTTTGGTCACCCCACAAAACACTCCCCAAAATACTCCCCCTCCATCCCCTGCAAAACAGCTCGCTCCCGCCTCTCCCTTTCTTGAAAACAAAAACACAACCCCTTCCCACTCCCCAATGAAAGAAGACATGCCACCTCCACCTCCACCCTCATCTCAAAAAAGGCACAGAAGCCCTTCTCTGGAGAAAAGAAGGAAAAAGACTGCGTTTCTCCCAGGAATAAACTTATGCGTAACAAATGAAGTGCAAGAAGACACAGTGAAAAATTACAAAGTTGCAGACCTAAAAAAACTTTTAGAGTTTAGGGAGGTGGGAAACATGTCCGTTGAGGATCCCTTAAACTTCCCTAACGCTACCAGAGTTCTGACTGTAATTAGAAAACCTGAAGAAGCTAAGGGGCTCTGGCTAATGATAAGGGAAGCAAATAATACCTTTAAATTAAGTCAGCCTATGGCTATCCTTAAAAATGAATTTTTGAAATGTCTACGAAAGGATTGTGTTGGGAGGGTCCCTGTTTATTTGCATCCCTCCCTGTATAGGATAGCCAAACTAACCTACCCCTTGGATGTTGGCGGCATCTCCCATGATGGCCAAATCAACATTCAGATGGGCACACAGTCTTTTGGGAGAGCCGTCGGCATCCTGACGTCATCGATGTTCGTTTCTGGAACCCAACCCTAAGAACTCTCAATGGCTCTCTATCTAGCAAGCTTAAATGTACATGGGCTGAGGGCCGACTCTCGTAAATTTCGAGTTGCTACAGACCTTCAGCACCTTGGAGTGAATGTATGTTGTATGCAGGAGACCCACTTAATTTCAGGTGACTATTTGGGTGCGCTGACTAGGAGTTTTTGCGTCTACTCAGCGTACTTTAATTCTCGCTCAAGGGGTGTTTCCTGGCTAGTAAATAAGTCTTTAGATGCGTCGTGTGACCCTAGTTTCATGGATCCGGAAGGTAGGCTGTGCGTTTTGGATATTACCATAAAAGATAAGGCATTTCGACTCATTGGGGTTTATGCGCCCAATATCAATTCTGAGCTTACTCCTTTCTTTCGACGGATCGAGCAGTTCATGAGTACAACTCGGACGGTCATCTTAGCGGGAGACTGGAACGCGGTCCTGGATCCCGATATAGATCGTAATCAGGGTAGGGGATCTAACAATGATCGGGATGCTAAGGCATTTCGGGATTTTGTCGATAAGTTAGATCTTATCGATAAGTTTCGGAATGAAAAGCCCCGTGATAGAGTATGGACTTGGACAGCTAGGCGCGGCTCCGGAGCGGTACAACTTTCGAGTTATATCGACCGGTTCTTAATTAGGAGAGTCGACGTAGAATTATTAGAATGTCCAAGTTTTCATAATATAGTTTACTCGGATCATAGACTTGTTCGGGTTCGAGTAAACTTAGATAGACCTAAGCCTAGATTGGCTGGCTACTGGAAGCTCAACACTTCGTTGTTCGATGTGAAGGGCTACCAGGAACAGCTATTACTAACCTTACAGCGGGAATTGACGGGGGCTGTAATTGGGAATAAGAAGTGGGTTCACTTTAAGAAGGTAATTAGGTCCTTTTCTGCTGATTTTAGCCGACGACTCAACTTAACAACTAGAGCAGCTAAAGTGGCACTAGATTCTAGATTAGATCGGGCGGTGGAGGCGGGGGATAGTGCTAAAGTTACTATAATTAAGGCAAAGCTTGCGTCTGTTGCTATGCATCAGCACCAATCCTTAGCGATTAAGGCTAGGTTAAAGAGAATGCATCAAGAAGCAACAAATATGGCCGCTGAATTGCGTGCAGAGGAACGTCGACAAGCTGCTGATCGGCATATCGCACGTGTCTCATTGCCGGATGGGCGTCTCGTGACCACAAACGAAGGTATTCTGGAGGCGTTTCGTTCTCATTTCCAGGATCTTTTTACCAAGGAACCCGGTCTGTCATTAATACATTTCGACCCCTATTTAGCTGACTTTTCTCGTCTCGAGGCGACCGAAGCAGCTAGGTGCGAAGGTTGCATAACGGAGGAAGAAGTTCAGGAAGCCTTGAGGTGGGTTGGCCTTAACAAGTCTCCCGGTATTGATGGTTTGCCCTACGAGGTGTATTTGAGGATGTCGCACATTTTTGTTCCCTTGCTGACAGTTTTATTTAACTCGTGGTTTAGGAATGGGACTATTCCCGAGTACTTGACCATGGGTATAGTGAAGTTGTTACGCAAAAGCAAAAATGGTGGGGATGGGTTAGATAATTTCCGGCCCTTAACGATGCTAAATGCTGAGTTAAAGATTTTGGCCAAGATCTTAGCTAATCGACTGCAGCTTGTTTTGGCTGGTCTAATTAGCCCTGAACAGACTTGTGCTGTAAAGGGTCGGACCATTCAAGATAATTTGCACTCGATACGCCTGATCATAGATAAAGTCGACACAGAAGCCGCGCTGATCAATTTAGATCAGTCCAAAGCATTCGATAGGGTGGACCATCGGTACTTGGAGGCTGTTTTGTCTGCGGCCGGTTTCGGTCTGCAGTTTCGCTCTTGAATTCGCCTCTTGTATGCGAACCCCGGTGTGCGGGTAGAGGTGAATGGTGTGATGTCTAAGCCCTTCAGATTATCCAGATCTCTTCGTCAGGGATGTCCGCTTTCACCGATGCTTTATGTGCTTGTGTTGGAGCCCTTCCTTCACAGGCTAAAGGTGAATCCGGTCCTTAATGGGATTACTTTGGCAGGTGCTTGCACCAAGTTAAAGTACTCCGCCTTTGCCGATGACTTGACTGTGCTTGTAACGAGCAGTGCCGAGATTAGTGTCGTCGACAGAGAAATCAGAATGTATGAAACGATAACAGGGGCCAAAATTAACTGCGACAAGTCTGTTGGCTTGCGCATTGGTGCCTGGAGGGGTGTACCCCTGCAGGGGCCCTTTAGCTGGACGGACGGGCCTTGCAAGCTACTCGGCGTCTGGTTCGGTCCTGATCTGCAGCTGGAGAAAAATTGGTCGGAATTATTGAAAGCGATTCGGGCCGCAGCTGGTCTGTGGATCCGTAGAAATCTTTCGTTAAAGGGGAGAGCGGAGGTGTGTTGCACTCACATTTATCCGATCATCCTATATCGACTATCAGTGCTTCCTCTCCCGTCGGATACACTGCTTGAGATGCAGCGGGCTCTTTTCAAGTTCTTGTGGCTTGGCAAGGCCCCTATGGTCCGTCGCGAGATTTGTTATCTCCATCCTTCTGAGGGCGGTCTAGGTATGCCAAATGTCGAGATTCGTAGTCATACACTTCGGCTTTTTTATCTAGATCGAATGAGTTCACAAACTGAGGGAAACGGTGTCTTCTGGAAGGAAGACACTAAGAAAGCCTTTTCGGCTTTTAAAAGTGTGCACTTGGATGAGGGGGGGGGCACACAGGTTGCCCCGAGTCGAGTGCTCCTTTTATCGCGAATGCAGACACGCTTTGAAGTTCTTCTTAAGGGTGAAAGAAAGCCTCTCTGACACCCTACTGTTGTCCCGAAAGGCATTATATCGGGTTATGGTGAGGGGGACTGTTCGAGATGACAGGATTGAGGGGCTCGCTTTGGCGAGGGGGGAGCTACGCTCAATCTGGCCTTGGGCGCCTGGGTTACGGTGCTTTGATAATGACGAGGCAACGCTAACCTGGCTGATGATAAGAAATGCCCTCTGGGTCGGTAAGAAGCTTCATTCAGCTGGCTTGGTGAGTTCACCGACTTGTGTTAGATGCGGCGATGAAGACGAGACCGTGAGTCACGCCTTCTTTTATTGCCGCATCGTTGTGCCGCTGATTAGGCTTGTTGCAGGTCTCATGGTTCGCATACTTAACGTATCGTCTTTTGACCTGGAACCTATCAATGTATGTAGCAACTGGGTTCCGACAACAGATAGGCTGAGACGTTTTGTGTTCTTAAGCATACTAGCCGTTATGAGAGACGCGATATGGAAAACTCGTATGAAGGCAGTCTACGGAGCTGAGACCTTCACTTCTCTCGACCTTGTTACGATTTTCAAATATTACATGAAAGCTCGCATTAAGGCCGAGAGGGTGAAACTCTCTCCGGCAGATTTTGGTGAAAGGTGGGTGAGATGTGCGTGACTGTGTAGAGTGACAGGAGCTAGAATAGAGTGGTATTTAGACGTGCCTTAGGTATAGGATTTTGGGTTACAAAAACGAACTTCGATTATGACCCAGTTATAAGTTAGCTAAAAGACATGTTTCTGTTAATTTAAGTTCATAATTTAGCTAGTGTGTGAATGAGTTCATTATGGCCCCTTTTTATTTTCGTCCTTCTCCCTTCCCTCATTTTTTTTTTTTTTTCACCCCCATTTAGTTCCTAATTCCCCATCCCATCCCCAACTAGGTGACAGAGCGCTTGATTTGTCAGGATGCAGGTCACCCTTCGATATTTTCGAAGGTGGTGTTATTAAATAAAGCGTTGGGGCCTGCATCAACCTCCTTTTTTCGATTTTCGATTTCGACTGGCAAATCTGCGCATCTGCCACAGTTTAGTAATGGGGGGTCTTTTTACTAACTTCAATTTTTTTATTGTAAATATTCATATATATATTTTGTACATATTATTTTTATTACCATATCCCCCTGTTGCATATTTTACATATATGGGTTTTAAGTAGGACTTCACGGTGCGAATTCTTTTGGTGATTGTAGAAGGATGTATAGTATAAATGCGGTATTTTGGTGAATGATGGTCCCGAATGAAGCTAGCTAAATTAGACTAGTTTAATTTGTTAGCGAAGACCTAACCTTTCCCATCCCCATTTTCGGCCTTGTGCCACATTTTGTACATTTTCATGTATAAATAAATACTGACTATGAGTTGGTTATTTGAGTTGGTGACTACGTTGGTGTGTGCGCTGGATGAAAGACTGTTCGGAGAGATATCATTTGGCAGAGCAAGACCATGGTAACATTTTGTTGCGATAAGGAGTACGGACACGAGGAAATCAGGAGAAAGAAAAATATAATTACAGTTGGATAAATCAGTGTTACTAAACTTTTGTTTTTATTTGTCAGTAAGAATAATGAAAATAAGTTTATAAACAATAGTTTACCGGCAAACACATCTTAGTGGGAGGAATTATTTTCATATTTTTTTCTAAATATGATACAGCCCAGCTGTTTCTCAAATTAGCTTTCCCCCCTGTTTCTTCTGAAGCGATAAAAAGGTACATTTTTATAGTTTTTTTTTCGGAGGGGGCTAAGGCTGTTTACCGATTGAACCTTATCGTATTCTAATCCTTTCATCTGTAATCTTCTTACAGAACATTGAATTCTCTACTCCATCACACAACAATCACAAGTTTATTAATTATGTAATTATAGCAATCTGACTGTTGCATTTTATTTAATGTTTCTCTTTTCGTTCGATTCTTCCCAATGGAAAAACAGGTGAAATATGCAGAAGAAACAGAGCAATATAAACTCTCCAAATTATTTTGCCTCCAATATATTGTATAAAGTAAGTATTAGCATATACACGATGATGCTTAAAACCAACACAACAACGCTGGGACACGGGTCCATTTTAAATCCTATTTTAATCACCTAAATTACACACAGTGAAATTGTTTCTTTTCTGATTTGTTTATACTTTACTATTGATTTTCTTTTAATTAAAATAAGTATTTTATAATTCCCCGGGCAACGCCGGGATACAGGTCTTGCTAGATCTATTTTTATAATTTGGAAATCATAGAAAGTAAAAATGTAAATAGAATTGTAATACGTGTTTAAAGTTCAAGAGCAGGACTGATTAATTTCTGGCAAATTCCTGACATGAACCGATGGCATTAAAAACTATTGACTTAAGAGAGTTCATTGTAATTAATGTAGTTTTACATACACTGCTTCCCACCATATCAACGTTGAGTACATTCTTGTGCCCACCTCAAAAATTAAATGTTACAAAATAAAAAATAAGACTAAATATAACGTGGTATTGCTTTATGAGCAGGGGTCTGCTTTCAATCCCGGGCAATTGCGGTTCTTCCTGCTAGTGTATATATCACTGAGATTTAAATCAACCTTACAACAGATCAGATACAATATAACAGATCTTGCACACAAACAGCTCAATATTCTCTCAGTTGCAACTTTAGCAAAATAATAAGTAAAGAAAACGAATTATATATTATGCTTTATTTCACGTTGTGGACACAGTAAGCACATGCCATCATTCCCGATGAAGGAAGCAGGGGGTTAGAAATACTGAATAATAGAAAATAACAAAAGTTTAAAAAAGCAAACATATTGTTTTTATATTTATATATAAGTCCATTTTAAATATTTATGATATATATATATATATATGATAATTTTATTTACACAGACATGTACAAAATCTGCGACACTGGCATGTCGATGTTATCGATCAACAGTTACTATAAACTGAGATCTCATCAGGCAGAGTTAGAATCCGATCTTAACCTCAGATCATATTTGGAGAGAATGAAGTGGAGGGATAGAGAAAGAGAAGAAGAAGGAAAGAAATTTAACATTTCAAAAATTAAAGCCGTTAAAAAATTAAAATTAAAAATTAAAAAATCTAAAAATCTAAAAATCTAAGAAACAAAAAACAAAAATCTAAAATCTAGAATCTGAAACAGACAGGGCAAATAAATAAATAAATAAATAAATAAAAATATAAGGTGGAAAGAGGAACAAATAATGATGAGGGGGGAGACACGGAGGAAAAAGAAGGAGAGAGAGAGGGCGTCTGTTGATTCAGATCGGGAGGGAAGGAGGGGGGTGGTAGACATGTTCGAATCAGGTGTCAAAAAACCGTCGAGTTTATAAATGTATTTTTCCAAGTGAACTTTAATATTGTGTATATGTGTGTATGCGTGCGGGCAAACTGGGCTGATTGTTATAGTGGTGGGGCGGTAATCAAATGTGTCGCGATTCTGGGTTTATATTGTCTTCATAATTTGTCTTGAGTTAATTTGAATAAATAAGTATATTCGTTAAATGTAACAGGAATAGTAGTAATAATAATAATAATAATAATAATAATAATAATAATAATAATAATAATAATAATAATAATAATAATAATAATAATAGATACCCCTAGGATTGAGGTAATGTAAGTGAAATAATAAATGAATGATAATAAAAATACTAAAAAAACTACTAAAAAAACTAAAAAATATAACTAAAGAATAACTAGAAAATGCCGGCGTTATTAGTTACTAATAATAATATTGATAATAATAATAATAATAATAATAATAATTATAATAATAATAATAATAATAATTATAATAATAATAATAATAATAATAATAATTATAATGATAATAATAATAATAATAATAATAATAATAATAATAATAATAATAATAATAATAATATTAATAATAATAATAGATACCCCTAATAATTGAGGTGAAATAATGAAAATAATAATAAATGAAGTATAATAAAAATACTAAAAAATACTAAAAAATATTAAAAAATATAACTAAAAGAATAACTGGAAAATGCTGGCGTTATTAATTATTATTAATAATAATAATAATAATAATAATAATAATAATAATAATAATAATAATAATAATAATAATAATAATAATGGTAATAATAATAATAAAAATAACAATAGTGGTCAATAATAATTTAGAGTTTATAAAAATAATAGTTCAGGAAAGAAATAGAATAATTAAGGAATATTAGAAATCCTAGGGGGTAGTGATTATCATAATAATATTAAATAATGATAAGATAATGTTTGCCGATATTATGATATGGGTTAATGGTTGCAATAATGCTGATCATATAAAAATAGTGGTTTAACAGACAACAGTAATCAGAGTGGTAATCCCAGTAATCTTAACAATAGTAATGATGATAGTGAAAAATTATAGAAGTAGTCATAATGGTGGCAATAATAATAGTAGTAGTAATAATAATAATAATAATAATAATAAAAATGGCAGTGGAGGCAAAAGTATGGTAACGGTAAAACATGGCAATATCAATATTATTATTAATAATAGTGATACTGTTAATTTCATTGCTGCAAATAACAATAACTATGATAGTAACGTCAGACATGATGTCACCACTGATAACAATATTTATCTTGATAAAAAGTACAGAAATGAAAAAATGAAAAAATGAAAAAAATGAAGAAAATAATTCAATGTCAAATTGTTAAGTTTAAGATATTAATAATAGTAGTAATAAATAATTGATAATGATAATCTAAAAATAATCTAAAAAATATAATCTAAATAATAATCTAAGAAATATAGAAATATTAATCAATAAATGGATAAGCATAAAAGGGGGGTATTTAAGAGTAAAGAAAAATACAGATACTTCGTCAACTTTTTCAGTTTTATTTTCAAGAAACATTGCAAATAACAAAAAAACGAACACAATACAGTGTAAATAAATTATTAAAAACAATTTTTAATTTATTTTTATCAAACATTTCCCAACAATTGGCAATAAATACAATTTTATTATTTATTTTTTGCATTTATTGTTTTTATCACCTGGTTTAAAACTACTTTATGTGTTGCTTAAAACTTAAAACTATTTTTTGTTTTTTTATTTTTGCCGTTTTTAAGGGCATTGTCTATTAAATTACGTTAACTGCTTAAAAATTAGTGTATAATTGTTTTTTCTTAAAAAGTGAAAACCATTTACTTCCTTTCTTTTTGTTGTAGAGAGGGCCAGTATTATTATTATTATTTTTTTGAACGGATGGCATATCAACCTTTTCTAGTAGATATGCGCAATGTCCATCGCACACGGGTGACTATTTTAACAAATTATTTCACTCTTATCCAGAAGGAGGGGGGGGGGTCATAATAAATCAAGCGTAATTTACTAACACATAGAGGGTGCTTTGTTACATTAGGACCCGCGCTAACTTTGACGCCGTCGTTAGAGTTAGGGTCAGTGTGGCAGACGATACTTCGTCAACTTTTTCAGTTTTATTTTCAAGAAACATTGCAAATAACAAAAAAACGAACACAATACAGTGTAAATAAATTATTAAAAACAATTTTTAATTTATTTTTATCAAACATTTCCCAACAATTGGCAATAAATACAATTTTATTATTTATTTTTTGCATTTATTGTTTTTATCACCTGGTTTAAAACTACTTTATGTGTTGCTTAAAACTTAAAACTATTTTTTGTTTTTTTATTTTTGCCGTTTTTAAGGGCATTGTCTATTAAATTACGTTAACTGCTTAAAAATTAGTGTATAATTGTTTTTTCTTAAAAAGTGAAAACCATTTACTTCCTTTCTTTTTGTTGTAGAGAGGGCCAGTATTATTATTATTTTT
The DNA here is from genome assembly GCA_963556195.1 of Sepiola atlantica. Taxonomy (NCBI): domain Eukaryota; kingdom Metazoa; phylum Mollusca; class Cephalopoda; order Sepiida; family Sepiolidae; genus Sepiola; species Sepiola atlantica. The sequence goes on along the minus strand of OY744521.1, from coordinate 9,799,792 downwards.
TTTTTGAACGGATGGCATATCAACCTTTTCTAGTAGATATGCGCAATGTCCATCGCACACGGGTGACTATTTTAACAAATTATTTCACTCTTATCCAGAAGGAGGGGGGGGGGTCATAATAAATCAAGCGTAATTTACTAACACATAGAGGGTGCTTTGTTACATTAGGACCCGCGCTAACTTTGACGCCGTCGTTAGAGTTAGGGTCAGTGTGGCAGACGATACTTCGTCAACTTTTTCAGTTTTATTTTCAAGAAACATTGCAAATAACAAAAAAACGAACACAATACAGTGTAAATAAATTATTAAAAAATTTTTTAATTTATTTTTATCAAACATTTCCCAACAATTGGCAATAAATACAATTTTATTATTTATTTTTTGCATTTATTTTTTTATCACCTGGTTTAAAACTACTTTTTGTGTTGCTTAAAACTTAAAACTATCTTTTGTTTTTCATTTTGGCGTTTTTAAGTAGAAGGTTGTCGTTTGAAATTCATTGCAGAAAATCAAGCACAACTAAGAGTTGCAATGTATTCAGGTTTGATGGATCACCTTGCAAGAAATAATGAAAATGAAGATCCTGGAGTACCTGTCATTTTGCCATCATCCTTCACAGGGAGCCCACGAAATATGCAACAATGCTACCAAGATGCAATGGCAATAGTTTGCAAGTATGGAAGGCCTGATTTATTTATAAAATATACTTGCAATCCAAAATGTCGAGAAGTAACTAAAAACTTACAGCCTCATGAAACAGCACAGAACAGACCAGATTTATTGGCACGAGTTTTCAAACAACATCTTAATGATTTAATGATTGACATAAAGGACAGACATGTACTTGGGGTACCTATTGCTGCGATACATGTAATTGAATTTCAGAAAAGAGGTCTCCCGCATTGTCACATGTTAATCATGCTGCAAGAAGAATATAAAATCAGAACTAGGGAACAAATTGATAATATTGTTTCAGCTGAATTACCATCAGAACATGATCCAGAATTGAGAGAATTAGTGAAAACACTCATGATTCATGGACCCTGTGGTACATTTAATCCCAATTCAATCTGTATGGTAGGGGGAGAGTGTCAGAAGAAATTTCCAATGCCATATCAGGAGGAGACTATTACAAATGTTTCTGGATATCCTCTTTACAGACGCAGAAATAATGGAGATTCTGTTAGAGTGGGTGTCCATGAGGTTGACTGCAGTTTTGTAGTACCATATAATAAGTATTTACTCAGAAAATATGGTGCTCACATTAATGTAGAGGTGTGTATCTCAGTAAAAAGTGTGAAATATCTTTTCAAATATGTCTATAAAGGACATGATTGCGCAATGATGGAAATAAATATGAATAACAATGAAACTAATGCAAATGAATATAATGAAATTAAGCAATATATTTCGTGTAGATACGTATCTCCACCTGAAGCATTTTGGCGTTTGTCAGAATACAAAATGCATGGACAGTCACACATAGTTTACCGACTCGCCCTCCATTTACCTGACCAGCAACACGTTTATTATAGGCCGGGTGAACAAGGACAAGCTGCTGCCCGCGCAGAAGGACGAGACACGCAATTAACTGCATGGTTCAAACTTAACCAAAGAGACGTGGATGCAAGAGCCCACCTTTATATTGATATTCCTGAATATTATGTATTTAATAAGCAAAGCAACACTTGGACCAGAAGACAACGTCACCGCCAGATTGTAACGAGAATGTACTCTGCCAGTCCTAGAAATGCTGAGAAATTTCATTTAAGGATGCTTCTTCTTCATATACCAGGTGCAACTTCTTTTAATAACCTGAAAACTGTAGGAGGTGAACAATTGCCGACCTTTAAGGATGCCTGTATTCGATTGCAACTGCTTGAAGATGACAACGAACTAGAAATGACTTTGAGTGAGGCAGCTATATATCAAATGCCACGACAGCTTCTTAACATGTTTGCAATGATTTGTTTATACAATACACCACAAAATGCCTTACAATTATGGAATGATAACAAACACCTTATAATAGAGGACCTTTTACGCCAATATGATGATAATGTTGCAGAGAATATCGCTCTGCATCACATAAACATGATTTTGAATGAAACCGGCATGAATTGTGCGATGCATGGTCTACCAGAACCAATCAGTGAGCCTCCTGCCATTCAACATATGGAAGAAATTCAAGAAGTTAATCCTGAAATACTAAATACTGAGCAAAGAGGTGTATTTAATAGTGTCATTAACGCTGTTAGTGAACTAGATAGAGGATTGAAGACTAACCATCGACTGTTTTACTTGGATGCACCTGGCGGTTCTGGCAAAACTTTTCTATTCAACATGATTCATGATTACCTGGTGGCTCAAAATGTGGCTGTTTGTACTTCTGCTTGGACAGGTATTGCAGCGACACTATTGAAAAATGGAAAAACACTTCACAGTATCTTCAAACTTCCTGTTCCTTTCACTGAGACAATTACCTGCAATATTCTGCCTAATTCTGACCAAGCAAATATTCTCAGGCAGGTGAAGCTCTTCATTATTGATGAGGCGTCGATGATCCCTCGATATGCATTAAATGCCATTGATAATTGTTTACAAGATATTATGAATAATAATAGCATATTTGGTGGTAAAGTCTTCATATTAGGAGGAAACTTCAGGCAAGTTCTGCCTGTGGTTCCTAGAGCTCCACCTGCTGCAGTATTGGATGTATGTCTAAAGAAGTCTCCAATGTGGCACAGTTTTCATCAACTTAAACTCTCTCAGAATATGAGGACTAATGACAACGAACAAGTTTTCTCACAATGGCTCCTACAAATCGGAAATGGTCGAGTGCAGAGTTCACTTGATAACGTTTCTGATGATACTATCGATATCCCAGAACAATGTGTATGCAATGACTCTTTAGTATCAGACATATTCGATAATTGCACCCAAGACGAAATGAAAAGTAGAGTTATTTTATCACCAAAAAATGCAGATTGCTTGGATATTAATGAAGATATTCTAAGTATATTACCAACTGAGAGCAAAACATATCTAAGTATAGATTCAGTATCATCAGACAATGAAATGGAAGCCAATAATTATCCAATGGAATTCATAAATTCACTTACGCCTTCGGGAATGCCTCCTCATCGTCTCAATCTTAAAGTTGGATCTATTA
>OY744521.1:9779120-9791620 GCA_963556195.1 Sepiola atlantica | reverse complement strand
TCATTTGATAACAGTAATTTCGCTCTGTTTTGCTTGTTTTATTTGTTTTGTTGTTTAAAACATTTCTTGCAACTATAACTAAAAATTATAGGACGCAGCAACGTATCAAAATAACAAAAATATATTTGATAACAGTAACTTCGCTATGTGTTTCTTGTTTTGTTTTTTTGTTGTTTCTTTTAGAAAATTTCTTGAAAATATAACTTACAATCACAGGACGCAGCACCGTATCAAAATTGTCGTCTGGTACCATTCGGCTCGTCAACACTCGGGCGTTTGCGTAAGACACCCGAACGCTTCCGAGTCGAACCTCACGAAAACTGGGTCATGATCGATATCAGTACCAAAGAGAACTAATAAAATGTTTATAAGATGGATAGGTATGTTGGTTAGGGCTTGGTGGATGGGTGTGTGATTTAAGGTTAGGGTTAGGTGGATATGAGGGGTTAGGGTTAGGTGGATATGAGGGGTTAGGGTTAGGGTTAGGTGGATATGAGGGGTTAGGGTTAGGGTTAGGTGGATATGAGGGGTTAGGGTTAGGTGGATATGAGGGGTTAGGGTTAGGGTTAGGTGGATATGAGGGGTTAGGGTTAGGGTTAGGTGGATATGAGGGGTTAGGGTTAGGTGGATATGAGGGGTTAGGGTTAGGGTTAGGTGGATATGAGGGGTTAGGGTTAGGGTTAGGTGGATATGAGGGGTTAGGGTTAGGGTTAGGTGGATATGAGGGGTTAGGGTTAGGTGGATATGAGGGGTTAGGGTTAGGGTTAGGTGGATATGAGGGGTTAGGGTTAGGGTTAGGTGGATATGAGGGGTTAGGGTTAGGGTTAGGTGGATATGAGGGGTTAGGGTTAGGTGGATATGAGGGGTTAGGGTTAGGGTTAGGTGGATATGAGGGGTTAGGGTTAGGTGGATATGAGGGGTTAGGGTTAGGGTTAGGTGGATATGAGGGGTTAGGGTTAGGGTTAGGTGGATATGAGGGGTTAGGGTTAGGGTTAGGTGAATATGAGGGGTTAGGGTTAGGTGGATATGAGGGGTTAGGGTTAGGGTTAGGTGGATATGAGGGGTTAGGGTTAGGGTTAGGTGGATATGAGGGGTTAAGGTTAGGGTTAGGTGGATATGAGGGGTTAGGGTTAGGTGGATATGAGGGGTTAGGGTTAGGGTTAGGTGGATATGAGGGGTTAGGGTTAGGGTTAGGTGGATATGAGGGGTTAGGGTTAGGGTTAGGTGGATATGAGGGGTTAGGGTTAGGGTTAGGTGAATATGAGGGGTTAGGGTTAGGGTTAGGTGGATATGAGGGGTTAGGGTTAGGGTTAGGTGGATATGAGGGGTTAGGGTTAGGTGGATATGAGGGGTTAGGGTTAGGGTTAGGTGGATATGAGGGGTTAGGGTTAGGGTTAGGTGGATATGAGGGGTTAGGGTTAGGTGGATATGAGGGGTTAGGGTTAGGGTTAGGTGGATATGAGGGGTTAGGGTTAGGGTTAGGTGGATATGAGGGGTTAGGGTTAGGGTTAGGTGGATATGAGGGGTTAGGGTTAGGTGGATATGAGGGGTTAGGGTTAGGGTTAGGTGGATATGAGGGGTTAGGGTTAGGGTTAGGTGGATATGAGGGGTTAGGGTTAGGGTTAGGTGGATATGAGGGGTTAGGGTTAGGTGGATATGAGGGGTTAGGGTTAGGGTTAGGTGGATATGAGGGGTTAGGGTTAGGTGGATATGAGGGGTTAGGGTTAGGGTTAGGTGGATATGAGGGGTTAGGGTTAGGGTTAGGTGGATATGAGGGGTTAGGGTTAGGGTTAGGTGAATATGAGGGGTTAGGGTTAGGTGGATATGAGGGGTTAGGGTTAGGGTTAGGTGGATATGAGGGGTTAGGGTTAGGGTTAGGTGGATATGAGGGGTTAAGGTTAGGGTTAGGTGGATATGAGGGGTTAGGGTTAGGTGGATATGAGGGGTTAGGGTTAGGGTTAGGTGGATATGAGGGGTTAGGGTTAGGGTTAGGTGGATATGAGGGGTTAGGGTTAGGGTTAGGTGGATATGAGGGGTTAGGGTTAGGGTTAGGTGAATATGAGGGGTTAGGGTTAGGTGGATATGAGGGGTTAGGGTTAGGGTTAGGTGGATATGAGGGGTTAGGGTTAGGGTTAGGTGGATATGAGGGGTTAGGGTTAGGTGGATATGAGGGGTTAGGGTTAGGGTTAGGTGGATATGAGGGGTTAGGGTTAGGTGGATATGAGGGGTTAGGGTTAGGGTTAGGTGGATATGAGGGGTTAGGGTTAGGGTTAGGTGGATATGAGGGGTTAGGGTTAGGTGAATATGAGGGGTTAGGGTTAGGTGGATATGAGGGGTTAGGGTTAGGGTTAGGTGGATATGAGGGGTTAGGGTTAGGGTTAGGTGGATATGAGGGGTTAGGGTTAGGGTTAGGTGGATATGAGGGGTTAGGGTTAGGTGGATATGAGGGGTTAGGGTTAGGGTTAGGTGGATATGAGGGGTTAGGGTTAGGGTTAGGTGGATATGAGGGGTTAGGGTTAGGGTTAGGTGGATATGAGGGGTTAGGGTTAGGGTTAGGTGAATATGAGGGGTTAGGGTTAGGTGGATATGAGGGGTTAGGGTTAGGGTTAGGTGGATATGAGGGGTTAGGGTTAGGGTTAGGTGGATATGAGGGGTTAGGGTTAGGGTTAGGGTTAGGTGAATATGAGGGGTTACGGTTAGGGTTGTGTGGATATGAGGGGTATGCCATTTGTAGCAGTGTTCATGCTCGTTACTTATTCTCCAGAGTATTGGTATTCGTTTAGTGTTAATGAAATAGTCCAGGTGAACAGAGTTCGAACCTGGTTGCAAGCTTAAATATCTCTATATTTCTTCCTATGTTTCAGTAAACTATTAACTCGTTGTATTTCTATGTCTGATTTATTTCATATTTATTTTCTTATATGTTTATATTAGTTGGTATTTTCTTTTGGGCTTTGGTGGAGGTGTGCACTTTACCGAGTGCCATTCTAAATTCTTGTTTTTCTTTTGTCTTCATCTCAGTTTAAATACATTAGTGTCACACTTTTTTCTTTTATTTATTACCAAAATGATTTGGTAAATACAGGGTGTTTCCGTAAAATCTGACACTTTACAAAAAGAAAACGAAATAAGCAATAAAACGAAATAAGCTTGCATATGACGAGACCCGACGGTTTATTTATCAACAGTTTGAGTTAAATACTACAATAGTTTTCCAAGTAATCGCCGCCGGTGGAGATGACCATCTTAAGGTGAGACGAAATTGAATCACACGCTTTGGCGACCATGCCTTTTTTTATAGCGGTCAATGCCTCCACGATGGCAGCCTTCAGAGAGTTGATAGTGTTGTGAGCGTGCTTGTTGGTCTTGGTCTGGATTATATCCTAGAATAGATAGTCAAACAATTGCAGTGGTGACGAACATTGTTGAGCAGCCACGCGCAACTCCAACCCGATAAGTCTCTCATTAACTGCGGTTTATTGAGGACGGCGGGACGGGGTTATACCAGTCGAGGATCCGTTCTCCACAATCAGTCCGGCAGGAACTGGTCCATTTCGGTGGCCTTTTATCTGCCGGGCTGAGGTATACTGTCCTGGGTTGTCCTAGGAGAGGCACCCTCCAAGGCCTTGCCTTCCCTCTTTGGGGAGGAGTAAGTTTATTACTTGCTGCCTGAGGCGCCCTAACTGGAGAATGCCTACGGGGTTGCCCAGGCTTTTTTTGCTAGGTCAGAGTGCTCCTTCTTTAGGGGCGCTTGCTTTACTCTTCCCCACCTTCCCGACCTTGTGTCACATATTCCTGCGGTGGGAGGGAGTTAAATACCGTTGAGCAGCCACGTCTTGGTCGTCTTATCCTTGTGTGTAGGTATGGAGTCCTTGCTGGAAGACCGGATGTCGTCCGGCGACAGTCACGTCAATTCAAGGCGCCACCACACTCCTCAGCACCTCTTGGTATTTCGTTTTCTTTTTGTCAAGTGTCCGAATTTTTCTGCAACACCAACATATTATATTTCAGCAAAATTACTTTCAAAGATTTACTTGACGTTTTAAGATAGTTAGATCATTCATTTAACTGTATAAACATGAAGGTTTATTATAAGGACAGCTTACTCAAAACTGTTTGATTTGATAATATATGAAACTGATTGTATTCTTCCACTCTAGCTTTTGACAGTATACTGAAAACTGAGACATAGCTGGTGTCAATATACATAAGATATTAGGTGTACTATTTGAAAGACATTCCAGTCTTCATAAATAACTATAGACACTTTTGAAAAATACAGATATTGCTGAAATATGGGTAATTATTCTGCTGGTCGTAATAAAGAAGCATGGCTTCTTTTATAAACAATAAAAGATAACCGAACACTATTATCAAATGTGGTAATCATAAATTATTAAAAAAACACAGACATAATTCGCCCAATAAATAGACATCAAGTAAAGTATAAATTTAACTCATCCGATTATCAAAAACATGCAAGACTAAGAAGAACACATTTTATAATGTTACATACGAGGACAGAAAAGAATCTTTGGCATATGAATATAGACCCGCTCAACTTCAGAAAACATTTCTTCATTAACTTTGAACTCAAAACCAATAAAGTAAGTACAAGTCTGCTACATAAATTATTATATTTAGGAGTGAAAACTTCTGACATCACGGCGGAAACTTCAAATTAATCAAGAAATCTCGACGTTTCCTGTTATTGAATGATTAATTCTATGTCTTTCTGCTTCTAGCCCATGACACCATATACCTTTTATTCTTATTAATCATAGTTTATAATGTTCAATTTTTTAGGTGGTGCCGAACAATTTACTCAGCAAAGAATAAATGGGAGCAAAGTTTAATTAAAGAGGCATTAATTGAAATACATTTCGGTAAATTAATAGTCAGTTACCTCCTCGATTCACACCTGGAATTTCTCATGAATTGCTGAGGAAACCCAGGAACTCTTGTTCCGATCCCTAAACGCCTTATATGCATTTCCATTCTTATTTTGGAATTGCTATAATTTTCTTGTTATTAATTAAAGAAAATAGAGTAAAACGTCGTCTTCGTCCGATATTTTTACAGCTTTTAGAAGTATGGTCAGTAAATATTTCCATGTTCTGCTATCGCTGTGGCTGTAGCAGAAGCACAAGGCCAAAATGGCCTGCACCAGGTTGCCACATCTGTAATCATGAGATCAGGGGGGTGTATCGGAGAGCAGGAGCAGCAGGTGACTACCGTTAACGAAGACAATTGTCTGCATCGATCAAAAAGACGGCATTTGGTTTTCTGCTTGTGCAGAGGAGAACTACCTGCGCGACGTCGAGAAACGTCCACTTACGAAAAATTTAATTTTTCGTAAGTGAACGACAACAGGCGTTGGCTTAATCGCACACGGTTCATTAGCATAAGTGAGATTTCGCCAATATAAAGAACAGGACAAATGGGATTTGGGCGGAAAAGGCAAAGTGCCACATTATTTTTGTAAAAAGCGGAATTGACCAAATAATAGTTTCAATATCGAATCATTTTTGGATAGACTGTTTATCGTTCGTCAAAAACAGAAGTGACGAAAGAATAATTTCAGGGTCGAATTATTTCTGGTTAAACGTTTTATTAATATGTTCGATCGCATTTCCCAACCAAATACACGATGACGAAAATCCCAGAAGATTTAATTAACATTTTGTTGACTAAATCTTCTCTGATTTTCGTCAAAATAGAGTAAAACCTCGTTATAACGTAAGTTATAGTGATCTGTAAGTGACTTATTTTCGTTATTTATTTTCTATAATAATATTAGACAAAATAATTATTTGGAAACATGCTATATATTTTAAAACTTCTACACAAGGATGTAAAAGGCTAAAACAAAAAAAAAACAGTTTAGTCCAATGTTGAACAAATGCAACGCACTTCGTGTACGCGTTTCTAAATAGTGTCGCATTTACGACTAATTTTTTAAGCTTCAACCGAAGCGTTAAGTTGTAATACAAGAGCGGAAAATGGGATTTGAAAAGCCAGGGCTCTAGAGGATAAGAACTCTGGCCTACAAAAAATGCCTGGGACCCCCGCCGGCATTCCTGCGTAGGGGCGCCTCAGGTTATTAGCAATACACAAACCCCTTCTCAAAGGGTGAAAAGGTACAGCCTGGGAGGGTGGACCTCCTAGAACTGCACAGGACAAACCCACAGACCGGCGTCATTAAGCCCCAAAGGCCAAGACGATACCGGTCTATGAGGTGCAGTGTCCATCAGAACAGATACTACACTTTGATCCTGGCCAAAAGGACGTGAAAATGTCCGACTTAGGCATTCTCGTAGATTTAATTTTTTTAATTTTTAATTTTAAGCTATTACTTTTTATTTAAATAAATATTCGATTAATAGTAAAGTTAACAAGCCGCGCATGCGTGGTCCCCCTCTGTATGTGACTCGATGTAGCGAGTGTAAAATGCAATGAATTTGGGAAATTTGGGGCAGTTTTGACCCCCCTTTGAACCCCTGGGTATTCGAACCAGAATTTTTCTGAGGTTAAGGATGATCATTTTATATCCAGAACAATTGCCTCTACATTTTGGCCAAGTTTCAGAAAAATTGAATGGATGGATCAAACGTTATGGGAGAAAAGGGTAATTTTTGCCATTTGGGGAGCTTTTGACACCCTGGGGTGCTAACCAGATTTTTTTCCAAAAATCGGAGAATGTCACTTTCTAACCTGACCAAAGTTACAACTTCATGTAAAATTTCAGAGAAATTATATGTATGGTTGCGGAGAAATATCCGGGCGGACGGACAGACAGACAGATGGACGGACGGACATGCCTCAAAACATAGGTCCCCGGATTTTATAAATCGGGGGACCAAAAAAATATTATAATGTAAGCAACAGGGACGAGCAAAACGCACACAGGAGAAGTGGTCATCCAATTCTCTTAAAATAAATAGAATTCTCGGAATCCAGACATGAAGGCCAAGACGATACCGGTCTATAGGGTGTAGTATCAATCGGAACAGATACAACACTTTGATCTTGTTATTTACTTCTCTCCCACAGCGGTAAGATGTGACACAAGGTCGGGAAAATGGGATTTGAAAAGCCTGCGCCCTAGAGAAATAAGAGCGCTCTGGCCGTCAGAAAATGTCTGGGCAGCCCCGTCAGCATTCCCCGGTAGAGGCGCCTCAGCCGATTAGCAATAAACTAACACCTTCTAAAAGGGTGAGAACACAAGGTCTGCGAGAGTGGACCTTCTAGAACTGCACAGGGCAATACCGGCGGAATCAAGACCCGAAGGTCAAGACGATACCGGTCTACAGAGTGAGCATCCATCGGAAGATATACTACACTCTGATCTCAGCTAAAATGCCATTAAGCATTTACCACTATTGAATACTTGAAACAGTTCTACAATGAAAGAATATAAGGATATTATCAAATTTGGCCGAACCCTTGATGGCTATTTATTTAATTGTTATAGGAAATCATACGCCTGGAAAAAATAATTGTGTTGAAATATGTATTACAAAATGTTAATATGCTTCCCGGGCGACGCTGGGTCCTAAGCTAGCTTCTAATAATCTTCGGATGTTGAACGAAAATCATTTTCCCTTATTATAACCGATCTTTTATTTCTATATTTATTTTTTCGATACTTCAAATGAGGATTGGGCAAATTTATGGTCGACGAAAAAGCCATTTCAATAATGAATGCTCTTGAACGCCTTCTTTTTTGCCGCACCCTCTTGGCCTATAAATTGAGTGAAACTTCCGACCCAGATTCCACACGTGCACAACTCTCATAATAATGTTCGACCGTGGGCGGTGGAGGAGCGGGGGCAATATCACACCATTACATATGTATTGTACTTTTGTATACAAGTAGTTATGTGTGTTCATTGCTGAGTATTTTACGATAGAACAGAAAATGACAATTGTTTTAGGTCTGATAAGTATAAAGCATGTATATATTTTTGTTGCCGGCGAAAACGATATTATCAGGGACATTGCCTAGCTTCGATAAACACAAACTCGTATAAGAGGATACACAGGCAAATAAGTATCGATCTTAATATAATGACGGTGCTGTGTACGATCATAACGAAATGTAGGTGACACAATTCGCAAATATATGATGGCGAACATATTTATTTTGTTTATAGATTACAGCAAATAACATCTATACGAACTTGGTACTTATATCGATCTTGACCCAATTTCCGTGAGTTTCTTGTCGGAAGCGTTCGGCTATCCTACGCAAACGCCCGAGAGATGACGAGTCGATTTGTACCAGACGACAATTTTGATACGGTGCTGCGTCCTACGATCATAATGTTTTGCTTGTTTTTTTTTTTGTTTTTTTGTTTTTGTTAGGGTTAGAGTTTGGGTTAGGGGTTAGGATCAGGGTTAGGGTTAGGGCTAAAAATGTTCATTTGATAACAGTAATTTCGCTCTGTTTTGCTTGTTTTATTTGTTTTGTTGTTTAAAAAAATTCTTGCAAATATAACTAAAAATTATAGGACGCAGCAACGTATCAAAATAACAAAAAATATTTATTTGATAACAGTAACTTCGCTATGTTTTGCTTGTTTTGTTTTGTTGTTGTTTCTTTTAGAAAATTTCTTGAAAATATAACTTAAAATCATAGGACGCAGCACCGTATCAAAATTGTCGTCTGGTACAAATCGGCTCGTCATCTCTCGGGCGTTTGCGTAGGATAGCCGAACGCTTTCGACAAGAAACTCGCGAAAACTGGGTAAAGATCGATATAAGTACCACGAACTTTTATGTTGAATAATAGTTGTTATAATAAAAGAGAATTATGACGTAACTCAAATTACCTTTACTTCGTGTATCGGGTGGCCATCGAGTCAAAATCCTACCTGAAACACTTCTCTTTTGGTAGAGTCCTGATTTTATTTGTGGGCGCCTTTCGGTTCAGAAATATCCTGGAGATTGTGTTGATAGTTTGTTGTTTTGTTTTACGGCATATCAACACTTTTCGGGTTATTTACTGCCAAATTCAATAATTTTTGTAAAAATTTTTATGCTTCAAGTTCTTTTTATATCTCTAAATATTTATCAAGAAAGAGAAAAATGATTTTTTTTTTTTGGCTTTAGAAAACAAAATTGAGAGTAACAAAAGAAAAAAATACAATAACATCAATATTTGGTGCATATTTTCTAATAAAGCTCTTTCATCGGAAAATTATTTATATATGCTATAATATAGTCAATGAGATAAAGGATTTTACATGTGAAATATATTACGATTACGAGTCTTCTTTATGAACAAATAAATTCTGCAAGTTTAAAATCCATTCAACTAATGCAATTTTTACCATCTTTACTATATTTATATCTATCAATCTATCGACATTTATCAACATAACATCTAGTTGAGTTTCTCTAGCTAAAACTTCGACACGTAATACAGTTAACAAACGAGAATTATACAGTATAACGTCCTGAAGATGATAATCGCAAATGTACGTCTGCTGCTTTACATAAAACAGTGTCCCTGATAATTCAACTGAAAACGCTGATGCTTTAAATATTGTTCTAAGATTCTTTTAGACGACGTCCTCTGCAATTCCGATGTTCACTAAAATATTTTATTCAAAAGCGAAGAATTGTTGCCTTCACTTTCCCAATTTGATTTTCTTTTTATTATTTGTTCACTTGCAAAAGTCGCGAGAAACTTCTATGATATTTCATCGACCATTGGTCGCCTCTCTCGTCGAATGCAATCAAACCAAATGTTACTTCTTGATTTGTACATTTTTTCACTTTTGCTATTCACATGTTTTTTTTATTATTCTATCCATTTTAGCCGTGAGACATCTGAATATATCGATTCGTTATCGTAACCTGTTCTATTTCAGACTTTTTTTTAAATCCGGGACAATCGCGATAAAATCGACCACAAAATATTCTATCAGAATTCACCTTCTCCAAAATTCAATAACCATAAATATCTCTCATATATTTACATAAGTGGAATTATCAGTCCATCCCGAATGAGAGGTTGGAACTATAATGTAAAAGATGGCAAGGAGTGTGTGACTGCCCTAATCGATGCTGTCACAAACTCTTCTGATTTAAAGTTCTATCGGATATATATATTTTTTGTTTGCTTTTTTTACTTCTACTGAGACAAAACATGCCACATTGCTATTGAGATGTGAATTGCTGATGTGAATTAGGAGCCAGTTGTATAGGGGTATCTTAAATAAAGGTTTGTCAAGCGAAATGATTGTTCACATTACATTTAAATGTATGCACGTACAGTCGGGGACGTAGGGAGTGCAGAAATGGAATTCTAAAAGCTAGCAGTTCAGGAAAATAAGTTTTTTAAAGTAATAATCCTTATGGCATCTGAAGACTACTACAGTAAAGGGTGGAATTGTCTTGCTCTTCAGGTGGGTCCGGAGAATTAACGTTGAGGGAGCACATATGCATCAAGTTCTTCGGAACACATTCCGTTAAATTACTTTTAAAACAAGCATAAAGATGTAACATTGTCGAAATGGGACAGAGGGTGGAGCTTGGTAGCCAGTATGAAACCTATTAGATTAGTTTTTTTTACATTGTTTAAGACGGAGATATTGGTGGTTGATACACCAGCACAGTCTGGCTACTACTCCATGCATCGGCGAACGGTGGCTTTATAGAGATATAGGATAGTGTCAGTGAAGAAGTTATCTAGCCCGGTTGATGGAGCCCATATTCTTTGCAGCTAACTTGGCAGTGTCTTCTATGTATTTATTCTAATTCATGTTTCCTGAGAATGTTACGCCGAGGATTTTGAATGTTGGACTCTCGAGACGGGTGCAATCAGATATTGCAACCGGTAGTTGGTAAGGTTTTCTATAATGTAAAAGGAAAAGAACCTTTGTCTAGTAGCATTTAATAGAATCATCCTTTTATGGCCCCATCTAAAACATGCAATCGTTTATTTCCTTAAGATTTAGCCATTGCCTTGGATATATGTGTTGTCGAGAATATAACATGGTGTTATCATCAAATTTACAGATCTTAGATGCGATTGTATCAGAAAGTTCGTTTATCTAAATCAGGAATTATAACACTCAAAATATCGACACCCGCAGCACACCCGCTTTAAAGTGATATTGTTTAGATGTCCAGTCAAGTAGGAAGACCTGGGTTTTTCTTTTTGCTAAGAATGCTATGATTATACTAAATACATGTCCAATAATACAGTACATGTCCAATAAGTTCTTGAGGAAACCTTCATGCCAAACATTTTCAAAGGCTTGGAATAGTTTCACCTGCCTTATTCAGTGTATGGCAGGTGCGTTTAAAGATGGCCGTTAGGATATCTGCAGTAGAACACGCTTGCCCAAATCAAATACTGCTTTTCAGAGAGAAGTTCAGCCTTTTCGAAGTGGCGGACTATCGCTACATTAATTAATAAGATTCAAAGATTTTTGCGCGAGGAGACTGATGGGGTGATAATTTTGCGAATCAGTTTCGTGATGAGAGTTCTTGAAAACTGGGTCATTTTTCAGCTGCCAAGGAAGCAAGATTCGGCAAGGAATTTGTTCTAGAGTTAGAAAAATACGTGGGCCAGCTATACAGATCGTTATTATTATGACAGAAACTTCAAGGTAATCAATAATTTAGTCCACAACGAAACCGCGAGGTTTTTGGGAGGAGGCAAAGCCTTGGAGGTGTCGGGAATGTTTATGACATGGGAAAGAGTGATTATCAGATCATCAAGTGTGGTTTCTGTCCGTAGTGAGAAATTTGGAAAACAGTTGTTTGTGAAATCTAAACTTGAGTTTAAAGCGAAGAAGTTTAGCCCATCCGTAGTCGGACAGCGACATCATGGTTGGATAGTGGGGGGGGGGGTATTGATTGCCCATTGTTCACGACACTATTATAGATTTTCCAGAAATCGACTGTTGCTAATTCCTGCAACTAATTTCGTTTTCTATTACAATCTTACAATGGCTACTCGACGCTATAAATATGTGTCTATTTATAGCGGACTGCATGCTGCCTATGCGCAATAAGTGCTGCACTGGTCGACGTGAACCATTCGGGAGAGTAGGGCTTACTATAGAAATTCCGCGTACGAACAATCGCTTCTATGCCGTTTTGACCGATTTTGTTTCCTCTTTTGCGTATTGTTGACGAGAGAGAGAGACGAAGTTTAACTCGACGATGCATTGTTGAATTAGTTTATCCTAGTTCCCTCGAAGCAAGGCAATTTGCTACTGTAGACGTAAAAAAGCTACTGAGAATTATAGTGAAAGTTTTGGGGATCATCCTTAATTGAAAGCTGTGCAGCAAGATTCTTGTTCACATCAGTTTTTAATTTATACATGTCTATGAAGTTAGTGTAACAGGGAGCAGGGAGAGAGTTCCAAAGGTCGGCAGCACGAGAATAGAAGCTATGTGAGTAGAAAGCTCTCAGGCATAATGGGGCGTCCATAGTTAATTAATGGAATTTAACTGATTGTCGGGTTGGTCGAGTTTAT
>OY744521.1:9741620-9774120 GCA_963556195.1 Sepiola atlantica | reverse complement strand
TTTAAAGAGGAAATGACAAAATAGGGAGTGAAAGAAGGAAATAGTAAATCAAGGAAAGAAAGAAGAATTAATGGTTAAACATGATATATAATTAGAGAAATATTTCATCGAAGACAAATTAAAATATATATATTGAATGAAAAAATGTGTTTTTAAGAGACTGAATGAAAACCTAAAAAAAGAAAATGAATCCGAATGGAAAAACAGAATGAAAGAACGTTTGAAAGAAAGAAAGATTGAAGCAAATATTAACGTCTTTTATCATGATTGGCGAAAGTGGGTCACGTGTCAGGCGAGAGAGTGTGTAAAGCTATATAGATATGGACTTAATAGGTGTCACTTGTAGTTAGACCTAAATGTGATACAGGAGCCCCTTGGGGTATCGGCCATAATGAACAACAGAAGTCTAATGGAAGATTCTATAAAGTAACCCTGTAAGTAATTATCTAGATAGGTAAATTAAATATGAAGAATGAGGTCCGTTGTTAGATGGAATGGTTGTTGTCGTCTACTCTTTCATTTCGATCGATGAATGTTTAAAAGAAAGTATCGGTTAAAGAAACATTGAGAGAAAAGAAAAATGAAAAAGACAGAATACACCAAAAGAGCGAAAATGTGAACTAAAAACATTGCAAAGAGATTGAATGAAAGATCGAAAGAAAAAAAGCACAAAATAAAAAAATAAAATGGAAAGAAAGTTTAAACGAAAAAAAATGTTTTTTAAGTGAAATAATAAAATATTGAACGAAAACAACAATACAAAAAAAGAAAGTGAAAACAAGGAAACTATCAGACAGAAAGAATAAGTGAATAAAGAAGCATGGAGGATTGGAAGAAAGATACGATGACACAATTGGAGCGTGAAAAAAGAAGCATAGAGGATTGGAAGAAAGATACGTTGACACAATTGGAGCGTGAAAAAAGAAGCGTGGAGGATTGGAAGAAAGATACAATGACACAATTGGAGCGTGAAAAAAAGAAGCATGGAGGATTGTAAGAAAGATACGATGACACAATTGGAGCGTGAAAAAAGAAGCGTAGAGGATTGGAAGAAAGATACGATGACACAATTGGAGCGTAAAAAAGAAGCATGGAGGATTGGAAGAAAGATACAATGACACAATTGGAGCGTGAAAAAAGACGCATGGAGGATTAGAAGAAAGATGCAATGACAAAATTGGAGCGTTAAAAAGAAGCGTGGAGGATTGGAAGAAAGATACCATGGCACAATTGGAGCGTGCAAAAAGAAGCATGGAGGATTGGAAGAAAGATACAATGACACAATTGGAGCGTGAAAAAAAAAGCATGGAGGATTAGAAGAAAGATGCAATGACACAATTGGAGCGTGAAAAAAGAAGCATGGAGGATTGGAAGAAAGATACGATGACACAATTGGAGCGTGAAAAAAGAAGCATGGAGGATTGTAAGAAAGATACAATGACACAATTGGAGCGTGAAAAAAGAAGCATGGAGGATTGTAAGAAAGATACGATGACACAATTGGAACGTGAAAAAAGAAGCGTGGAGGATTAGAAGAAAGATACAATGACACAATCTGAGCGTGAAAAAAGAAGCGTAGATGATTGGAAGAAAGATACGATGACACAATTGGAGCGTGAAAAAAGAAGCATGGAGGATTGGAAGAAAGATACCATGACACAATTGGAGCGTGCAAAAAGAAGCATGGAGGATTGGAAGAAAGATACGATGACACAATTGGAGCGTGAAAAAAGAAACGTGGAGGATTGGAAGAAAGATACAATGACACAATTGGAGCGTGAAAAAAAACATTAACAGAATGAAAACTGAAATAAAGTAAGTGCAGTTGAAAGATAGAAATAGCGACAAAATAAGAGAAGGATAGAGTGATAAAAGATTCAAAATTCAAAATCAAAAGAAATCGAGAGTAACAGAAAAAATAACTGAAAGAAAACCAGAATGAAAGAAAGAAATCAAAGAGTGAAGGAAAGAGAAAGAAAAAAGCTTGAATGGTCAAAAATCCGTTAGAGAAAAG
The DNA here is from genome assembly GCA_963556195.1 of Sepiola atlantica. NCBI lineage: Eukaryota > Metazoa > Mollusca > Cephalopoda > Sepiida > Sepiolidae > Sepiola > Sepiola atlantica. The sequence continues at coordinate 9,772,106 of OY744521.1, read as the reverse complement.
GATAAAAAAGAATAAAAAAGAATAAAAAAGGGTGGAAAAAGATTATTAAAAATATGAAAATTGCGGATGAAGAAAAAAAGATATTGTTGAAATCAGGATGGCAGAAAGCGTGATTGACGCGAAAACAATCATGGAAAAATTGAATCAGATAAAATCTTTGAATGAAGGGAATGGCGTTCGAGAGAATAAAAATAAAAAAAAAAAATAAAAATCAGCTTGCTGTTGATTTGTTTCTATTGTATTTAAATCAAAGATTCTGAAACTAATGCACACTGACATGAAGATGCCATCAATTAGACGATTGATTGCTGTCATCATTTCAAATGATTGTAATTTATGACGACTGAAACAAAGGGATTGTGGCACGCCATAATAATAATCGTGGTCATGCTTGGTATTCCAAAATGAACATTATTTGCCAAAACTCAATTATGTTTGCTGAATGCAACAACTGATTATTTTTGGGTGACTTTGTATTCTATACTGGTTTATACCTGCTCTTCGAGTGGTATTCGTACAGTACCTGGGTATGTCAATTCCCTCCTTATCTAGATTCTACCGCTACACGTCGCAAGCACGAAGAAAGATATTTATCACACATCGTGAGAAAGTATTATACTTAGTATTTGTATTAGAGAGAAAAAACTACGATGAACTTATTTACGCATTGGTTTTATTCGGAAAGAAATATTGGAAACTATGTTTTTAAATCAAAATTCTTCTTTTTGAACTCATGACGAATACCTTTATGCCATCATTTTGCAGATTATCATAAAAAGGACACGTAGTTTTTATAAAAGATTTATATAATGTTTTTTATCTTGTTATGTTATGTAAATTTCTTTAAATTAAAAAAAAAACACGTATCCAGTTTGAATGTCTTTTAAACTTGCGTGAGATTAGAACTCGGGTGCTGACATCATAAAAACACTACTGCCTTATGTATGTGTAGTTTAACTATTCCTTTTTTTGACAACCAATCACATGTTTCTGTTCTGCATGAACACACAAACTCCCCAAAGCAACATCATCGTTTTGATACTATGTAGATTATGTAGTTTTAGATGCGTCCATCTATCTCTATAGGAAGCTCGATTCGTGGTCTGTCTGTCATTTCATCGTCCCGCTCTCGTTTGCAATATGTATTTTAATCGCTAAACTGTATATTCAATTGGTGTATCTTATTATAGACCCGCCTATAAATCTCTATAATAATAATCTCTCTCCGTCGGTTTCTCTCAACATCAATCTTCCAACACTTCTCTTTGAAATAGCATTGGCATCGATACATGCATATAATGAATAGACGCTACTTCCGAATACCCTTTCTACTTAACTGTTTTGGGACAGCACAATCCAGTCTTCGAGTTAGACATTCGGAAAATAAGACTGTATCCATATGATGTGGGTGTCGAAAGGTAAAGACAGAAGCGTCCATTTTCCAGGTAATATTAAAATTACGCAGAAAATTGAAAATTCCATTTAGAAATTGAAAATTTAGGATTTCGTGGTAAGATGTTACGTCATAGGAAGAAGTACGTTGCAGACAAGCAAGAGAGTTCCTATCTGTGAATTTGACGTTGATATGCTCAGACGTGAGTTTCGGCTATTGCTTCAATTTGCGGTGTCAGAAAAAGAAGATACTATTTATCTTGGTGTACTTACTGTACGATGTAAATCCAAATATCAGAACAATTAATGACGTTATTCCTTTTTTTAGGATTGCCTCTATTATTTCAGCCATAAACAGATAAAAGCTAAACATTCGTGCGATAGATGCATAACTACGACCCAGTTTATAACTACACTTCACTAACTACTTCAGAAAGACGAGTAGCTGTTTCTGTTCACAATACAAAACTGGACAGTTATTCAAAATGGGGATTGAAGAACAAGCTACGTAATGCTACAAGTCGCTTATTACCACAGCTATTATTACGATATATGAACGAAAAAAAAACAGTCCAGCAAAATATTTTTTTTATTATTTCTGACTGAGGTTGATACTAGTGACGACAAGCTTGAAGTAGTGACAGAATTTCGTTACCTTTGATAGGTGGAGGCTGTGAACTCGCGGTAGGTACACGTCGCAAGTCTGCCTTGAGACAGTTTATAGAGCTGCTACCAATTCTAACAAACAAACGCCTGCAAATAGCTACGAGGAGTCGTGTATAGTCCTCATGTGTCAGAAGTGTGCTAATGTATGGCTTCAAAGCTTGGGTGTCTCTGCTATCACACTAAAGAAACTGCACCGTAATAACAAGGCAATGGTTAGATGGATCTGTTTGGTGAGGCGTGAACAAAGCATACCTTTTGAATCTCTACTCGTACAGGTCAATATGAAAAGCCTCGCGGACATCATACAATAGAGCGAGGTAATGATTGGATTACTAACGTCCGAGAGTTGGACGAAGAAGACCACCACTTGCTGACCCAAGTTATCTTGGGAGGACGTTGTCAAACGTGATAGGAAAGTCATGGGTATGGATTCCGTCAGGCCACACCAAAGACAAGCATGGAGAGGAAAACTTAGATCAAGAATACCTAATCAATGTGAAGGTATTGCCTGGGAAAGTCGATTAACTCAATAAATTTCATACCTAATCGTGAACAATTGAATAATTTGCTGCGTATGATTGACTGGCGCGTGGATAGACCCAACAATGTTAATGTAAAACAACAGATTAAAACATTGACCTTGAGTTATAACAATCACACACATAGTTAACTGTTGCTATTTTGCCATACCTTTATTATAAGTAGGGAGGAAAACTCATAAGCCATTGAGTCACTATTGAGAGTCACATGTCGATAACGTTACAGTGTTGATGCTCTTTCACATATATGACAATTAAATGAAAGCATTGTCGTGATCAGCAGGACTTCCACGTAAAATAATATTTAGTGTTTGGTAGAAGTCTGCTCCTTATTTATTTGTGTGATACCATCCCCGTACAATTGATGTTTGTTCACGGCGTTGGTAACTAAATTCACGCCTCCATGTAGTTCTTCACCAAATTCTTTTTGTGTGCATCCCAACGTCGTTTTGAGTATGGCACTGCCCATGTAGTTAACATGATGGCGGACAAATGTGTCAAATATTCAGCTATAGATGCTTCCGGTAAAGTAACATCCCAGTGTCCACATGCACCACATGCATCCCTGAATATATTCATAATGTGACCATTGACAGTCTTGAAGTGATTAAAGCTTAGTGGAGCACTAGCCTCAACAGCTAGTGCTCCACTCAGCTTTAATCACCCTTGAGGCTCGCATTTACAAATATTCGGGGGATTTTGAACCAACATCAACGACGTAGAAACATTCTCCTGGCAAACTCCCGAGATATACTAGCACTAAATCAAGCAGTCCTTCATTCCACAATCTCCGCACACTATTTAGATATGACTGATTACCTCCCAGTCTACTGTAACGACTCTGACAAACATATGCACGGGTTAAGACTTTATGTTCGGAACATCCTTCCCTTGACTAGAAAACAAGCCTACATTAATCCTGAAGCACCTAGTTACCTATATTTCTTATACCGTTCTCCTTCGACTCAGGACTGTACCCTTCTAAACTATGTATCTCTCTCTCTATATATATATCACTCTCACTTGGCACGAGTGCTTAAACACATGTATTTAGAGATGTTAATGCACATAACCGTGACTGGCTTGGATTCTCCACCTATACAGACGGAGCTGGTAACTCCGCGTGTAGTGTCTCCATAGTGCACTCTTTCTAACAGACTGTCACGTTCCCGCCTCACTGATCGTGTGGACCATCAAGTCTCACTTATCGACCTGTATATGATCTAACTGTTCGTAGCTTGTGTGACGAATTCCCATAGCCTGATCAAGAACGCTGATCACCTTGTGGTAAGTATTGATATAACTTTAAAACGTCGTCCCAAAGCTGAAGAGCCATTACAGAAAACTACGAGATACTTAAAGCAAGCTGATTGTGATTCCATCAGAGACCACCATGGAGAGGCCCCACATAGTTGAATGTTTTTATCTCCCTGCTGATCAATGCGCAAATAAGGCAACCGAATGGGTCAAAGAGGGCAGTGATACACATGTCCCATGTGAAAATTCTGCAGCAAGCCCTACTTTCTACAATGGGTCATCTCGAAATATGTAGCTGCTATTGCTCAGAGGCAGCAGGCATTTCAACAATACAGCCGCCATAAGTCTACTACGAAGAGACATACATAGTTAGAGTCCATATATAAATACAAGAATTTGATTGCTGAAAAAAGAAAAGGTATATAGAGGTAACCAGGAAACGCATTCAGTCGCAGAAACTTGCTACTCCCGATTTCTAGAAAATTTACAATAGTCTGGTGAACAATGGACAATCAACAATTCCCATGATACCCAACCATAATGATGCCGTTTGCACGACAATTGACAAGGCTGAACTACTTGTCCAGTGTTTCGCCTTAAACTCCACTTTGGACACAGCAAACCACCCCTCCCCAATTCCCTACTGCGGACTGAAGTCGCACTCGATACCATGGTAATTACCCCATCTCATGTCATAGACATCATAAAAAAATCTTGACACCTCCAAAGCATGTGGGCCTGATCTTATACCAGTAATATTAATAAAGAAATGCTCTGCGGAACTGGCCCTTGTCCTCTTAAAACTCTACAACAAATGCCTTGCTACCCAGATAGCTGGGAAATTGCCTCTGTGCAAGAATTATGGGGATAGAACTGACCCTCACAATTATTGCCCAATCAAACTACTCCCGCTCTTCGCTAAAATCTTTGAATCCTTAATCAATCTAGCAATAGTCCGGCACCTAGTTAATACTAATCTTCATTCTAACCATCAGTATGGATTTAGACAAACAGGATCTACTGCGAATATTCGAACGGTCATCTTCGGACGCATATACTATATATTTGACCAGGCAGGTGAATCTATGGCGGTAGTGCTTAATATATCTAAAGCCTTTGACAAAGGCTGACATAAAAGTTTTCTACAAAAAATGTATTCATATGGTATTACTAGACGAATATTTAATATAATTAGATCCTTTTCATCCGACAGAAAGCTCCAGGTTGTGCTCGATGGCTGTTCATCCAAACAAAATTATATAAATTCAGGTGTACCCCAAGGATCGATCCTAGGTCCTTTATTGTTGCAGATTTTTATTAACATCATTCCTCATAACATTGTCTCAGATGGGTAAATTTGCTGACGACACTACGCTCTACTCTCGGCATGTGGACAAAACAGAGGCGCACATATTGGAGGTTAGTGACCTCCAGTCTGTAGTGAAATGGGATCATAAATGGATAATAACATTTCATGCTGCTAAGACAAAGCTACTTGCCTTCAACAACTACAAGAAACATCTTCAAATAACGATTGTTATGGAAAATAACACCTTACCTAAGAGTCTAACGTTTAAATCCCTCCGCCTAGCATTCAAAGGTAACATAAATTGGAACAAATACATAGAAGACATTGCCAAAGCTGCTGCAAAGAAGGTGAGCTCCTTCTACAGTGCTAGAAAATTTCACACACCTGACAGTACATATATCTCTACGAAACCACCATCCGTCCATGCATGGAGTATTTTGTCACATCTAGGCTGGTTCAGTATTCACTAGTTTCTTAGACAAGGTCCAAAAAGAGTCTATAATCTGATAGGTCCCTCACTATCCACCAAGCTCCAGCCCTATTTCCCACCACCGCAATGTTGTATCCTTGCGCTGGATTTACAAGTAATTCAATGGAATTTTCTCCGAGGAACTAGCTGCTTTAGTACCCCCTTTGACGTAAATACACTCGACCAACCCGACAATCCGCTAAATCCCATCCATTCACTTCAGAGGTCCCCAGATGCCGGAGAGCCTTCGAATCTAATAGCTTCTTTCCTCGAGCTACCGGCATTTGGAACTCCCTCCATGCTCCTTGTTTCCCCGACTGTACCGGCAGGCAAACATTTAAAACTAATGTGACCAAACCTCTAGCTTCACAGCTCTCAATTCAGGATGATCCCCTAAAATGTCACCCTAATTCTCAGTAGCCCCTTATGTAGCCCTTAAAATGGCTACTAGTTTGGGTTGAACTCAGTTTTAAGAAAACATGGTGTAGAAGCAGTCTCAGAGAAACAAAATGTATATGTACTTATTTAGTATCACACCTATCGTAGTTCACCCCCAACCACAAAAAATGCGAAAAAATACGATTCTATGATTTGTGGCGATTACATGTACACCGCTGTAAAAGAAACATCAGTAAAAAAAGAGATAAAATAAAAGTTAATATATCAGATTGAGCATCCCTTCTTTTAATTATTCTTTCTAAAATTGTTGTAAATAAATTTCTTAATTGAACTCGTTTGTGCCCCCCCCCCACATTTTTTTTTTGTTTTTTCACCGCTTAAGAAAATGGAAACTTCTTCCTAGATGTTTACTTATTGACATGTTATAATATATCCCTTCACGTGCTTTCTTTCACGGAAAAGCTTCAATTAGTTTACTGCTGTGTTTTATACTCACCATGCATCTTGTAATTCCAATAATAATAATAAAACTAATACCTACATTGGTTTTACAAGCACTACCCTATACCGCCGTCACACCATGCGTCTTGTAAACTCTAGCTCAATTTACCAACATCTAAAAAAACATAACTGCCCTCCCTCTGATTAACACAAATTCTAGTTAATAACACTAAAATTATACATTCCAAAACGAATTTAAAATTTCAAAATACTCGAAGCTATATACATAACAACACAACAACCTAAAATCAACAACATAACATATGAAACCAGTGGTAACATTTTAAAATGCTAAACGTAACGCGATTTTGTTATGTAATTCTATCCAGTGTTTCTAAATTTAAATTGTAAACGACTTTCTGTAACAATGCTAAAAACATTCTTTGCGCGTGTCTCCGCTGTCCTTTTCAAAAATTCTCTTCGTACTCTAGCTTTTTTGTTCATTTGCTTTTGACACCTGACGATGATTTGACAAAGCTTCGAAAATGTTCATGAAACCTATGGAACATGTATTCATTTTTTTTATTATAATACAAAAAAGACCATCAGGAATATTGAAAAAATAAAAAAGGTGTAATTAAACAGAGGAATGCTGTTATTTAAAAAAAAATGTTTGCATAAATGAGAAAATGCTGCCTAAATACACACACACAATATATATATATATATATAGAGAGAGAGAGAGAGAGACAGACAGACAGACAGACAGACAGACAGAGACAGAGAGAAAAAGTAAGATGATACTTTAAAGATAAAAATAATATATTTAACCAGTAGACTATCAAGATAAAAAACAAAGCTCAATATAGTGTATAGAGCAATAATAATAATCGAATGACATGATAATATGAGAAATTAATCAGATTTTATTAAAGTTCAAATACAAGGAATGATACTGTGTCCTTAACTCATGAGTTTTGAATGAAAATCTTCTACTTAGAGGACCATTACCGCAATGACATTACTGCAGGTAATCAAAATTAAGCTTTGAAAATATATAAAAAATATATAATATATATATATATACAAAACATCAAATATATTGGCTAAAAACACACTGTTTTGTTAAACTTATTCAGTTAATCCAAGTAATAAGGTTTAAAACAATATCAAGAAAAATGTCAAAGAAATCGATTAAAAAACAATCTAGGTGGTAAATGGTAGTCCAAAAAACTAAAAAGTTATCCAGGTGGGAAATTTGCTTGGAGTATATCACAATGACAAGTCTATGCAAATTAATAATAAAACCATAGAAAAAGCAAAATTGAACAATAGAAGATTGAATGTTATATTTTTCATTTTTCAATCCCTATTTTATTAACTATTGTTTTTTGATCGGATTTTAATGCGTATTTCTACTCCATCACCTTTTTTTGGTCTTTATATACGACAGACCAGGAAGTTATGGTGCGCAACACTCTTACTATCAGTTCCTATATATATATATATATATATATATATATATATATATGAATAAGAAATGTTAAATCTTTTAAAACGTTGGGTAATTTCAATGAACCAGTTTTAAAACACGGACAGCGTATAAATATATTTAAAATAAATATTTATTTATTCAAATTCAAATTATTTTCGACTATAATAAGTCTCCATCATAAAATAGTCATTTTTTGTGACATTTCGTTACTAGAAAACCCGTAGGTCTTGTAACAGTTATGTTTTTTAATGTCTTAGCCATAAAAAGAATTAAAAAATCCGTAGGTCTATTATATATATATATACATATATATAAATAAATATATATATATATACATATATATATATATATATATATATATATATATATATATATATATATTACTTAATTAATAAAACTATAACAACATAATTTATTGTGTTTGTTTATTAAATGCCCGTTAACCACTACAACTGCTTAATAATGTCGCGATAATGTCCTAGGTAAATCTATTTTTATATGGCCAGCGCGTATTTTTTTGATTGTTCGTCTATAAGAAAACGGTTTAGCGAATTGGAAGAAGTAGGGGATCATGATATGATTAAATTAGTCACATTGCTTTAGTTTTTAGTTCAGATGCAAAAAACGATAGTTAATCAAATTTGAAAACTAAGCGAGTTATATAGAATAAAATGCGAGACATGTTGAACCAGGTTGATGGAAGGCAGAAACTACATTGGCGATTATTCTTAAGCTGGTTTTCTGCTTTCCAATCTACTAAAATACATCACATCGGTGGGTGGACAAAGGAAGGAGAAAACTAATACAAAAAGATGTCAAAAAGAAAACGATTCCAAGCAACTAAAGACCAATAACCTGTTTGCAAACACTGTGGAAAATCCTAACGGCACAACTGAGAGAACAAATCTACCACTCCCTGAACAATCGTAGACTGCTCTCCGATGGAAGAAAAAGGGTGGCAGAAGCAGGAAAGTGGGACGCATGATATGCTATACATGAACCAAAAGGTTCTTAAAGAGGTAAAAAGTAAGAAAAAGAACATATCCATGGCATGGATTGACTACAAGATAACATACGACAGAATCCCTCAAGCATGGATAATTGAATGCTTAAAAATGCCGACAATATTATTAATCTCATTAATAAAGCAATGGGAACATTCAGACTAGGACTGTCAGATAGAGGACAACACCTGGCTGAGATAGAAATAGAGAGATACACGTTCCAAGGAAACTCCCTATCACCACTACTATTTATCATACCTATTATGCCACTCAACTACGTAGTCAAAAATGTGATGCCGTATACATGTTTACAGAACAAAGAATAAATCACCTCATATACATGGACGACTTGAAGCTATTAGCAAACAGGAAAAAGGAATTTGAAAAGCTGATAAATACAAAAAGTGTCTTAGGTCATGATATTCAAATGGAATTTGGAATGGAGGAGTATGCACTGCTAAAGATGAAAATGGGAAAACCGGAGACAATAGAGAGCATGGAATTGTCCAACAAATTAGATGAGGGCTCTAGGCTGAAAGGTAAGCTATAAATATTTGGGAGTTCTAGAAGCAAACACCATAAAATATACAGGAAAGACAGAGAATATTGGAAAATAATACTTGAGAAGAACAAAAAACTCTTAGAAACGAAATTATACAGCAGAAATCTAGTAAAATGAATACACACCTGGGCAGTAAAAACTAATAAGATACTCTGGGTCATTCATAGGCTGGACTAAAAACAACTCAGACACATTGACCAGAAGACTAGAAAATTAAGAACCATGCACAACTTACTACATCCCAAAACGATACAGATAGACTCTACGTCAAAAGAAACGAATAGTAAATCATATAAAAAGTGAATGAAGCAAACTAGCCCAAAAAAGATAAACGAACAGACATGACTGCCTAAGGAAAGGAGAACACTAGAAACTATGCAACGACTGCATTTTGAACATGCGGACAAATGATATAAACATAAACCAGATGTAGTACTGGAAACTTAAAATAACTAAATCTTCTGGGACATGGAGGTGTAAACAGATAAACTTATAAAAGACCGTATGTCATGATAGTCCACTAAAAGAAAAATTATGCCAAGTCGTAGATTTTGCCGTTTCAGCAGTCCACAGGGTGAATATCAAAGAGACAGAACACGAAACTTGCCAGAGAATTTAAAGGGATATAGAGTATGAAAAAGTTAATATAATACAAAAATCGTAGAAGCAATTCGCCCTAAAAACTGAAAAAAAGACTGAGCGAAATTAGAATCGAAAGGATAAGTGAGACCGTACAAAGGTCGGCAATGATGAAAACAGCTGCAATTATAAGGAAAATCATAGAATGCGGAAACCAACCCACATAACCTCCAAATGGTAACTAGTCACATGGGGGTTACAACAGGAAGTAAACAAATCTACAGGAAGAACACTACAGCATGAACCCCAGGAACAAAAGCTGCAAGTAACTTCATAAACTGACTGCCTCGCTCCAATTAAAGTGTTGGTGCCTGATACCTCACAAAATAGTGATAAAAGGTCAAGGAAGATGGGAAGACCGGGGAGGTAGAGCACGAACCAAACCTTTACTGGAAGAGTGCGAAGAGTTCTGAGACTACGATGAGGCTTATTGCCAACCGGATCCCAGATGAGACCAATGGTATTTACCAACGAGAAATCAATAGTAAGCGGCTGCTGTGATACTGCAAATCATTATCAAAAAGAGGTGGAGAGTACTGGAAATCTGATGACGCTTGTTGTCACTCAGATTCCACAGAACACCACCGGTTATTATCAGTGAGCAATCTGTGCCGATAACTTATGTGAAAACTCCTAGTGAGTGATAATAATAATAATAATAATAATAATAATATTAATAATAATAATAATAATAATAATAATAATAATAATAATAATAATAATAATAATAATAATAATACCTAGACTCCAACAAACACTACCTGTTGTTGTCGGTGAGCTACTACTGACAATGACTTTTCTGATAAGTGAGTACAAATGATAATAATAATAATAATAATAATAATAATAATAATAATAATAATAATAATAATAATAATAATAATAACAAATAAAAACAAATAATATCAAATAATAATAATAATAATAATAACAATAATAATAATAATAATAATAATAATAATAATAATAATAATAATAATAATAATAATAATAATAATAATAATAATAATAATAATAATGAGGAGAAGTCTGAATAAATGCCAAAAATACGTGTCTTGTACGGATCTTTCTTTTTGAAACTTGATTTAAATTTGTTTGAAATCCACATATAATTAGATAAAGCCCTACCTTATGGAGCTGATAAGTTATTGAGTTTACGTTAGTTTGCAGATCTCGTTTAATTGGCACAGATTACTCGAAGTTGAGTTGTTCTATGCACTTTTACATGAAGACGTTCACTTTCTTATATAATTCATATACAGTTATATGAATATATTATTATTACTTTTATCATTATTATAAACGCGAGTTATTCAACGTCTCATTCCATGACGCTTTTTCTTATTTACTTTAATAATACAAAATTCATACTGAAATATACCTTGCGTCTGGTATCGAGTGATGGTCGACAACAAACGTTCTGCCTTAATTGATCTAATTAGCTCTAATTAATAATTAATACAAAAAGTAACCGATATCCCCACTCTCTCGTTTTCTCTCCATTAATAAACTTACTATGTATGTATCTCGCTACCGGTAACTTTATGTTGATTCATACACTGTCTAAAAATTAATAAATATTTCTGTGAGCATTTAGAGAAAGAGTTGTACACTATTATAATGACGTATGATTTACATGCTCGTCTTTTGCATACATCACAAATACCTATGTACTTCTATGTAAGAATAATAAAAATAATCGTATTTCGATAAAATAATAGTAATAATAATGATAATACTACTGATACTACTACTACTACTACTGATAATAATAATAATAATAATAATAATAATAATAATAATAATAATAATAATAATAATAATAATAATAATAATAATAATTATAATCACGATAAGATTATTAATTTTAATTCAAAGGTACTAAATTTACTTGCTAGTTATTGTTTTGTATGTTATTTAAGACTGAATTTTGAGAATGTGAATGTTTAACGATGTATGCAGTTTTGAATGACTTCCTGTTTTCTATTAATAAGGTTATCTAAATAATACAAAATAGAGTATTGATCGTGTAAGATTTTATAATGAAACATATATTTATTTAATCCATACAATTTATCACCCATACAATAATTTTATAAGGATTGAAAATCAATTAAATAATTTCATTTAAAATATATAAAAATATATAGAATAAAATAAAATAAATAAGTTACTACATTTAGATTTGAAAGATTTTATTTTTACGAATACAAAATATTAATATTTTTAATATGTCTGTATCGTATTTTGTTTTTATTTGCGTTTTTTTATCTTTTGGGGATAGCAAAGCATTTTTCGTATTTTTTAGAAAGAAAAGATAAGCTTCAGACAAGTGGGTGTTGGTTTCCGCTCGAAAAATCAAAGATAGCGTTAGTGTTGTGTTGATGAATCAATCTTAGGGAATGTTTTCTAAAGTAATTCTTGTGTTTTTCCTTTCCTTTTCTGGTTGATTTATTCTAGAAAATTCGATATATGCGTGAAAACCTTGATTGTCTACACATATAAAGAAAAGGCTGTAAAGTTAATCTCTAAATACAGTAACTGGAATCTACTTTTTTTCTATTGTCGATGATCTGGAATTATAAAGTTATGTCTAAGAATTTGAAAGGTTTGACTAGAAAGTATAAATTAACACACACGCAGACACACACTCACACACACACATATATATATATATATATATATATATATATATATATATATATATATATATATATATATACGAATAAAACTACAAGTTAGCTAGTAAAAATCCAAAAAACATAAAACTCACAGACATATAGTTATAATGTTTTACGAAACAATGTATTATTATTGAGGGTGACTCAAAAAAACGGGCCCCGTGTACACTTTATGTGATATCTCTTTTATTTATTCACCGATTGCCCTTATTTTACAGGACATGCCAGAATCAACGACCGTTAGTACACCAAGACCTCAGTGGGAGCTGGGACAAAGTAGACACTGTGTTAAATTTTACTACAAGACAGGCTCGTTTAAGAAAACCCAGGAATGTTTCATGCATCAGTTCGGATGTGAAAAGGGTCCACCCAAAAGTAGAATTCAGAACTGGGTGGACCACTTCGAGAAGTATGGGACCGTGGAGAACTTCAACGCTGCCAGTGAGAACCGTCCAAGCCACTCAGCACGTCCCAAGAAGCGGACAGCCGAGCTGGTCGAAAGTGTGAGAGAGTCTCTCCAGGAGAGTCCGAAACGCTCTGTGCGTAAGCGAAGTCAGTCCCTCGGTATCTCTCGTGAGACTTTCAGGAGAGTACTGGTGAACGGTATCAGGGCTTACCCATACAGAATACAGACGCTGCAGAACCTTACAGCCTCAGACAAGAAGCAGAGGAGTGCTATGGCAGTAAAGATGCTCGATAAGATCGAAGAGACACTAGGTTTCCTTAACCTCCTTTGGACCTCAGATTAAGCCCACTTCTATCTTGACGGAAAAGCAAACTCCAAGACAAATGTCTTCTGGGGGTCCTCCAGACCCAATGAAGTAGCCACCAAGCCCTTGCACTCTCCTAATTACACGGTGTGGGCTGCAATCTTGGTCAGAGGCATCATCGGACCAATCTTCATCGAAGAATCTGGCGCAGCAGTGATAGTCACCAAGGAGCGGTATGTGGAGGTCCTCAAAACCTTCAAGAGTAATCTCCAGACCCTCTACCCATCGCTCATGAGCAAGTTCTGATTCCAGCAAGACGGAGCAAGTTCTTACACCTCAAACCTGTCTCGGGATTGGCTGAAAGAGAACTTCGGAGGCCGAGTGATCAGTCTCAAGACTAATTTTGAGTGGCCACTCCATAGCCCGGACCTAAGTCCCCCAGATTATTTCCTCTGGGGCTATCTTAAGGACAGAATTACGTAGGGAAACCCAGAACCATCACGGAACTCAAGGAAGCCATCAGGGAGGAGATGAGAGCCATTCCCAATTCAGTCTGTAAGAACGTCATGGACAACTTCGTTCTGCGCCTCAAGAAATACACGGAGCTAAAAGGATTCCATCTAGCACACATGCTGTAGAACGGAGAAAAAAGGCCAAAGACCCTAGTGTTTTGATATGATGTTGTGAATATAAGCTAGTTATGCTTCAAAATTCACTTCATTCGGACGAAACACTAAGAAACGGGGCCTAATTAGATTTGGGGCCCGTTTTTGGGGGGGTCACCCTGTATAAGAATGATGTTCAAAAAGGTATTCATAACGTCGATTTTTTTGTCTCATAAAAATAATTCTTAATATATGAGATACGATGAAGTCGACAAATATAAATATTTTGGCCAATACAATTCCACAATCAGACACTCAGCGTAGCCCACACACATCAAGCCAGTCACAGGAAATCCTAGACGCCCTTTTTTATTCTTAAGTAGGATATAGTGTTACCATAATACTTACACTCCGAGTCACCTATATGCAAAATGGTAACTCTGAAACTGGTCCGCCGTGGCACATACAAGAAAGTTGTACAACGACAAGAGGATACGTAATCTTTAGTGAAACAACCGATTTGGGGAATGTGGCTGCGCTTTGTAGCAAAGGATTCCCTCATCCAACGAGCTTTTTGGCGTTTTAGTCGATGTAGTTGATAGGATTTAAATAGACAGACGCGTATAAATGTCTGCGATTATTTTATGTCAGCCATGTTTATATTAAATCTAGTCATTGTATTAAAAGCGTTCATGCTGAAATCTCTTAATACTTTCAACTATATTTTCATGTGCTGTTTTCACTAGTGATGATTAGAATTGAGGTCTGTGGAACATCATTCAGTTTCCAATCATGCCCTGACAGATGATTATATCTTACTAGTAGATAGTGCCGTTCCGTATATTAGTACCTAAAATCAAAATTGACCTAAGAATAATGAGAAGTAAGATATCATCACACAGTTTGCAAAGCTCAAAATCGTGGACATATACGCTGAGTGTGGTTTTATATATCCAAGACCCGGATTTAAAAAAAATTATATCAGTGAAGAATAAAAATCATATCATGTTTGTCCTTATACGAAATATCTTCCCATTTTAGATTATTTCATCCTGAAGTACAATATTTTGTGTATTGGACTAGGCGTTTACGTTCGGAACACCCTCCCCTTCACTAGAGAACATTGGTTAGAATCATATTACAAAGCCTACATGTGCTTTAGAGTGACTCTACATTACAGCGTTAGTTACTTATATTTCTTATACCGTTCTCCTTCGACCCAGGACTGTACCCTGCTTGACTCTGTCTCTGAAATCTTAGATAGAGCCCTCTCACTCGACTCAAATGCCCAAATATATGTATTTGAGTATTTTAATGCACATCACCGTGACTGGTTGGGATTTTCCAGCGTTACTGATGCAGCTGGGAACTCTACGTTTAATTTCACCTCAGCTCACGACCTCTCACAGACTGTCACTTTTCCGCCCCACCTTCCTGATCGTGTGGGCCAGCAAGCCTCACTTCCCGACCTGTTCTTGACCTCACTACCCGATGCTTGTGTGGTGAATGCCCGCTCGGAAACTTTGATCACGTTGTGCTAATGATACTTATCACTTTAAAAACTCGTCCAAAAGCTGAAGAGCCGTTGCTCAAAACGACGAGAAACTATGATAAGGCTGATGTTGAATCCCTCAGGGATCACATCAGCGACGCGCCATCGGGTGAAACCATCTCACTCCCTGCTGATCAGTGTGCAAATGAGCTAACCGAATGGGTCAACGCAGGCATTGATACTTATGTCTCCACGCGAAAATTCTTCAGTAAACCTCACTATCCTCAATGGTACACCTCACAATGTGCAGCTGTTATTGCTGAGAGGCAGAAAGTCATAAGTCAACTGCGAACAGACAAACATTTGTAGAGGCAAGAAATGATTGAAAGGTAGTGATATATGAAGCAAAGGGAAGGTATACAGAGATAATCAAAAAACGCATTCAGTCAGAGAAACTAGGTACACGTGATTTCTGGAAAATCTACAATAGTGAGCTGAACAATGGACAATCGACAATTTCTCCGCTATCAAATCACAACGATGTTGTTTGCACGGCAACTGATAAGGCTGAACTACTGGGCAACTGTTTTGCCTAAAACTTCACTTTGGACTCGGCAAACCACCTCTTTCTCAAATTCCCATTGCGGACTGAAGCAATACATGAGAACCTGGTCATATCCCCATCTCAAGTCGGAGATATCATAAAAACATTGACACCTGCAAAGCCTGTGGGCCTGATCTTATACCAGTAATAGTAATAAAGAAATGCCCTGCTGAGCTGGCCCCTGTCTTCTCCAAACCATACAACAAATGCCTTGCTGAATCTTGTTTCCCTAATAGCTGGAGAATTGCCTCTGTGGTAGCAGTCTTCAAGAATTCTGGAGATAGACCTGATCCTCTAAACTACCGTATCAGTATACTCCCGATATTTGCAAAAATCTTTGAATCATTAATCAATCTTGCTTTAGTCCGGCACCTAGCTAATGCTAAACTTCTTTCTGATCATCCATAAGGATTTAGACAAGCACGATCTACAGCAGATATCCTAACGGTCCTCGCTGAACGCATATATCATACACTGGACAAGGCAGGTTTAGCTAGGGCGGTAGCGGTTGATATGAAGGGCTTCTCCTAAAACTGCACTCATACGGTATTACTGGACAAATATTTAACATAATTAAATCATTCCTAACAAAAAGAAAGATCCAAGCAACATTACATAAATGCTGGTGTCCCCCAAGGATCCATCCTAGGCCCCCTATTGTTCCTGATTTTTATAAATGACTTCCCTGATGTCATTAAGACGGAGATAGAAATATTTGCTGACAACACCACGCTCTATTCTTGTCATGTGGGCAAAACCGACACACACACATATCTGAGGCAATGGCTGAATCTTTAGCGAATGACCTCCAGTCTGTAGTGGATTGGGGTCAAAAATGCTCGGTAACTTTTAATGCCGCAAAGACAAAGCTAATTTCCTTCAATAACTACAAGAAACCTCTTCAACCGCCGATTGTTATGGCAAATAACACCCTACCTGAGAGATCATCATTAAAACTCATCGGCCTAACTTTCGCAGATAAAACGAATTGGAACAAATACATTGAAGACATTGCCAGGACTGCTGCAAAGAAGGTGGGATCCCTTTACCGTTCTAGTAAACTCCTCACACCTGACATTATCATATATCTCTACAAAGCCACCATCCACCCATGCATGGAGTAGTGTTGCCACATCTGGGCTGGTGCATCATCCACTAGTCTTTCCCTCTTAGACAAGGTCCAAAAAAGAGTCACCAACTTAATAAGTCCCTCACTGTCAACCAAGCTCCAGCCTTTATCCCACCGCCGCAATGTTGCATCTTTCTACTCGTTTTAAAAGTACTTCAATGGACTGTGCTCTGATGAACTTGCTGCTCTGGTGCCCTCACGACGTAAATTCACTAGACCAACCCGACAATCTGCCAAATCCCATATGTTCACTGTGGAGGTCCCCAGATGCCGAAGAGCTTTCTATCCAAAAAGCTTCTTTCCTCGTGGTGGTTGACTCTGGAACTCCATCCCTGCTCCCTGTTTTCCTGGCGGTACTGACATGCAGAAATTTAAAACTAATATAAGCAGACATCTCGCTGCACAGCTCCAAAACACTCTCACCCTTTTTCTCAGTAGCCCCTTACGTCTATAGTGGTGTACTGCCTTGTTTAGGGTGAACTATGTTAAAAAACAACAAAGTTAGTATTTTATCAATAAAATTACAGGTGCATACCTAGTTAGTAAATAATCTCAATGGGAATTATAGTAATTTAAAGAGAGAAGAAAGTGACTAACTTGGATTTACGTTTGACAGCCTCGTAACTATCGCTTTCCTCATTTTGTTTATTTTGTCCTCACATTCCATGAACGATGTGTCTGACGAAGGGGATAACTTATTGTCTTCTGGGTCGAAATGTATCCCTCTAACACTCAATGTTGGCTAGTTTTTGACCTTGGAGTAGTATTTCGTTTTAGCACCTTATATCAAGTGGCGTCATGCCTTGTCTGAAGCGATTTCCATTAAAAGAAAAAATCGAGTCTTTCATAACCGGTTCTATAATACGTGATGGTTTCATTAAGGCTAATCACAAACATTTATATTAAAAAAAACGGCGTATAACTGTCTGTTTTCACGTGTGTGAATTTTTCTGTGTTCACTTATTACTTTGAGGCAATCAACCTAGGAACGTGTGATTTTGTAGGAATTGTTCTGTTCCTATTTAGATGTACCTTGGGTTATATCTGCTTATCGGTTTGTCATTTCAACGCCGTGTCACACATCCATAAAACCACACTATCGTCAATTTTAAAAAATACATATGAAAGTTTACAAACTACACTCCTACCTTTGTCGCTTCATGTTTTTCCCCTCTGCGCTCACCCTCTCCGTGAACCTCTTCACCGGGATAGCCGTCTGAAAATAAGTTAATTCATATCTCGGAAAGGACTAGGCCAAGATAAAAACTGTTGGAAGTGAAAGGATATTTATTCGACTGGATCTTCGTTCCAAATCCATGACGAGTGCGTGGATAAGAGGAACAGACAAAGATCGTTAATCAATGTTCTATTATAGGTTTTCAGCGTTTTTTTAATGAGGATGTACACACGTTTAGTACTTTTATGCAACTGCAGACATCTCGCTGGGCCATGCTAGGCCAAATCCAACCCAGTAATTCCCAGTCTGTCAATTATAACATCGAGCCCAGCAAAGTGACCTTGACTGAACCCTCATCTACCGCTACACTTTAACAACTAATCCATACACAAGTGGTCTCTCTCTCTCTCTCAACATCCAACAGTTTTACTGATATATAGTCCATATTCATCTTAGTTAATATTCTGATGTCAATGTGTACCTAAGTGTCACACAATCATAAATGAGATGATGTCTTACGTAAGAAGATATTATTTGGGCATTACAAAGAAAGAACAAAACAAAACCGTTATACTTATTAATATCACCGTTAGATCAACACGTCAACCATTCCATACAAGATTATCAGAGAAAAGTGAGAGAATAAATCACTTTTCGGAAGATGTGGAACCGTGGTGTTGAAGATAGCTGTATTTTTGGTGTGTGTTCATCTTCTGGAAGTTTCGGAAATGGAAAGATGTTTGCAGTTGTTATTGTTGTTCGAATCGGACTTCTGTAGACAGTCAACTAAGATTACTACTAAGAGGTATCTCCTCTACATTAAGTATTTCTTGTTGGATCCGTCTACTCGTTAGACCGTAAAGATTGCCGTTTTTTACCCGGAATCCGCCAAAGCAGCAAGGCCCAGGGGTTTCATACGAATTCGGAGAAGGTTTCACCTAAACACACAGAAAGGAATGGCGGTTGCACATGTGCAGAGGCAACGTTGTTATCCCAATTCCATAGATTATCGTTTCCGCGCCTGACACGTCCTTGTTTGCAAGACCCAAAGCCAGAGACGACAAGAGGACGACGGATCCTTGTGTTGTGTTGCTCTGGGTTTTCATCAGAGCCTTGTTAGCCAGATAGATTAGCCGGGTAGTCGCCTCTACCACAATGAGATGAGTAAAGGTTGGACTTTACGGGAGATTGGAGCTGGTGGGAAGATTCTTGTTTTATTATGGCTTTCTCTTTCTTGTTTCTCTCTTCGTTTATGCGTGTTAGATTATTACTAAACAACAATTGATATTAGTGTTTTTATAGGAATGGTATATCGCATAATGTGCTACGAATAGTGAAAAATCGTACAGGATTCGCAAAGTTCCTTCCATTAACCTTTTGTGGATTCATGGACGAGTTGCTCTTGTGTATCAACGCTTTTTTTAATTTAACCTTTCTTGGTTTTATCACAAAATGATCGAGCATACTTATAATGTGTGGATCTCAATATAGATCAAACTCTGAAAGAAAAAAAACAATAACAGAAACAATTACTTTACGCAACGCTTCTAAATCCATAGAAAAAAAGATGGGATAGATAGAATGATTGAGGACGATAAAGAATGGTAGGGTGGGAGATAAGGATATAGATTATAATAAGTAAACGCTTCTACTTTGCTTATTGCGAATTTTATTGAACAGAAATAGATTATTAGTTTATTTGTTTTCTAAATTTTCATTAACCATAATTGTTGTATAGAAATCGCTCCAGACTAGGCATGAAGCCACTTGATGTAAAGAGCTAAAAATATATCAAGGTAAAAATGAGCCAACGATAAGTGTTAGATTGATAAATTCCGACCTAGAAAGCAGCAATTCTCCCCCTTTGTAATAAACATCGTTCATAGAATGTGAGGTCTAAAGGACAAAGTAAGGGAAGCCAGAGTTATGAGGCTGCCGAAAGTAAACCCAAGGTCCACTTTCTACTTTCCTATTCGTTTTATATAAGTTAGAGTGGTGCATTTTTCTGTTTGTTCATCCAGAGATTAATATGACATCGGTTGGGACTATTATATCGAAGATCATCACTATGACATAAAGATTTAATAATATTTATCATGTTAATATTGTACATAAATCTGCCGTACATATAAAGTTGTAGTTTTTGTCTTCTTTCATTATTCACGAACACCTTCTAGGATTTTAAAAGACCACATATATTCTAAAATAACACAATTACATAATACACGTGGATTAGCATATTTCGTTTTGATCAAAGGGTATACAACATTATCGTGGGGTCTTCGTTCACATCGGACGTCAATAAAAAAGTACAAAGAATATTTACTTTATCTTATACAAGCATGGTTGCCTGGATTATAGTGGGGGATAGCATCATATTCAGTATCATATTAAAGGGGATTTTACTTTGTGCTGTCAGCTAGATATTTACTTACTGAGGTGTCCAGATATATGTTGATATTATTACACTAACGCTTATAAATAAATTAATTTAATTGTGTAACATGTTACAAAAGTGTTATTGGCCCCTTTCGTGGGCATAACTACTTCCATTATGTTCACATGCAAATTTCACATTTGAAAACACATATATTTAAGGTACACTCTCTAATATGTGTTCGCTTTTTAGGGACAGATATAGACGCAGACATGAAGCTGCTTAACTTTATATATATATATATATATATATATATATATATATATATATATATATATATATATATATATTGTTGAATATAAGAGACAACTTATGTCTAGATATCCTAATATGCCATCATTTTTGAGTTTGTCTCCTAAGTACTTTAGGAGCCATCTGGGTCCATCTTCGGGGGAATGAGGTTAATCAGGTATTAACCTCATAACCCCGAAGATGAACCCAGATGGGTCCGAAAGTACTTGGGAGACAAATCCAAATTATGGTAAATTCATCAGCCAATTCCCCTCCGAAACTAAGATCCTAATTCGGACTATTGAAAGGATCTACCAAAGGATATCTAGATATGAGTTGTATCTTATATTCAACAATACTAGCCGGCAAGAAAAGATGCTGCCTAGATATATATATATATATATATATATATATATATATATATGAGAGAGAGCGATAAAGAACGTGAGAGAGGAACAGACAGGCGTGAAGCGTCACGTACCAAATATGACAAAATTCTTTCCTTGCATTTTATAATATTAAAAACGGGAAAAATATATTCTTTGATTTTATATAATTTTATTTTTCAAAAATCAGGTTGTTAGAATCGAAATCGAACACTTGATGTTTTCTCCCTGATACTTTCCAAACTAAACAATGCATACATTTGTTAAGTCAACCTTTAAAATAACACCTATTAGAAAAATCGGATATTCTTATTTGAATTTTTAGGGAGTTCTGTTTCCATGAGTCATATAGAGGTTTACGTTTGTTTTAATCTAAACACGATATGGGGTCTGTCTAGTTGGTAATCGTCCGTTGGACACCTTATCAACGGAAAATTACAAACTGGACAGACCCCATATCTTTTTACACGACCTTTTTTTCACTCTCCATTACTTTATATTTTTTCAAATTTATAATGTTGGCTTTTCCACTGCCAACTTATCTATCTATTTAATTCCTCTGATGATAAGATTTTGATCCTTGAAAAGCCTTGGCTTAAGGAAAGAATTATCAATATAATTTTGTTACCGAGTACACCTTGCATTGAACAATCGAAGTTGAAATAAATGTGTCATTCGTACATGTTAATCCTTCCTCTTTTATCTATTTGTATAATTTATCTATCTCGTATATTGAGCTTAAACCATTTCACTATAGGTTCTATCTACTAAAAGTATACTTTTGGTTTCATATTTTATTATATATATATATATATATATATATATATATATATAGAGAGAGAGAGAGAGAGAGAGAGAGAGAGAGAGAGAGAGATAGATAGATAGATAGAGAGAGAGAGAGAAAGAGAAAAAGAAAGTAAGAGAAACAGAGAGATAGACAGAAAGACAAACAGACAGACGTGAAGCGTTACGTACTAAATATACATAAATGTTTCCCTTACATTTTATATTAAAAAAAGGGAAAATATATTCTTTAATTTCATCTTATTAATCTGGTTGTAGAATCGAAACCGTATACTTGATACTTTCAGTCTAATAATTTCCCAACTAAACAATTCAGACATTTGTTAAGCGAATTTTAAAATAGCACTAATTATAAAAATCGGATATACGTATTTGAAGTTTTAAGGGGGTTCTGAAAGACTTTAATTATCTTTTCCGGTAAATTTGATATGAGATACACTTTTAGATTTTAGGTAGATTATCTAACTATTATTTCTATAGTAGATACACAAACAGCACACAGACATGTACCCATTAAGTTCTATATATTTCATATGGTTTATGACTTAAAAATTATAGTAACTGAAAAATAAGAACATAAATAGTAATATTAGATTAAAGGCTTGGGGCGGGATAATACATGTCTCCCCATTCCCTTCAGATAAACTTTGGATATGTCTTAAGGGAGTGAAATATTAGATAAATAAAAAAGTTATTTCAATAAATTCCACTTTACTTACGCACACTCTCATCCAATCAGAAATGCATATATTCTTAGGCCCCTACTAATTCCTCCTCTGCATCTCATGTTACTCTATCGTTGACATCTAAGTATGAATTGATTTCTCAGTCTGATATTGTAAGCAATAAAAAATTCTGAAATATGTCAGACATGTCTTTTTGAAACTCTTCCAGGTGAGCACAATACACTTGAAAGTCCTTATATTATGTGTGTCCTATTAAAAGTCATCATCTTGTATGTAATTCTCTTATAAGCTGGTAGAGTTTATGGTGGTCTAAGTTTAGTTTAAATAGTGAACACTTAAACGAAGATAGTAGATTTGACTTTGCGAATACATCTAATAAATAGCCAATGTCATTCTTAATGTTTGATTACTCCAAAGTTATAGTCTTAGAAAAAGTCTATAAATGCATAGGTAAAACAGTGAATAGAACTATTTCAGAAAGTTTCCATTCGATAGACACTTTAACTGTAACCCTAACCTTTACCCTAACCCTAACCCTAAACCTAACTTCCGAATGTATCAATAAACATTTGAACAAAACTGTAAGACTGTACGTAAGCTTTATTTACGGTTGTGATAATTGATTTGTTACATGGACCATTTACTTATTTGTTACCAGATGCATTACACAAAATGGTCACGGTATTTACAACATTTCATTTTGGCCCGCACTTGGGCTAGACGAGAGATTAGAGTTGCCTAATCCAACCGAGCGTCCGATTCTGACATGCCCTAGCAAAACAAGTTAATGCCGATTTTACTATAAAACCTGATCTTACCATCTCACCTGTAATGATCTCAGAGGAAGATTAAATCTGTGGAGTATAGGTAGATGTGTGCAGAACAGGAGACTTCGATGGTTTGGCCATATTCACAGAATGAATGAGAGTTCTTGGATTCAAAAATGTAGAATAACTGAGGTATATTATCTTTGGTGCACCAGTTACACAAGTATGATTTTTTAAAAAGTGTAAACAACATTTCGATTTTAAGTTGTCTTGATGAAATTAACATGAACAAGAAGTAAATATTTATTTCCTGATAAGGTTGACTCATCTAACTGAAAACTAAATTATGTTGCGGCGGAAATGTTGCACAATATGTCTTCAGTGTCTTCAGTCGTTCCATCTACTCTATAACAGAACAAGATTGTTCTTGGCCTTTTGGCTAAGATCAAAGTGTAGTATCTGTTCCGATGTATACTGCACCTCATAGACTGGTATTGTCTTGGCCTTCGTGGCTTGATTTACGCCGGTCTATGGGTCTGTCCTGTGCAGTTATAGCAGGTCCACCCTCCCAGGCTTTGCCTCCCCTCTTTGGGGAGGAGTAAGTTTATTGCTTACTGCCTGAGGCAGCCCTACTGGGGAATGCCGACGGGGCTGCCCAGGCAATTTTTAAACCCCACTTTCCCGACCCGACCTTGAGTCATATCTTACTTGCGGGAGTAAGATAAAAACAGGCCTTGTGCCTAACTTCTGAAGAGGAGTAAATCAATACTCTCTACCCGAGTTATCGCTGAGAGAGGTAGCTTTTCAAATTTGGTCTGGTAGCTCGTGTACAACTGTGTGCAGAACTACTCTTATTGCACTCAGAATAACTTCCTCTCTAATCGTGTGAGCCGTACCAAGTTTAGCAATCAACAAAAACATGATGCGTGCTGAATTTAAACCTTCATTGCTAGAAAACACATTTTCAATAGGTATTTGTTTCTGAAATTTTTCTCGAAGAGATTGAAAATAAGTGTTATGTTTACTTGCGTATTCAAATAGTATTTTTGCCAAATGTGCTAAACGTTTGGACACTTTTATGGCCCTGTTTAAGAACACTTTCTCACGTATAGCGTTTTTTGGTTGTTTGATGGCCCTATAAACTAATATTTACGATAGTTAGCGCTATACTACAACTACATACTGTTGTGTGGCATATCATTTATTTTAGAGAAAATTATATTTAACGTGTATATATATATATATAAATATATATAGTCATCCACATACAGACTGTTTCGCTGTATCACAGCTCATCAGTGCGGTTAGACCAGTTAGTGCCTCAAGCCGGGATTGAAACTCAATCGGTCGGCGAGATATATATATATGTATGTATACTATTAAATATGTGTTTTTATCTACATACGTATACGTTTCATCATTTCGGGAATCGTCATTGTAGAGATGACTATTTATAGCTGTCGCCGGACTTGAACCCCGGAATATGAGTCATGTTTCAAACTTAAATTCCGACGCCTTAGCCCACATGACCGTTGTCAATAACCCGGTAAATTAGACACACACACACACACACACACACATATATATATATATATATATATATATATATATATATATATATATATATACATATATATATGTATATATATATATATACATATATGTGTATATATATATATATATAGTACCACGTTATATTGAAAATAAATCAATAAAGTGCTTAGTCGCAGAAGAGTGAGAGCTAATATAATTTATTTGAAAACTATATGTTATATATTTCAGAAACGTACCGCGGTTTCATCCGGATAGCCTGACATTTTAGATTTTCTTTTTAAATGCTATGCTTATCTATCGTCAGCGTTCTGAATTAGGTCAAATCACGATGTCGATAAAGAAAAACCGGTGCATTTTTCGGGAAGTCTCTCTAGAAAAATAATATATATGTTTGGAATTAATTGAGTTTCATTTCATTTATTATTTATAGTTTTTTTTGTTTTAAGAAAATGTTTATCTTATTCTACTAAGTGTTTTATTTATTTATTCTCTTGTAGCTTGGTATTTTTTATTTCAGGTGTTTTTGTAGATCGTAGGAGATTACCGGTGTCATTAAAAGTGAAAATACAAAGTGGGGCGTTTGAATATATCGTTTATTTCTACGGAGGTTTTTTGCGAAAGATAGGACCTTGTTGAGAGCTTCCGTATTGACGGAGGGGTGAAAGTCTGTGATATCAAATTGTGTGAATCGGCATTATTTTTATTTTGAAGGGTGTTAAACCAATCAATGGTTGCTTGGGAATTGGTCAAAATTCGAAGGTATGTGTGTTTTTTAAATCTATTCATTTACATTTCTAACTATGTGTTTACTAACTAATCCCATTTCCTTATTTGATGGCTTCATGAATCTGCATGTAGGTCTACTTCTAAAATTGGGTTTGTGGTACTTTAAGGTAAGGAAGACCTCATTTGTGGTCAATTGGTTGGCTCTGTAGTCAATTTTAAGTCTGGCTACTAAGATCATTGCTTCTTCATTGATAGCGTTGTGTGTGTGGTTGGATACTAATTGATATTTCTTGCAGATGCTGTCTGTTACTAGTTTTGTATACTTATAATTTTTAACTTAATAAAGATTGCTGGTTTTATCTGCGAATATCAATGTGTAGTCATTCGATTTAAGGTTTTTTAGGTCTGAAGATAGGTTTCTTTGAAAGGAGATATTTTGTTGTGTAAATTGGATCTTAGGGATTATTTCAAGCAAGTCTCTATTTAAGGCGTCCATTTCGTCGACTCTTTTGGGGTACTTACTAGATTGAAGGTCATAATAATTTGTGGAGTTCGTGTCTTCCGTAGAGGCGGTAGTGTAGTATTTCAATCCCATCCGTCGTACAATGTATTCCGTCTTGTTTATGAGGGATTTCATGTGTTGATGGGTGTCGGAATGTTATTTGTAGAATGCTTTTGTTCTTGTTTTTTCCGTGTATGTCTGTGCGTGGGTGTGGAGTATGAAATGATATTAACTTGCAGGCCGGGTACAGTCAAGACCAACACAGTGATATAGTTAACAAAAGTATATTAACAAAAGTTACAGAAGCACACGTCATTATTCTGGGGATATAACTGCCACCAGTGGCGGTGTTTACTTCCTTCCCACCGCAGGAAAAGTTAACACAAGGCCGGAGAGTGGGGCAAATTAAGCCAACGTCCCTAAAGAAGGCATTCTCTGGCCTTTTAAAAATGCCTGTGCAGCTCCATCGTAATTCCCCGGTCGGTCCCCCTAAGGCAGCTTGCGATAAACTTACTCAACCCCAAAGAGGGGACACAAGGCCTGAGAGGGTTGACTTCCTAGAACTACCCAGTATGAATACCTCAGCCTGACAGATGAAAGACCACAGAAATGGCCAAATTTCCGTTGGGCTTATTGTCGAAACTGGAACCTTGAATTGTATGCGATCGCAATCGCAACCAGATGGCAAATAAATGCCACCAACTTTTGCCACGACGTTGAATCGTAACTGTATTTATTTTGGTTAGGTGAGTCCATTTATTCCTGAAATGGGTAGATCATCATACACCATAACAAAATTAGAGCAGAACTTTAAAATAATTCGATTAATCGACATAACCAATTTAATCAATTTTATATGAATTAAAGTTTCTTACCTGATGGCTCTATGTGGTTTTTTTTATTTCTTCTTTTCTCACTGCAAGTGTGTCTGATGTTAACACACGATAACAACACATTTTCAAACAGTAAGGTGTAATAAACATGCTGTAGACATTTTTAATGTAATGTATTAGATGTCACGTGGTTGTCTCTTTATTTTCTTGATCATATTGAAAATATACCGTTGATGGTTATGGAACTTATACATTTGTATCTCAAACCATCTAACTGTATATATATATATATATATATATATATATATATATATATATATATATATATATATATAAATATATCATCATTATTATTATTATTATTATTATTATCATTATTACTATTATTATCATTATTATCATTATTATTTCATGTATCCACATAAAATGGTATAAGGAGATATAATTTTTTATGCATCAATTTTCAAAAGTGTTTGATACCACAGTAGAGCAAGGTAGTAAGTTATGAAGATATATTTATGGCAATTAAGCTACACAGAGGTTTCCGAGTTTCATCCTCGGATGGAACCGTCAGGGTTAAAATACATTCATTAAGTTAGTTTTAGCGCATGTTTTTATATACATGTTAGCTAGTTAACCAATCAGA
The DNA here is from genome assembly GCA_963556195.1 of Sepiola atlantica. Classification (NCBI taxonomy): domain Eukaryota; kingdom Metazoa; phylum Mollusca; class Cephalopoda; order Sepiida; family Sepiolidae; genus Sepiola; species Sepiola atlantica. Next base: position 9,743,964 of record OY744521.1, on the reverse strand, counting down.
TTCTTTGTGAGAAGCCCAACGATTGACTACGAGAACAACAAAGAAGCTGATTGGTTAACTAGCTAGATGTATATATATATATATATATATATATATATATATATATATATATATATATATATATAGATATATGTAAAAAACGAAAACGGAAAACAGGTTTGAATACAAGAGAAGAAAAACAGAGATTTTACCGGTTTCGTTCGTATTATCGAACATCATCAGAAAAAGTGAAGATTTGGAAACAATTTTATCTTAAAGGCACACACATGGGAAAAAGAAAAGATGATCCGATTGGACCATATGAGAAGGCCTTTAGCGACATTGAAATATGATTTGACAAGTAAGTGACATATTCTTCTTCATTTCTTTTTTTTATATTTCTATTTATTTTCTTTTTCTTTTCCATTTTCGCACATACCGAGCTAGTATGGGGAGGCGGTAGGCGGTGGGGCTAAAAGCGACTAGAGGGAAGAAGACAGAGAAACTAGCCAGGATAAACACACATAAAGTGGAAGATATATGTATAAGCATGCATACAATTTTGTATGTAAATATATATAAGTATAAATAAACACAAACTAAACCATCGCAACATAGAAGTGGGCCTGAAATTGATACACCGAACACAAGCCTCCAAGAATTAATCGGAAAATATCAAAAATTGGTCATTGTGTCATTAGCAAATATACCGGTCTCGGACACAATTTAATCATGGAGTTTATTTACAAAGATCAGGAATAATAACGCTCCAAGAATCGACCTAATGTCATGTTGTTGACATCTACCACCCTCGAGGAAAACCTGGATCTTTCTTTCTGCTACAAAAATATCTGCTCAGTAATACCATACTACTTAATTGTAATGCGAAGACCATAATGCCAACCCCTGTCAAAAGCCTTAGATATACCAAGCGTTACAGCCGTTGTTTCACCAGTGTCATCCAATGTATGATATATGCGTTCCGAGATGACTGTTAGGATATCAGCAGTAGAACCGGCTTGCTTTAATCCATATTGTTGGTCTAAAGAAATTTAGCTTTAATGAGCCGGTGGACTATCGCTAGATTGGTTACTGATTCAAAGACTTTAGCAAAGACCGGGAGGAAACCGATGGGGCGATAATTTTGCGAATCAGTTTTTTCACCACAATTCTTGAACACTGTTACTACAGAGGCAATATTCCAACTGTCAAGGAAGCAAGATTCAAGGCATTTGTTGTATAGTTTGGAAACGACAGTGGCCACTTCAGCAGAGCATTTCTTGAAGACAATATCAGGGATATCTTGATAAAACCACTATTCGCTCATGTATAGAAGGAGTGTTGGCATATCTGGGCTGATCCACTAACCACTAGCTCATCCTTTTTCGGACAGGGTACAAAATAGAACCTCTAATAGATACCGCACTGTCTACCAACCGTTATTCCCTATCCTATCGATGCGATGGTAAATCTGTGTGCTTTTTTGTAAGTACTTCCACGGAATGTGTGTTCGATGTACTTACTGCACTTTTACCCCGTGCAACGTAAATACATCTGTCGAATCAGACTAGCAGAAAAATATCACCCCTTTACTGTAGAGGTTTCCAGATTCAGGATAACTTTCTACTTGAATAGCTTCTTTTGTAGTAAAGCTTGCCTTTCGAATTCCCCCTGCTTGTAATGTTAATAAACATCTTGCTCCCATCTCCCACTTAGAATGCCTCCTATAATGCTGGGCTCTAATTACAGTAGCCATGTTGTCTTACTGCAATATGCTTTGTTTGGGGTGAATAAAAGTGAAAAGAATAAATTTACTTAAAATAGAATTTAAAATAAAATTAGAAAAATAGGATCAAGTAACGTAAAAGTTTCTAATTTTATTAACTATTATCATTGATGCAAGTATATCGGGACTCATTAGTAGAAAAAGAATAAAAACAACGTTGAAAATCAAAGACAATTAACCAAGTCTATTTAATATAATATTGTGTTGTTTAAAATGTACACGAATTACAGCAGTAATTATTAAAAAGCTGTTTTAAATTATTATGTCTATTTTAATATAGAAATAATCATGTTTTTATATTTAAGAAACGTTTTAAGGGGGATTAATTAATTACGATAATTACCTTAAAGAAAAGTGACTGGGTTTGTAAGTCGTTATTACTTTGACTTTTATACGATTTAGTGAGAACAGTATAATTATTGTGATTTTAAATGCATATTATTAAATGTATTTACTATATTTATTCATGTCCAAGAACCGATCTTATTTTTAATAACTTATGTTTGTTGGAAACACCGGCTTAATGACAGAATTTATTATTATTTCAATCGTAAGTTTATTTCCTCAAATAGCTAAAGA
>OY744521.1:9729120-9736620 GCA_963556195.1 Sepiola atlantica | reverse complement strand
TAAAACTTTTTTCTGATATTTTGTTTTCCTTTTTGTAACCATATGTAACAATCTGAAAATGTACAAAGTGTAATATTTCAATGACACCAGCATTTTTTCAGTTTAATATTACCGTTTTATATTTTCATATCGAATTTATATATAATTTCTACATTAATACAATTGTGTGGCACACTTTTCGTGTGTCTGTGGACACAGACATGACAGAAATAAATAAGTACCATAATTGAACTTAATAAAAAAGGTGTATATTCCTTCGTCGATAGCAGTGAAGATATATTTCATAGTAATTGATTTTTATTGTGTTTTAGATCTACATATATTTACTGTATACTACGATGTTTCAGTATTACACGGGTCAACGAAGCATGAACATTGTCAGTGTTACAGAGAATCAATATTATAGTTCAATGAGAAGGTGGACTCAATCAGCACCAAATCGTTACAAACCACAGGATTCTACTTTTCACTGTTAACCGCGTGATGTTACAATTTAGCAAAAAGCGTAAATAATTAATATCATCATGCCTAGGGCGATTAAAGCTCTCTAACAATTAATAATTTCATGCCCAGACACTGCTGTTATAAATAAATTTAATTTTTGAAATAATATTTTAAAATAATTTAATAAAAAACAACAATCCGCATTGTTTAATGGAAGTTAAACAAAAATAAAAACTTAAAAGCATTCCCTGGTGATACCAGATCAGGCTGCCCTGTGGCTCCCTGACACGAAATTCACCTACATTGACGTTTTTTTTTTTTTTTTTTTTTTTTTTGTAAAACTTAATTATGTTCTACAAAAACAAAAACAAAAACAACAGCCCCTCTCCCTTTCTCCCTCCCCTTTTTTATTTTATTTTTAGAACTTGAAGCATAAATCTTTTACTATAATGACCAGATTCGGCATTAAATAACCCAAAAAGGGTTGATATGCCGTAAAACAAAACTATCAAACCAAAAACGATGATTAAACATTTGAAGATATAAAGAACTTGAAGCATAAAAACTTTTACTATAATGACCAGATTCGGCATTAAATAACCCAAAAAGGGTTGATATGCCGTAAAACAAAACTACCAAACCAAACCTTAAAAGCATTCCGAACAACGGTGAGAACGTAGAACTGGTTAAACATGAAATGTCAAAATGTAAACAAATTTGAACGAGAAATATAAATATTATTCACAAAAAAGATAATATACATGTTTGTTGAATTGGTGCATTACGTTTCCTATTAGCAGTGTGTGTGTGTGTGTGCATGTGTGAGTGTGTAATGCTTATGTTGGACGGAAATCTGATTTATTACTTGAGATAATGTCTAGACACATTTACGCGGCCATTTTGATGCCATGTTAATGCAATATTGATGCTATCTTGATGCCGTTCTAAACTTGCGTTAATGTATTTCTTATTTCTGCATTTCTTTTATGATTTACCATATTCTAATTGTGTTCACGCATCGACATTGTGTGATTGTGCGATATATTTCTTACAATCGAAATAGAAAATCAGCAAATAATTTTAATACGATTTCCATCCGTTGTATATCAATTTATATATCGTCTTTTTATGCATCACAACAATTAAAAAGTAAACAATTAAAAAGTAAACAATTAAAAAGTAAACAATTAAAAAGTAAACAATAAAAAAGTAAACAATTAAAAAGTAAACAATTAAATGATGATGATAATAAGTACAGATTTTAATTGAGGCTTCGCTTGCCTTGTTTTTCTTTGTCTTTCTTTTTTTATATATGAGCACTGAGGATAGCCATGCCAAGTAAATAACTGCATAGGATATAGGAGCATTTTACAAATATATTAATGGTAAGCCGAAACAATTGTATGCTAAAGATAAAAACAGTTTTTTGTGAAATGATGTGAATCTGTCATTCTTGACATTTGACATGGTTCGAAATAAAATAAAACTATTTTAAAACATAGCTCTAGCTTCCTTCTATTGAGATATTACAGTTGCTTTCTCTTATAAAATTTATATTTAAATATAAAAAAACTTTACAGGAAAATAGAAATACATATAATATATATATATATATATATATATATATATATATATATATATATATAACGTAAAATATAATAACACGAAATTACACAATTGGCTAGCCAAATATTGTGTGGCGTGTGTGCGTGATGTTAAGAATAGGTATGTGTGGGCGTGTGTATGGAGGCGTATGAACGTTCAATGTCACCAAGTCGTAAATGTAGAAAGAATATGTGCGTTCAACACAGACGTTATTATTTTAATAAAAACAAACAAAAAAACAATAGGATCCCTTTCGATTGCCTTAGCTAAATATAAGATGTTAATTCCTACTCGCTCTGTAATATGTGTTCAGATTGGCTGCGACCACCACTCTCTCTGGTTGTATTTTAATTGTCGAGGGTGAATTCAGTTTTCTGTCAGTCTCAAAAATGTAATTGTCTAATTTGATGCTTGAATAAAACCGCGAGGTTGAAATAAATTATTGCATCGACAATCATGTAATTTCGTGTTATTATATTTTACGTTATTCTTGCTCTGTTTACCACATTAAGCTCTCTTACCCGGATTTCTTCCTGGAATTATTCCATTATAACACATATATATATATATATATATATATATATATATATTTTTATTTTTAAATACAGATTTTAATCAGACATAGACCAGTGGTTTCTGACAAGAAAAGGGTTTTAAATTATCTATTCCGTCTTCTTCAGCAACCACTGATTAAAATCTGTATTTAAAAATAAAAATATTACGCTCTTAATTTAATTTAATTGAGCACTCTGCTGGTATTTCCCTTTTATTCTTTTTTGAGTATACCTTTATACTTTATATATATATATATATATATATATATATATATATATATATATATATATATATATATATATATATATATATATATATATATATATATTATACGTATTTCTATTTGGGTGTTGAAATCAAAATCAAAACGCAATTCTCAGTAAAAAAAGGAGCAATAAAGGAGAAAACGACCACTACGCACGTGCATGTATTGTGTATGTGTGTCCGTATAACAAAGAGAGAGAGAGAGGGTGGAGAGAAAGGTAAACTGTAACGATGGGGATGGCTTAAACTAAACCTTAGCTGATATTTCTTTTCTTCTTCTTCCTAACTAACACTGGGCATGTCTGCAGGGGAGTAAGAGGGATAGAAGGCGAACGGTGATCTTATAAAGTGAAGGAGAACGAAAGAGGAAAAGATAGAGAAATTGGAATGATTTTGCAGCCGATCTTTATTTTCGTAGCAATTTGTTGATTTTTTTTGTTTATGGACAGTAGAGCATTGGAATCGCGAGGATTCCGGTCGAAGATGTTGAATTAAAGACATGTATGAAGTCGGATCGAAGATTTTGAATTTAAGAGAGATATACAGTCGGTTCGGAGAGGTTGAATATTAAAAAATTAGGAACAATAGGAGAAATAAATGATGGAATCAACAAAAGAGGTATCCTGCCATGAAAAGGAAAAAATATACTCAGTTAGTGGAGTTTAACAACCATGTATAGATATATATTTGATATAACGTTAACAACATGGATTTAAAAACGAGAAAAAGCGAAACAAAAATGAAAGTAGAAACACTTCCGGGCAACGCCAGATACAGCAAGCAACAAATAAATATAATAATAATAATGATATACAAAATATTTGTAGAGGGTCGAGAAGGATGAGAAAACCGAGGAGGGACAGCACAAACCGGACCTCTACTGGAAGAGTGCGGAGAATGAGGGACCTTGGGGAGACTTATTGCCATTCAAATCACAGAGAAGACCAATGGTCTTTACCATTGAGAAATCAATGGTAATCGGTTGTAGCGATACTGCAAGGTTATTTTCGGTGAATATCGAAAAGTGGTAAAGAATACTGGAAATCTGGGGAGGCTTGTTTTGGCTGAAACTCCAGGGAATACCACCGGTTGCTGTTGGTGAGCAATCACTGACGATGACCTGTGTGAGAACTCTTAGTGAGTACAAATAATAATAATAATAATAATAATAATAATAATAAATCAATGGTAAACGGCTGTTGTGATACTGCAAGTTTATTTTCGGTGGCTATCGAAAAGAGGTGGAGAATACTGGAAATCTGGGGAGACTTGTTGTCACTCAGACTACAGGGAATATCACCGGTTGTCGGTGAGCAATCACTGATGACCTGTGTGAGAACTCCCAGTAATTACATAATAATAATAATAATAATAATAATAATAATAATAATAATAATAATAATAATAATAATAATAATAATACCTAGACTCCAACAAACACTACCTGTTGTTGTCGGTGAGCTACTAATGACAATGACTTTTCTGATAAGTGAGTACAAATGATAATAATAATAATAATAATAATAATAATAATAATAATAATAATAATAATAATAATAATAATAATAATAATAATAATAATTAAGATGATGACAACTGGAATTGGTTGGTCAGGGGTAATCTTAAACGATCTACTGAGAGCCGCGTAATGGCATCCCAGGAACAAGCCACCCGCACTAGGTCCATCAAACATTACATTGACAAAACTGCAGAATCACTGATATGCCGATTGTGTAATGACATGGAAGACACCTTAGTGGATATGTTATCCCAATGCCCTATGCTAGCACAACGCCAGTATAAAAAATTGAGACACAACAAGGTCGGTCAGGTACTACACTGGAATATATGCACACTTTATGAATTGAACAACAATGAGAAGCCAGAAGTTGTACAGGAGAACGACAATGTCAAACTTCTTTGGGACATGCACAAGCAAGCCCTACTTAATCTTTCTAAACAAAACAAGAGAACTTGCTTAATCATTGATGTAACCTGCCCCTTCGATATCAGAGTGCAGGAGAAAGAACACGAAAAAATATCAAGACCTAAAATGGAAATTAGTTAGACTATAGAAATGTAAAGAAGTAAAGGTGATTCCCGTTGTAATTTGAACGCTAAGAACCATAACGAAAAGCCACCATAAATCGCTTAATCAGATTGACGATACAATTTATTTTCCAATTCTGCAAAAGAATTGCTTGGTAGGAACATCAACAGTGTACATGTATAGCTTGAATGTCTGAGGTCAAGGGAATTGACTTGATGTTCAGAAAAAGAATACTCTGACCAAAAATATCTACAAATTGAGACTACTATAGAATAATAAAAATAGTAATAATAATAATAATAATAATAAGAAGAAGAAGAAGAAGAAGAAGAAGAAAAATAATAATAATGATAATGATAATAATAATAATGATAATGATAATAATAATAATAATTATTATAGTAATGATAATAATAATAATGATAATAATAATGATAATAATAATGCTAATGATAATAATAATGGTAATAATAATAATAATAATAATAATAATAATAATAATAATAATAATAATAATAATAATAATAATAATAAACCTAGACTGACACAACACAAAATATTTGACTAGGATCAAGGAGAATGAGAAGACCGAGGAGGGACAGCACAAGCCAGACCTCCACTGGAAGTGCAGAGAGTGCTGAGACTTTGTGGGGGGGGGGATTATTGCCACCCAAATCCCAGAGAAGACCAATGGTCCTTACCAGCGAGAAATCAATGGTAAACGGCTGTTGCGATACTGCAAGTTTATTTGCGGTGGCTATCGAAAAGAGGTGGCGAATACTGGAATACCACCGGTTGTCGGTGATCATTTACTGATGAGCTGTGTGAGAACTCCTAGTGCGTACAAATAATAATGATGTGGTGATGTATAGGACGTGTCTACGAAATATGATGCACAAAATCAGTGAACCAAACATGACGTTTCCGCTCACGCTGTCCTGTCTTCAGCAATATTAAGCTAATTTCATACAATATAGTACTTAGATGTTCAGAATGTGTCTTTGATATTTGGTAAAATAGCCAAGTACGGTCTGTTGCATGCTACTTGGAGTAGAACTGGCGCTACTAAGAAAGCTCGACGCCCCAGCGTTAAAACAAGTGGTAATTACTTCGCGCGCTACCACGACGCAATAATAAAGGTTATGAGTTCAAAACAGAACAATCTAGATGTTGTCAGCTAGTTTTGCCGCGCTAAGTGGTTTCACTTAATTTGACCTCAGAGTGTTATATACACTTTGCTGTGTTGTTTAATGGGAAAAAAGGAGATCTTTTGAGTGACGCAGCTGCGAGAGTTTGATGAGAACGATCGTTCTGTTTTTTTGTTTTGTTTCGGTAAGCCGTCGGATAATATGGTAGGAACATCTTCGGCCTTCCGAAACGTGATTAAATCAGTCCTCTCTCAATCTTAGACTTCGGGCCCCACAAGAGCGAAGTTGAAGGTGAGATCGCACCGATACAGAAATGGAACCTGTTACAAAAGTTGTAAGCGCCGCCAATCGGCTCGCAGGAAGAGATTGTGCAGCCAATCAGTAAAAGATGAGAGGAAAAACATAAGCGATGCACGCTTCAGCTCTACCTTTAAAGGAGAATCCCCTTCGAAGCCAAATCCTCAGTGACGCTTCGACCTTCGACTGTAATTCCAACCAGTTCTTTTCAAGCTGGAGGCCCGGTCCGAACGATGCGACAAGTATCCGCTATCCAACCAGTTTAAAAAGGTTCGGCAGCGCAGCTGCGCCGATCAAAACAGTCAGGTTCAGGCCATTGGATTCGCTGATGTTGATCAACAGTTTTGCACCACTTTTATATCCCCTTAAGAAGATGAAATTCAAGATACCATGATATTTAACTTAATGTCTCGAATCTTTACTTAAATTTTGATCAAAATCCATTCAATTATTTTAATCCAGGGAAGTTATTTATAAATCTATAGGGGTCTTAAGAAGGAATTGAAATTCACGGAATCTTACTTAACTGGTGTCTACTGACTATAAATTAAATTTAATGAACATCTGTAAGAGTTTATCTTGTACATAATATATATATATATATATATGATGGACACAATATAAATGTATTTATATATATATATATATATATATATATATATATATATATATATATATATATATATATATATATATGAGAACAGAGTGTCATCGGTTCTTCTTGCGGGAAACTTACCGCATAGATTTGCCTATACCTGCCTCTATTTTTAGATGCGTTCAAGCTTCTCCTTAAGAAGCAGTGGGTCCGTATGTCACGCTTAAGTTTGAAATAACCATTTCGTCGGTCTGGCAAGATTACTTTGGAAATTCCGCTTTTTTTGGTCTGCCGTGCTCAAGTTTGAGCATCATTTTTTGGCGGTGTCTCGCGCACATGTTTAAAATATAACGTGTAAATACGTCCACGCATCTCTTTGAGGTGCTCTGTTCGTCCGCCGCTCAATTTTTCATGCTCAAATATATAAAAAAAATCATTTTTTCTCACTAAGCGCGCAAGTCGAATGGGCGCATCTTATTGCCGTACTTGTTTTTATTTCTTTATCGTTTTGATTTATGTGCTAGGAGTTTGGATTTCAACTA
>OY744521.1:9669120-9721620 GCA_963556195.1 Sepiola atlantica | reverse complement strand
AAATATATGAATATATTGTACTTTATTAACTTTTGTTTCAACTTCTTCTTTTCGAAAATACCTTCACATTTTTACTTGAACTCGTGGGTCAAAAGACCTGAGTCCATCTTTTCATACCCCTGTTCACGCTAGAAATACCAGCAAATTTTTTTGGGGAGGTTCGAGGGGCATTTTTATATATGGTGTCTTCTCCTATCTAAAGTTTATAAAAATGTAGTGTACACTGTCTGGGGACTAAACATGTGGAAATGTAACATGTAACACTATAAATCAAAGCATTTGTAACATTACGCTGTAAATTGGCGAAGATGTTTGGTTTGGTAGTTTTGTTTTACGGCATATCAACCCTTTTTGGGTTATTTAATGCCGAATCTGGTCTTGTTTTCTTCTCTTTTTTGTTTCTTTCCCCTTTTAATATCTGTTTCTATTTAACCCATAGTTGGGACCCTAACAGGTACTACCACTCCGGGTCAGGGTGGACCTGGGAGCAATGGTAATTAAGAGGAGACTCCACATTCCCCAAAGTCCGTAAGCCGGATCTCACCATCGGATGTAGTTTAAGGTCATATCCAGGACCGGGAGTAGGGTAGGAAAAATAAAAATAAAAAAGGGGAGGGAGAAAGGGAGAGGGGCTGTTGTTTTTGTTTTTGGTTTTGTAGAACATAATTAAGTTTTACAAACAAAAACAAAACAAAAAAAAAAAACGTCAATGTAGGTGAATTTCGTCTCAGGGAGCCACAGGGCAGCCTGATCTGGTATCACCAGGGCGAAGATGTGTAGAGTCTAAGGATCCATAAGCGTAATGTGTAACGCTATCAGTAAACGCATAAATAATATTAAGAGGTAAATTTGCGAATACTTTATGTGAAGTTTAACGATGTGTAAACATAACGTGTTGCGTTACAAGACATTTGTAACAGTACGAAGTAAAGTTTCGATGACGTTGTTTGGAGTCTAAACATATATCAACCTAACGCATACGAGGTAAATTTGAGAAGACATTTTGTGATGTCTAAAGATATATAAACGTAACGCATAACGTTTAAAAGTAACCTGATTTGTTACATCACGAGTTAATTTTCAAGGAAGTTCTTTGCGGTTTAATGATGTATCAGTGTAACGTTAACGGCTACATTACGCGTTAGTAACGTTACGAGGTAAATTTGCAAATATGTGGTTTGAAGTCTGTAGATGTATAAACCTAAGTAACGTTACGTAATAAATTAGTCAAGACTTTGTGCAGAGTTTCAAAATGTGTAAAAGTAACGCGTAACGTTAAAATGTAATGCCTTAGTAATATTATGTTGTAAATTTGCAATTGTTGTAAAGTTGTGTGGCGTAAAAAAAGGTAGGAAATTAACGTGTAACGTTACATGTTAATGCATGTGTAACATTACTAGATACATTTGTGTAGAGGTTGTGTGTAGTTTAAAAATGTAGAAACGTAAACTGTAACGCTACCAGTAAACGCCTTTGTAACAGTACAAGGTACATCCGTGTAGATGTTAAGTGGATTCTAAATATGGGTAACGCTACGCGGTAACGTGTTTGTAACATAAATATGTAAATTATATTCGACACTGTACAGTCTACAGACCAACAGCAAGGTCCCATTTTAATTGCGACGTTGTTAAGTTCTAGCAACGAGTTTTTACTTTGTCGGCTGGATTGGATAGTCCGTTTGAAGTTCAAAAGACAAATCGACTTTCTCTTTTTCCTCTTCCAATTCGTTTCGATATTTTCTGCTTTGTGTAATTATAACTCGTCCACAATTCGAAATCGGCAATATTTGAAAAAGTCTCAATGATTGTTTCAATTCTGCCTGGTTCGTCTATTTTTGGTTTCTATCCGGACCGGTTAGTTATATTCAGTTGAGACATAATTAACCATTTCGTCTGTCTACGCTTCAACGACGTTCGCGTTTTTTTGCAGACCTTTATCTGAAATTATAAATAGGTCAGTTTTCTCAAGATCGTGATAAAAGGTTTTATGCTCATATTTAAACAGACGAACATGGTGACTCAGTCACACACACACACACACACTCATATATATATATATATATATATATATATATATATATATATATATATATATATATATGTATATATATATATATATATATATATATATAATATTTTTTTATATATCTCTTTAAATCTCCTCCGGTTTAAATCTCAACTGTTACTTTTCACCCTCCCCACTTTTTTTCAAACCTTATTAAACCTTCCTTACACTAAATTTAAACAAACATACATAAAACTCTAAGCAAATAACGCGTCCAAACGAGAGTGACACGTGACCTCATATTGCCGAAACAGATGACAACAGAAGTTGAAGAGAGCCGGATGGCTAAGTTCTTCCGTGCTTGAAACCGACGGTACAAATGTTGTACTAATTTTTCTGTACCAAAATGAGTAAATTTATATATATTTATATATATATATATATATATATATATATATATATATATATATATATACAGACACACATATATATATACATATATATATATAATATATATATATATACAGACACACACACACGCAGACACCCACACATATATATATATATATATATATATATATATATATATATATAGTAGAAAGCTATGAAAATATATTTATAGCAATTAAGCTACACAGAGGCTAGCGTGTTTCATCCCCCGGCGGAACCTTCAGGCTAAAATGCATTTTAGCCTGAGGATTCCTCCCGGGGATGAACCGCGGAAGCCTATGTGTAGCTTAATTGCTATAAATATATTTTCATAACTTACTACCTAGCTCTACTTACGTATCGAGCACTGTTGAAGTAAATACTGGAACTTGATACATAAAAAATTGTATCTCCTTATAAAATGTTATGTGGATAAATGAAATACTAATATATATATATATATATATATATATATATATATATATATATATATATAGTTATCCACAGAGACGTTATTCGTCTTATTTACTCGCTATGTAGCGAGACCTACCAAGATTGAAAACCGGAAGCTAGTTGCTGTCCAGTTTCCTACTATAAAATCATCCTAGGTTAAACAGTGACATAATTATCATAGATGGCTATGCTCGCTTCTGAAGAGAAATCGACTCTGAAACTAGTTGATCGTTTTCTCATCAAAAATTTCTCTCTCATAAAATCCCTCTTGGAGTTTCTAAATTTGATCCATTCCTATTCCTGATTCTCGTAACGTCGGTCACTTTTCTCACACCTGAGGCTATTCTCTAGATCTACAAATCTACAATCAGACTATGTATAAAGTAATGTTGTCATATCTGAGCTGGTAAACCTTTGTTCGATTTGAGGGTTCTTGATAAGGTGCAGAAACATAGCTGTAATTTGATTAGCCACACCCTTTATTCTTTGGTTCACCCTCTCTCGCACAGACCTGATGTTGCTAGTCCCAGTCTTTTCTATAAATACTATCATGACATGTGTTATTTCAGAATTATGTGATCTATTCTCTGCTTCTTTTGTCCCAGCTCGATTGGCTCGTTGGTCTAGTGGTCTCCATCAATTCGCTGTTTTCATAACCTTTTGTAATGCCAGCAGCTTCTCTCCAGAAGTTTCTTTCCTATATCTGCAGGCTTCTGGAACTCTCTTCCTGTTGCCTCTTTTCTTTCATACCTATAGCTTTAGTCTTTTACATAATAATATCACGTTCTTGTTAGCTCCTTACATAAAATGGCTTCATGCCTTGTCTAGTACGATTTCCATTTTCAAGTGCGAGATAGGTGCTATATATATATATATATAATATATATATATATATATTATATATATATATATATATATATATATATATATATATATATAATAAATATATTATATATAATATATACAGCTGATGATCCCCGTTTTAATATTTCACGCTCAAGTTTTTGTTTCACTGTTAGATACTTTAATCCTCTTTCTATTTATGAATTTTCCAACGGTGGATCCGCTTATGCAAGTGCTAAATCTGCGATATATTTCGCTGAATGACTCAAAGCTTCTTTAGACTATATATATATATGTGTATATATATATATATATATATATATATATATTGCTCCCACGCAAAGAGTTTGTCCTCACATTCTACAATTCATCGGACTTCTTTTCAACGGAAATTTACCACCCGGACAATGTGCATATCTTTTTCACGGAACTTTTCTTTTCATTCACTGCGTTTTTTTAACAAAAATTCCTTTAATAATAATTTTCATATTTTTCAAATATTTGAACTTTGGTTTTTTCGAAAGCCAACTTATCCATCTGTATTTCTCCTCTGATGATAAGATTTCGATCTTTGAACAGCCTTGGCTTAAGGAAAGAATAATAAACTCTAGTTTATTACTGAATACACCTTGCATTGAACAATTGAAATTTGAGATAAATTTGGACAATCGTCGCATATTTATCACTCTTTTTTCTTCTATTTATAAAGGTTCGAAGAAAAACAAGCAACGGTTGAGAAAACTTTACTACAAGTCCTCACGTCTTTTACTATTTTTAGTCTATTCATGTTACTCTTTAAAAAGCACTCGCAACAGATGGTCGAAACATTGAGATGTTATTTTGAGTTTCTGATCTTCTCTTTTTCTATTTCTGGTATATATATATATATATATATATATATATATATATATATATATAGAGAGAGAGAGAGAGAGAGAGAGAGAGAGAGAGAGAGAGAGAGAGAGGGAGAGAGAGAGAGAGAGAGGGGGGAGAGAGAGACATAGAGAGTAGAAGGAAATGCAGCATCAATTAGTTCCAACCAGAGAAAAATGTAGCCTCACTTTTTAATATATATATATATATATATATATAGTAATCCAGGTAGGGTAAAAATCCACAGGGTAGAAATCCAAAGGGAATCAAACCGGGTTTATAAAAGAGTGCTCAATAAAAAATATAGAGCTGTATTGTGAATGCTTTTATTCAAACATGTACAAGGTCTGCTACACTGGCATGTCGATGTTATCGATCTACAGCTCTCAAGAGCTGAGGTCTCATCAGGCAGAAAATTATTTTTTGATTCAACCTGGTTGCTGGAATTGAGAGCTGTAGATCGATAACATCGACATGCCAGTGTAGCAGACCTTGTACATGTTTGAATAAAAGCATTCACTATATATATATATATATACTGACAAAAAATAGAAAGAGAGAGGAGCAGAAACTATATATACTTGTTCATGACTTATTTTATCAAATTACGCATCCTTTTCTTACTCGCATCGTTTTCTTACTTCGTCTTCTCATCTTTAACTATCCTTTCATTTTCTCTCTCACTCTCTCAATGTGTTCTCTAATATCCTTGATGCTATCTTGACACCACCTTCATTCTTTCATTTATAAGTAGACATCTTGAAATAAATCTCTTTTTTATTTACATTTCACTCCACCCAGTAAATGACCTGCTGACAGAAAGGCAACAGTTCGAGTCTAACCTTGATTCTATTTCGCCTTCTTCCCTTTCTTTCATTTTACATTTAATTAATTTATTTTCCCTTTACTTTTTGCGTTTGCTTTATCACCTTGTTTTATTTCACCGTTATTATCAACATCTTCCTGTTTGACTTAACTCGAGAATTGAGTTACATATAATGAAGCTATCTCGTTGGCCGCGATAAATGCGAAACATTCAGTGGGTCATGACAGACGTGAAACTCTTGGTTAAAGTATAAAATAGGTTTACTCGGCGTTTATTGTAACGATCAAAATTGACTGGCTTTCTTGAATTGAACCTTAATAGAGAAGTTTGTGTAGAGCCTTGCATTTTGCTAAGATCAAAGTGTAGTATCTGTTCCGATGTATACTGCACCCTATAGACTGGTATTGTCTTGGCCTTCGGGCCTTGATTTACGCCGGTCTATGGGACTGTCCTGTGCAGTTCTAGGAGGTCCACCTTCCTAGGCTTCGCCTCCCCTCTTTGGGGAGGAGTAAGTTTATTGCTTACGGCCTGAGGCGCCCCTACAAGGAAATGCCGACGGGGCTGCCCAGGTAATTTTTAAACCCCACTTTCCCAACCCGACCTTGGGTCACATCTTACTTGTGGGAGTAAGATAAAAACTGGCCTTGTGCCTAACTCCTGGAGAGGAGTAAATCAATACTCTCACGGTTAGTTCATCGGTTGAGTGCTGTCGTAGACTGATAGGTTAATGGTAGTTTTTCGTCGAGTAGCAAGTCGCGCTCAAAACCTGTCTCGGTCCAGTGGCTTTTCAGGATCGAACATGTATACTAATCTAGCTGAGGATCTACTAAGAGAGCGGATGGTATTGTCGGGGGACCTATGTTTTAAGGCATTTCTGTCCGTCCGTCCGTCCGTCCGTCCGTCCAGATTTTTCTCCGCAACCATCCATTGAATTTCTCTTAAATTTTGCATGAAGTTGTAACTTTGGTCAGGTTAGAAAGTGACATTCTCCGATTTTTTAAATAAAATCTTGTTAGCCCCCCAGGACTTCAAAAGGCCCTAAAATGGACAAAAATGATATTTTTGCCCCATAACTTTTCATCCATCCATTCAATTTCTCTGAAACTTGACCAAAATGTGGAGGCAATTGTTCTTAATAGAAAATAAGTATCACTGACCTTGGAAAAAATCTGGTTTGCGCTCCCAGGGGGTCAAAAGCCCCAAAAATGGCAAAAAATGAACCTTTTCTCCCATAACGTTTGATCCATCCATTCAATTTTTCTGAAACTTGGCCAAAATGTAGAGGTAATTGTTCTGGATATAAAATGAGCATCCTTGATCTCAGAAAAATTTCTGGTTCGCGCCCCAGTTGTCAAAGGGGGGTCAAACATGCCCTAAATTGCCCAAATGTATTGCATTTTACACTCGTCACATACAGAGGGGGACCAAGCATTATATCCGAACCATTATGAATGCTTCCTTACGTTGCGATTAGTCTGGGACGCGTTCCTCCCTAATAGAATGAATTAAGTTCATGCCTACCGGACATTATCTGATTGTCTGTGCTACGATAGCTCTAATAAAAACCGGCTGATCACGTCTTCTTCAACTGTAGCAAACTTCAGCGTTTCTGGAAGTATGTTAATAAAGTGGCGGTTGACATCGACGCCGATCATTTGTTAGGTCTAAAAGAAACCTACGTGATCGACTATATCGACACGCCGTTGACTAAAGAGAAACTGATTGTGTTTTTCGCGATTCTGGCCATAACTATAATGGTTGGCTTGACG
Organism: Sepiola atlantica; assembly: GCA_963556195.1. Classification (NCBI taxonomy): domain Eukaryota; kingdom Metazoa; phylum Mollusca; class Cephalopoda; order Sepiida; family Sepiolidae; genus Sepiola; species Sepiola atlantica. The sequence continues at coordinate 9,714,420 of OY744521.1, read as the reverse complement.
ACGCGTCTTAGGCGATTGCATAGATTTTGAAAAAAATATAATTTAAGAAAAAGCTTCAAGAGTCATTATTATTTAAAATACACATGTATCAAGTTAATAATGGAGACAAAACGTCCTATTAAGCCTCCATCCGTAAGTTCAAAAAAGACAATATATATGAAAGTAGATAAGAAACAGCAAATTAAAATTAAAAATATTTACAATACAGACTGAACCCCTGGTGTTGGCATTAGTTTCCCCGATGTTTTTCTAGTTAGAAATATTTCTGGAAAGACATCAGGTACTTACAGAAATGACCACGGGAAGGTTGCCAACAGCCCTAAGTGAAAGTGATATTGTGGAACGGACTGGATTTATTAAACTTAACCACCGTCACCTCCCATGATTATAAATAGTAATAGAATAAAAGAGGGTCAATAAAAATAATAAAATAAATGGCTTTATTTGTGCTTCAAATATGTTATTAATTTCCTTTTTTAAAAAGCGTCAAAACAGCGATAAACATCGCCCGGAATTCACTTTTAAATAATCGTCCCTAAAATATTAGATGGGTTTTTCTGACTCTACCGTTGATTCGCCTCTTCGGGGATAATATCTTCGAAATGAAGAAGTAAAAACCTAAAGAACAGTCTCGTCTGATAAATATGTATTCATCGAAAGCTTGCAAAGAAAAACAAACCTAAAAAATAAATAAATGATTTTATCATTTCAAATTGCACCATGTTGGTTTTTCAAAAATGTGTTATCAATTAATTAATTAATAAAATTCATAAAGTTAATAAAATTATGAAATTATAAAAATATAAAAACAAACAAGATAGAGTGGAGGTTATATATATATATATATATATATATATATATATATATATATATAGGAAGACAATGCATCACCTCTAATATCAATTGGGATATCTTAAAACTTACTCGTTGCAATAGTAGAAATTATAATTTTTTTACATAGTTCGCCCCAAACAAGGCAAGCCGCCACTGTAGACGTAAGGGGCTACTGAGAAAAAAGGGTGAAAGTTTGATGGGGCCAACCTAAATTGGGAGCTGTACAGCGAGATATCTGTTTACATTAGTTTTAAATTTCAGTACCGTCAGGAAATCGGTGGTTGAAGAGGTTTCTTGTAGTTATTGAAGGAAAGTAGCTTTGTCTTTGCGACATTAAAAGTTATCATCCACTACAGACTGGAGGTCATTTTCTAAGGAGTCAGTCATTTCCTCAGATATGTACGCGTCGATTTATGTTTAGAGAAAGAATAGCAAATGATAAACTTCAAGTACCAAGTTTAATTATTAAATAAAAACACATAAAATAAAAAATATATATATACAGCCATTCACATGAAATAAAATAAAAAAACTCAACTGTTTCGTAGACAGCCGGAGCTTTTGATCATACGGCCGTCAAACACAAGCGAAATCTCAATGTCAGCTGCTGAATACTGCTCGATTGGTTTTCACGAAGAGGTTTGCATTTCCACTGATGGTAGTTGGCAATTTCACTTACCACATTGCTCAACACAACGGGAAGATTTGTAGTTATTCATAAAAAATAAAAATAAAATATCGACCGTGTAATTAACGTATATGTGTATATGTTTTATTAAAATACTATACATTTAATGATCCATTGAAAGGTATGCGGATTTCCAACCCTAAACAAACCGCCAATGTAGCCAAGGTATATTTCAATTAAATATATAGTATATAAATAAAAACACATATTGTCTTTTGATTTCACTACATATTTGCTGCTGACATGAGGTACGAACTAATATATATATATATATATATATATATATATATATATATATATATATATATATATGTATATATATACCTTTCAAAATAATTCGCAGAAAACTCTCTAGAGCTCTTTCGACTATCATCTCGTCAGGAGATACCGATAGTATAAATGATTCAATCATATTAACGAAAATAGATAACACATATTCTTGACAACCCGGTGAGTAAGACGGGCACATTATTTTTTGTAAACTTTACCATTTAGGAGATGCCCTCACCTAAACTAGAACACGCCCTCAAAAAACTTTTTTCAAAAAGATAAATACAAAATAGAGAATAGAATTCCTCTACATAAAATTTAGAATAACACACGTTTAAAAAGTGCGCACGCGTGAGCGTCAATAATATGTATGTGATTGAGTAAATTATTAATTATTTAACTTTTGATTATAAACTATGGAATATATATTCTAGGAAACATGATATGTGACGTCAGCTGATTACATTTTTAAAACTAGACAACTTAGGGTGGCACCGAAACCGTTCCATGCCCCTCAAAGAAGAAAAGCATTAAAATTCAAAACTAATTCTATGGTTATTGCTTATAACCGTCCTAGGACTAGTATTCTACTAGTATGGATGTATTGCTTGTATCACAAGTTGGCTGGAAAATAATAAAATGTTCGATTGAAGTTTCGACAAGAACTAATATAAAGTATTTGATTTAAAATCTATACATTACAGTGTGCGTTGGGTGTACCCGGGTTTCATCGATGTATTTAATGTTTTTTTAATTTTTTTAATTTAAAAGGCGTCTTTATTGGTGCTAATTGTTTGTTTTAAAGAGATCTTTAAGGTATTATAGTTTGGAGAAGTTTTTTTTTCAGCGGAAAGCAGAAATATATTCCCGTTTGCAACCGGGCATTTCACATATCTGATCGGGCGAACATCTTCGAAGTTCAGCTTCGATCAGCATACGGAATGGCTGGCTCACGGAGCTATAGTTTTTTCTTCAGCCTACGTGGAGTGATCATGATTCTTTTTCTGTCACGATTTTTTTATATCTGTGGATCAGCTCTAGCGTGTACTGCTAAAAAAAAAGTGCTTCTGATAGGTTGTCCCTTCTAAAATATTATCCGGGGCAAAGTGTTTCATTTCGAGAAAAAAATTCAACCAGTGACTCATAAGTTTATCTAGATGACAAATCCGGAAATTGGATATTTTATATAATGGGAAAAACAAATAACAATGTTCTGAAATATTTTGATTTCATTGTCGCTTAGATTGTGTGATTGTCCATTTTCGAGTGTGGGTGTTTAAGGTGAGAGAGTGTTTTGGAAGGAGGGTAGCCTGTATCCGTCTTTTATAACAACGTTTGTTCTTTTTTATACAACATTCAGGTGTGTAATTGTGAGTCATACTAATGTAATTGCTTGGCGTTGGGTGGTGTGGGGAATGTTTAGTGTACGCATGGGGCACGATGTTCTGTGTATAAAGTGTTATTTTTCATCCATATACTGTTATTTAGTTTTGCTTTATTTATTTATTTCTAAGCTTATTATTTATATTTGATTTTCATTTAATTTTTCATATAATTCATATATTTTATTTAATATATATTTACGTTGGACTATGTTTAATTGGAGTCTGATTTTTAGAGTTAGTGGATATCTATGCCTGTATTTTTATTATATATATTCTTCTTTCGTGTGAATCAGATGATTCTGGTGTTGGCATTAGTTTCCCTGATGTTTTTCTAGTTAGAAATCTTTCTGAAAAGACTTCGGGTACTTACGGGAAAGACGACGAGAAGGTTGCCAACATCCCTAAGTAAAAGTGGTACTGTGGAACTGACTGGATTCGAACTTGGAACACCCAGGTCTTCAGTCCGTGTCGATATCCACTTAACAACCGTCACCTCCCATTGTATATATGATACTATATGTTTGGTTGTGCACGTGATAATACACAGTATATGTTGTATAGAGAAACGCACATGATGACCGCTGATTAAACTAAGCCGTAGATTTGAATTTTCCCCATTTTTCTATGTGATCCTTCGCCTGATTAAGTGTGCTGTTTAGCCGTTCTGTTTTGTTTAAACGCCGGATTCTTAATCAGTTTTAGTATTATCAGAACGATGAAACCCGGGTACACCAAAACAGAGACTGCAATATATAGTTTGTAAATAATATATATATATATATATATATATATATATATATATGATAAAAATATTCATCTGTTTTTTGTCACCTGCATATGATTAAACGAAGAGTCAAAAGAAGACGGGATACGTATGGAATATTGCCTAAATACACACACAGCATATATATATATATATATATATATATATATATATATATATATATATATATATATATATTGTGCGTGTGTGCATGTATTTAGGGAAGTTTCCGTGAAGAAAAATGTGTTATGATTCAAAATTAAGAAAAAAGTCAAGAAAAACAAGAATTTAAATGATTTTAAATAAAATATTGCATCTCAAAAGGTAATCTCCAAAGGCATCGTAAATACTTTTTTCAATGTTCTGGATTTATAATAGATGCTTTCAAAAACTTTCAAATTGTAATACTAAATAAGCGGCCACGCGCTACTAGGAAGTCAATATACAAAAAAAAGGATGTTAGCCATTCTTACCACCCGACGACCAAGTCTGATCACCGCTCGGGCAAAATCGAGGTGTAAAGCTACAATCAAGGAACAATTAATATTAAATTATTTTTTCTTTAATTTTACAAAGTCAAGAAAAATTGCATCTCAAAACGTGGTCTCCAAAAGACTTTGTTTTGTCTGTTTTCAATTACCGTAATTACCCTAAAAATGCTTTCAAGACTTTTTAAATTTCATTATATATATATATATATATATATATATATATATAATTTTCAAAATAATTCGCAGAAAACTATCTAAAGCTCTTTCGACTATCATCTCGTCAGGAGAAACCGATAGTATAAATGATTCAATCATATTAACGAAAATAGATAACACATATTCCCGACAACCCGGTGAGTAAGACGGGCACATTATTTTTTGTAAACTTTACCATTTTGGAGACGCGCTCACCTTAACTAGCACACGCCCTCAAAAAACGTTTTTCAAAACATAAATACAAAATAGAGAATAGAATTCCTCTACATAAAATTTAGAATAACACAATTTTAAAAGGTGCGCACGGGTGAGCCTCAATAATATGTATGTGCTTGGTTTAATTCTTAACTATTTAACGATTATAAACTATTATAAACTATTATAAACTATGGAATATATATTTTAGGAAAAATGGTATGTGACGCCGGCTGATTACATTTTTAAAACTATACAACTTAGGGTGGCACCGAAACGGTTCTATACCCCTCAAAGACGAAAAGCATTAAAATTCAAAACTAATTCTATGGTTATTGCTAATACCCGTCCTAGGGCGAGTATTCTACTAGTATAGATGTATTGCTAGTATCACAAGTTGGCTGAAAAATAATAAAATGTTCGATTGAAGTTTTGACAAGAACTAATATAAAGTATTTCATTTAAAATCTATACATTACAATGTTCGTTGGGTGTCCCCGGATTTCATCGATTTATTTAATGTTCTTTTATTGTTTTCATTTAAAAGGCGTCTTTATTAGTGCTAATTGTTTGTTTTAAAGGGATCTTTAAATGTATTGCCTTTGGGGTATTTTAGTTTGGAAAAGTTGTTTTTTTTGTTTTCAGCGGAAAGCAGAAATACAATGTATATTCACGTTTGCGAGCGGGCATTTCACATATCTGATCATGCGAACATATTCGAAGTTCAGCTTCGATCAGCGTACGGAATGGCTGGTTCAGGGAGCTACAGCCCTTTCTTAAGCCCACGTGGTGTGATGATGTTTCTTTTTCTCTCACGATGTTCATTTATATCTGTGCATCAGCTCCAGCGTGTGCTGTTAAAAAAAAGGTGCTACTGATTGAGTGTCCCTTCTAAAATATTGTCCGGAGCAAAGTGTTTAATTTTGGGAAAAAATTCACCCAGTGACTCATAAGTTTATCTAGATAGCAAATCCGGAAATTGGATATTTTATATAATGGGAAAAAGAAATAACAATTTTCTGAAATATTTTGGTTTAATTGTCGCTTCGATTGTGGGATTGTCCATTTTCGAGTGTGGGTGTTTAAGGTGAGAGAGTGTTTTGGAAGGAGGGTAGCCTGTATCCGTCTTTTATAACAACGTTTGTTCTTTTTTCATACAACATGCAGGTGTGTAATTGTGAGTCATACTAATGTAATTGCGTGGCGTTGGGTGGTGTGGGGATTGTTTTGTGTACGCATAGGGCATGATATCATGTGTATAAAGTTTTCTTTTTCACACATATACTGTTATTTAGTTTTGCTTTATTTATTCATTTTTAAGTTTATTATTTATATTTAATTTTCATTTTATTTTTTATATAATTTATATATTTTATATATAGTTACGTTGGACTATGTTTAATTGGAGTGTGATGTTTGGAAAGTTAGTGGAGATCTATGTCTGTGTTTTTATTGTATATATGATACAATATGTTTGGTTGTACACGTGATAATACACAGAATATGTTGTATAGAGAAACGCACATAATAGCCGCCGATTCACCTAAGCCAGTGATTTGAATTTCCCCATTTTTCTCTGTGATCCTTCGCTTATTGAAATGTGAGCCGTTCTGTTTCCAAAACGCTGGATTTTAAACCAGTTTTAGTTTGACCAGTACAATGAAAACTGGGTACATCCAAACAGACACTGTAATTTATAGTTTGTAAATAAAATACTTTATATATATATATATATATATATATATATATATATATATATATATATATATATATATATATATATATATATGAAAAAATATTCATTTGTTCTTTGTCACCTGCATATGGTTCAACAAAGAGTCAAAAGTAGCCGGGATACTTATGGATCATTTATTAATTTGTTTAATCCTGGCATAAAAATGATATTAGGGAAATCGATAAGGTGATAGAGATATAATCTAGCAGATTATGTTATGCCTATCAATACTTGCTTAAATGAGAGAATATTGCATAAATACACCAACAGTATATATATGTATGTATATATATATACATATATATATATATATATATATATATATATATATATATATATATATATATATATGTATTGTGCGTGTGCGTGTATTTAGGCAAGATTCCTTGAGGAAAAATGTGTTATCATTCGAAATTAATAAGTAACAAGTTTTTTAAAAAAGAATTTAAATGAGTTTTAATAAAATATCCAAACGTAATCTCCACAGACATTTGTTTGTCTGTTTTTAATTTTCTGAATTTAACATAGATTTTTTCAAAAATTGTGCAAATTGTATTACCACATAAGTGGGCACGCGCTACAAGGAAGTCAATATACAAAAAAAGGACGTTGGTTATTCTTACCTGCGATGTAGTCTGATTACCGCTCCGGCAAAATTGAAGTGTAAAGCTAAAATCAAGGAACAATTAAAATTAAATTTAGTCAGACCCTTTTTCTCTACTTTTACGAAGTCACGAAAAAACGCATATTAAAACGTGGTCTCCAAAAGCATTTGTTTGTCTGTTTTCAATTTCTTAATTTTCCAAAAGATGCTTTCAAGTGTTTTCAAAGTTTATTATATATATATATATATATATATATATATATATATATATATATATATATATATGTTATTATTATTATTATTATTATTATTATTATTATTATTATTATTATTATTATTATTAAATAACACGAAGTGTTTTTGCTTGATGGTTCATTCAGTGTTGCAGTCAAATTGCTGTATGTAAATTCTATGTGGTTCTTATTCCATTTTCTTTCTGTTTTTGCGAGTACTTTCGATTAGATTCGGAAAATGGAAAAAATAAAAAAGTCTTATCCAGCAAAAACACTCCGTGTTATTTAATAATTTTTCCTAAATGAAAATGTGTGTCCTAAATACACACACACAATATATATATATATATATATATATATATATATATATATATATATATATATATATGTGTGTGGGGGTGTAATGAATTAAAAACGAACACCGAAAGATCTAAGACTCAACGTTTCGTCCCACTGTTCCGTGGGCTTTTTCAAGAGCGAAAAATGATAACAGTGACAAAAGTGACATTTATCACATATATGTCAATAAAATAAATGTTTTTGCGTAGAATTTCAGTCTCCGGTGGGTCAAACCGACGAACAGATTTGTTTACGATAATCCGCCATATACAATAATATATTTTGAAATTCCAATGGAAGAAGTACAAGTTCATTTTCATTTTAAAAATATTTTGTTCACCAGGTGTCAAAGAATATTATTTATTGCGCGAGAATCTTCATGAAATTTGTCTACTGTTATTTTTTTCTAAATCACCTTCTTGGCCTTTTGGCTAAGATCAAAGTGTAGTATCTGTTCCGATTGATACTGCACCCCATAGACTGGTATTGTCTTTGCCTTCGGAGCTTGATTTACGCCGGTCTATGGGTCTGTCTTGTGCACTTCCAGGAGGTCCATCCTCCCAGGCTTCGCCTCCATCTTTGGGGAGGAGTAAGTTTATTGCTTACTGCCTGAGGCGCCCCTACCGGGGAATGTCGACAGGCTTTTCAGGCAATTTTTAAACCCCACTTTCCCGACCCGACCTTGGGTCACATCTTACTTGTGGGAGTAAGATAAAAACTGGCTTTGTGCCTAACTCCTGGAGAGGAGTAAATCAATACTACTACAGTTGCTACGAAGAAGAATAAAGTAATAAATTTTACAACGATGACTATTACTACTAGAATACGTGTCATCAACACCACATCGCTGTCTACAAAACAGGCTTGCAATTTGGTGGCATCGAGGAATGGCCGACAGTAGGGCATTGTCTGCAGCAGCAATTGGCCCATTTAAGCTATATTTTAGTCATTAAGTTTCTAATAAAAGTAAATTTGAATACGCCATGAACAATAATTAATTAATAACTAGGAAAACTTGACCCGTTTGAACACTTATTTAGCTCGGTTTAATTGTTTGATTGAGGAAAAAGTGAGTTCCCAAACCCAGTTAAATATTAAAAGAAAAATGGTGTCCAAAATTAGTCTAGTTCTGCACGCTCTTTATCTCTTTCTATTTTCACTATATATCTACGAGTTGTGGTGGTATTCCCTTTTGTTTATAATGGAGTATTATAATCTTTTTAATTGGTCCATTCTTTATAACCTTCGACTGTTAATAAATAGCAAGAATGTAACAAGCGAGAGTGATAGATACCGTACAATCCCAGAGAACGGTTGTAAAACATAATTTTCTCAGAGAGGTGACAGTTACAGATAGAATCTAAACAAGGGATGTGTCCGTTGAAAAGTTACTTGAAAATTGCGGCTAATTAGAAACATAAAATCCCAAAACTGAAGAATATTTTAGCATGTATTTCTATGATAAAAATATATAGGGAAATATCTTTAAAGAAAATTTAGGAGTTATCGTTCTTTAGAAATTTTGATCGCAAGAGGGGGAAAATGGACAAAATTAAGGCGGGAACTTAAAAAAAAGAACGCGAGACAACAACATTGGGCATTAATAGGAGCAGAAACAAACATTGATTAACTCTGTTTTATTAGCTATAATAAATATTGAGCTAACGGGTCACTGGGGGTAGAGTCTGTTTATAAATTTGTTGAAGTAACTAGATCCCAAAACCTGCAATCTTTTAATAAGGAGTTGCTAAGAATTAAAAAAAACTGTTTACTTTTATGCGACAGTTTAAAAGCTTTCAAATTCTTGTCAATTTTGAAGAGTCACAAAGTAATTCTTAAAAACACACACACACACACGGAAACGGAAGTGAGTTTTTACAATTATGGGTACTTATGCAGGTTACGGACCGCGTTATCGTCTGCACATTCCGGCAAGTTACGTAAATCATCAAATAGTGCCGAACAAAAACTTCGTGTTTTCGTTTTGAAAACGCTGGCTTAAAACGTAGCAATCAGTAATAATTGAGGAAAAAATACGTAAATAGAAGAAAAGTCATCGTATGTAATTTCAACGAAAAAACGTCTACCTGAAAAGGCTGTTCTGAACAAGTACACTGAGTAGTAAACTATATGCAATTGTAGAAAAAAAAAGATCGATATAAAGATCTGGTTTCCTTTCGACTATCTTTTTAAAAAAACTTAATTTTGATTTTTACCGATTCTTATATTTAATCCGATAGATATTACATTTAGAAGATACACACTTTGTATGCGCTGCTGTTAATTTGCACGCTTAAAATTGTATCGATTTCAAAAAGGTTACAAGAAAATTCGTAAATGTTGATGATTAGTTAGTTTTATTAAATATAATATAATATAATATGCAATTTAAGACTCTGACGGGCATTTGTCTATTTCAATCTCTTTGACAAACCTCCAAACCCAAGATTCTTTAGTTTGTTCCTATTTCCAAATCGTGAAACGACCAAAATGGTCAGAAAAGTCTCGGGATTCTAAGGGAAACAAATGTTGATTTACTCAGCTTTAGTATAATAATTGATAACAGTAAGAGGAATCAGATATTCTTAGGATGCGTCCATTTAACCTGCGCGTTTAGTGATGAAGATTTTATTTCACTCATAAGCGTGACAGACCAACGGACGGAACGAGGGACAGAGGGGCAAATAGTATCATAGGAGATTTTGAAGTGATGTGTTAAACATAAACAATATAAGAAAATGCTATCTCAAGGTTAAGCGTGACAGATCGATGAAAATGCTATTTTACTGAAGCGTGACGAACTAAAAATCTTTTTTTCAGAATAATGTGTGACCGACAAATAAAAATTATATTTCTTATGTAAGCGTCACAGAGCAGATAATTGTTTTTTTAACCTAAGCATGACAGACAAATGAAAATTATATTTCTTATGTAAGCGTCACATAGCAGATAATTGTTTTTTAACCTAAGCATGACAGACAAATGAAAATTATATTTCTTATGTAAGCGTCACAGAGCAGATAATTGTTTTTTAACCTAAGCATGACAGACAAATGAAAATTATATTTCTTATGTAAGCGTCACAGAGCAGATAAATGTTTTTTTTAACCTAAGCATGACAGACAAATGAAAATTATATTTCTTATGCAAGCGTCACAGAGCAGATAATTGTTTTTTAACCTAAGCATGACAGACAAATGAAAATTATATTTCTTATGTAAGCGTCACATAGCAGATAATTGTTTTTTAACCTAAGCATGACAGACAAATGAAAATTATATTTCTTATGTAAGCGTCACAGAGCAGATAATTGTTTTTTAACCTAAGCATGACAGACAAATGAAAATTATATTTCTTATGTAAGCGTCACAATGCAGATAATTGTTTTTTAACCTAAGCATGACAGACAAATAAAAATTATATTTCTTATGTAAGCGTCACAGAGCAGATAATTGTTTTTTAACCTTAGCATGACAGACAAATGAAAATTATATTTCTTATGTAAGCGTCACAGAGCAGATAATTGTTTTTAACCTAAGCATAACAGACAAATGAAAATTACATTTCTTATGTAAGTGTCACAGAGCAGACAATTGTTTTTTTTAACCTATGCATAACAGACAAATGAAAATTATATTTCTTATGTAAGCGTTACAGAGCAGATAATTGTTTTTTAACCTTAGCATGACAGACAAATGAAAATTATATTTCTTATGTAAGCGTCACAGAGCAGATAATTGTTTTTTAACCTAAGCATGACAGACAAATGAAAATTATATTTCTTATGTAAGCGTCACAATGCAGATAATTGTTTTTTAACCTAAGCATGACAGACAAATGAAAATTATATTTCTTATGTAAGCGTCACAGAGCAGATAATTGTTTTTTAACCTTAGCATGACAGACAAATGAAAATTATATTTCTTATGTAAGCGTCACAGAGCAGATAATTGTTTTTAACCTAAGCATAACAGACAAATGAAAATTACATTTCTTATGTAAGTGTCACAGAGCAGACAATTGTTTTTTTTAACCTAAGCATAACAGACAAATGAAAATTATATTTCTTATGTAAGCGTTACAGAGCAGATAATTGTTTTTTAACCTTAGCATGACAGACAAATGAAAATTATATTTCTTATGTAAGCGTCACAGAGCAGATAATTGTTTTTTAACCTAAGCATGACAGACAAATGAAAATTATATTTCTTATGTAAGCGTCACAGAGCAGATAATTGTTTTTTTAAATCTAAGCATGACAGACAAATGAAAATTATATTTCTCATGTAAGCGTCACAGAGCAGATAATTGTTTTTAACCTAAGCATAACAGACAAATGAAAATTATATTTCTTATGTAAGCGTCACAGAGCAGATAATTGTTTTTTTTTACCTAAGCATGACAGACAAATGAAAATGATATTTTTAACGTAAGCGCCCCAGACAAAAAAAAAATGCTATCTGAAAGTTAAGATCGGTGACAACTTCTGTTCTAACATTAGTGTGGCAGGTAACAGGAAATATATTTCGACGACAGACGATTCTGTTGCAAACATAAACGTGACCGACAGACCAATGGCACGACAGACAAAGCTTATCAAAGAAATGTGACGTCCAATCACACAACTTTGCTTTGGCATAGCAATTAAAGTTTTAAAAACCAGTGTAAAACGTGATTATATTGCATTAAGCTGACATATTGACACTGTTCATTTATGGACGCGGACATTATTTAAGTCAGTTTATTTTGGGAAGGAAATATCAAATCGGCAACTTTTAAAAAATGTTTTCTTCAATTTAATGCCAAAAATGTGTGTAAAATGAAAAATACTTGTACTTTTTTGTTGATTGCTTGAAACATTTTTTTTGATATTTTATTGCACAAAGTTGCTCATAAAATGTAATTATTTTGAGCAAATCGCACATATTTGCTTGAAAACAAACATGTCTGAGTCGATAATTAACCCACATTACTGATTTTTATCGGTTAGATTTTTTAAATTAACTAGAGCTAAGTACTTTTGAATTGCAATCTTTCAAATATGTCACATATCACCTCAATAAAAAAATCACTTCATTTGCAACGTTTCAAAGACGTTTTATACGCACAGAAACAGAGAGAGAAACTGAATGCTTACTGGAAAAAACTGAATCCTTATTAGACACCACCCTCGGAGGTCTTCGGTCTTTCTCTACACGGATGTATCAAGAAAGCTTAACATGATGTTACTTCCAATACGAAGTAAAACCTTACCAAATATCCAAAAGAACTAGTGTGTTGTCTCCTCAAGCCATCAAAAATGCCCCAAATTGCCCAAATTTATTGCATTTTACACTCGCCACATCGAGTCACATACAGAGAGGGACCACGCACGCGCGGCTTGTTGTTGTTGTTGTTTTTGTTTTTTCTGCTCTTGCTGTTGTCCTATGATTCAGTGGTTAGGTGTTAGGGTTAGGGTGAGAATATGTGACGAAACACTTCAGAAAGAGTAGTATTCGGGTGATAATAGAATAAAGATATCTACGAATCTGTTAGCGTTAATGCAAAGCTTCCTAATGTTCTGACGATATGTGCTTCACAGTTGTTTGTTTAGTCTGCAAAACCTGAAGACACATTTAAAGAAGAGAAGGGGAAGACACCCATTTCCAAATAAACAAAGTGTCCTAATTCTTCTCACATGTTCTACTAAACAATGTCTTGACTTTTTGTTTCACTCGGTTAGATGAGACGAGATAATCACGACGAAAGCCCCGGGGGACATTCACTAGAGCTGCAATATTGCATCGTCAGCAATATCCTAGTTTCTTGTTTAGTTCATATAAATAATAGATCTTGAAAGGTTGTCTGTTGTTCGTTTTTCGTTTTTTTTGTTTTGTTTATATATTATTTTTATTTATTTATTTATTTATTTTAAACAGAAACCACCACTTTATCAAGGGCGATGCCACCCGTGGACAAGTGTTAATGTGATTTCTATTTATTTATAGATCAAATACAAGAATAGGTTAAAGGCTCCCAAAATTCACACTAGAATTGTCCGCAAGGATACGTGGCGCAGTAAGTATAGTACAAAGTTATACTTTGTAAGTGATAGTCATCTGAAGGTTGAAGAATTGAGAATTACTGAACACTTCTTCCCATTCATGGTAAATGGAACGAGAGCATGCTACCCCTTGTAGATTAAATAAAGGGTTCCGTTCGAAATTCTGTCCAGATTCCCGAGTTCGACAAAGTACACTTGAAAAATTTCGGAGATTACATCGGTCGAAAAGTTGTGATAAAAACACCCAAGATGAGAACAGTAGTTCTAATATACCAAATTCTACGAATATATATATATATATACATATATATATATATATATATATATATATATATATATATATATATATATATATATATATATATATATAAACTAAAATGTCTATAATTCTAACAATAGTTTCGTACTTATTACATAATTCCTGCAAAAACTATTTATAATACTATATATATATAATTCCCTACACTGATAAAAGTAATAAGCTGAGAATGACGTCGTCTCTAGGTAAATATAAGTTAATATGTGCTCACAAATATGAATATATGTATGTATATATATATATATATATATATATATATATATATATATATATATATATATATATATATATATATAACAAAAATTAATAGTAGATTACTAATTATCTTAACGGATTATTAATTTAAAAATAATAGTTATTTAAGTGGAAGTATAGTTGGAAATGTTCAAAACAATGAGAAGATCTTACTAATGTGCGTTGGGAAAAATACTATTCAAGCAAAATCATCGCTTCATACGTGTGATTCGGACTAAGACGTCGGAAACAACGGTTAATAGGTGGTATGTTGACTTTAAACCGCGTTTTTAGAGACACAAATGATGCTGAACGCTCAGATAAATTGATCGGTATATATAAATATATCGATATAGATAAATAAGATAGATAGATAGCTAGATAGATAGATAAATCGATAGATAGATAGAAAGATAGATAGATAGATAAATCGATAGGTAGATAGATAGATAGATAGATTAAGATAGATAGATAGATAGATAGATAGATAGATAGATAGATATTGTGTTTCAATTTTCATAGCAATTATTCAATTGTCCGTTAACATGAACATTTCTCAGTAATTTCGTAATGATACCTACTGCTTTTCACGACACCATGGTTCATCGTCAATTATATATTCCCGCTTCCGAACCATTTCGAACCACTTTACAATTATTACATCTGGAATATATCTCAAATACTATTAATTGCCATGGAAACAAGACTCGCGTGTTCAAAAATGAAAACGTTTCTGTGAAGTAGAAAGAAATGCTTGGAAATCAGAACTTGTTCATTCCAGACTTTCAAATGAAATGCATCTACACACCTCTACCAGTTTTACAGACATATCATTTACGGCTTGTTAAAAAAAGTTTGATTGTTTGCATTTTCTACAAAAGAAAACATTCTATATATATATATATATATATATATATATATATATATATAGGCAGCAAGTTTTGCTGAATATAAAAGGCAACTTATGTCTGGATATCTTTTGGTAGATTCTTTCAATAGTCCGAATTAAGATCGTAGTTCCGGAGGGGACTTGGGTGATGAATTTGCCATAGTTTGGATTTGTGTCCCAAGTACTTTCAAACCCATCCGGGTCCATCTTCAGGAGAATGAGGATAATCAGGTACAGCCCATATGTTAGTATTATAGATGGTTTTGGCGGGAACTATGTAATAAGTACGAAACTATAGTATGAATTATAGACATTTTAGTATATATATTTATACATATATATATATATATATATATATATATATATATATATTTGTTTTTATCTACATATGTAATGTTTAAGCCTTTCGGGTATAGTTAGTGTACAGGAGATTACCATGCTGAACTCGAATATCAAAACACAGGTTACGTTTCAAACTCAAATTCCGACGTCTTAGCCCATACGGCCGTTATCAACAACCCGTTAAATACGCGAGAGATTAAACCTATTTCAAGGTAGTCGTCAAACTGTTCGACTAATAACAAGAACATGTATTGAATTATGCCTAAATACCTACAAACAGAATATTAATATATATATATATATATATATATATATATACATGTACATATATATATACATATATATATGTATATATATATATATATGTATATATATATATATATATATATATAAATATGGTAAGGTGCACGATAAGTCATGAAAAGTAAATGCCGTGGTAGACGAAATGTGTGAAAAAAAGACAAACGGAAAACAGGTTAAAATACAGAGGAAAAACAAACACAAGAGGTTTTACCGGTTTCGTTCGTATTAACGAACGTCTTCAGAAAAAGTGAAGATTGGGAAACAATTTTATTTTGAAGGCACACACATGGGAGAAGGAAATGCTGATCCGATTGGACCATATGAGAAGACTTTTAGCGACATTGAAATATGATTTGACAAGTAGGTGACGTATTCTTCTTTGTTTCTTATTCTTTTTTTATATTTTTATTTATTTTCTTTTTCTTTTTGAAAAAAGTATGAATATGTGTCTCTTCCCTCAAACTATGCAGTAAACAATAGGGTAGACTAGTCTCTCAGGCCTTGGTTGCGCACTAGTCTAGAAGAAAATTTTGAAATAACACAAGTAAGCGGCAAGTACATGGCTCAGGATTGTTCAAGGAAAGTTAATGTACTGACTGGGGCAAATACGATTTGATCCATATATGGAACCATCAGAGATGTTAGCAGCCCGAGTAAGAGTTGACCTAGATGTAATTGCAATAAAAGGGGTGACTTGATACAACCAAAGCTCCCTAATTTGGTCTTAACCACCGGTTGGAATGCAAGTTCATACCAAAGACATGATATATTTGATTGAAACCTGCTTTGTTGCTTTGTGGTCATGTGTCAGGAGAAAGCAAATGCAGAAATGATATGCTATATGCTTGATTAGGGATGAATTGGATTTGGCTGAACTGTTATAGAAGCTGAAATATTGAGATCATTTTTTTTTCTGGCTGATTAAAACCCAACCATAGCTTTGAATCAACGTTAATGAAAGCCACGAATGTTTAAACGAGTTCAACCCCATTGTCATATTGAAGACGTTAAATTACGCTTATATAAGAAAGACAAGATACGTCTATTATATCTACGCGTTTAACAATAAAATAATATTATTAAATACGTAACCATAATGCACCTGGGGAGCCGATTATAGCGATACGTAACAAAAGGTGTTATTCAAATTAAAGCGCAACAAATCAACGGAAATTAAACTTTAATCATGAACTTAACAGACCTCAGACAGACAGACATAGCCTCTATAAAGATACTTGGGCGCATCTAAAATAAGATGCGTCCATTTAATTGGGTCGTTTAGCTATGAAAATGTTAGTATACATAAATTAGAGCGTGACAGACAGACCGAACATCTTATAGAGATACTTGGATGCATAGGTAACCGATTATCGAAAGTGAAATTCCTCTCTCAAGAGTGTCTACTTTTACTTAAATATTTCAAGAAGGAAAGAGTTTACGTAAACAGATAAGACTCGAGAAAATCGATTTATATTTCTCAATAACCGCGATGGGATCTATAGCTGATACATTTTATTTTAGTATAATATGTTTCTAAAGTTACGTCTGGATTGAATTGTCTAATATATAAAATTAAGTCGGTCGGATAATAGAAGTTTGTATAACGATAGCTTACGTGCTACAAAATCAATAGTTCATTCTGAATAGCTCGTCATGCTGTTTGTATTTTTTTATGTTATATTCAAAACCGAAAAAACACGATTTTAAGTAAAACTAGCTTATTTCCGAAACCGATTTTACTGTAGATAATGTTTGAACAAGTATTAGGTTATTAACAAAAACGCATGAAACAAATGGAAAGTAAGCGGAGGAGGTGGAAGAAAGAATGTAAAAATGACAGAAAGGACGGGAATAAAAAAGAGCAAAAAGAGATTAGACAGAGAGCGTAACAATATAGAAATATTTAGTAGGGAAAATAATAGGCTAGAAAATCAATGGGAATTATAGGAAATACGAATAAGGTAAAAATAAAGCGAAAAGTAAATAAAACTTTTAAATTGACAGAATGCTTTACAAACAAAAATAAAACAATCCTGTTTTTTTTTTATTATTTTGTAAGAAAATTCGTGATATCGTATCCGATCTTATTGTTTTGTCTTGGAACAAAAGACTATTAATCGCTTGACATATGACTATTAATGCTAACGAATGACAGGACGCAGTCGACACAATTGAAATCTAATAATGAACAATGTATGTTTTCAATGTAAATTGAAACGCGCATAATATATCATCTTCTGCTCCCCTTTTCTCGCTTTTAATGAATTTGTTTTTTAATTTGTTTATTTAATATATATATATATATATATATATATATATATATATGTGTGTGTGTGTGTGTGTGTGTGTGTGATTTATATATATAGTGCATGCATTATATTTGTGTCAATCCAATGAAATTCTATTGTTTATAAAAAGTGCTCAATAACAACTAGAGCTCTGTTTTAGTGTTATTTTTATTCATACAAACATCATTGGTTACATATGTGCATACATGTTTCAATTCTCTCCACTATCGAGAGTCAACTCCCTCAGAGCTTTAGAAAAAAGACAATTGCTATATATATATATATATATATATATATATATATATATATATATATATATATATATATATATATGGTAAAATGCACGATCTGTCATCGAAATGAAATGCTGTGATAGACAAAATGTGTGAGTAAAACAAACAGAAAACATTGATACGAACGAAACCGGTTGAATCTCTCATTTCTTGTTTTGCCTGAATTTAAATTTGTTTTCTGTGTGTCATTATTTACACACACACACACACACACACACACACACACACACATATATATATATATATATATATATATATATATATATATATATATATATATATATATATATACATTGTGTTGTTATAGTTTTAGCGATAATTGGCGATGAAGCGCAGTAACGGCGAAACACGTGTCTGTGTATAACAATTTTATCTGTCTATCGATCTATCTATCTATCTATTTATCTATCTATCTCCCCCTCTCTCTCTCTCTCTCTCTCTCTCTCTATATATATATATATATATATATATATATATATATATATATATATTCTACACCAGATTATTAAGTTTGTTTTGATCGACCGAAATATCGGTTCTGCTTTATAAATGTGTTTGTGATTGTTATTAAAATAAATCCCTGTGGTATACATATATATTCATTTCTCATAATGGTATTTTATTTCAGTAATTAATTAGGATCACTTCATAATAATAGTTACTTTCAACACCCTTCATATAATTAAGTTTAATTAAAACGATATGCGTAGTACAAACGGCTAAACACTATTTTGAAAATTAGTTAAAATACTAACATTTTTGCCCTCGAGTAAAGTTTATTTTTATAAACTATTGTAATTAGGTTGGATCTTAATAGTTTAAGAGACTAATATACAACATGATGAAAAAAATAACTTTCTATGTTCAGAGTAAGTTATCTTCTCGGGCCGGAACTGGCGGCGTTTTTTTATAGATTGTTTGACTGGATCGTTGTTTCAATTACATTTAGTTTGACAATCTATGTAGACCATTTTGGTTTGATTTAGTGTCTAGCAATTAAAGAACGAGAGATATAACTTTAGTATTCTCTGGCTCATGTTTTAGACCTCAGATATCAATTAACGCCAATCTACTAATCTGTTACTGACCGAAAACTCACTTAAATTCGTCAATCAAATTACATGACTCACTGGGCCTTCTCTGAGCAGCAAAGAATAGTATATGTGCTCATGCTACACTTCATATTTTCTGCCATAAGACAGCGAAGGAGTATCCTTCTCGACTGAGGCAATTTTCCTCAATCCAGAGTGTCTCATTTTAGGGAACTGAGATTTCCCCTACATAAAAATCGATTTTATGTCTAACTCCGTTTTTAGGGGGAAGCAAGTAAACAGAGTCTGATTCTTACTTCCGTTCTTACACTTCCGCTTGCGTTTTTCATTTACTTTCATCTTAAAGAGTTCTTAGAATAAGGGTTTCTTTGACGTTTTTATCAAAATCAATTACAATTAGAAACAAGGGCACACAGAATGGAATGCCTCTAACTTCTTGTTGACTTGCCGACTGCAGGTTGGCCCCGCGCTTTGGATCAAATCTCGTCTGACCTCGACAACGATGATGACGATCGCTCTCTCTCTCTCTCTCTCTCTCTTTCTCTCTCTCTCTCTCTATCTCTCTCTCTCTCTCTCTCTCTCTTTCGTCGTCTAGTAGTTTTTCTTTTTTTTTCAGTAAGTCATATTTAATAAATGTCGACCCGGAAAAAAGTTTTCGACGAAATAAAGGCACTTTTAGTAAAGTTCCCATTTTTATTAATATTTCCGGAAAACGAAAGCATGAATTGTAGTTATTTAAAGTACCTCAATTCTCGCACACACGATGAGGCTGCTAATAGAGAGTGTTCCCTCCGACTGTCGAGTTATCAACCGTCAAGACATGACTGTTCCGGGAAACTCCAAGAGAAAAAAAGAGCGAGATATGAAGTAGAAGGAATCTTAACCACGACCATTGTAATAAAGGAGCCCTGAGCGCTGGGAAATGACGTCATACTCTGAAGTTGCAAATGCGATCTATCGAACAGTCAGTCTATGGGCATTTTGACCCCCTCTCTTCACTTAAACATTCATCAAAATTCAGGAAATCAAACAATTTTAATGAAATTCTCAATATTTATTGAGTAACAATCACGAAATATAAGTTTTTTACTTAACATATTTTACCCCAAACAAGGCAAGCCGCCACTGTAGACGTACGGGGCTACTGAGTAAAAGGGTGAAAGTTTCAACCTAAATTGGGAGCTGCGTAGCGAGATGTCTGTTTACAATAGTTTTAAATTTCTGCATGTCAGTACTGTCAGGAAAACAGGGAGCAGGGGGGAGTTCTATAGTCCAGCAGCACGAGAAAAGAAGCTTCTGGAGTAGAAAGCTCTTCGGCATCTGGGGGCCTCCACAGTGAATGGATGGGATTTGGCAGATTGTCGGGTTGGTCAAGCGAGTTTACTTCGTGGGGAACCAGAGCAGCAGGCTCATCAGAACACAATCCATTGAAGTACTTGTAAAACAGGCATAAGGAAGCAACATTGTGGCGATGTGACAGAGGCTGGAGCTTGGTGGATAGTGAGGGACCTATGAAGTTGGTGACTCTTTTTTGGACCTTGTTTAAGAGGAAGAGACTAGTGGATGATTTCTCAGCCATTACTTTATTAGAAATCATAGTGTAAATGTATTATTTCGTGTAATTTGCATCGGCTAGACAGCAAACATTAAATTCATACTTAATAGTAAAATGGTGTTGTCATAAGCTTTTTTTTTAAATTTTTAAAACAAGAAATTATTTTCTTTTTTATCACGTCAGGACTCTGATCATTTTTAGAAAATAAGTTTGAGAAAAAGAAACCAAGTTTTAAAAATGATTCCCAAATGAATGAATAATCCTTCAGCGGGTAAGAGTGTTCTTGGCAGGGGAATAAAGTCACAATAGCAGGAACAAGTTTACAATGATTTCCAAGTGGATAAATAATCATATAGACGTGAGTTTGCTTGTCTGCTTACTTGCTCTGATTACAGATGGACGCATGCGCGTTAAGCGTTCTGAGGACTTCCGGTATTTCGTGATAGTGATTCTTACTTCCACTATCAATGACATCAATCTCGACTCAGTTGAGAGGCTTTCATCTTATTATAGCCATGCCTTAACGTCCTTCCGGCTATGACCTCACTTTTTTACGAGTCGGCCGCCTACAGTGGTTAGTCAGCTCGTATCCCGCAATCGTATTTGGAGTCGTGACGAACAGAATCCTCAAATTAGTGGTGGTAGTAAAAGAATAGTAGGGAAGACCGCCCTATTGTGATACAACAAGAAAAGCTTATGTGTGTTGAATCATTCTTAGATATCCGTCATTCAGATTAGTATTTTCTGTGTAACTCAAACAGGTTTTGCAAGTTGAATAACAGAATGCAGTCTTTAAGAAGCGTATTTTCGTAACACAATAGCTTATTGAATTTCTGTGACATGCCCTATTAGCACGGTTGACACGAAGTACAATGCCTACGTTATTATTTACCTCTGCTTACCATATAAGTCTCGAATATCTTATAATAGTATTAACTACAAATAGAAGAGAGATGCCTCAATAAGAAAAAGAAAAGATAACTCTGCATTCTTTCCGCTATGGATTATATAAACGTATAACGGAATGTAAAATAAACTAAAATACATTGAAAATAAAGTTTTTTAATGCTTTTTTTCTCACCACAAAAATTATCTTACATTTCATGATAGCTTTATCTTTAAATTACTGAAAGTAGGTGACAATTTCTCGTGTGTCTGTGTGCCTATGTGTATTTCTCGTGTCAACGTAACTTTAAGATTTACACATTGAATTATTTTTAGTCGAATATTTATTAAAATAAAAAACTTAATGTAGTAAAATAAAACAAAACTCTAAAATTTAATATTTACAAAAGAAATGTTATTAGAAAGTTAAATCCGCCAGAAGGCATATTGGTTTCTTCGTGGAAAGGTCAGCTATTTCTACCTTTTGTTATATGTTTTTTTCTTAACTTAGTTTACCCCAAACAAGACAAGTTGCCACTGTAGATGTAAGGGGTTACTGAGAATTAGAGTGAAAGTTTAGGCGGGAGATCCTAAATTGGAAGCTGTGCAGCGAGATGCTTGTTTACATTAGTTTTAAATTTCTGCATGTCGGTACAGTGGGAAAACAGTGAAAAGGGAGGGAGTTCCAAATCCGGCAGCTCGAAGTAAGAAGCTGTTGGAGTAGAAGGCTCTCCCGTATCTAGGGACCTCCATAGTGAATGGATGGGATTCAGCTTATTGTCGGGTTGGTCAAGTGTATTTATGTCAAAAGAGCACCAGGGCACAACAAGCAACAAGTTCATCGGAGCACATTCCATTGAAGTACTTGTAAAAATACACAAGGATGCAACATTGCGGCGATGGGACAGGGGCTAGAGCTTGGTGGATAGTGAGGGACTTATTAAATTAGCGACCCTTTTTGGACATTGTCTAAGATGTAGAGACTAGTGGATGGTGCACTAGTCCAGATGTTACAACAATACTCCATGCATTGGCGGATGGTGGCTTTGTAAAGATATAGGATACTGTCAGGTGTTAAAAGCTGTCTTCCACAGTAGAGGAGTCCCACTTTCTTTGCAGAAGCCGTGGCAATGTCTTCTGTGTGTTATATAATGACGGACGTAACTTGTAAGATTATAAAAACCCTTATGAGAGTGTTAGATAATCGCCCTGGAGAGATGGACGCATCTGTGGAAGTCGGGTTAGACTTGCGCGAATTAACGCGGGGCAGTCGAGTGCAGTACAGGGCTGGTTCTCACCGTCGGAGCTGGCAGACATGACAAGGTTACTGAGTGATGAGACCTAAGTTCAGAGAGGTCAGTCTGCAGCTGTGAAGGGCTGGCCTTGCGTGAGAAACGAAGGAACCTGTGACGTCACTTGCTCTCGCGAGAAGCGAATTTGAGTAAGTCTGGTTACGGAGGGCGAACTGTAAAGACGTGTGATTCCAATGTAGGAATACGAAAAATTTCCCTAAAGGGAAGACAAACGCAAGAATCCTCCCCCCTCTCTCTAGGAATAGTTAGGAATACATTAATAATCTAAGTTACGATATTCGTAAATCTCTCTCTCTCTCTCTCTCTCTCTCTCTCTCTCTCTCTCTCTCTCTCTCTCTTTCTCTCACTCTCTCAACGATAGCAAAACACCTCCACGGGCAATAGAAACTGCCGCCGAATAAGAAAGTAATTAAAAGAAAAAGATTGTTGTCTTATGAAGCGAGAAAGGTATTGTGTTACAGACAGCTCACGGAGATGGCCAGTACAGTGCAGAGGCGAAGAAAGTACTCAACCACTAGACGACAGAGCAAGCCCAGAAGATACGAAGGTATGAATTATTTTAAGGGCTATACAACATGTGTATTTGTTCCAATGTATGTTATCTGTGTATGTTAGGTCGAGGAGTGTGAACGTTGAACTCTCAGGTAGGGTGTCATTTGCCAAAAAGAATGAATGACTTCGTTTAACCTTCAAAATGTAAAAACTGTTTAGAAGCATTCAAACTGGCAAATAGAAATTCATCTCTGGCGTTGTAATTCTTAGTAAATACTCAAAGATTGAAAGAGTGAAAGCTCAATCTGGTAATTATATAAATAGAGATCGAATCAACATTATCTTAGCAAAATTAGTTTCATAACAATTTGGTTTAATTAATAAAGTATACAGGTATGGTAGTTTGGTAGTTTTGTTTTACGGCATATCAACCCTTTTTGGGTTATTTAATGCCGAATCTGGTCTTGTTTTCTTCTGTTTTTTGTTTCTTTCCCCTTTTAATATCTGTTTCTATTTAACCCATAGTTGGGACCCTAACAGGTACTACCACTCCGGGTCAGGGTGGACCTGGGAGCAATGGTAATTAAGAGGAGGCTCCACATTCCCCAAAGTCCGTAAGCCGGATCTCACCATCGGATGTAGTTTAAGGTCATATCCAGGACCGGGAGTAGGGTGGGAAAAATAAAAATAAAAAAGGGGAGGGAGAAAGGGAGAGGGGCTGTTGTTTTTTGTTTTTAGTTTTGTAGAACATAATTAAGTTTTACAAAAAAAAAAAACAAAAAAAAACGTCAATGTAGGTGAATTTCGTCTCAGGGAGCCACAGGGCAGCCTGATCTGGTATCACCAGTAAAGTATACAGTATTAATTAAATTTAACATGTTTAAATCTTTTAAAACATTGTTTTACAAAGCCACATTGTTAGCAATAGAAGCGAACCAAAATGTGTAGAGCTCGTATATATGATATTCAATTTGAATTGAAATATTACAAAGTGAACAATGGCGGAAAACTTAGAATATGAAGATATTACCAATTTATCTGATTATTTAAGTGAAAATTATATGATTATTTAATGACATTTACGATACATATTCAGACATTACTTTTATAATAAATAAACGTACGATAGTAGCAAAAAGGTGTTCCGTTATTTTCAACCTAAAACATATCCATATTCTGTTTTTTTCTATTCATAGAAAGAGAAATACATGGAATATATAACATATTACAAAAACCAACTTCTGTCATATCGAAAATATACCCTTAAATTGACAAATGCTTCGTTTAAAACACTCAAAATGTATTTTATATAGCTTTGATGTTATATATTATACTAAAATGCTATTTAGATATTCATAGAACAAGTAATGTTGGTTAAATGTATGATGTATTTTTCTGACTAGTATTTTCGAGCTTATATTGCTTTATCGGCTTGTTCTCGGTATAGGAGACCATCACATGCAAGATGACGGCCATACCTTGCTGAGTGGTATTAACCCCCTTAATTATGTTGTTGCTTGTCCCTGTGTTTGTTAAATATACCTTTTTCTTTACTTTTTTCCTGTTTTAATTAAATAAATCTTGTTCCTTGTTTTCTTTAATAGATCCTGTTCTTTCATTTGATTTTATTTAAATAACATTTAATTAACCCCCTAAAAGAAGTACTTTGCATTGAAAGCCATTGAAATGAGAATATAATGTTTAAAAAAAACAACACTTGTATTTAAAAAGAGAATTTTAAAAAAGATTCGTAAGGGAAGATATAGTGGACTCCTATACCGAGAATAATCCGCTTTACCTTTCCCAAGCTGACGCATGACACGTCCAAAATACGCCATTTTAAAAATCACTTAGTTTTTAATAACTTTCTTGACGGTTAATATCGTTAATCTTCATTATATCACAAATATTGATTTATTTTAAAGTAAGATTATTATATAATTATTATATTATCTCATTACTTTATTATATAATCTCATTGCTTTATAGTTCCATTCATAACTTAGAACTGGTTGCTAATAAGAGTCTGCAGAAGTTGAAGTTTGATTCGGCTGAAACGTTCGGAAATTAACAAACAAGATGAGAATAATAATCAGAATTATCCAAATAAAAATGTCTAATCCGTATCTAAAATTTCTGAAAGATAAGCGAAACTCAGAATTTTTATTTTCGATAATGTTATAAAGGTATCGTCTGTAACTGATTTCTCTGGTAATAGCTTACATCTATATATATATATAT
Organism: Sepiola atlantica; assembly: GCA_963556195.1. Taxonomy (NCBI): domain Eukaryota; kingdom Metazoa; phylum Mollusca; class Cephalopoda; order Sepiida; family Sepiolidae; genus Sepiola; species Sepiola atlantica. Next base: position 9,688,418 of record OY744521.1, on the reverse strand, counting down.
ATATATATATATATATATATATATATATATATATATATATATATATATATATATTATAAATTAAGACGACCCGTGTAGATTATGTCTGAATGAAAAATTTGAAATCCTAAATTTTACAGACCCCCGAAATCTATTAAACTGTAGAAGTGAGATAGCAAACAGCTGCCTACACAGAAATAAATTTACCTTAGGCTAACGATACATACATAAATAAATAAGTAAAATAACTAACCTAAACAAAATCATGACAATTTAAAAATTTAAACTTAAAATAGAAATACAAGGAACAACGTGTCAAAATAAATTCACCTATTATATTGATACAACAAGGGTAACACGATATAGGCCAATCTATAGAAAACAGAACAATAGTACAAGATATAGGAAGTAACACTAACCACACCTGTGTTCGTGGGAAGCCCAACGATTAGCTGAGAGAACAACAAAGAATCTGATTGGTTAACTAGCTAGCCGTGTATACAAAAACACCCGGCATAAAGCGGTACCTCTTGTGAGTATCTGGTTCAAGACAGAACAGGGTAAACCAATGCCAACAACAGTCAAAAGTCTTACAGTGCTAAATTAAAGTAAATTCGTGTGAATAAACATTGTACAACTTTGTTGCATTCTTGCAGGAGGGACCATGTAATGGTCTCCAACATCCCGAAGTAAAAGTGATATTATGGAACCGACTGGATTCGAACTTGGATCTCCCAGTCCGTCAGTCCGTATTGTTATCCACTTGACCACCGCCACCTTCAGTATAGTGCTGATTCATACGGATTTACGTTTTACAAAACAAAAAATGGCGAATCAAATAAAGGGCGGTTGCTGATTACGCAAACAGTGCATCACTATCCAATATTCGTAATTCACCCACCCTCAGTGGTTATCCATTGTTTCTCAATAAAAATCAGGATTAATTAAATTCTGAAGTGAACATAGGCAGCGAATACTGTCGTTGGAACGCAGATTGCCAATTATCGAACCTCACACTTCAACAGCTGTAAATCACATCAAACTTTAATCACTCGAGGAGGTAAAAGACACCAAAAAATACATACAATTTTTTCTCGGCTCAGTTTCTTTGCAAATTTAAAATTTAAGTGTGAATCCCTTTATAGTCGGTTTCTTTCAAAGGCGCCAAAGAGATTATTCAGGCGCCAACTTTAATTAAAAATATCTTCGCTTGTTTGTTTTTTTATCCACAAAAACAAACTGGTAAATATTGAACACTGCGATTGAATAAAGCTTTACTACGAGCAAACATGTTCGGAAATGTGCAATCTTTTACGGATTCAGTTTGATCTGAACGAACTCAACTTGAAAACAGATTTTTACAAATTTCCAATATTCAATATCAAAACTCTGCATCGTGTCTGCAACAGACGGCTCTAGTAGATTTAAGGGATTGTTCTCTTGATCTGAAAAAAGTATAGTGAAATATAGACGTATCTGAAGATGGAAACATGACACAAATTGTAATCTTTAAGGCGACGCTTGTTGGTGGATTGGTTGTTTTATTTCACGGTGTGTCACCGTCGTTGCGTTTTTTTATACATTTTGTTTACGATAGATTTGAAGATTAATTTAGTTTCTCGACGTATATTTTGCAAACGATAGTCTGTAAACGATAATGTCTGCTTAACACATAGATACGACCCTGATCGTTTCTATCCCACCTGGTCAGAGTACTGGTATCTAAGGGTTGAAGAGAGTAGAAAGTGGACATCGGGTTTACTTTCGGCAACCTCGTAAGTCTCGTTTCCCTTATGATGTCATTTAGCTTTAATGAGCGTTGTTTCTGACATAGAGGAAATAATTGCTGTTTTATGGGTCGGAATCTATCCATCTAACACTTATCGTGAGCTAGTTTGTGACTTTGAAGTTTTATTTTTTTAACTCCTTACATCAAGTGGCTTCATGCTTTGTCTAGAGCGAATTCAATACCCCATCCCCTCAAAGCTCCTACATAGGACTCTCACCACTGGATTAAGATTGTGACATATTCTAAACGGTTATAGGATAGATTGAGTACCTGCATGAGTCGTTAAATAATAAACGGCAGAAAAGGCTGGAAAAGATTGTATTCAGAATGGTGGGGTGGGGCAGACCCGTACATCTTGCTCATGGGTGCCAAAGCCGATGTTTTAATGTAAGTTTTTGAGTGTAAAGGATTTATGTCGCAATTGGCATGATATGTATTTATGTAACGTGCATATCATATGTATTAACTCGAACAAAGACAAAAGAACGAGAAAGAACTAGAAAAACCAAGAGAGCGAGAAAGAGAAATAAATAGTCCAAATAAAAGTGCATGTGGGTGAAAAGAGATTAAATGGTCACATCTTAAACACCTTCCTTTTTAGTAAATAATCCTTTCTTCTTTTAACAAAATATTCTTTTCTGTTTGGGGTCGAGCTCCAAGAACCCTGGGTTACTTGCAAAATAATTAAAGACAATGGGTAGACACTCAAATTGTATCTAGAGCTCCATATTTAAAAAAGTATTTCATAGGATTCCTATTATATATCGTCACTTAAAAACAATGTATATTTGTGTTAGACTATCTATTGGTATGCTATTGCTTGGTGTTGGTGTTGGTGTTGGTGTTGGTGTTGGTGTTAATGTTGGTGTTGGTGTTGGTGTTGGTGTTGATGTTGGTGTTGGTGTTGATGTTGGTGTTGGTGTTGATGTTGGTGTTGGTGTTGGTGTTAATGTTGGTGTTGGTGTTGGTGTTGGTGTTGGTGTTGATGTTGGTGTTGGTGTTGATGTTGGTGTTGGTGTTGGTGTTAATGTTGGTGTTGGTGTTGGTGTTGGTGTTGGTGTTGGTGTTGGTGTTAATGTTGGTGTTGGTGTTGGTGTTGGTGTTGATGTTGGTGTTGGTGTTGATGTTGGTGTTGGTGTTGATGTTGGTGTTGGTGTTGATGTTGATGTTGGTGTTGGTGTTAATGTTGGTGTTGGTGTTGGTGTTGGTGTTGATGTTGGTGTTGGTGTTGATGTTGGTGTTGGTGTTGGTGTTAATGTTGGTGTTGGTGTTGGTGTTTATGTTGGTTTTGGTGTTCATGTTGGTGTTTGTGTTGGTGTTGGTGTTGGTGTTGGTGTTGATGTTGGTGTTGGTGTTGATGTTGGTGTTGGTGTTAATGTTGGTGTTGGTGTTGGTGTTGGTGTTGGTGTTGGTGTTGGTGTTAATGTTGGTGTTGGTGTTGGTGTTGATGTTGGTGTTGGTGTTGATGTTGGTGTTGGTGTTGATGTTGGTGTTGGTGTTGGTGTTAATGTTGGTGTTGGTGTTGGTGTTGGTGTTGATGTTGGTGTTGGTGTTGATGTTGGTGTTGGTGTTGGTGTTAATGTTGGTGTTGGTGTTGGTGTTTATGTTGGTTTTGGTGTTCATGTTGGTGTTTGTGTTGGTGTTGGTGTTGGTGTTGATGTTGGTATTGATGTTGGTGTTGGTATTGGTGTTTGTGTTTGTGTTGGTGTACGTGCTATTGAGAGAATCGGACCTTATCACAGTCCACGAATAATACGCCTCAGGATTTTCGGGTTTGAATTAATTCCATGTTCGTTGGTTGTAGCTATTCGTTATACTAGCAGGATTGTCGGATTCTTTCCTACAACACATAGATCAGAATGGTCCAGCGGTTTCATACAAAGTCGGAGAAAGTTTTGCCTACAACACAGAAGAGTGGCGATTTCTCATCCGCAGAAAGAACGTTGTTACTCTCACCACATGAATTTTCGTTTGCGCGCCTGACACATTCTTGCTTGCCACACGCAGAGGTAGAGACTACCAGACAACGACGGATCCTGATGTTTAATAATCCGTGATGTTTATCAGAGTCCTTTTAGTCAGGGAGCTCTGACACTACTACATTGCCACAGCCTCTGGCACTGGGTGAAGAGTTAGATGTTAGAGCAGGGATGGGTGAGAGATACTGCTGATACAGTACTTAACTTATTACATGATGTGTTGTTTCTTACGCAAGCGATAAGCATTTCTATGGATTTTGTACGATTTGGTTAGTCACATTGTATATGTTGTGATGCAATTAAGATGATCGAGGATGTTAATAAATAATGACTTAAAGAACGAGAAACATTTCACACCGCTGCTAATCAAATTATCGACTTCTAATATCAGGGGTGTATAAAAGATTCTTGCTAAGATACGTGTTTACGGTGAGCTTAGTGTAAAACTCTAATCCACGTCTTTGTATGAGGTTTTCTATTTTCTAATAACAACTCCACAAGAACTGTGTATGTAAGTGTTAGACAATGTGTTCAGTCTGTTCTTATAAAATCGTTTATAGTATGAGTGTGTCTACGTCTCAGCGATTTATTATCCTGTTCTCGGTTTCCGTCTTTATCTATATAATAAATGGAAGCATATTTTCTATATATCTATAAATATTTTCTCTATGAACAAATCTCAAGCAATTAAATCTAAGAACGTGAAATTCAAATAGAATAAGCCGGTACTTAAGAAAGATATTTCCATGAGAGATATATGAAATGGTGGCCGAGCACTGAGAGAAAGTGGAAAATAGAAAATGTGGTTATACCGACACGATAAAATCAACTCATTGTTTCAGATATTTACGAGCAAACACATATTTTTAGTGCTGGGCCCCACCCTACAAAGGTTAAGAGCCATTCAAAGATGAACGTTAATGATATGGGAAGATTGCTCAACAATCAATGGTATTAACTTGGTTTGATTACTTATGGTCGGTTTATCTGTTGACATTGGAATTAAAGACGAGGGTGCGGTAATCTACAAGGAAAAAGTCCTGCGGTAGCGTGTTCCACAGACAGGAAGGTTTTTCTAAAGAAGCTCTGTAAATTGAAAAGAAACTGTAGGGAAGAATAGGGACCATCCCCTATTAGATTTCGAGGTCGGTTTTTATACTGTCGAGGTAGGAAAAAGTGCTCCGAGTATCAACTCCCCAGACGTGACAGCAGTACCCCATCTTATGACGTATTTGGCTCATATATACGTAAAACGTTACATCGGAATCAAATACTTTCTGAAGTGGTAGAATAGTTAATCCATTTTACTGTGACCTTAGCAAAAGACTGAATATACATCTTCAATGTTAGATCTGGAGTGAATTCAGTCAGCCATAAGAATTTATCAAAAGAAGACGCTTCTTCAAGGAAATGATACCATTTATTTCAGCTGAGACAAAACAAGTATCCGAGGTTTGCTGGACAAAAGATAGAAGCTTAAGTTTTAGATGAGTTAAAAGTAACAGGCCACGTTTCCCTAGTGAACCACAATGAGAGATAGAGAGGTGTGTAAGAAAGAGAAAGATAAAGAGAAGATATAAAATATTAAAGCTAGTATAAATATGTTTCAACATATCTATTAATTACACTTATATTGCTTGCTCTATCTATGAAACAAAATGTCCAGTATCAGTGGTAGAGCTATGTAGATATAAGTAGTTAATGCAAGACGCGTAACTACAAGTCACCATGTGATGTTTATTCGTTTTCTACGCTCTTCAAATTTAGATGTTTCACTCTCTTTCTATTTCTCTCTATCTTTCTCTGTCTCTCTCTCTGTCTCTGTCTCTGTTTCTGTCTCTGTCTCTGTCTCTGTCTCTCTCTCTCTCTCTCTCTCTCTCTCTCTCTCTCTCTCTCTCTCTCTCTCTCTCTCTCCGGGGTGTTGCAGTGAAATTAGGAAGCCAACGTTACGCTAGATCGCCGCTATTCTGAGCTGTCGCCAGTCGATAATTTTCCACACGATCAAGTAGGACATTGGTTATTCCTGCTACCGCAAGTCTCACAACATGCTCATCACGAATGCATCCGGGTTGTCGACGAAGGTCAAGGCGACGATGTTGCTGAACAAGCTGAAGCACGAGTCCGAAAATAAATGAAAATAAATTTTGACCAACACCAGACAAGTTACAAGCAGAACGACAGGTGGATTTGCAAATACAATGTGGAAGTTCTCGTCGTAAAGGATACGAAGTTTCCCTATTGCGTTATGATCCATGGTGTGTTCTCCAGCGAAGAGGGCGTCATGCCTCCGTTTTTATTTCAAAAGAGCGTGCAAGTCACCGCAGAGACCTACCAGGAGGTGCTGAGGAGCGTACTGAAGACCTGGATGACTTCGCCCGAGCACACAAGACAAAGACGAGCCAGACATGGCTGCTAAACAATGTTCCTTAACACTAGTCCCCGGACTATAACCCCCTAGACTATTTCTTCTGAGGCTTTATCGAAGCCAAAACTAACACGCTCGTCCACAACACAGTCGATTCTTTGAAGGCGTTTGCAGCTACAGACAAGAACATGGTAACCAAGGTGTGTGACTTATTTCGTTTTAAGATTATAGTCTCCGCCACCGGTACTTACATAAAAAATAATGTAGTACATAACTCTAACAGTTGCTAAATAAACTGTCAGGTTTTTGTATATTCAACTTAGGCTTGTATTGATTATTTCGTTTTTCTAAGTTTGCTGCAACACTCTGTATATAGTTGAATGAATAAATGCAAAAGTTTCCCACCAAAACAGAGCACTGTTATTTTAATTAATAATACAAGAAAATACAATATATATATAGTACTGATGAAAGGCCCTTACGCATGAATTTGAATCCTAATTTGCATATATATATATATATATATATATATTTTAAACAGTCTATAATAAATTAATGCTTGGTGTTATTCATTAGTAATTTTATTGTCTTATTTCTCTCATGTATATGTAATAGTTTCGGTGATATAAACAGTAATTAATTAAAGTTATTAAACAAAGGAACGATAAATACATACATTTTCAAGGAAGGTCAAGGTCATTTAAATGAAATGTATCTACTTTATCTAGCTAGTCAAACATATATACCGATGCATGCGAGTTCATAGACAGAGGTCGTACGTGAGTGTCTCCTTTCTCCTTTCTAGCTCCCTACCCTTCTCCTTCTCTCTCCAAATTTTATTTTGTTGTTTTTAAAAGCACCATCGCTCAAGTTAATTAATTTCTTCTTTATATCCATGTATTTTTTATTTAAAAAATAAATAACTGTGTATCAAAATTACCAAAATATTAAAATTTATATATTTATATGAATAAATGCAAACGTTTTTGTCCTGTATTTACAATAACCTTATGAAAGAAATGTCAATTATTTTAAATTCTAACTTTAAGTAGCGAACTTTGTGAAGCGATTTTTTTCAGTTAGAAATATATTCGTTTACATTGGTTAAAAATTACTCTCTAATCGTGTTGGGAGAAAAGGAGAAGGTGGTGGTCATACAGTTTGCACAACAAATCTTTGTTGTGGGGTCGATAGTCATACCTTTTTTTCAAAAATATTATTGACTTATTCTATGCTAGACACTCTCACCAGAATACCGCATTCATTGTATGACGTAATCCTTACTTTATGTGCGAAGCGATATCGAGCTGGCTAAGTCAGCTGATATCATATATATATATATATATATATATATATATAGTTAATACAACAAATAATATAAGAGGCAACTAATACCTTTAATTAGTGAACATCCGGATAAAACTGAAGCTCAATATACTGGAAAAGCATTAATAGCACTAGATAAAGTGAAAGAATAAAATAAGGAGTGAATCAAATTTTATTAGCATTACATGTTCAAGCAAAGTACTTTAAAGTCCTTAACTCATGAGTTTTCAAAGAATATCTTCTCCTCAGAGGACCATTACCGCAATGACATTACTGCAGGTAATAAAATTAAACTTTGAAAATATATAAAAACAATTTTACATAAAAATACATAAAAATTAAATATATCGGCCCAAAACATACTTTTTTGCTAAACTTATACAGTTCATCCAAGTCATAAAGTTTAAAACAGCTTCAAGAAAGATATCAAAGAGGTTGATTAAAAAACAATCCAGGTGGTGAATGGTATTCCAAAAACGAAAAAGTTATCAAGGCGGGAAATTTGTTTGCCATCGATGCAGTATATGACAGTGAAAAGCGTATCCAAGGTGTATGCAAATTAATAAAACGATAGAAAAAACCAAATCATATGAAAAGTTTAGAAAAACACTCACTTGGTGTTTAATATTATAATATTCAAACCCCAAGTGAGTTTTCAGAGCACTCGCATGACGCTTTTAGAATATAAATAACTAAAACACGCCTTACGCAATAAACTTTAAAAATGTAGTATAACTCGCCTTATTATATATCGAGTTTCAAAACATATACCTTATGCACTACTGAAAAACTCAAAATTCTACAAGTCGTTCCATCCCCTAATTACTGTCTACGTGTCAAGTGTGAAATTTACAGTTTAATTAAATTAACTTTACCAATTAATATCACGCCAGTAAAATATTCCATATCATACCCACTCACGTTTTATGAGGCTTCATTAGGTAATTCGATGTAATATACGTCGAGTGATAATTGCTACATATGGCAAAATGTGTGGTATTGAAGTAAATAACACATCCTATCATTTAAAAAAATACAAGATCAGGAATAAAGATGCGTCCGGTCAAATTGCGCGTGTAATGCTGCCGAATAAAAATGCTATTTTAAGCTGAAACGTGACAAACCGACGAAAATACTATTTCAAACATAATTTTGAGGGTTTAAGCGTGAAAGACTGAATTATGTACACGGTGTCTTACATAAGATTTGTCCATTCAATCTTGCGTTTAGCGATGGAAATGATAGTTCAAAATGAGACGTCTGAAATAATTTTTCTGCCGATCTGTCATACTTTCGTTTTCAATATCATTTTTATTAGTCGATCACGCTAAACTTGAAAATACTATTTTGTTAACCTCTTAGGTTTGAGTTTTATATAGCATTTTAATTAGTCAATGATGTTTAACTTTAAAATTTTTGTTATTTGTTCACGCTTATTTTCAACGATGAATCACGTTAAATGTGAAATAGAATTTTCGTTGGTTGTTCACGCTTATTTTCAATGATGAATCACGTTAAATGTGAAATAGAATTTTCGTTTGTTGTTCACGCTTATTTTCAATGATGAATCACGTTAAATGTGAAATAGAATTTTCGTGGGTTGTTCACGCTTATTTTCAATGATGAATCACGTTAAATGTGAAATAGAATTTTTGTTATTTGTTCACGCTTATTTTCAACGATGAATCACGTTAAATGTGAAATAGAATTTTCGTGGGTTGTTCACGCTTATTTTCAATGATGAATCACGTTAAATGTGAAATAGAATTTTCGTTTGTTGTTCACGCTTATTTTCAATGATGAATCACGTTAAATGTGAAATAGAATTTTTGTGGGTCGGTAACGTTTGAGTTTTCATTAGCAAATCCCGTTTAACTTTGAAATGACATTTTCGTTGATCTGTCACGCTTGACTTTTAAATATATTTGTTTTAATTTTACGTTTGTTCGTGTTCGAGTATAAACGTTGAATTACATTGCTGAACGCGCAGATTAAATGGACGCACTTTACAAAAGAAAAACAGAAACTGTTTTATATCGTTATATCAAACTCGCGTTATTCAAGCCCGGCGTGTGTCTTGCTGAATGTTCGTGTCATGTCAAAGTCGAAGTGACATTGGATCGCTTAAAGAACTTGTCATTCACAGCTTGCTGAAACTTACACTTGATAGAAGTCCGTTGAAGTTGATTCAGTTTCTGATCCGGTAGGTTTCCCTATCCACAGGGCAGTTGGTAAAAGACCCCACCGACACAGTCTCGATTAAATAATTGCTTTTCGCTTGAAAAGCCCTCGAGCTGACGAGTGCCAACACTGAATAGAAAAATGCTCAACACGGAAGTTTCGTTCGTAAAGAAAGAAACTGTTCCACAAAGGACAAATCAAGTTATATATTATTCCTTCTCACACAAAAAGAAAAGTCATACATGATATCATTTCATATATACCTGTCAGCTGCTACCTATTGTGTATATCTACTTTCTAGTGATATCAAAACCTAATCACGTCTGCTTGACAGGTTCAATATAATCTACTTTTTTTTCTTTTTTACTTCAGATAAATACAGCGATTTTGTTTGTTGAAGAAAAAAAGCTAATTTTAACAAATAGAAATTGCAGTAGAAAAATAACAAACTAAAGATTGCAAACGCAAAACGTAATAAGCGCCATTTTGAAAATTGCGAAACTATCGCTACCAAAACTCTAACAAACCCAAAAGTTATGTTTTACATGATATAATATTGGCATATTTTTCTTTGATTTGAATAAAAATAAACTTTTAGTCGAAATCTTGATTTGATATTTCCGTTCTCTAATTGTGTAATTTTTCAATTTTACAAAATTGGATTTATCGCGTTTTGCATTCGAACGCTTAAACTGGTCTACACAGTTTATTTTGTTCCGGAATTTTTTAGATGCGGATTGTTTATGTGGATAATTTGGATTATTTGGATTACTGAATAGTAATCCAGCAGTGCAGTGTGTTTTTTTTTTCAAAATATTTCGGCAAATTTATTCTCCGACCTTCGTCCAGGTGCACCCTTTCGAGCGTGGCAAACTTTATGTCGAACTCGGATACCTAAACGAAATTTCGATTTTTTTTATTTATTCCGAGAGTATAAATTGTCCCGTGTCATCAACCATGACTGAATAGAAGTATTAATTATTGTGTTATTCTTAGTTATTATAACCTGTAGTAAGGATTGAACCTTCACCTTCCAGAAGACAGTTAAGGGGTACTAATTGTCCATCTACACTTTTAACCGTTGCCCAAAATATCGACCGACCGTTTTGAAAACACCAACCACGATTTGAATAGTCGTCTCAATAATTGAAGAAATACGTAGTTTAGTTCGATACAGAAATGTAATTTTAATTGGATATAAACTGAAGAGTTCGACGCGATAAACGCCATTTTCAAAATCACGAAACTGTCCCTACAAAAACTGTTGCATTTCAACACTCAACGACACCCAAAAACTATGTGTTACATGGTATAATACAAAAATAATTTTATTTTAATTTCAATTAAAATCAGCTTTTATTCACAGTCTAGATTTAATATTTTTGTGTTTTTATTGTTTACGGTTTCAATCTAAACAAGTTGGATTTATCGCGTTTTGCGTTCGAACTCTTCATTACTGCTTTTAGATGTTCAATCTTTTAAAAATTGAGGATTTGCTAAGAATATTATTTTTGTGAATTAAAAGTTGTTTTCAACACGACGCGTTAACAAAAACGTGTTAAATAGATAACAATCGCCATAATGGCGATGGAGCAGCCATCGTGTGAGATGCGTGTTTATTAATGCGCATTTCCAGTCGTTAAATCACTACTTAAAAAAATGTAACAGGTGCCAAGGAAGGATGAATGAAACAATAAGTAGTGCGAATGATCGTATGAATATTTAATAAACACAAAAGTAGTGCAGTGTATGTTAGTCGGTTGTTGGTTTGTACAACACGTTCGGCCATTTTATGTCGAAACAGTGCATATGTTTTGCAAACGATTGACTTGTAAATCAATTTGTTTAATGGGTATGTTTTTTAAATAAATACTCTGGAACCTATTGTTCTTTTTTAACCCATAGAAAGGTATTAACATTCGGACCTAGGGTTGACCTCGGAGCAATTGTAACTAAATTATTACTCAACATTCCTAAAATTTCACAAATTGGGGCTTCTTTAAGGTGACACCCAGGGTCACATGGCAGTTCTTTTAAATTTTCCCTTCAAACTGATCTAACAATAAATGTCAGTAAGCGATATATCGAAGAGGAAATTAGTGATGTAAATAATTCATTATTTGCCCGTTTTTTTTTTAAATTATTTATTGATGTGTTCGTAAACTAACATTTCTCTCCGTTTTGAAAGAAACGAAGACTTTCGTGTAAAATAATAACGACTAATCGTAGAAGTCATAAAAAACTGGTAGAGTGACGACATTAATCGTTTCAATTAAAAAAAGAACATAAGTAACTCTTGAGACTGCATACCTTCGTATGCGTAAGAATGGACCAAAGTCTTATCTGGGGCTTACTTTACTTCTCCATATTGTATGAGGTATTTCCGGAGTTATGCTATGGAAACGTTAATAACTAAAAAAAACTATTAATCTGATCAGCCTGAAATTGTTACTGTTATCAAAGAGTATCAGGTCCATCATCAGATTTGGACAAATCTGAAGTTGTAGTTCCGTTATTTTTTTCTACTGTGACCTGACTTTTCGAGGTAAAAGATTAAAGGCCAAGATCATATAAGGTGTGGGACTCTATAAGAAAAAATATGGGTGAAGTGGCGTGTATTTACGATAAACGGAATCGATGTTATCACCAAAAATGTGACTTTTACCATTTCCTTAACCTTGACATAGATACCCCCAAATTAAATAAGTTCTAAGTTAAACCATGATCTATATTTTTACCAAGTTTGGTGACGATTAGTTAAGCGATGCGGACGTTATTCTGCACAAAACAAACAAAAAACCAAACAAAAGAAGTGACAGACAAAATTGTATAAAAACTTAACGGAGATTATAAGACTCATGATCTATTTAATTAGTAACGTGACTCCTTGATAAAATGCTAATATCCATTTGAAATAGCATTCCATTGAACCAATCATCCGTTATTATTAACAATTAAACCTCAGTTCAGTTGGAAATTAATATTTTAATCTTTGTTCGTTCGAATTCCAAATCGTTCACTACTTAATCACCAAAGGTTATTGATATGTTAACTTTGTCGAGTAATGAACAAAATGAAGTATTCCACATTTTAAATAAAAAAAACTGATTCAAAATCAATATGTATTGATTACTTACGTAATTGGTTGAAAGTGTTAAAAAATGAAATTATAGTTAATTATGGCATGGCAGATAAGTGTAAAATATTAATAGGAGAAAGTTTGCTGATATATAGCAGGTTATGTTGCAAAAGAGAACACTTTTCAGACAGTGGGCACGTGAAAGTCAGAGGAGTGTCCATATCTGATCCTGAGAACTTAAAGCCGATGAAGCAAGCGGACATGACGTCACATGTTCTCAGACGACCGAATTTCTAGGAGAAGATAATTAGTTATGAGAAAAGTGCCAATGAGACTAAACACCTTTAAGATTGTCTAACGAAAGGGGAATATAATTAAGCGATACGCTTAACACATAAGTACTCTCCCTCATTCATCAACCCCATTTTTACTTTTAAGCCACTGGACAATCATCTGTTTCAATAAATCTTACATTCTTCTGAAGAAGTAAAATATTAATAAAATATAATGTATATAATATACTACATATTAATAATATACTACATATGATATACTACATATAATATATATATATATATATATATATATATATATATATATTGTGTATTTAGGCAGCATTTTTTCATTAATGCATGTGTTGTTGAAAACGACAGAACCCTTCTGTTTAGTGATTCCTTTTTTTATTTTTTCCATTCGTCGAATGATATTTTTGACGTTGAAATGGAATTAATTAATGTAGGATCCGTGTGTTTGACTAACGTTTTCGATTCTCTCCGGAATCATCTTCAGGTCTTTAATGGCAAAAATGAATAAAACGCGAGTGAAAGAATGGAATTTCTTTAAATATACGCCGGCAAACCGTTCACGTAAAAGACGGACGTCTACATTTTGAAATGTGACGATTGAAACAGTTCTTCGTTTATTTATTAATTTTATTTATTATTATTATTATTATTTTTTATATTTTAATTTAAAATAGTGGCCGATTTAATTTGCTCTAGTCTAATAATCATGGAGAAGGAAAATGGGGGAGATAGGCAGTAAGTAATTTTAATAAGATGCCCCTATTTTTTAATTGAATAAGGCGACACCGGTTGGTGTCACTGAACTAAGCTAAGCATTTTAAAATAGTTTTACTTGTCTCATATGAAATGTTATTAATTTTAGGTTGCTGTGTTTTTATGTATACGGCTTCAAGTATTTTTAATTTTTTAAATTAGTTTCGGAATGTATTATTTTTGTGTCCATTACAAAGATCTGTCTCAACTCAGATGTAAGGCAGTTGTGCGTTTGTAGGTGTTTGTATATTGAACTAGTGTTGGTGAGGTGCATAGTGAGGCGGCGGGATAGAGTGGTTGTTGTAAAAAATAAAAAAAGGAATGACTAAACAGAAGAGTTCTGTCGTTTTCAACAACACATGCATTAATATATATATATATATATATATATATATATATATATATATATATATATATATATATATATATATATATATGTGTGTGTATATATATGATATACTAATTGTTTAAAAATATACTACATGTGTTGCATACCTTACTTTTCTCCCTCATCTGTTGTAGAGGGTGATGTGTCGTCTAGTGGATGAATTCTTTGTTCTTTCCTTCCTGTCGTGAACCACGCCGTTCGTGTCTGCAACAAAAGTCTCATGACGCACTCCGAAGACAAACTCTACATTTAAATTAAATTTATTTTAATACAAGCGTTGTTTTTTCAACTGGGGGTCATTCACTATGTCGAGAGAGAGGGAGAGAGCAAATCACTACTTCATCGCAGTTAGTTAACAATGTTTTCTTAACCATTCATAGAGAGGGGGAAAGGATTTCTCTCGCTTGTATTCCCTTAAGGAAAATATTTCCCTTATTTTTACATCGTGAATCGCACGTCCTGCTCGGTTCGCCTTCCGAATCAGACTGACGAAAACTCGCTTCTCACGAGAAAGATTGACGTCACCTAGCCTCTCGCAGGTGCAGACTGACCCTTGATCTGGGGTCTCGTCACACGGTAACCTTGTCACGTCTGTTAGCTCTGACTGTGAGAACAAGCCCTATTCTGCAGTCGACTGTACCCGCGTTAACTCGCGCAAGTCAAACCAACGATTTCCGACAGATACGTCCATTCCCATAGGGCCATTATCCAACACATGTATGAAATATACTATATGTATATAATATAAATATGCATTGCATGTATACTGTCGAAAATTCTTTCCGTCGCAAGAGGGATCGTCTAGTTAATCTACTGTTGTGGAACACTATTTATTTTACGACGCAATTACTAATTAGGATCAATTAACTATGGAAAACGCTGATAAAACTGTGACGGTTAAACCACGACTTCCCTTTAAAATGAACTACAAAGCCAGTTATTAAAGCAGTCGTCGCGTTTAATATTTAATAAGACATTGGCAACAAGTGACCTCCTGACACTCATTAGCATCGCACGTGCTTGTTCTTTCTATTTTGATACCTAGCAAATATATGTCCTCCCTGGTCGCACATTTATGCTAGGCTGAGAGAATTATATAACTGATCAAACACTACATACAATACGTAATTAAAAGCAAAATAAAGTATTTTGCTTTATTCAAATAATTTCCAAGGCTATTGATATTTTTTACCCATTCATTTATTTTTTTTTTATTGGTAACGTTTGAATTTATCTTTCGAAAAACATAAATCTATGTAGAATTCGGTATATTCTGACTACTGTTCTCATCTTGGGTGTGTTTATCACAACGTTTCGGCCGCTGTAACCTTTTACCTTCTTCAGGTGTACCTTGTTGAACTCGGGAATATTTCTGTCAAACTCGGGAATCTGGACGGAATTTCGAGCGTAACCCTTTATTAAATCCTGGGGGTAGCATGCTCTCGTTCCATCTGCCATGATTGGGAGGAAGTCTTTAGTAATTCGCAATTCTTTGTATAGCCTGCACTGAGGATTGAACCTTCAACCTTCAAATGAGAACAGTAGTTCGAATATACAAAAGTCTACAAATTATCAACCTTCATCTAAAAAATTCCGAAACACATAAATCGATGTTTTGTTAAAGTAATGTTTTAAACTGTACGTGTGAGAAAATCCAAATAAGTCAGTTGGTAGAACCCCAGACTGAAGATCTCAAGGTTTCGGTTTCAATTTCTAATCATGACATCCGCTTTTTTGTTGAGAATTTATAATTTATTATTAATGCAATATTCTCCATTACTGAAAGTGATTAAGATCTCTGATATTTCGAAATTAGACAAATTCCGCAACGTATTTATTACATTTAAAAACTTGTAACAGACGGACGTAGAGACGGACTAAAATCTCTATTTATATAAATCTAAAGGATGTACGTAAATTAACTACATATTCTGATGTAATCCAAAACGTTTTATGTAAATATCGTATTACCACGTGTTAATCATCTTCAAATTGCGCTCTGTAAAAAAGTTAGTATTTCATGGTGTCCTTTGTTTTATTTAGATTGTTCGAATAACTTTGCTCATCTATTGTCAGAAACTTTAGGCTGATATAAACACTGCCCTTCTTCAGGTGAATCTTGTCGAACTCGAGAATCCTCATGTCGAACTCGGGAATCTGTACGGAATTTCGACCGAAACTTTTTATTTACATTATGGGCATAGCTGGAACTCGTTCCGTCAGCCATGACCGGGTAGAAATCTTAAGTAATTCTTTATGATATTCTTATTATCATCCGGACTGAGGATTGAACCTTCAACCTTCAGAAAGTGTCGCTTACAACTGACTATTACTTACGCCAAATTACCAATCCATGGTGTCCATATAAATTTCAAATTACCTTCTCAGTTGTAGTTTCAAAAAAGCTCAATGATAAAAAATTTCAAATTCCCTTCTCAGTTGTAGTTTCAAAACAGCTCAATGATAAAAAAATTCAAATTTCCTTCTCAGTTGTAGTTTCATAAACAGCTCAATGATAAAAAGATTCAAATTCCCTTCTCAGTTGTAGTTTAAAAACAGCTCAATGATAAAAAAATTCAAATTTCCTTCTCAGTTGTAGTTTCAAAACAGCTCAATGATAAAAAGATTCAAATTCCCTTCTCAGTTGTAGTTTCAAAACAGCTCAATGATAAAAAAATGCAAATTCCCTTCTCAGTTGTAGTTTCAAAACAGCTCAATGATAAAAAATGCAAATTCCCTTCTCAGTTGTAGTTTCAAAACAGCTCAATGATAAAAAAATTTAAAATTCCCTTCTCAGTTGTAGTTTCAAAACAGCTCAATGATAAAAAATTCAAATTCCCTTCTCAGTTGTAGTTTCAAAACAGCTCAATGATAAAAAATTTAAAATTCCCTTCTCAGTTGTAGTTTCAAAACAGCTCAATGATAAAAAAATGCAAATTCCCTTCTCAGTTGTAGTTTCAAAACAGCTCAATGATAAAAAATTTCAAATTCCCTTCTCAGTTGTAATTTCAAAACAGCTCAATGATAAAAAATTTCAAATTCCCTTCTCAGTTGTAGTTTCCAAACAGCTCAATGATAAAAAATTTCAAATTCCCTTCTCAGTTGTAATTTCAAAACAGCTCAATGATAAAACATTTCAAATTCCCTTCTCAGTTGTAATTTCAAAACAGCTCAATAATAAAAAATAAAAAAGAACACAAATCGTAATTAAATGATTCAAGTTGAGTTCCACCAATATTTTTCCAAATTTTAAATCGATCTTTAGCATTGGAAACTTATTAGAAAAGCATTTCGGGGTAGATGTCTAGTATTACTGAACGTTTGTGTTCTTTAAGTTTAATTGAATTATTAATGTGTCGCTGTTAGGGTTATGATGTTTGGGTTTGTCGAAACTTTGGTTTTCTTATAAATATTAGATTCGATTGTTTCACAAGACTTCGATTTTCTTTGTCTAACGTACTACCGCCATAAGATTAGTCTATACATCTGGAAACGAAAATGGCGACGTATAATTTGTACAAAACGCTTGAAGCGTCAGGCGGTGAAATAACACAACCGAGACATTCTAATTGATAAATATTATAAGTGAGTAGAACTTGTATTTATAACCATGTATATCACTCGCAAGAGAAAAGGAATAAGCCAAAGAGACGAATTAATGATTTTATTTTAAAACGTCGGCAAAGTAAAACCGATTGACACATTTTTCGATACAGTAAAAACATCATAGACGAACTGAGAGATAAAATAAAGTTTTTTTTCCCCATGTACAGACTATTCGGTAATGTGCCACATAAAAAACGAAGTGTTCAGAATTATCCTGATGCAAATCTATAGAGATCGTTTAAGAAAGAACGTGTTGGCTGAAGATACAGCTAATATCTTAGAGATTGTGTCCTTACTTGGGTGAAGAATCCCCCTAAAATGCCGCGGGTGTGTTCCATCGGTAATAAATACGGTACCATAAATTATTAATGTGTCGCTGTTACACTTGTACTTCGATAAAACCTCATGCAGTTACATCTGGAAAAAGCGGAGGTAAAACTCTAACTCCTCCACATATACTACATCGATTTGGAAGCGACCATTCAGATAATCTCAAAGAGTTAAAGCGTACTTAAATGCCGAAACATTTTGAGCCAACCTGTATGGAACACTTAAATCTTCCGTTGCGAACACTTTAAACGTGATATTTTAATATGAAACTCACAGAAAAAGTGTATATATCATTTTAATAGGTAATAAATGTATATAGACGCTGTACCAATGTGCTGTCTCTAACTCAATCTCTTCTCTCTCTCCCTTCTCTCTTACTCTCTCTCTCTCTCTCTCTCTCTCTGTATGTCTATCTGTCTCTCCAACAAAACCTTAGTATACTAAGATTAAACGTAAATTGTCTTCAAGTATTTTCACACGGAATCCACTAGCCGTATTATCTTAGTACTAGGGGTAAGTACAATAATATCATATTGATATCCATACACACGAAGGCGATATACTTTATTTACGACATAAAATATTTTTTTTTAATTTAAAATGGGACTAAAAACGGTGATATCAGGTGCAGGGTTTGGAGCAACTGTTCATAATAATCGTCATTGATCCAGGGCAACGTCGCATGCGTCTGATAGATGTCATATACATGCAGTAGATAGCTAAAAACCGATGCGATTAAAAGTAGAAGCACTTAGCTGTTTGCGATATCTGATTTGTCAAAAAACAATTTGGCAACGATGTTTGGCATCATTAAAAAGATGATTCATCCTTATGCCAAGGAGTTTCTTTAAAATTATCGAAACCATAAATGTTTCGTCATAGTTACACATTACGTATTTACTTCGAGTCTCGTTTAGTCATATTAATTAGATTTAGGGTAGAATTTGCTTAAAATGTAGTTTAGAAGTAAGAAAATATGTTAATGCATTATTTACAAGCGAAACACGTGTCCCAGCGTTGCCCGGGAAAATTAAAATAACAATTACATCCTTCACATAGTTATTTGTTTAGAAGTATACTCATGGACTTGTTTGCTTGGCCGCATCGTGTGAGGGGGGGTTAGGTGCTTTGTTTTTAATTTATACTTGTAAGTTATTACTTAAATATATTTCTTACAAAGAATGGATGAGAAGGGACAAGAATTATGCGATAGTTGTT
>OY744521.1:9651620-9664120 GCA_963556195.1 Sepiola atlantica | reverse complement strand
AACTTAAAATGTCAATATCACAATCCTAAAAATAAAATAACTTTTAATGAAAATGTCCAAACGGAGATATATTTGGTAATATTTACGGGATTTAAATTTTAAAATATAACTTCCGATTAATTAGATCGGTGAACTATTTTTTTACATATGTTTTTTTTCAAAAAATAAAAAAAATAATTTTCTTGTAGCAAATTAATTATAAGTAAAATATTAATAATTAGCGGAAGGGGATTAACACATGAAGTAAAAACTAACGATAAATTACTTTTGCTTTTAATAATTCACAGAAACGTTTTTTACGCGAGAACTTTTTACGACAAGCTACATGGAAAAATGTTTCATCAATAATTTATATTGGTACGGGTTGTTATAATAAAAAACGATTACTTTTAATCGATTATATCGATTTCATATTTAATCCTGATCAATAATTTATTTCTATTGTCATGAATAGACTTACCGTGTCCCGTCAGAAATCGTAACACTGCCACCTAAATCATCAGGTACTAATTAAATGGTATATATGTTCCGATATTCACCGGTTTCGCATTGTTTATTTCATTTCTTGCGTTTTTTTCGGGAGGGGGGGGCTGATCAACATTCGACTCTATAGATAGAGACAGAAAGAGAGACAAATAGATAGAGAGGAGAAAGACACAGAAAAGAGTTATGTATTTAATAGCGTAAGCATTTCGTAATCGTTCCCGTGGATCAATTGGTTTGCTCGCTGTGTTTAGAGAGTTAGTTAGTGAGTTCGAACCTCACCTTGTTTTCACTCTGATTTTGTTCCCCAAATAAACTTAGACATTTTAAATTACAAGATTAAGTAGATTATTTACTTTTACTGTTATTGTTTTCGGTAGTTTACATAATTTACAGAACTTAGGAACCTCTGCTATTTTGTTCGAGGTGAACATGGCAAAACTAACCCAATAAAAACGTAAATAAAGTTTCATTGTAAAGCTTGCGATATAAATTATGTGTACAAAATTTAGCTGTCTTGAACCGCGCGGTTCGTTAAACAAGCAGTCTAAGACGACATTCGCGTTGGAATCTCTCTCTTTAGGAAACACATAATCGAATTGTTTACGAGTTTTGTTTTCCATTTTCTGGTTTTCTTTGTTTGATTACAGTCTTGTAGACTAAGTAAAAGTTGAGTGTTCGACCGTAGTCGAGGGCAACCTGAATGTTCCCCTTTTATTAGCTACTACGCCATTCATTTCTTAAAGTTACTCCATTTACCCTTGATCCCCACCTTATAATGCTGAGTATTTATTAAGGGGGCATCAAATACCATTTTTAAGTCTTTAGTACGAGTCGACCGAGGATTGACCCCGTGAAGACAAACAGACAAACATACAAACAGACAGACAGCGGAAGAGGATTTTGGGTTAGGGTTAGGGTTAGGGTTAGGGTTAAGATGTTAGGGTTTAGGTTAGGGTAAGGGTTAGGATGTTAGGGTTTAGGTTAGGATAAGGATTAGGATGTTTGGGTTAGGGTTAGGGTAAGGGTTAGGATGTTTGGGTTAGGGTTAGGGTTAGGATGTTAGGGTTAGGGTGTAAGGGTTTAGGTTCGGGTAAGGGTTAGAATGTTTGGGTTAGGGTTATGGTTAGGGTAAGGGTTAGGATGTTTAGGTTAGGATGTTTGGCTAGGGTTAGGGTTAGGGTTAGGATGTTTAGGTTAGGATGTTTGGGTTAGGGTTAGGGTTAGGGTTAGGATGTGTGGGTTAGGGTTAGGATGTCAGGGTTTAGGTTAGGGTTAGGATGTTTGGGTTTGCCGAGACTGGTTTTCTTATAAATATTAGATTCGATTGTTTCACAAGATTTTCTTTGTCTAACGTACTACTCGCCACAAGATTAGTCTATACATCTGGAAACGAAAATGGCGACGTATAATTTGTACAAAACGCTTGAAGCGTTCAGGCGGTGAAATAACACAACTGAGACATTCGATTTAATAAATATTTTAAGTGACCAGAACTTGTATTTATAACCATGTATATCACTAGCAAGAGAAAAGGAATAAGGCAAATAGACGAATTAAGGATTTTGTTTTAAAACGTCGGCAAAGTAAAACCGATTGACACATTTCTCGATACAGTAAAAACATCATAGACAATCTGAGAGATAAAATCAAAAAAAATTTTCCCATGTACAGACTGTTCGGTAATGTGCCACATAAAAAACCAAGTGTTCAGAATATCCTGATGCAAATCTATAGCGATCGTTTAAGAAAGAACGTGTTGGCGGAAGATACAGCTAACATCTGAGAGAATGTGTCGTTACTTTTGCTGAATAATTCCCCTTAAAATGCTGCGGGTGTGTTCCATGGGTAATAAATACGGTACCATAAAGACCGCTACAATCACCTGCTAAAAGTAAGAATTTTGTAAGTTTCAACTAAATTTTTCATGGAAATCGCTCCAGACAGGACATGAAGCTACATGATGTAATGAGCAAACAAGAACAAAATATTATTATCACAAAGCAGGCGATTCCTATTGGATTTAGTCTTGAAAAGAGCAAGGCTATAGGTAGGAGAGAAAACAGTCAACAGGAAAAGAGTTTTGCAAGCTTGCAATTATTGGGAAAACAGCTATTGGACTAAAAAGCTGTATTACAATGAGGCAACGAATTGATGGAGACCACCAGACCAACGAGTCAAACGAGCTGTAAGAAAGGAAGTAGGAATAAATCAGATAATTCTGAAGAACACACGCTGATGACTTCGCAGTGGTTCAAATTTATAAATAATAAAGGCGGGCCCGACGAGCCTTACATACACAAACAGCTATGGCTAAATGCTATGAAGTAAGGGAATCCGTCTGTATGAGATATAAGAGTGGATAGGTTAGCTAGTGGATATATTTGCAGATAGATATTTGGACGGCTAGTTTAGAAGACAGAAAACGTTGTAGACATTAGATCAAATAGTTAAGAAAGAAGTCAGTGGGGCTATGATGCAGTAGACTGTGTCAACAGAAAGTCGATGATAACCGAACAGACATGACGGCATATATGCGAAGGCGCCTGAATTCTAGGATGAGCTTCATCCCCAGTCAAAGCAGAAGCATTTAAGGGAGAACACGCGTTAAATACGGTCGAACGAATTTGTAATCTCAAGAAACAATGGGCTTTTAGACGTGTTAAATATAGTCAAGACAACTGACCCTCTCTATTATCCTTCTCTTTCTCTCTCTTTATGTCTTACTACAAGACGATGATGATATCGACCGAGTTAATTAGTGAACTATGGTATGATTAATTGTAACGTGATTAACGGTTTGAGGCTCAATAAACGTTCATTCTCTGGAATTAATCGGTGTCTTTATTATAAGATATGGAAGCTGTGCACATCTACACAGTCTTGGGAGAGTCTGACAGTACACCGATCCAAAAGGAGAGGAACCCTGACCAGACTGTTCAAGTCAGGGGAGTACAAGCTGAAACAAAGCCATCATAGTAATGCGGCCCACAGAAGGCAAATCATCGGACAGAACACATATACGACTGTCTGAAACTACCACATTAGCCTCTGCAGGGGCGGGCAACCTTTTCAGAATGAGGGCCAGATGAGACTTTTTGAAGGAGATCGCGGGCCGGAGTGAAAAACGAAATCTCAGAATTACTATATTTTGTTTCCATGAATAGATTATACAAAAATTGCATTGAACACTCTAAAAATATGATATTTCTTCTCAAGAGACTTCTGTATGTGATGTTATTAAAGGCGCCGACGAAGAGCCATTTTGGAATCATAAAAAATAATGACGGGTGAAGTAGCAAGTTGATCCAGCATTCGTGTTGACACACCTCACATATGTTCTCTATTTCATGCCCTTTCCTCGTCTCACGTTTCCTCTTTTTTATTTTTATCTCATGCCAAGGATTTGAAATTAATAGTTAAAGAAAAATGAAATATACATGCATCATCGCTCGCTGATATTCATATATTTTTATCCCACTGTAAATCAAATTGAAACTTACTTTAACGTTTGTCACAAAATGATATGAGTTTTACTGGGAGGTCCGCGGGCCGGATTGCAATAATAAAGCATAGCAGGGTGGCGGGCCGGACGCTAAGCCTTCGCGGGCCGGATGTGGCCAGCGGACCGGAGGTTGCTCGCCCCTGCTCTACCGCCACAGACGTCGATGATTCCACC
This sequence comes from Sepiola atlantica, assembly GCA_963556195.1. Taxonomy (NCBI): domain Eukaryota; kingdom Metazoa; phylum Mollusca; class Cephalopoda; order Sepiida; family Sepiolidae; genus Sepiola; species Sepiola atlantica. Next base: position 9,659,958 of record OY744521.1, on the reverse strand, counting down.
GAATACACAACTACTCATGGTAAACTCTAACATATAGGGGCTTACTATTATCATAAGAAACTTATGTCTGATGATCTTTACTTTCAGATAAATTTAAGCAACAAGTTTTGAGACGCACATGTAGCGTATGGGGGAGAGCAACAGATGAACAGACGCGCGCATGTCACGGATGGATCCAAATGAATGTTATTAGCAGCTGCAGACATTATGCTAATGTTAAACTCACGTCCTACTAAACATATTCACTACATTTAAAAGCCGCACTTAATTCACCATGGCGCCACACTTGGATATACGCGGAAGATGGTAATGTTGAATTCAGAAAATGCAAAGGCTCTCGACGTTTTTACGATTAATTTAGACTGGTCGTAATTACAGAGGATGGAAGATAATAACACGATGTTACCCCGAAAGGCGTTTTCCATAAGGGTGATATACTGCACAAGCCCTCGAAAAAGTGTTTCTCTTAAGGGCGCTATACTGCACAAGCCCCGAATAGTGTTTTCCATAGGGCCGCTATACTGAACAACCTCCCAGAAGCGTTTACCATAGGGGTGCTAAACTGCACATGCTCCAAATAAGCGTTTACCATAGGGGTGCTATACTGCACATGCCCCCAGAAAGCGTTTAGCATAAGGGTGCATTTTTTTTTCTGGACGTGAGTTCGTTCAATGGAAAGGCAATTCAGTTCAAAAAAGATCGTTAAGTAATGCCAATTATACAACACAACCGACAAATTCCAATAACAACCAATAAAACATTGTTGCAATTACCCACTCTTCTCGTTCATCGATCTGACCCACAAAGCATTTCCCAAATGTATTACTGCTTCTATCGCTCACATGTGTGTGTCTTACTTCGGTCCATGGGAGATAGGCATTGTACACACAGTTGGAACATGGTCTAAACAGAGAAATGTTATTGAGCTACAAAATGATTTGAATAATGTGTTTACCTTCATGTAGTTGGCTGATAGCACCATTCCCGAAGGTCTAATGTTGAAACTCCACGGCCTAAGATTTACAGGTAACATGAATTGGAATAAGTACATAAAAAATGTTGCCAAGTCTGCTGCACAAAAAGTTGGGATCCCTTTACCGGGCTAGAAAACTTCTCATACCTGCCAGAATCCTATATCTCTATAAAGCCACCATTCGCACATGCACAGAGTATTGTTGCCACATCTTGGCTGGTGCACCAACCACTAGTCTTACCTTATTTGACAGGATGCAAAAAAGAGTTTCTAACCTAATATAGTCCACACTGTTTACCAAGCCTTAGCCCCTGTCTCATCACTGCAATATTGCATCCATATTCTTGTCTTACAAGTACTTCAACGGAATGCCGTCTGACAAACTTATTTCACTTGTACCCTTTCAACATAAATACATCGACAAACACGACTAACAGCAAAATCCCACCCCTTCACTGTAGATGTCCCGAGATGCTGGAAAATGTTCTACTCTAATAGCTTTTTTTCTTGGGGCCCTTGCTTTTGGAATTGCCTCTCTGTTCTCTGTTTCCCCAACTGTACCAACATACAAAAATATAAATGCAATATGAAAATAATATCTTGCTGCACAACGCCCCACTTAGGATGCCCCTATAAATCTAGCCTCTAATCTAACACATACATGGATACACAATATAGTTATCACACAAACAAATCGGGGAAATAATAGTAATAATATTTTAACGGTCGGCATGCAAGATCCAAATAAATGACTTACGCAAACGAATTACCGTATATTATCAGTTGAAAAGCGAGAACATTGCCGAAATAGTTGAACACTTCTATTTGTACTTGGAACAGAATTCACCGGGTCCATCGATTCTTGCCACTCCGCCCTTCGCGAAGGCCTATTAAGGTCAATGATTGAGTGATCTTTAACCACTCGGTGTTCTAATGACGAACCTTGTTGACACAGACACCCAGGTTGGGTTCCAGGTCAGCTTTAACAATCATCAGCCAAGTGTTTCGTTGCCCACCCCATCACTTTTTCCAACCCTGCAGGGGAGCTGAGAGAAATGCTTTGTAGATGAACTCGGTCATGACCAAATCAGCTCAGACCGTTCGTGAGAATGGCTGATCTGAACCACACTAGATAGTTGATGCGATATATTAAAAGGAATCTCAACCCTGATTTAAGCTAAATACTTGATACTGAACGCCTAAACCCTTTAACCACTTTCAGAACCCAAAGAGGATTCTTTTTTTCGATTCAAGACTTTAGTGGCGGTAGCTTCACCGACTAGTAAAATGTTCGTGCTTCTGCATTAAAAAGCCGAAAAAAGTTTGTTTTTTTGTCTTTTAGTGTAGGAGAGGTAAATAAGGAGCAGGTAACTCTTCACAACAGCTCTAGCTTTCAAAAAATATATTTTCATTAAATATAATTTAAATAATTTTAATTAATAATAACCCTAAACCCTAACCTAAACCCTAACCCTAAACCCTTACCCTAACCCTAACTGTCTGCAGTAAAATACAGTATAGCTTCGAACTTGAAAGTGTTAACATCCATGTTCCTAATTTCAGAGAAAATCTTGATTAAAAATCGTAGTAAGAGTCACCTGCCCCTTACTTACCTCTCCAACACTATAAGACAATAAAAACTTTTTTTCGGCTTTTTATTACAGAAGCACCAAAATGTTTAACGAGAATCTCTGCTCTCCTATTTATGATCTAAAGCAACCGTTCAGAAGAAAATACGACATTATTGTTCATGGAATAACCCAACCTGAACACGGCGAATACATACGTAAAATGCTCCAAAAGAAACGTTTCATACTGACCGAAAACGAGTATTGTCACGTGATGATTCAACATCTGAAATCTGTGTGGTTGTTGCTCGATCACACTCAACGTTGCACCGACCTATTCGTTTGATGTTTTTGGTTATTGTTTGTTCTGTGTGATTTAAGGTTATTTCTTTTCGGCAATCCGTATTCATCAAAACACAACAAAAAAACTATTCGTGTGCTTTGGATTATTCGGACTACTATTCTAATTTTGGATGCCATCCCTACAATGTTTCGGCCGATGTAACTTTTAACATTCTTCAAGTGTTTTATTTACTCCTCCCCAGGAGTTAGGCACAAGGCCAGTTTTATCTTACTCCCACAAGTAAGATGTGACCCAAGATCGGGTCAGGAAAGTGGGATTAGGTAAGCCAGCGCTCGAGAGGTGAGCACTCTGGCCATTTAAAAATTGCCTGGGCAGCCCCGTCGGCATTCCCCGGTAGGGGCTCCTCAGACAGTAAGCAATAAACTTACTCCTCCCCAAAGAGGGGAGGCAAAGCCTGGGAGGGTGGACCTCCTAGAACTGCACAGGACAGGTGTGCAGTATCAATCGGAACAGATACTACACTTTGATCTTAGCCAAAAGCTTGTTGAACTCGGAAACCTGTACGAAATTTGGAACGGAACGCTTTATTTGATCCACGAGAGTAGATTGCTCTCGTCCCATCAGCTATTATCTGGTAGCAGTTTAAAATAATTCGTAATTGTATTCTTTAGTATCGCCCACACTGAGGATTGAACCTTCAACCTGTAGAAGACTGTCACTTATTACTGATTATTACTTAGCACCTTGTCTGTTATGCTACAAAAAAAAACATTCCAGAGTTCTACAAGACACACCTGAAGAAGGTCGGAGGTTACATTGGCCGAAACGTTGTGAGAATAGCATCAAATATGAGAACAGTAGTCTAAATAATCTAAATAATACAAATTATCAAACCTTATTTTAAAAATTCCGAAACAAAAAACGCATAAAAATTGTTATACTTAGGCATTTGTAGTAACATTAAACATCTGCTTTTACCAGTTGTTTACTGTCTGTCGTATTCCCTTGCGTGTTTCCCTTGCGACTATAATTCAATATGTAAAATAATTGGTGTAGCACCTATAGTGATGTTACGAACAGAATGTGACGCTTGAAAGAAACTGTGTGCCAAAAATCACAGATGTAGTCACGTCTCTTTGGTTTTGTGTTCAGAAGGGAATAAACGTATTTTCAGAGATCTCCTTCTCCGTCCCCTAAGAAGGTGAGTGAGGGTAATACTGATACTGTGTATTAATCTTGTGTAATTCTTATACTGCGTAATAAAATAACACTAAACTAAAATTATTACAACCCGAAGCCTCTTTGTTTTTATTCATTGAAAACTGATTCCAATCGCTGCTTCGATGAAATAGAAAGACCTCTTTCTTTACACTCAGCTACTTCTACGAGATGCTACTGCGATAATCAAGATCATACGCCACAAACTGTATACGACTAACGCGATTATCTGTTTACGTGATAGAGTTATCCGTTATGCTACAAAGGCACGATACAGATAAATGTAACCTTCCACCTGGACAGAGGGAAATCTGGAGCGACTCCAAATAAATATTCCTACGAACCTTGAACATAATATGGGCGTAGTAAGAGGTGTTTAAAGGCCTCTCCAGAGAAGGACTAACTTAGGAGCAGCATTTTACATTCGACACAAGCTATTATGCACAATGCTTACAATTAATACAGCGTAAGGCTGACGTCAGTCGTTCATTCTCATATCATCCATTTCTTGTTTCATAGAATTCCTTCATAAATAAGATCTAATGGATGAAATGTTCGGGAAATACACAGGAAATGTAAGAAATGATTCTTCAAATATTTGTTTACATCTTGGAGATGAAGGATTTTCATTATCATTTATAATTCTTGGACTGGTTTCATCATGTTAAAGGTTAGTATGACACCATTTCTTTCGTTTTACCCTTCCGACCATAATTAGGTGCTTTGTGTAAAATTCGAGAACCTTCATGCTATGTTGAACTCGACTCTTTATTAGAGTCAATGAGATACACTGTTTGCATTTCAATTCCTCGACCATGTAGCATTGTTTTATTTAACCTGTGAAATCGTTGTCTTTGCATTTCTTTAGATTGAACTCATAACTTCAGACTTTGTATATTTGACTACCGAGTTCGATACGAGACCCCTTAAAAATGCAGGGAGACAAAATAGTCGAAATGTTTTGATTATAACAACCAACATAAGTAAATTACTCCGAACATTGGCAATAGTAACACCGTTTCTGGTCCCATTATCGTTGCTTTTGTATGTGACTGAGTGTTGCAAGTTGGAATCCAGTCGGTTTCTGTAACGGAGAGCGGCCGACTAACGTAAATGCAGACACTTGTCGGCGCCGTTCAAAGAGGCAGCGTCTGGTATGCTGTATGTGTGGGGCGAACTCGAAAACGCTCGCTGACGACAAAAAAGAAAGAGGAGTGGGAGGAGAAAGGCGTCAGAAAGTCAAATAAGGTTTTTATTTGAAGACCCGGGCAGCGGCGTCGAGAGAGAGATTTATGCAAATTAAGTTGGTTTGCATGCGTCGCATTTTTTTGTAATAAGAGAAGGAAAATGAAGATTTGAGAGAGATGTGGAGATCGTTCTGAACGGGGGATCTTAAAGCGAACGAAAGGAGAGAATAGTGCTGGATTTTTTTTATGTTGGACTGAACGACGTTTTTTTTTACACTGGAGAGAGATATTAACATTCATTTGGACTTGATCTTGGCGACGCCTCTGTTTAATTGTTCCGATACTATTTCTTTATTTTTTCTACAGTTTCACAATACCATTTTCAGTTACGGATGTTTACAACCTTCACTTGGTCCCTCCAGTAAGTACCCGATGTCTTTCTAGAAAGAATTCTAACTAGAAAGATATCGGGGAAACAAATGCCAACACTAGAATCATCTGATTCACACGAAATGAATGAAATCGTTGCTTTGTTTGGTTTTGCAATGCAAGACGTGATCCGTTCAGCAAAAAATCACTTCGTTGCTTCCGTCTGTCGGCCGTTACTTTTTTTCTTTTCTCAAATTCCTAATTTGTTCAATTTCTGTTGTGCCGTTACAAATGTGTACAAGTTTCATGAACCGTCAATAAAAATTACCCATTGACTCACATAACAAATGCTGTATGAGAATCACTCATTTAGGTCAAGATATTACAGGTTGTCATTGATGTGGAAAATATATACTACATCCTGTGATAAATCTGTTGTCAATCAACCAAATCGTTTATTCCTTTGATGTAATTGTTCAAAGGATCAAAGTAAGCAAATAATGTTTAATGGTTTAATGTTGTTCTGCACAAGTGCAAATAGAATTCCTTTGTTAATCATCAATAGCCGAGATACAATGGTTACCGGTACAGATTGTTGACTTGCCGAGCCAGTTTCGAATTCTATCTGAGCTTTTGCACCACTTTTACTGTCTGTTTTTTTTTCAATCTTAACGTGGTTCCTCCTGTAAGTATCTGATTCAAAAACATCGTTGAATATAATGGCGTCATCTGAATGTCGCAAATTACTGAATTTATATGAATCCTATATTTATGAGTCGAATCAAATTCTTTCGCATGTTATACTGGTGTATTCAACTGTGTTGTCATGTATATACTATTTTGAAATTCGAAATATAAATCAATAGAAATAACAGTGAATTGATCTACGGATCACATATCCCAATGGTTACGTGTTATTCTACCACTACGGTTTATTCTACCACTACGTTTTATTCTACCACTACGGTTTATTCTACCACTACGGTTTATTCTACCACTACGTTTTATTCTATCACTACGGTTTATTCTACCACTACGTTTTATTCTACCACTACGGTTTATTCTACCACTACGTTTTATTCTACCACTACGGTTTATTCTACCACTACGTTTTATTCTACCACTACGGTTTATTCTACCACTACGGTTTATTCTACTCCCTTAACATTATACAGTGTTTACTACATTAATTTGTATAATTTACTGTCAAAAATGATTTTCTTTTTTAAATATGCCTAATTACTATTTCTTCATCTGTAAATAAACGAAAAGAATGTCTCTTATTTTTTTATTTATTTATTTATTTATAATTGTAGAAATGTAATTCTTTGTAGAACAATAAATATTATTTGTCTTTTGCTAAAAAACAATTGTCAGTTAAATATTAGTCAAATCAATAACAGGAATGCCACTTCAAGAAATGTATTTTTTATTGTAGTGTATTAGTCGACGAGACGACATAAGCTGATCTTAGGACAATTCATTTTAAAATAGGTAAAGTCGGATTTGTTTGGCTTAGCGACATGAGTTTAATTATCTTCAATTTTTGCTGATCGCAAAATCTCGTTTGCCAATGTCTGTGAAGGGTGATAACGTACGTACGAACATGAAATGCTTTAGAATATTATTATATTTGATGAATTATACCTGAAAATTGTCGAGTGCAATCAAGAATTAATGGGTGAATTTAAATTATAGTATACTAAAAATAATTTGAATGAGAAAACTGAAAAGTATTTATTTATTTATTTATTTATTTATTTATGTAAGTACGTATGTATGTATGTATGTATGTATGTATGTATGTATGTATGTATGTATCTATGTATGTATCTATGTATGTATGTATTATGTATGTATGTATGTATTATGTATGTATGTATGTATGTATGTATGTATGTATGTATGTATGTATGTATGTATGTATGTTAGGTTAAAAATACGAAGGAAGTGACGACACCTGAAATACCTTTAGTAAAATTAAGGCAAAGTAAACAACTGTGAAAACTATTTGTCACCTTTGGCTTTTTAGATTAAAAAAAAAACCCTCGGTCTTGAATAGGAAATCTCTGTATCAATAGCAAACATCAGATTCAAAATTAGATTTCACATTTTTTCACACGCACAGGTATTTAAACGTCTTGACCTTTTCAACCTATCGTGTCAATCCTGTTTATATAAATAGGGAAGTGTTCTTTAATGCTGTCTAGCAATAGAAATGGAATGGCGATGATGAATGAATTCAATTAAGGCGAGGCGTTGCATATGAAGATCCCATAAAGCTATTAATGTATCAAGCATTTTTAACACAAAACATATGTGTACAGGGTGTGTAATGTAGTTGAATGCATCCATTATTTTTATTGTAACCGGAATATTATTTGACTTTATATGCATACATTTGCTTGAATTGTCTGTTTTGCGTATTAACCATGGCCATCCCTACTACAGGCCAGGCAATCATGCAACTGGGGTCTTTTACTGGGGGCCATGTGAATTTTCTTAAATCATCAACTGGTGCGGATCTTTTTTTTCTTTTTAACCACAATATACAAGTAATGATCTTTTGACATAAGTACAAATTCTCTAAAAAAAAATCCAACATTGAAATAAAAATTCTTCATTGAAATATGCATTTGCCTTTGTTTATTAAAAAATACCTGTCTCTTCATTTATAGGAATTTGTCAATAATTGTAAAATTTATCAATTAGCTCATTG
>OY744521.1:9616620-9646620 GCA_963556195.1 Sepiola atlantica | reverse complement strand
TATAGATGGTCTGGAATATTTTAGATGATGAAGATAATTCGTATTATTTAGATTTTGTGTGTACTATTCTCATCTGAGTTGTTGTATTCATAACGTCGCAACTAATGTAAACTCCAACGTTGCTCAGAAGTATTTATCCGGCCCTTGGAACCTTCTAGCCGAACTTGAGAATCTATATATCGAATCTGGACAAAGTTTCAAACTGGACTCTTTTATTTAATTCACAGGGGTAGATTGTCCTCATCCCATCAGCCAATACCGGGTAGAAGTATTAATTCGTGTTATTTTAGTTGTTATTCCCTAGAGTAACCTAAGCTGTCACTTGGAATTGGTTGCTCAGGAACGCTATTAACGATATGCTACAAGTCACGGCTGCACAGATGAGAACAATTTACACCCGTAGATCACAAAAACAGGATTCAGTTAAAAATTCCGTCCAGGTTCTCTAGTTTGATAGGAAGATTCTGCGGTTTGACTACACGGTTCCGAAGTTCAAAAAGATGCCCCTGAATAAACACAGATGCAACATCGGTCGAAACGTTGTGAATATAACAACCAAGATGAGCATAGTAATTCCAATAATTCATCAAATACAAATTACCATATAGATATCCCAATAGCATTCAATATGTTACATGGATATCGACGATGATTCTGGGATCAACTCAACTTATTTCAAATCTTATCGAATCCATATATCATCTTCTGTATCAATAATTGGAAATGCGTGAAATAAAAAGTTGCGTTGAATGAATCTCCTGCAGTTAATGATTTTCCGTGTGTGTCTTAAAGGCTTAGCTAAAAGTTATCAAACTCATAAGATGCTTTAGTCTCTCCAATGCAAAAGTTGTCAAAATTCTGCATGACGTTTTCCCATTTTATTATCTGAGTCAAAAATAGCCGTTTGCGGCGTGACGATCGATTATTCTTCTCGCAACAAAACTTTTGGTACACGAATAACCAGTTAACAGCTGTGTGCTGTTTACACACAGTAATAGTAAGCTCAATCCGTTGTGACGGCTCTCTCCTTTTTTCTGTAATACTAAACTTGTTCTCTCTTTTTATCTCCTGCTTTTTCACTCTCTCTCTCTCTCTCTTTCTCTCTCTCTCTCTCTCTCTCTCTCTCTCTCTCTCTCTCTTATGTCTTATGCACTTTCTCTTTTTTTTTCTTTCTTTCTTTCTCTCTTTATTCACCTGGTGCTGTTTGCAACTGAAATATTTCTTATTTTTCTTCTCTCTTAACCCCCCACGAAGCCAGGGGGTGCCGGGGGGGGCGGCAATGCCCCCCTGCAATTACATTTGCACCCCCTTAAATTTGTGATCCAAAAAATATTATAAATATAAATACTCTTATATTTCCTAGTCAACTATACTTCTTCATTATGAACCAGTATTTACTTTTGTGTAATATATTTTACAGCAGGGCCGGATTAAGGGGCCAAGGGGCTGGGGCCCTGGGCCACCCACCAAGAGGGGACCTCCCACAAATATTTAACATAATTTCCGATTTCAAAAACGCTTCTTTGGATTTTATTTTGTTTAAAACTTTATTTTCCATTCCTGGTACTAATGATACCATAATAAATATTTACGGATTTTAAACTACCAGTTAAAATAAATCTATTGACCATAATAACATCTAAATATGATTTAAATTTATGTTACCTTGTAAAAAGAAAAATAAATTAAAATGTACGTGTTCTCAACTTCGCTAGTTTCAGATCAAGTGGTGAGGGAAACAAAGCCTCGATGCTTTTCACCTGTTCCTGCTTGGTGAAAGAGATTGTCAGTGTATTTGTCTTTTTTATCAACTTACCAAATATATACTTTTAAATATTGTTAATTCACACTATTTAATATCATAAATTATCAATTTCATAATTATAATTCAAATGATATAATATAAACACAAAATGAATTCACGTTGTTGTTCTGCCAGCTTCTTTTAAAGATATTTTTTTAATTTAAAAAAGAAAGTGTTGTCTTCATTCAAAAGATAGAAATGAATACTAGCAACCTAAATTATTTTCAAATGAAAGTGGAAATTAGTTTAAAAAATTATTTTTGTATTTTATCGCGAATCTCAAATACGTTTTTTTCCTTTTTGTTGTCAGTTGTAACTATTAACTTTAAAAATTGTGAATGTTATATTCAACATTTTTGAAATTAACATAGAAAAAAATCCCAGATTTCACCCGAGATGAAGTTGAAAGAAAATGACAGCATTGGTAGGGTATAAACCCCACGTACAAATAGAAGATTATAATAGAATTCTGTAGAGCTAGCAAGTAGCTACTTTATTTTACGAACTTTATGTTATTATTACTGTGTTTACTATGCTTTATGTGCTTTACTATACTGATGTTGTTATTTACATGTACCTACCGAAATACACAACAATATATTTAGATTATATAAAAGAAATTGAAATTTTGTATCTACTTATTTATATTTATATATCAGTACACACACACACTGAACCAAAACGTCACTCATATTAGAATATCAATATTAGTTTTGCCTCTCCTAAAAATGCCTAGCCCCCCTAAAAATGGCTTCCCCCCCCTAAGGTAGAAGTCTGGCTACGTGCCTGCTCTTAACAGCCGTCTTGCTATTAAAAAAACAACACATTAATTTTGCTCTCGACTTTTTACATCATTTTGTTGATTTATACATAGGTTTGGCTAAGTGGTTAACGACGCGGACTGAGGAGCTGGGGGTGCCGAGTTCGGATCGAGTTCGTTCCACAAAAAGACTGTAATCAAAACCCACACCTGGCCTTGTGTCTGTCTAACCTCCTGAAGAGGAGATAAATAAAATACATATGTTTGTAACAAATAGTTCATCTAGACAATAGAACAGAATTGATTTTTCCAGTCCCCCCTCGTAGAGGGGGGGGGGGTGAAAAGTCCGAAAAAAGACGTCCGTGCAATTCGACATTTAACACATATTTTTTACTTTATATATATATATATATATATATATATATATATATATATATACATATATTTATATATACATATATATATATATATATATATATATATATATATATATATGTATATATATATATATATATATATATATATATATATATATATATATATATATATATATATATATATATATATATATATATATATATATATATATATATATATATATATATATATATATATATATATATATATATATATATATATATATATATATATATATATATATATATATATAAATATAAATGTGCATTGCTTCTTCATACACATTTACGCTAAAAAAATAGACGCTAAACTTTCTCCTAGTCTGGAAAGGAATAACTAGGATCATATTCATGGGTATCTCATTTCTGACACCGTGTATCGTTTGTTGAACTCGATAAAGCGTTGATACTTTTTGGTATCAATTTGTCTGCTGTCTCGCGTTAGCGGTAATTTACTGCTTTCGAATTTTCATATTTTTTATTTTTTTTTTTTAACATAGTTCATCCCAAAAGAGGCAAGCTGCTACTGTGGACGCAAGGGCTACTGAGAATTAATGTGAAAGTTTGGGGATAATCCTAAATTGATAGCTGTGTAGCAGGATCCCTGTTAACATTAGTTTTAAATTTCTGCATGTCGGTACAGTCGGAGAAACAGGGAGAAGGGAGGGAGTTCCAAAGGCCGGCAGCCCGAGTGACCCCTCCCTAAAATAACATCAACGGAATCGTAATTAAAATTCAAAATTCTTTCTGCAATTCGAACATAGTTGGTACGAATTAACTTCAGTCGATTTTTAACTTTTTTCATCAAAGAATAAATCATGAATGTTCAATATTTTTATTTATCGCCTATCGATGATATGCTGGGATAATTTGGTGATAATCTCATTAGCAGGAGGTGTTATTCTGAATGGGCTTCACATTCACCGGATCTTCAACCCTCCTTCTGATTTGGCTCTGTAGTGTTATCCCATGGTGTATATCTACGAACCGAAGCTCTAGAGAGCTTCGGTTCGTAGATATACACCATGGGATAACCACAGCAATAATAAGGGTGATGTCTGGAGTGTCATCCGTCAGCATTATTGACAATTTTGCACATTGTATGCATATGTGCTTTTCATTGAACGGCGATAAAACACAGACGTTTGTGTATTTGTGACTGAAGCATCTTGCACAACTCAGTCATTATTAACATGGTTGGATTGCAGAAGGACTTGTCAATGTTATTACCGATTCGATGGGTGATATTTGAACGGGGCCACGCTGTATACATGAAGGAATATACTGATATTTAAAGTAGTGCGATTTTAAGACAAAAAGTAGGAAGTATTTCGTAATAACGAACGATTGCTTTTTACAAATATTAACAGGTTTTATTTTTTTGCTGCCCTGGGGTTACATAGGGAAACTTAATATAGCTGTCCTATGCAGTGGCGTTTAGTTTCTCCGCTGTCTTTTTAAAAAGTCTCTTCTTTCTCCATCTTTTTTGTTCATTTGCCTTTGACACAGGATGATGCTTCGACAAAGAATCGAAAACGTTCGTGAAACATGTAGGAACATTTTTTAATTTTATTTCAATACAAAAATGACCATCAGAAAAATTGCAAAAAATAAAACAAGCTAAATTAAACAAACGAATTTTGTTATTTTAACAAGTTTTGCATGAATATATATATATAAAGTTTACGTACATTAAAGTAATCCATGACACGTGTTTTTCACTATCAGCGTGTGTGTCATTTTGTGCGTCACGCTTACATAAAAAACAACGACCTTTCCAATCTTTGTATGCTACTCATGAATTGGAGGCAAATTTAATTCAATCTATTTTATTCAAACATGTGTAGGTTAGGAACAAGAAAATTAGTATTGAAAACATAATTTCGTGTAATTTACACGGGTCTCGCTAATATCAATATTAAGAGGTTAATAATTATCAAACTATATTTAATTGGTTAATAATCGGTTTATAATCGGTTAATAATCGTTCAAGAGATGTTAATTTTGAGCTGTGCCTATAGTCAGAATATATTACGTGTCGGAGCGAAATGTTTCAGCTCGGAATACTTAAAATATTCTATAACCGTGAGTCGCTCGCGTCTGAGTTCTTTTATTCAGCAAAACCGTTCTATATTTGTCCTTGCAACTGACTAAATGAGATCTTTGGCACTTTCAAGTATTTCATTAAAATTCATGGGAAAGCGCTTTCATCTTGCCTCAAGGTTAAACCGGTTAATCAACTGGACGCCATCTATCGGCGAAAATAACAAAGACCGAAATAAATACTTAATGTGTGAGAGTGGCATTGCGAGCGCATATCGCTAAAGGACGTCACTTTTTGAAGTCTACCATAATATCCTTGACCTCTTTTCAGACAATAAAAATCCCTTGTAACGGTTTCAGTGCAGAGAGTATGACGAAGCAAGAGTTGCGCAATCTAAATCTAAGGTCTCCTACGCCGACATTGCTTAGTCCGTGAGGGCAACCCCGAAAATCCGAATTAGACGTGTAAATGTCTATTTACCAGATGACTTATGGGAGTGATTAACACTGATCGTTCAATGTGGTGAACAACACACACGCTTTCCACCAAGCAAATGATGACTAAAGATGCACTGTGTACCACGTATCAGTTAATTAAGGGTTTTCTTTTCTCATCTAAGTACATATATTATTCCATGATAAATGCCAGTATACTGAAATCATATGCCCTTAATAGGGTTAAGATGAAAATTCATATACACTAAATGTACAACAGCAAGGAAGTTCCCAAATTTTTACACTTTTATTGTCATTAAGGGTATGACTACATATCAACCAAACCATTTCATTGTCACATCACTACAGTATAAATATTTATGCATGAGTGGATGAAGTGTGTGAGGTGCACTGAAGAAAAATTCCTACCAGTAAAATACATAGCTATGTTGTGCTCGCATACCCTTAATGACAATAAAAGTGTAAAAATTTGGGAATTTCCTTGCTTTTGTACATTCAGTGTATATAAATTTCCATCTTAACCCTATTAAGGGCATATGATTTCAGTATACTGGCATTTATCATGGAATGTCACTACTTTTGTAAAGGCTATGCCTCAATACAATGGTCATTTTTAAGGGTTTATTTTAATTTTCTGGAAAATGAAGGTATATTGTAAACTGAAATTAAAATGCCATCAACTAGACCCTAGAACCTCTATCTCTGCAAAAATCAGTTAAATCCATTAAATAGTTGATGAGATACAGGGTGGCACATACGTACGTACGTACGTACACACGGATAACACAAAATCATGCCTAACCTTTCTGTATCTCTGGGTTGCCTTGACTAATGATGCTGAAATTCTACACACTTATAGAACCTATAAAAAAATGTGTTCAAAGTTTTAACTAATTTGGTGTATTGGTTTTTGAGTTATGATTGATCAAAGAAATGAGATTTCTAGCATAGGCCGTTTTTGAAGTCTATTAAGGGATAGAGCGCTTTCGCGCTCTCTTGATTTTAATGAATTAAAATAGTCATCTGTGTTTCTGTTATGTTTTCTAAGAAATGTCATTATCAAACAATTATGGTATTGAAATAAACCTTTTTTTTAATGGTTATGAAAAAATGGCATATTCTATGTTTTAGGCATATTTTGGCGGCAAAAAAGCGCGTTGTTGCTTTTTATATGTTTGTATTTGTCCTTGGGAAAAGGCTTGCTACGTTATCAAGGTGTATCTACTCGGCGTTGCCCGGGAATCTTTTAAATTTAATTTTTGTTACGTTTTTCTTAACTATGACGTTATTTTTTTTTACGAAATTATCATTTTTTTTAAATAGGATTTTGAAAATAAAATGTAGGTCGTACTGTATCGTTGCGTCATTAAATAATTAAGTGAATCAAATTGTTATAAAATCATAACTAATTTTATAATGGTAATGTTTTTTATCTTTGTTTATAAAATCGTTAAATGTAAATAGCATCCAAAACTTTCTTTTAATACATGAGAATTTGTTACGAAATTTAAAAGTCAGAAATAACTTTCAATTCGACAGTTTAAATGCTTCTGAATTCCTTCAAATTTCGAAAGAGTCACGAAATTATTCATTCTTATTTTTTAAACTGTTAACAAAGTATTAAAATGGCTAACTTGTTTACAAGGAATATAAATGTATTCCTGTAGTTTTAATGTTAAAATTAAATTATTGTTTTAGAATGTTAATTTCAGCATTTGACGCCATTGCATTTTTAATTTCAATAAATAATCGATGAATAGTAAATTAAAAAGCAGTGTGCAAGTCACGTACGGGCGAGAAACACACACATACACAGTAGAAAAGATCACACAATTTTATTTATATATAGATTCTAGAAAGGATCAGATACTTTTGTTTGTATTCATTGCTTGTTATCTGCAGTGAAAAGCGATGGAAAATTATATCGGAAATTGTACTTTAGGGGCGCAGTTAACCCAATCATATGTAAGAGTCATTATCTTTTTATGTACTTCTCTAGTCTAAAATAAAATGGTATTCAAATAAAAATAAAAACCAGTAGATAATTTTTATTTATAGAAATGTAACGCTTGTATATTTACTCGTCACGTACATAAGATTGTCTATTTGTGTCTACTCTCCAGTGTAACATTACCTGTGAAATTCGTTCGACACCAAAAAATTTCTAGGCGTCATCTTGTCGACAAAAATCTTGTAAACAGTTGTGTTGTTAGGTGACACGTTCAGCATTTGTAGAATTCAAAATTCTAGTCGTAACTGTAGTAGTTATCGTAGTATTAACCAGTTTCCGAAAATCCCCCCTGTGGGTGAGGGTAGAAGATCTCGAAATATACGTCCGTTCAGTTGACGGTTTACAGCTACCCAAGAGAAATATTTACTGGCTATTTTACCACGTCTATTCTCTGATACTTTAGCTTAATTTTCCGTCCACAAGAACTCGTGGTGTAACAAATAAAATGCTAAAAAAATAATCAGTTCTAAATGACAGTCTTCATCTGGATGTTTTAGGTTCAATCCTCAGTGCGGGCGATACTACGAATACAATCACAAATTACTTAAAACTTCTACCTGTTCACGGAACAAGAAAAAGTTACCCCCTGTGGATTAAATAAGGGGTTCCGTTCGAAATTCCGTTCAGATTCCCGAGTTCAACAGAAAGATTCCCGAGTTCGACAAGATACAGATGGATAAGGTCGGAGATTACATCAACTGAAACGTTTTGAGAATAACATCCAAGATAAGAGCAGGAGTACGAATAATTCAACTAAAACAGATTATTAATCCTCATCTGAAAAGTTCTGAAACTACCGTTATGTTGAAAATTCTTTTTATAACACAACCACGTCCCAATATTGCTAAAGCAATACTTCATAGTTGTAAGATATCGGTTGCTTGATTCGGACAAATATTCAACCCTAACGTCTACCTCAACATCAACATCAACGTTTACCACATCAACCACAACCATAAACAAACACATGACCTTAAAGGGACTTCGTCGAGTATAAAAGAAACCGAAACTCATATTTTCTTTAAAAAATGATAAGTCAATTAAACGTTCTTAGAAACTAAAACGTTCAGCGGTGATTACTCTTAGTTTCTATGTGTAGTACAACATTTTACATTAAACAAATAAGATGCGTTTTATTTGTGTGAGAGTTTACGTTTTTACGATTAGAATATTAGAAAATAAAGTGCCTACCTAAAATATGTGGTTTAACGGAAGTGCATTTTTATCGAAATACTATGTTATTGTAATTGTCTGTATTTCTGAGATAAGGTGTTTTCATTATGGATTTCAGTTTTCGGACTGACTTTCTCGCCTTAGCTGCCATGTTCACAACGTTTCGGTCGTTTCGTCCTCCGGCCTTCATTAGGTGTCCTGTATCGAACTCGGGAACCGTCTGTCTGGACTCTCTAACCCAATCCCTTTATTTTTACGGTGGTACAAGAGCCAAAAAATAGAATCCGAGCGTGGTACCCCCGTGGCAATAAAACGATTGGGTTCGAGAGTCCAGACAGATGGTTCCCGAGTCCGATACAAGACACCTGATGAGGGCCGGAGTGCGGAACGGTCGAAACGTTGTGAGCATGGCAGCCAAGATGAGGAAGTCAGTCCGAACACTGAAATCCATACTAAGTTATTATCTGCATATCCTGGAAATTTTTTTTTTTACTTATTTGGTTCTAGTCTTTCATTTCGCCATGCCCTACATACTGTAACATTACTTAGAATAGGAACGTATTGATTCAGTTTAGATCCCAACTCGCTGGGTACGATCGATAGGCTCAGGTGTAACGTTGTGATTCCAAATAACTATACGTTACCTGACTTCACTTATCCCTCTTTAAGGTTTTTTTTAGTGCGAAAGTTCGTAAAGAACTTCAAATGGTTATGCGTGACATTTCCTCTTATCGTTATGTGTCATGTAACCATCATGTCGGTTAAGGAGATTTTCTTGTAACTCAGAAAAATGCCACGTTCTATTAAACTCAAATTCAGCACTTATTTGATATTTATTTGATATTTATTTGATATTTTTTTTATATTTATTTGATATTTTTTTGATATTTATTTGATATTTATTTGATAGTCTTCAACAATTGTAGCAGTTGATCGTCAAGCTATTTCGCACAGAATTTTCTCGAATTGGTTTGAACAAAATGAAGACCCAATCAAAAAGCATTTTACGTTACATACTTTTATTAATGATTTTACGTTACATACTTTTATTAATGATTTTACGTTACATACTTTTATTAATGATTTTACGTTACATACTTTTATTAATGAGTTTACGTTACATACTTTTATTAATGAGTTTACGTTACATACTTTTATTAATGAGTTTACGTTACATACTTTTATTAATGATTTTACGTTACATACTTTTATTAATGATTTTACGTTACATACTTTTATTAATGAGTTTACGTTACATACTTTTATTAATGAGTTTACGTTACATACTTTTATTAATGAGTTTACGTTACATACTTTTATTAATGATTCACACTTATGTCTTTATCTATAGTATTAGGCTCAGGGAGGTCAACGCCACATCGTATTAATGTTTTATTATCTGTACTTTTCCAATCTCCTCACCATACTTATAAAAAATTGGTTTTGTGTTTACAGATTCATTCATTCAATTTTAATTCCTGACTTGTTAGTATTATGCTGATCTTCGGGGTTAATATTTTTATCTAACTATTTAGTTGTTATAGAATCGTTACAAAATCTAATAGACTTTCTATTTATTATCTACCGCCGTCCAACTAACTCGGCCATATTTGTTTACTGTTGTTTATGTTTTATTTTATTATTGAGGTGGGAGTCTCTTTCTTCTTTATTTAAAACATTAAAGTCCAACTCACCATAGTGATCAGTCATTCAAACTATTTCAATAGTGAGTTCAAGTCAGGATGACATCACAGGGGATAACTTGCTTCCGAGACGAAAATAACGAATGTCCTTAAACTGACAAATCGAAAGAGGTACTCGCTGATCCAGTTCTTCCCCGAAGCTGCGAAGGGCCCATAAACACGAAAGCCGCTTTGTGAGACATGCAAATAAAAAGATATGGTCGTGCGCATATCCATAAATCAATGATAATAGCGAATACTATTTGTGGTTTGTGCTCAGTTGAGGGTTGAGATAATTACAATGCGCTCTACTACATATTCTAAGTAGATGTGCGAGTCGCCATCTTTGAAAGACAGATATTTAAAGCAACATATCTAGAGTTTATTTATAGGTAGATAATTTCCATGGATACTTTTAATATTTGCAATGTAAATATGCATATATATATATATATATATATATATATATATATATATATATATATATATATATATATATATATATTTATTTATTTATTTATTTTGGTACGGAAACATTAGTACAACATTCAGTCTTAGCCATCCGGCTCTCTTCAGCTTCTGTTATCATCTCAACAACAGAAGCTGAAGAGAGCCGGATGGCTAAGACTTTCCGTGCTTGAAACCGGCGGTACGAATGTTGTACTCATTTTTCTGTACCAAAATAAATAAATATTATGCTCTTAATTTTTAACTTTAATTCTTAATTAATCGAGCACTCTGCTTGGATTTTTCCTACTATATTACAAAGAAGAATGCTCATTAGGTAAAACTAATTTCGAGCTCAGGCATTTGCAATGTTTATCACTTACATTCAGTCAGTGTCGCATGATGGCGTAGGGGTTAGCATCGCCGACTGTCAGCTCGACGGTTGCGTTTCGATCCCGGCTTGAGACACTAACTGGTCTAGCCGCACTGATGAGCTGTGAAACAGCAAAACAGGCTGTATGTGGATGACTATATATATATATATCCGTAATCATTAGTGTAGGCGATTTCTTTATATATTCCTGTTTATAGATGCCCGGCGTAAGTGTAGACCCCACAATATTATTGTAAAATTTAAACCGCCGTTCGATTCCTTGTTAAATTGTATTTAACAAAAGCAAGTCTGATCTTGGTATAGGTTTTTGCTTTTAATTGCATCCCCGGACAGACAGAGAGGCAAGATACACAGGCAGATATTTGGAAGATATTTTGGTAATTCATCTTTTGTTTTAAAATTACTTGAATTAATTACGATTACATTATTGACAAAATGATTGCGTACATAGAGAAGCATTAAGAATAAAACCGAACGTGTTTAAAACATATACATATGCAAATTAAGTTATGAAGAATTATTTTTGCACACCCCCTTTGAAAAGTAATAACAATGGTTTGAGTAATGTATTCTTTTTTGATTTAATCACTTTAGTTAATTACTCTTAATATCGAGACAACTATTCCATATATATATCTAGATAGATAGAGAGAGAGAGAGAGAGAGGGGGGGGAGAGAGGGGGAGAATTAAGTTCCAACTGAATAACACCGATTATTGATTTAGTACAAGCTGTTCAAAAATAGTTAAGCAAATGAGGTAAACAAATACGTGTATTTTGAGTGTTGCTTGTTAGTAATATATATTATTGATTTAAATTAGACTAACCCGTTTTAATGGTAATATAGTTATGATAAATGAAAATAAACTTACTTATTTATTAATTTGTATATAATATATATCGAGCAAATTAATGAAAGTGTAAGGTAAACAAATCCTCATGGTACTGGTAGTTATCTAATATACTTCAAGCTTAAATACACAGAATAACACCAAATACGGAAAGTTCCAAGTAGAACGTATTTGCCAATTACCTATCGACTTATGAATACAACATAATAGGAAACCAACTAATAAACACTACAAAATTCTGCGAGGGATCAAAAGCCAATCTATACCCTATATATTATTCCAATCACATTTCTAAACCCGGTAATAAAATATCCCACCCAACGATTGTTTTAGATGTTATCACACGTCAGCGAAATTCAAAGAGAGAGACTGGATATAAAACATCATTTGAGTAAGCGAGATAACTAGTACATACGAAGACTGTCTAAAAAGTATCCGATCTTATGCCAAAAAAAATATTTCAAATACGTGACGGCTTTGGGACCCTGATCTCTTCAAAGTAGGCCCCTTCTGCTTGCACACACTTAGCCCACCGATTCATCCACTGTCTGAAACACATCTGGAAGTCATCTTTTGCAATGGTGTTCATCTTCGTCGTCGCGTTAGATTCAGCAGGTGTTTGGAGAGGATGCGATGTGGAATAGAAATTAAGGAGTAGTTCAACCGATTCAAAGATGGTCGTACATCAGCGAAGAGTGGCCAAGGTTCTGGCAAGCCCCAAACTGTCCGAAGTGCAGCTGTTGTTGAAAGAGTGCGAAAAAAAAAAGGTAATGCGGAACGTGACGGTAGAGATGAACACCATTCCAAAAGAAGACTTCTAGAGGTATTTCCGGCATGGGATGGATCGGTGAGTTAAGTGTGTGCAAACACAAGGGGCCTATTTTGAAGATGATTAGGTTCCAAACCTCGTCACGTATTTGAAATATTTTTTTCTGGCTTTAGGTCGGATAACTTTTAGACAGGCCTCGTATATTAGTTAGTAGTTGGCATTCATAGCTTAACGTAATTAATTGTAATGTGATTACCGCAGTACGATTCAAGAAATCTCCTTTTTTTCGGCATGACGTTTGCCGAATTATTAATTGCCGATTTTTATAAGAAAGAGTTGTCAAAGCAACGTTTGATTTCCAACGCTACATTTTTACATACATGAACAGATACACGCAGTAAAAGTGGTTTCAGTCATGGAGAAGAAACATGTAACGGGGCATGGTTTTAATTAATAGTTTAAGATAGCTGCTTGATTAGTATGTTGCAATTAAGGACAAAGACATAGCCAGAAGAGAAAAGTTACAACAGCACTTTGTTTTGCATATAAATTAATAAACAAGTCCCAAAATGTAATCAAACCCCTTTTAAAAGAAAGAAAATGTCCATGTTGGCTGAAGCTCTGAAAACTAGACCATAGACAGATAACTTGACAATACACGGGGGCAGTTAAACCAACATTATTTTTTTAATAAAATATATTCTAGCTATTTGAATCCCCCCAAAATAATCAAATAAAATAATTAAAATTATGAAATTAATACAGAGATACAAAATATTCAAATAAAAATACCCATTTAACAAAAATTATTAAATAAAGTAATTAAAATGATGAAATACATACAGAGGTACAAAATATTTAAATAAAATACCCATTTAATAACAATTATTAAATAAGGTAATTAAGATTATGAAATACATACAGAGGTACAAAATATTGAAATTAAAATACCCATTTAACAAAAATAATCAAATAAAGTAATTAAAATTATGAAATACATACAGAGGTACAAAATATTCAAATAAAAATACCCATTTAACAAAAAATATTAAATAAAGTAATTAAAATGATGAAATACATACAGAGGTACAAAATATTGAAATAAAAATACCCATTTAATAACAATTATTAAATAAGGTAATTAAGATTATGAAATACATACTGAGGTACAAAATATTGAAATTAAAATACCCATTTAACAAAAATAATCAAATAAAGTAATTAAAATTATGAAATACATACAGAGATACAAAATATTCAAATAAAAATACCCATTTAACAAAAAATATTAAATAAAGTAATTAAAATGATGAAATACATACAGAGGTACAAAATATTGAAATAAAAATACCCATTTAACAAAAATTATTAAATAGAGTAATTAAGATTATGAAACACATACAGAGGCACAAAATATTGAAATAAAAATACCCATTTAACAAAAATTATTAAATAAGGTAATTAAAATGATGAAATACATACAGAGGTACAAAATAATTAAATAAAAATACCCATTTAACGTAGATGGTATGATATATTACATTTACATTTACTTGAAGGTATTTTAAATGGCATAAATATTGTTTCAAAATAATGATTGAGTTGAAGCTATTTTGGATGTTTTCGTTCCTTTCGACGGATTTAATTTTTTATTCTTTTTTGAAAAGGGGTTATTCCCCCGAAATTATCAAAATAATTTCCACCACTTTGGATTTTATTTTTATTGATCATTTTAACGATAAGTCTCATACTTACGCATATGATATGTGAAAGATCTGTTGAAAAATAAATAGATAATTGTGAAGATATTTATACCCCAAATATTGTATTTGATTGTTTGTTTTGGTTCATACTCTCTGTAACCATTCTGGTTTTCTGCATTGCTATCAACCTTTGTAAACACAACATACTTATTTACCAGCTATGCGTCAAGCAAACTACCATTGTCTCATATATATATATATATATATATATATATGTGTGTGTGTGTGTGTGTGTGTGTACTCTGTGAACCGGGTTCGCGCCTCCCGACCGTCTGAAATTGTTACTTTCCTGCACTGATGAGAGCAATAAGCTTGAAACGCTAGCGTCTGTAGGTATTAATAATTCAATATTTATTTATAAATATTATACTAAGCCCCTGTAAGAATTAAAGTTAAGCACTCTCGGGGATATTAAAAATAGACTGTCAAAAAGCTCTAATGCAAAGTTCCGAATAGGTTCGTCGAACACTCTCGACTAGTCTTCTATCTGTGCCCGCTTCTAGGTACATATAGATCTTATTTTCCCTTAATTACGTGACAGTTTCCGTTGGCCGAGTGGATATGGCTGACTCTGTGAACCGATTACGCGCCTCCCGATCGTCTGAAATTGTTACTTTCCTGCACTGATGAGAGCAATAAGCTTGAAACGCTAGCGTCTGTAGGTATTAATAATGTAATATTTATTTATAAATATTATATATATATATATATATATATATATATATATATATATATATATATATATATATAAGTAAACAATGGTACGCTAAATTCCAGTGACCAAGTCTTTATTCGTTTTTTCTTATCAAAATTCTAAGCAAGTCAGTGCAACTTGGCGATCGTTTCGCACATCGATGAACAACTTGGAATAAACTTGCAATTACCAGGATCATTTACCCCTGCAGCTCATCAGAATACTAAAGATCGCTTCCAGAAGTAAACCTTCGAGCAAAACGACACAAAAAATTGACATGTGTCTATTACATAGAACTATGTTCCTTTAAGGAAGCTAGGACTTTTTCTGTAGTCAGTTGGCCATATTGTATTCATAATACAGAGTTGTGAAAGGTATGCATAACATTACCAACAAGTCGGGTTAGCTAATATTTAATGAAGTGTGTTAATGAAATTATTTTAAATATAAAAAAATATTACAAAAATATCGTTAAGTTAAGGAAAACCATAAAGCATTTCAAACACAGAAATATGAAAGGTGGATACTTAAATTTTTTAAGTTGGCATTTAATAAAGTCAACGGTGTTTATAATCTTATTTACGTTGTACCATTTAATAACCAATGAAATGTATACATAAACATAATCCATTAGGTATATGAAAAATAAGGAAATAAAAATAAAAACTAAGTTGCAAAAATAAATTTAAAATATAAACAATATCAGAGATGAAAAGAAAACCCCATAATACGGGTATATTCTCAAATCTAAGGGCTGTATTTACGACACTCTTATTTAAGACTTATCTCCCTTGATACAATTAAAAATTGATTGTGGAATCATAGTTAATTGAATTTTAACAAAACTGATAAATTCTCTCTTGTAAAAAATATTACCAATGAGTATATAAGAAAAATATAGTGATGAAGTACAAAATAAAAGTCATATGTGTTTGATTGAAATGAATTAGTAGAATCTATAGCTATAAATGTAGTCTCTTATCTTATATATAAAGTAAAGAAGTGTTTCCCCTGTACCTTCGCGTCGAATAGAAAAATAAACTCGAACTCAATAGGTTACTACAACCACTACAACATCAAACCTATTCGCTCGAGCGTGTTCTTAGCAAACTCTAGACTATTACATCCACCTCGGGCAAATTATTACTTTCGTTCCTCACTCAGTCACTCTCCTTAAGCCAGACACCACACAGGTAGTAGCAAGAACATTTCTCTCTAACATTTTACTCCTCCCACGCTACCAGTCTACACCGGGAACAAATACACAACGGATAATTACACACAATTTACAACTTATTATTTACGTTAAATATGCCTTCACCTCACCACACAGCAGCATAAGTTGCACAGAAAATATAACAGACGCTCCCTTCAATACATCTGACTACGTCACTTCCGCCAAAAAAGATTTAAGGCTTCTACTCTAAGCCTCAACCAGCAAATACAGATCACGACAGGCCTGCCAGGTTCACTACCCTTAAACAATTATGCCGATTCCCCTTAACGATCAAACTTTTCTTCAGGTAATATACCGTTCCTGTTCTGCTATTTCCGTTATACATTCATCTACTTCACTTCTTAAAATTGCTGCTACAATACTAGCGTACTATGTTAAAAAAAAACCTGCTACAGATTAAGCGATTGACATTCTATTATTCTTGCTACGTAGCATTTACACGTTAGCGAATAACAGATTACATTAAACTGAACACAATGACAATCTCAAACACGACGATTTGTTCACCTTCATTGTACTAATAAATACATTAGTACACTTCTGACAGAAAGTACAACATTTCTTATTCGATTTTATATGTATTACTTACTTTTCAATTAGTTTACTCTTCGCAAGCCTCAATCAGATCAGTTTACATTAGTAACAAGTTACATATTATATTACACGTTGGTGAGGAATTACGGTGCGGCCGTAGCAGTAGTACAAATAGTTGTTGTTAAAAGTTCGACGTTAGTGAGTAAGACGACGCGGCCGTAGCAGTAGTGCAAATAGTTGTTGTTGACAGTTGACGTTAGTAAGACGACGCGGTCGTAGCAGTAGTGCAAATAGTTGTTGTTGAATGTTTGGCGTTGGTAGGACTGGCATGGTCGTAGCAGTAGTACGAATAGTTTCTGTTGTTGAATTGGTTGCCGTAGCAGACGATATGTTGTCGGCGATGTTCGGTGTTGTTATTGTTGAAGGATTAAGTCTGCTTCTTTTTGTTAGTGTTGCTGGAGAAGAAGCGAGCGTCACTGTTAAAGTTCTTGGATGATCCGAGATTATTTTCTTCCCCCCCCCTTTCATAATCTCTCCTTCCTGTATAAGGAAAAAAAACCTTCTTCTTCACGGGGCCCAGCTGTTTTTATGTGAAAATTTTTGGCCACAGTGATCATAGCACATGAACAACTAACACGAAAGCGGTCGAGAATCATGTAAACAAGGCCGACTTGGGTGGCGGTCGCCATGGTAACACATGCCAGACAGTATGACGGCGTCTTCAAATCAAAACGAGATCTAAAATCATAACATTTTCGTTTAACTCTAACAATTAATAAAAACAGTTACGTTTTCCTTATTTACATAAAGTTGAAACAACTTCATTCCAACGAGTCAACCTGAAATGCCAGACTGCATTTTTCATTTTACATTATAAATTTTCGTTTTATACGATCACTATTGACTATTCTGATAGAATTTTAAGTCCCCCGTGCTACCGTGTTGACAAATGTTTAACATTAAAAAAAAACATCGTTTTAGTAGAATGGGATCGAACGCCAAAAACTGTAACGTCGTAAACACTAACCCACCGATGGGGAATATAATATTAATATGAAAATTAATATAGTTAAACGAAGCCTGTCCGATATATACTGAAAGCATTTTACTTTGATTTCACCAGAAATGTTATTTTAATTTTTTTTTTAACACCGGCTCTGTCTGTGATAAGGGCCCTTGGAAAATTAAAGAGGCCTACATAGCCCCATTAAAATCCACTGAAACACACAAATATAACTAATGTAGGCTGCAGAGCATTACAAATTGTATTCGGATGGGGGGCACTAAAATTACGATTATATGCTTATTTTTAATAATGAAGACTATTCTCTTTTTTTTTCATGATTGCGATTGAGTCACGTGAGCAAAATGCCGATGTCGACCGGGAAATACGTTACGATTCACCTTCTGGAGAGCAAATGTACGGTCCACCATGTGTAAGGGGGGGGGGGCATAACAATAAGTAAAAAAACAATTTTTGTTATAACATTACATGCAGACAATCCTCTTTACTTTTAATTGCTTGCTATTGTTTAATTTGAGTCGGGTAAACCAAATCCTTGATTGTGCTTGGTGGCAGTAAGTGGCTGCGACAAAAAATGCTGCCCTTATATGTCATAGCATACATGTACATTGAATGGCAGAAAAGAGGATAACAATTGCAATCCTCTGACATAGATTCAGTTATCAGTGCGGAAATTCAAGATCCAGTGGCAGATCCGGTTTTACATGATGACATTAGGCACCATATGATTCATGGAAACAGAGGTTCACTCTGTCTCAAAGATGGACACTGCAGTAAGAGCTTGAGTGAAACTCAATCGGATACAAATGGCTACCCACAATATCGACAACTATATCCTTTAGCTGGAGGTTTTGAGACGACAGTTACCCTACCTGCCAACATAACAGTTCCTGTAGATAACCGATGGGTTGTACCACATAATAAACTGCTTTGTGAGATTTTTGATGTACATATCAATGTTGAATATTGCAACAGAATGAAATCAATAAAATACATTTGTAAATATGTAAATAAGGGTAGTGATCAAGCTATCTTCACAATTGAAAGTAATGCTCATGATGAAGTTAAGAGATACCATACGGGACGTTACATATCAACCAATGAAGCCATTTGGAGAATACTTAACTTTCACATACATATACATCATCCCCCAGTTATTCACCTATCAGTTCATCTAGAAAATGGACAGCGTATATACTTTACTGAAAGTACTGCAGCAGATAGAGTTGCAAATCCACCTTCAACCACTCTAACAGCTTTCTTCACATTGTGTCAAACAGATTTTTTTGCAGGTACACTTTTGTACTGAGAAGTTCCAGTTTATTATACCTGGGACACTAAAACTAAGGTCTTCAAGCGACGGTTACAGGGTAAGCCAGTTCCAGGCTATCCGTGCGTTAAAAGAACAGAAGTTTTGGGGCAGGGTATACACCGTGCATCCAAATCAATTTGACTGCTTCTGTTTGAGACTGCTTCTACACAATGTTAGAGGTTCACAGAGCTTTAATGACCTAAAAACGATCAATGGTCAAGTTATGACTACATTCAGGGATGCATGTAGTGCACATGGACTACTTGAAGATGATAACCACTGGGATGATACACTACAGGAAGCATCTATATCTGATTCTGCAAACATTTTGAGACATTTCTTTGCTATCATGTGCAGTGTCTCATCCAAAACGACTTTGGGATGCACACAAAGAAGCTTTTACTGAAGAGTTCATTCTTAGGAAACGCAATCAACAGCCTGAAGTTGATATAACATTTTCAGACGGCATCTTCAATATGGCTTTACTGCATATTGAAGATATGACTTATAGGATGAATGGTAAAACACTGACAAAATTGGGTCTTACCTCACCTAATCGATCTAATACACATCCGGTCATTACTGCATGGACGCGTGAAATTAGTTATCAAACTCATGAGCAAGCATCAATTGTTCGAGATGGTATCGCACAACTAAATAATGAGCAAATTCATATTAAGATGCTGATCACATTTGTCAAATAGAAAGAGGATCAGATCCAGCTAAAGTTTTACAGAAGTGTTCCTTGATCGTATGGGATGAATGTACAATGGCACATAAACAAGCGTTTGAGGCTCTAGATAAAACATTGCGTGATCTCAAGAAACGTGATGTTGTTATGGGTGGCATAACACTTTTATTTTCAGGTGACTTCCGACAAACGCTTCCTATTGTTCCACTTGGAAGTCTCGCTGACGAGCTTAATGCTTGCATTCAATTGTCATATTTGTGGAAGTACATTAAGACTGTAACGTTATTTACAAACATACGTGTACATCTCAATAGTGACCCAATGGCTGGTGAGTTTGCCTCCCTCCTCCTAAAAATAGGTGATGGCAAGCGTGCAACAACCAACAATGGCACGATTGTTATTACTCCAGGTATTGGCTCAATTGTTTCATCACTCACAGAACATAGTAGCAAAGTTTATTCAAATATAGCCTAAAACTATGTGCATCCTGAATGGCTAACGGAGAGAGCAATTCTAGCTACTAAAGTTTACATGGTACATGTCATCAATCAGCAACTACTTGATGAAATGCCAGGTGATGAACAAACTTTCACTTCTGTGGATTCTACTCTCGATGACGACCAGGCTGTACAATACCCTACAGAATTTTTAAATTCATTAGAATTGCCTGGTATGCCAACACACAAATTAAAGCTGAAAGCTGGATGCCCAATTATGCAAACTGACATTCCTTCCCAGAATACCCATTATTCTGTCGGATTCTGTAATAGAATTTAAAAGGCTTCAGTTCCCAGTTAAACTGTGTTTTGCCATGACAATTAACAAGTCCCAAGGACAATCATTGGCAGTGGTTGGTCTAAACTTGACTTCACCTTGCTTTAGCCATGGGCAGTTTTATGTCGGATGTTCAAGGGTAGGCTCTCCACAATGTCTATACATATTGGCACCAGAAGGGAAAACATCAATCCTATTTTAATTACCTAAATTACTTCCAGTGAAATGATTTATTTTCTGAATCTATTTATTTAACTTAAAAATTAAAATCAGGTTGTTATATTTCCCCGGGCAACGCCGGGACACGGGTCCTGCTAGTTATATATATATATATATATATATACATATATGTGTGTGTGTGTGTGTGTGTGTGTGTGTGTGTGTGCGTGTGTATGTATGTAGAAATTTATGTTTTTAACGCTGCTTTTTTTTAGTTAAACAGTTACATTCTCTCACTTTGTTGGGCAGACATAGATTATTCAGAACGAGAAAAAGTAAACTTGTACAGGATTCGAAACCTTCCCTTCGAAGACGGATTGTTTATTACTGGTGTCGCCATTGGTAGTTTAATAATGTTGTTAAACTCAGTACATCAGTAAATATTTACAATTAGGTTGGCTTTTATTAGTGCAGCCTGAGTAAAATTGAAAGTGTCGTTGAAATCTAAGATGTGGAAGAATGAGTGTTTTGGTAATCTTTTACGTATTGCCCCTTTTATTTTTGTAATTAATGCTTGGAATCTATTAAATGTAAGTATTAGCTGTGGTTCCGGAATTTTAATATTTCGAGTGATGCACGATTTCTGATACTGAAACATCGATCAGTCTACCTGGAAACAAAAGCAATAAACCCTTCGACATGAAATTAAGTTAACTTGGAATTACAACCATACAAATAACATCACAAACCATCATTTTTAATTGTGACAAATCTTGAATTTGTTCACGTTTACCTCAATTCAAATTATAGTTCGAATTTTATTCCATTCTTCTATTTGATTTATTTCCTTTTTAATGTACATTTAAATTTAATAAACGACCATTTTTATGAGTTTTCCGTCGCAAAGTCTGCAGAATTGGAATCTAAAATCGATGACAATAAATTTTAAGTTGTAATGTACGGATAAAATATCAATTTTCATAATGCAAACTAGTCAATTTAGAAATGAAGAGACAATTTGGGATAGAGGTGTATGTTTTACGACAAATCAACCCCTTTTGGGTGATATGATGCCTAATGTGAAGGATTCCTTATATAGAATTAAGTGTTACTATTAACCAATAAGTAGGAGTGTGGCACAATGCGTGACCTTTTGGGGAACTAAGTGTTCCCTGTTATATTCGTAATCCTTATGCCAGACTTATTTCAAAAACAGTAATTATCTGCGTGTTGAGATCGCTGTGCCTCAGTCATATTTTGGAGGACGGAACATCGGTGTTAAACCAATTCAATGACAGGTGCATGTGATGGGTTCAGAGATCAGACCAGTCGTCGTTCAAGAAAATCAGTTATCAAACTCAAAACAAAATATTTGACGAGGCGTACAATGATGACGGTTGTATCCTTTCTCTCTCTCTCTCTCTCTTTCTCTCTCCTTCTGTCTCTCTCTTTTTTCTCTCCCTCTCCCTCTCGTGCTCCCTCTCTCTCTCTCTTTCTCTCGCTCTCTCTTTGGTAAAGAGATTAAAAATCAAGAGTCGGCTTTTGAAATCTGAATGAGGAAGACGCGTGCATGACACGCTCGCTTAACTCAGCCAAATCTTCGAGTTTTAAATATGTTCTTCAGCAAAAATAAATTATATTTTTATATTTAAAATTAAAATGGTTTGTGCTTTTATTATACAATATTTCTAAAATAATCGTGACAGACCGACAATAATGTTATTTCAAACTTAATATTGGCATACCCATGACAATATATTTACAAAATTAAGCGTATAGATGAACTAAAATGATACTTCAAAATTAAGTTGATAAGACGCTTACATATCAAAAATAATATTCTAATGTATACCAATCGAAAATAAAATATCGATCGGATGAAATATAAAAATCGGTAAATTCAATTAGCAACTTAAAATCATTTTTTTAAAAAACATATGCAGATAAAACCCAGGTGTTTATATAAAAGGAGATTTTAGCATGCACTTTGTATGAAAGCTATTTAAGAAATTTACAAATTGAATATATACATTTGAGGGATTTGTTATAACTGCAATGTGTTTGACTAAAAACTTGTGAAAGTTTTACCCGATTAAAAACCATTATAAGCATATTCCCTAAGCTACCATAAATATATTCTAAGCATAGAGGAAATATAAATAATTTCGATCCAAAGATTGATGTGTTTAAATTGAAATCGTAAACATAATTACAATTCATATAATTAGTTTTAAGTCTAGATCTTTCTAATTACTGTTCATTGTGTGAAATATTAGTGCGTAGTTGACCTGATATTCAATAACTATTTAAGACCGATTTTAACATTTCAGCCCTCCGTATAATAATAATACGCGTGTACTTTCGTTCGTATCTGCGTTATCACCATCGACACGCAGTCTAAAACATATCTCTAATATATAAAGTAGAGACGTTTTTTCCCCTGTACCTTCTCGGAGAATAGGAAAATAACCACATGCATCACGGGCTACTGAACTCACAATTACATTGCACTTATTCACTCGAGCGTGTTTTAGTATATCTGTTATTCTTCTTTCCAAACTAACACTGAATATTACATTCGGCCCGGCCGCCACGACTCTCCGAAATACCAACTCCATATAGGTGGTAGTAAAAACTTTTCTCCCTAACAATTCTGTACTGTGACTACACTCATCGACACCGGGAACTAATAAACACAGTATAATTTACACAAAACACCCATTGTTATTTCGTATTTGTCTGGCATTATTTTACTACATAATATTAAGCAATACGCAAAAACTTAACAACCGCTCCCTTACACTCCGATGATTATTCGCGATTATCAGATTACGTTCTATCTAATTCTACCTGCTACATTTATATTCATTCCGGAATTAAGCGAATGAAATTAACGAACACAATTCATGCAACATTCATGATTCAACATGGCGGCTAAAATTTCTTGATCGAATCGACTTCCTATTTAATTCAATAAGCACCAAGATACTGGTAGACCCGGATACATTTACATTTTCAAAAACATACACCTTAAACACGCATATTATAGAAAAATTGGCCAAATGAATTTACTTCATCAAAAAATGACCTACACCGTGTCATTGTCGAACTTTCCATTTGGTCGGCAGAATCTAAATGTTAACATAACACGCATGTCAATAAACCAGCATAGCGTTATTAGCCTATTTTACATGAATTTTTAACTCGTGGCGCTTTGGGTAAGGAGGGTGGTGTACTGATCGACGGTATCAGCGTTCGATCCCGTTCAACTCTGTCACTTTTTTCTTTTTTTTTTAAATTTAAAACATTCGCCAACACGGTATAGGGGGTGGGGGTGGAGAAAGAACTATAGGCAGTTTTTTTTTATTCGACGTCATGAAATAGGTACTAATTTCTCCCGTGCAACGCCGGGCGACGGGTTCCGCTAGTAAAAGATAAAATAAGAGAAAGTTATTGACTATTATCTGGTGTCGCTGTGCTGGCAGAATTTTACATTTTACCGATTTTACAATTAATTTTTCAAAAATCGATACGGAATCATTACGATATAATTATAATTATCAGCGCAAAATGAAACGTTTACAGTACAATACAATATATTATTAATAATTATATAATAACAAAAAGAATAGCCCTTTTTTTGAATTGCAGCGACGTGTAAGAATGTAATAGATCGAAGTATTTAGCAATAAGTACAAGTGGGTTCGATAAACAGCATCACGTTTATCGAAAAGAATGTACGGTCTAATCACAATAGTTGGTAAAAACCTAGTATAGTATCCATATTTTGTGACCTCTGCGCATGCGTCAGAGTTCATTCATAAACAGTCGTAGTGAGTGACTAAAACTAGCGCATGCGTATTGAGCAGTGCCAAGTAGCGCACAATTCAAATGTAAACAGACGAAAACAGTATTCGTTTTTAATTAAAATAAGCACGGTTTTTTTCTAATACTTTTTTGGGGTTGTTGTTTCTGACATTTTTAAAACAGGCGTAGAAACGGAAAGTGTTAAATAAAAACAATGTTATTTCGCGGTGTTCTTCACCTGTTCTTCACTTTCTCACGAATGAAACACGTGTTTTTTCTCAAAGAGCAGACACAGGAGCAATGGGTGTTAGAAATAAAACAAAAAGTGGGCATTTTTAACTGTTTTCGTCTTTTTACATTTGAATTGTGCGCTACTTTTAGTCACTCACTACGACTGTTTATGAATGAACTCTGGCGCATGCGAAGTGCTCACAAAATATGGATACTATACTAGGTTTTTACCCAATAGTTTAATAAAATTTCATTTGATTTATATTTGGAATTCTATTATTATAACCAGAATGACCT
This sequence comes from Sepiola atlantica, assembly GCA_963556195.1. NCBI lineage: Eukaryota > Metazoa > Mollusca > Cephalopoda > Sepiida > Sepiolidae > Sepiola > Sepiola atlantica. Next base: position 9,621,292 of record OY744521.1, on the reverse strand, counting down.
TCACAATGAATTTTGGCTCGTTTGAAAGGATATGTTTTTACATGTATTTCAGTTATCTCATACATTAAATAATGTCAGAATTTCCCCTATTTTTTCTTACAGGTATTGTTTCATTAACAAAGGCTACACATAAAAATCTATATCGTATGCGAATTGTCTAATTATTCATACGTGTTTAAAAAAAATAGTTTCCCCAATTTTTTATTTATTTTCTATCCTTTCAATCGTTTTCTTTTTGATTACATATATCAGTGGGGACTAACCCCCAGTAATGATTCCTCATCATTTTACTTTATAACACCATGAAATAAATACGAAAGAAATCTAATTAGAGTTACGGTTTCGTATTGCACCGTCTGTTAACTTCATATTAATCACTACCCCTTCAGCAATTACATGCCTAATACAAAGTATTTCCAAACTTTTGTTTTCAGATTACAAACAATGCACAAATATGCAGAATCTAGTAAAAATAATGTGTGATTTCAAAACAATTGAGTGGTATAACAGACAAAACTGCCTTGATCACAAGGCAATTCGTAAGATTAATAGCAGGTATGCTTACTACCCCATTCCTCAAACTTCTTTGTCTTCGTTTTGTGTTTATAAAAAGAGTAAAACAGCTTAATTGATATAAATGCTAGAATCTCTTTCAAACAAATAGGAAAACATAGCATCTTATCTAATAATAATAAATATAAAACATATATAAGAATGTGCGTGCGAGTGAACTCGGACGATTACTAGATGCGTATTGTAGCCATGCATCAATTGAGAATAAAAAAATATGTTTTTTTTTATCGATTCATCATTTTAAAATGCCGCAGCAAATATATCGAATTAGATTCCAATTTAAAATCGTTACATCTTTTCAAACTTATTTGTCAACGATTTTTATTACATTAATCCGTGAATCTTTATAGAAAATCTACGGTCGGTTTATGTGTTAGTCTCTGCGTTAACATTGATGTCTCCGTGATCTTTCATGAATTCAGTTAATTTTATTTATAACTTAGTAGATAGATAAGGAATTAAGCTCCAATGAAGTGTGTATACTTTTACAATCAAATAGCTTACGTAAAAGTGGGTATCCCTGCCACATCTTTGGAAGTGCCGCTCAGGAAATACTTTCCTGCCTGGACAAACTACAAAATAGACTTCGCTATCTAGTGGCTGATAATCTCTTGTTCCCTTCAGCCTCTTCATCACAGAAGAGATGTCGGCTAGTCTTTATCTATTTCGTTTTTTTCCACGAAAGTTGAATGATAACAACTTCAATATTTGATCCTTACTTGTAAGACATTTACAACGAGCGCTCGTCTTTTACCACAGCTGAATGAACTTTACTTTCTTCCTCCGTATGTCTAACATCAAACAAAATTTTCACGAACAGAGTTACTTTCAACGAACTTCCCATTCGTGGAACATAATACTATGGGACTGCTTCCCTGAAGGTTACATCATGCTTTTCTTCAAATCTATTGTCAACAAATACTTTCATAAACCATCTTCATAATTAATAAATCTTCTCATGGTATTCTTCCTAATTCAACTGACAATCTATCCATTTTATTCATCTTCATACTCGAGTGTATTTTGGCCTTGATATGTGGTAACCCATTTGGAAAAATCTTAGTTGTTGTCATTCTTGTAACACATGAGATGCTGTTTAATATAATGACCCCTTGAACAAAAAAGGAAATTAGGAAAATACTAGGTTGTCCCAAAAGTTCGTAAACAATTAGTTGTCCCAAAAGTTCGTAAACACTTGGTTGTCCCAAAAGTTCGTAAACACTTGGTTGTCCCAAAAGTTCGTAAACACTTGGTTGTCCCAAAAGTTCGTAAACACTTGGTTGTCCCAAAAGTTCGTAAACACTTGGTTGCCACAAAAGTTCGTAAACACTTGGTTGTCCCAAAAGTTCGTAAACACTTGGTTGTCCCAAAAGTTGGTAAACACTTGGTTGTCCCAAAAGTTCGTAAACACTTGGTTGTCCCAAAAGTTCGTAAACACTTGGTTGTCCTAAAAGTTCGTAAACACTTGGTTGTCCCAAAAGTTCGTAAACACTTGGTTGTCCCAAAAGTTCGTAAACACTTGATTGTCCCAAAAGTTCGTAAACACTTGGTTGTCCCAAAAGTTCGTAAACACTTGGTTGTCCCAAAAGTTCGTAAACACTTGGTTGTCCCAAAAGTTCGTAAACACTTGGTTGTCCCAAAAGTTCGTAAACACTTGGTTGTCCCAAAAGTTCGTAAACACTTGATTGTCCGAAAAGTTCGTAAACACTTGGTTGTCCCAAAAGTTCGTAAACACTTGGTTGCCACAAAAGTTCGTAAACACTTGGTTGTCCCAAAAGTTGGTAAACACTTGGTTGTCCCAAAAGTTGGTAAACACTTGGTTGTCCCAAAAGTTCGTAAACACTTGGTTGTCTCAAAAGTTCGTAAACACTTGGTTGTCCCAAAAGTTCGTAAACACTTGGTTGTCCCAAAAGTTCGTAAACACTTGGTTGTCCCAAAAGTTCGTAAACACTTGATTGTCCCAAAAGTTCGTAAACAATTGATTGTCCCAAAAGTTTGTAAACACTTGGTTGTCCCAAAAGTTCGTAAACACTTGGTTGTCCTAAAAGTTCGTAAACACTTGATTGTCCCAAAAGTTCGTAAACACTTGGTTGTCCCAAAAGTTCTTAAACACTTGGTTGTCCCAAAAGTTCGTAAACACTTGGTTGTCCCAAAAGTTCGTAAACACTTGGTTGTCCTAAAAGTTCGTAAACACTTGGTTGTCCCAAAAGTTCGTAAACATGTGGTTGTCCCAAAAGTTCGTAAACACTTGATTGTCCCAAAAGTTCGTAAACACTTGGTTGTCCTAAAAGTTCGTAAACACTTGATTGTCCCAAAAGTTCGTAAACACTTTGTTGTCCCAAAAGTTCGTAAACACTTGGTTGTCTCAAAAGTTCGTAAACACTTGGTTGTCCCAAAAGTTCGTAAACACTTGATTGTCCCAAAAGTTCGTAAACACTTGGTTGTCCCAAAAGTTCGTAAACACTTGGTTGTCCCAAAAGTTCGTAAACACTTGGTTGTCCCAAAAGTTGGTAAACACTTGGTTGTCCTAAAAGTTCGTAAACACTTGGTTGTCCCAAAAGTTCGTAAACACTTGGCTGTCCCAAAAGTTCGTAAACACTTGGTTGTCCCAAAAGTTCGTAAACACTTGATTGTCCCAAAAGTTCGTAAACACTTGATTGTCCCAAAAGTTCGTAAACACTTGGTTGTCCCAAAAGTTCGTAAACACTTGGTTGTCCTAAAAGTTCGTAAACACTTGATTGTCCCAAAAGTTCGTAAACACTTGGTTGTCCCAAAAGTTCTTAAACACTTGGTTGTCCCAAAAGTTCGTAAACACTTGGTTGTCCCAAAAGTTCGTAAACACTTGGTTGTCCTAAAAGTTCGTAAACACTTGGTTGTCCCAAAAGTTCGTAAACATGTGGTTGTCCCAAAAGTTCGTAAACACTTGATTGTCCCAAAAGTTCGTAAACACTTGGTTGTCCTAAAAGTTCGTAAACACTTGATTGTCCCAAAAGTTCGTAAACACTTTGTTGTCCCAAAAGTTCGTAAACACTTGGTTGTCTCAAAAGTTCGTAAACACTTGGTTGTCCCAAAAGTTCGTAAACACTTGATTGTCCCAAAAGTTCGTAAACACTTGGTTGTCCCAAAAGTTCGTAAACACTTGGTTGTCCCAAAAGTTCGTAAACACTTGGTTGTCCCAAAAGTTGGTAAACACTTGGTTGTCCCAAAAGTTCGTAAACACTTGGTTGTCCCAAAAGTTCGTAAACACTTGGCTGTCCCAAAAGTTCGTAAACACTTGGTTGTCCCAAAAGTTCGTAAACACTTGATTGTAACGAATTAAAACTCGCAGTTCGATTTTATTCCTGGGCATCTGGAATATAAAGATGAAGATAACTATAACAATATAAACGCAAACAAACAATTACAAATTGCATAAAAATTCACTTTTTTCGAAAGTGTTCACAAACTTTCGGGACAACCTAATAGTAATATTTACTAAGAAATTAAATTCATGTCAAATTATGGATATTTAAGAAAATAATAACTTTAAATGTTAAAATTAAATTAAATAACAAATTACGTGAAACTGATATATTGTCCGACTTCTAGATCAGCTTTTTTTAATTGTTCAAATCTGGATTGCTGATTCAATGACCGACATTTAGTTTTGAATTTTTTACTGCCAGAAACTAAAGACAGCGAATAAGTTGCTGGTGTAACAAATATGGGTGTTCTTTTTAAAAGAGAATAAACAGAGATTCGATTAAAAACAGGTTTTTAGTTGGTCGACCAGAGACGGGAGGAATAGAAGTCTTTACTACAGCCGGGTGTGTGGGTGGTATCGAGGAACGCACCCCAATGTGACGCATTCAGCAGACCGGTATTAGAAATATGTTTTTTGGCCTAGTGTTTCATATTACATATTCTTGTGATCGTCATCGACTAGGAACAAATAATACAGGGATTTTTGTTTAATGTTTACTCCAATGGTTCTGTCGTATTCTGGCTATGCGCATGTATATTAACTGGCTAATCTCGCGATGGATGTGGCTCTTCACACCGAACATGCGTTCATTCACCATGGACAGGCTATATTTAGCTCATCACAGTGTACTGGCAT
>OY744521.1:9541620-9614120 GCA_963556195.1 Sepiola atlantica | reverse complement strand
ATACAACGGAACAAAGGATAGCAGACCAAGCAAAACAGATCCTCAAGAAAGGATGGTTCTCGGAGATGGAACTGACGGAAATCAAACAGAAGAGTGGAACAGAGCAAGAAACACCGCCTGACGAAACCCCACAAGAGGATGACAGACAAAACATAAACCCAGTAACGGAAGAGGTCGAAGTCTACGAAATCACAGAACTCACCGAAGTAGAACTCACCGAGGAAGAAACAAGAAAAGTGGAAACACATCAAACGATACATGTCTGAGAACAAAATAAATCTCCCATCTCTAAGGAACGAAGATTGGAAGAAGTTGAAAGTTGAAACTGAGAGAGTAAACAAGGTACTCGCGTACATGCCAACAGACACCATCACAGACCTAAACAACTTGATATATGCGGGGAGCAAAATCAGTGAGTATGAAACTTAGAAAGAAAGAAAAGCCTGACCAAAAGAAAGGACCGACAAAACCTGGATGGGAAATCAGACTGGAAACCCAGATAACCAAACTCCGAATAGAAGCTTACACCGTAAACAGGATGAAAGAAAATAGGAAAGAATGGAAGAGCAGAAATCCGGTCGACAAGGAAAGAATGAATAAGAAACATGAAACATTAAAACAAAAGATAGCAGCAATAGAGGGAAGACTGAGACGATATAGATACAAATCAGAACAGCAAAAACAGAACAGGACCTTTGAAAACAATGAAAGCCAGTTTTATAAAAACGTAAACGGAGAACGAATAACATCAGAACATCCTGACCCGAAAGAGACAAAACACTTCTGGAGCAAGATATGGAAAAATCCTAAAACACACAATAAAAACGCCAAGTGGTTAACAAACATGAAAAATGAACTACAGGAAATAGAAGAAGGAACAGAAACAGAGATTAGTAAAAAAAACCACTAAGGACCCCTAAGGAAAATGGCAAACTGGAAAGCACTAGGTCATGATGGAATACATGCATTTTGGTTTAAAAAAATTCACGACCCTACATGAACGACCGACGCAGAAACTGAGAGGATGTATCCACAAAACAGTGTGGAAAACCAAAGGAAGGACAACGCTTATACAAAAAGATGCCAAAAAAGGAACAACCCCAAGCAACTACAGACCAATTACCTGTTTACCATCAATGTGGAAAATCCTGACGGCACAACTGAGAGAACAAATCTACCAGTCCCTAAACAAACGTGGACTACTCCCCGAAGAACAGAAAGGATGCCGTAAAGGGAAAAGAGTGACGCATGACCTCCTATACATCGATCAAAAGCTCCTGAAGGAGGTTAAAAAAAGGAAAAAGAACATATCCATGGCATGGATTGACTACAAAAAAGCTTACGACAGAATCCCTCAAGCATGGATAATTGAATGTTTGAAAATATACAAAATACCTGAAAGGATGATTAATCTTATTAAGAAAGCAATGGAAACATGGAGACTGGAACTGACAGCCGGAGGACAACAGCTGACTGAGATAAAGATACAGAGAGGCATCTTCCAAGGAGACTCCCTATCACCACTACTGTTTATAATAGCTATGATGCCACAACTACATACTCAGAAAATGTGATGCCGGATACAAGTTTACAGACACAGAACTAAGAGTAAACCACCTGATGTACATGGATGACCTAAAACTATTTGCAAAAAGAAAAGGAACTGGAAAAGCTGATAAATATGACCAGAATCTTCAGCCAGGATATCTAAATGGAATTCGGAATGGAAAAGTGTACACTACTACAAATAAAAAAAAGGAAAACTGGAGACAACAGAGAACGTAGAACTCCCCACCCAAGAAGAAATGAGAGCGCTAGGCGAACAGGCTAGTTACAAATATCTTGGAGTTCTGGAGGCAGACGCCATAAAATCTACGGAAATGAAAGAGAAGATTGGAAAAGAATATTTACGAAGGACAAGAAAACTCCTAGAAACGAATTTATATAGCAGGAATCTAGTAAAAGGAATAAACACCTAGGCAGTAGCACTAATAAGATACTCTGGACCATTCATAGGCTGGACCAAAGAGGAACTCAGGCACCTGGACCAGAGGACCATAAAATTAATGACCATGCACAATGCACTACATCCAAAACACGATACGGACAGACTCTACATGAAAAGAAACGAAGGGGGAAGAGGACTAGGAAATATAGAAGATTGTGTGGAAAACTGAAGAAAAGAGCTGGAAAAATACATAACTCAACACAGGGAAATCCTTATCACTGCAGCAAGAGACACAATCCCAACGAACAACTCGGGAAGCAGCGAAACCAGAAACAAAACGGACAGAAAAGAAAAGTGGGAAGAAAAAAACTACACGGACACTTCAGAAGACTAACAAGAGGAGAAACCAACGATAATAGCTTGACATGGCTAAGAAAAGGACACTTGAACAGAGAAACGGAATCTTTACTGATGGCTGCACAGAACAATGCAATCAGGACAAACTACATTAAAGCTAAAATAGATAAAACTCAGGAAAACAGTAAATGCAGACTCTGTGGACAAAGAGACGAAACAATAAATCATATAATAAGTGAATGTAGCAAACTAGCCCAAAATAAGTATAAGAACAGACATGACTGTGTGGGAAAGCAATACATCGGGAACTGTGCAAACAATTGAAATTCGAATACGCAGACAAATGGTACAAACATAAGCCAGAAACAATACTGGAAAACGAAAAACACAAAATCATCTGGGGTATGGATATACAAACAGACAAACTCATATAAGCAAGGAGACCGGATGTTATAATAATCAGCAAGAAGGAAAAATCTTGCAAAATCGTAGACTTCGCCGTTCCAGCAGCTTACAGAGTGAAAAGCAAAGAAACAGAAAAACGAAGCAAATACACGGAACTAGCCAGAGAACTGAAAGGAATATGGAGCATGAAGAAAGTCATTATAATACCAATAATCGTAGAAGCACTAGGAACAATCCCCAAAAACCTGGAAAAAAGACTGGGAGAAATTGGGATCAAAGGAATCATTGGAACTATACTAAGGACAGCAATGATCAAAACAGCTACAATCTTAAGAAAAATTATTGAATGCGGAAACTAACGCGCATAAGCTACGAAGGATCATACGGAATCTACTACAGGAAGAAAACAAAACTAACGAAAGGACACACCACAAACAAAGAAACAGAAAATGCAAGAAACATCACTTAATAAGCTCCCCCCCCCCAATAAATTACAGCGGCCTCAACTGACACACCACAAAAATAGACCAACGAACAGAAATAGCAAGAAACACCATAAACTCACCCCCACCCCATCCCACAAAAAAAGTAAATAAAAAATAATCATCTCCCCTCAAAAATAAATAAATAATGAATAATCAGCTCCCCCCCCAAAAAAAAAAAATTGATAAATAAAAGTAATCAGCTCCCCCCGCCCCCCCAAAAAAATATTTTTTTAAAAAGAAAAGAAAAAAAACAGAAAACATGGCACCAGCCTAGGCTGACACCACACAAAATATTTGCATAGGGTCAAGGAGGATGAGAAGACCGAGGAGGGACAAACCAGACCTCCACTGGAAGTGCAGAGACTGCTGGGACCTCGGGGAGGCTTATTGCCATCCAAATCCCAGAGAAGACTAATGGCCCTTACCAGTGAGATATCAATGGTAAACGGCTGTTGTGATACTGCAAATTTATTTGCTGTGGCTATCGAAGGGAGGTGGAGGGTACTGGAAATCTGGGGAGACTTGTTGTCACTCAGACTCCATGGAATACCACCGGTTGACGGTGAGCAAACACTGATTACCTGTGTGAGAACTCCTGGTTAGTAAATAATAATAATAATAATAATAATAATAATAATAATAATAATAATAATAATAATAATAATAATAATAATACAAAGAGACGAAATAGGTAAATGCAGCCGACTAGCCCAAAAATAATACAAGACAGAAACGACTGTGTGGGAAAAACAATACACTGGGAACTATGCAAACGACTGCATTTCGAACACGCGGACAAATGGTACAAACATAAACTATGGAACAGTACTGGAAAACGAAGATCACAAAATCTTCTAGGATATCGAGGTGCAAAGGGATAAACTCATACAAGCAAGGAAACTGGATGTAATAATAATCGACAGAATGACAAATCCTGCCAAATCGTAGACTTTGCCGTTCTAGCAGACACCAGAGTAAAGATCAAGAGAATTGAAAGGGCCATGGAGTATGTACAAAATTAATATAATAACAATAAGCGTATGAGCACTAGGGATAATCCCAAAAAACGTGGGTAAAAAGAATGGGAGAAACTTGAATCAAAGGTAAAACTGAGACCATACAACGGACAGTAATGATAAAAACAGCTAAAATCTTAAGGAAAATCCTTGAATGTGGAAACCAACCCACATAAGATACGAATGCTAAGCAGTCCCATAGAAGTTGCAATAGGAAGAAAACAAAAACACAGAAACAACACCACCACATCAAACAAACGCACCAAAAATGCAAGAAACCTCATAAACACCCCCTCCAAAAAATTGATGGAAACAACCTTGACTGATACCACACAAAATAGTCGTGAGCGTTCAAGGAGTATAGAAAGATTGGGGAGGGAGAGGACCGACCACACATCCACTGGAAGAGTACAAAGGCTACTTGGGGAGGCTTATTGCCACTCAAATTCTAGAGAAGACCAATGGCCGTTGCCAGCGAGAAATAAATGGTAAGTGGCGTCTGCGATAATGCAAAATCATTTACCAAGGTTATTGAAAGAGGGTGAGCGTACTAGAAGTATGGGGAGACTTGTTGTCACTCAGACTCTAGGGAACTCGTTCGGTTATTTTCAGTGAGCAATCACTGATGATTACCTGTATGAGAACACCTAGTGAGTAATAATAATCATAATAATATACATACATGAAAAGATATATTTCGCAAGCTTTATTTAATCAAATAAATTGTTTACTTGGTAGCATCTGTTTTTTTTTATTCTACGTCTTTAATTGTATGCGTTTGTCAGCAAGGAGCGGAGTTGTTTACCTTGTAGAATGTATCCTATCCTTGTATAATGTATCCTATCTTTGTAGAATGTATCCTATCTTTGTAGAATGTATCCTATCCTTGTAGAATGTATCCTATCGTTGTAGAATGTATCCTATCCTTGTAGAATGTATCCTATCTTTGTAGAATGTATCCTATACTTGTATAATATATCTTATTCATGTAGAGTGTATCCTATCCTTGTATAATGTATCCTATCCTTGTAGAATATATATTATCCTTGTAGAATGTATCCTATCCTTGTATAATGTATCTTATCCTTGTAGAATGTATCCTATCCTTGTATAATGTATCTTATCAATGTAGAATGTATCCTATCCTTGCAGAATGTATCCTATCCTTGTAGAATGTATATTATCCCTGTAGAATGTATCCTATTCTTGTAGAATGTATTCTATCCTTGTAGAATGTATTCTATCCATTTAGAATGTATCATACTATTGTAGAATGTATGACACAGTATTACGATTTAAATTCACCGTTTACTACAGAACTTCATGATATTTAACTAATTGTCTACTGATATTCAGAAATCGTGTTCATATATTTTTTTAAGAATAATGCATGAAAACTAGAAAGAAATTCTATTTCAAATAGATGAAAAGGAAGAAAAGTTGTCTTTCGTCAGAAATATTAAACGTGATACTAATTTCAAGTGAAGCTTCTATTCACGAAATATACGGCCTTTTTACGCCTTAAATCTGAATCTACACTTCGGCCTTCGTTGAGAGGTTTCAAGGCTAAATGGGATAAACAGTTTTGCGAAGGAATTACAATGAAAAAAAGTGACAACCTTAATCAACATTGACATCACCTGGTGTTTTCCGAGTTGGATAATGAAGAAATATTTGCTGAGAGTTGACAAACACCGTACCGGAAATATCTTTCACAGGGACTTTGACATTGGAGACAAACTTACAAAGGGAATTATAAATTCCCCATCGGGAATGTATACATAGGACATAAGATAATTATTTTAAGAGCGAAAAAAAGTAGAGGTTGAACCGAAACAAAAACTTGACATTCACTCCATTGACTTCGAGGAGATAATCTAGAGCAGAGGTTCTCAACGTGTGGTTCGTTAACCCCCAGGGGTTCACACAAATATTTATTGGTGTAAATAGATGGCTGATGAAAGAGGTATTTTAAATAGTAATCGTTGCAGATTATAAAATTCAGTGCCTGCCCCTTCATAAAGTTGCTTTAATTATTGGTTCAGAAAAAAACATATATCAATAGATTAGTAATAATTCAAAAAGGAAAAAGTAAATATATTATATCAATATTATATGACCAAAGAAACGTTAGTGATTCGAACAAATACTCTTCAGAGTGTGTTATCGAGCATTGAACCCTATATGTAACGGAGCACTGAAATGTGTTCGAAGATATGATATATATATATATATATATATATATATATATATATATATATATATCCCTTGCAGAATTATTGTAGTAGAATGAGTTAGTCAATAAATTCCCATTATGGTCATTGCAAAATTATTAGGGGGTTCGAGAAGATGGTTTTATAACTCAGCGAGTACTTAATGGGAAAAAGGTTGACAACCCCTTATTTAGAGGATTATTTATTTTGAACTAGGTATGGAGAAAATATAGCCAAAATATATATTTCATAAAAAAGCAAAAGCCATCTATTTATATTTATTTTAACATTATTTCTAAAAAAGAAAATGTAAGATTTGTTTTAGAAAATTATAAATTACGAGAAATAATGGGACCGGTTGGGTCACCGAGTACGTCTCGGTTAGATTATTTGAATATGGAAAAATTAAATGGACAAAGTCAATTAATTTTTTTTTAATAAGACGACATAATCCGAAATTAGTCATTTTGCCTGCTACATCAAACCTCTCTTTCTCTCTCACACACACTTCCCCCCCTCTCTCTCTCTCTCTCTCTCTCTCTCTCTCTGCTACATCAAACCCCTCTCTATCTCTTACACTCCCCTCTCTCTCTCTCTCTCTCTGCTACATCAAACCCCTCTCTATCTCTTACACTCCCCCCCTCTCTCTCTCTATCTCTCTTTCTAACACACACATACACTATCTCTCCTTTTTCTCTCTAGGTGTGTGTTAAAGAGCATACTAGTTTGGCATAATGGTTAGAGTGTTCGCTAAATGGGCAGAGATACCAGAGTTCAATCCTCGGTCAAGTCATACGAGATAATTTAAAAATTGTATTCGATGCTTCTTTACTAAACACTCAGTATTATAAGATGACGATTAGGGTTAGGTGAAGTAATCATGGATAAAAAGTGGTGCCCTCTCCTACACCTCGCTGTTGTAGCTGATGGAAAGGGAACCTTCGGGTCGCCTTCGGGTCGCCTTCGGGTCGCCTTCGGGTCGCCTTCGACTATGGTCGACACATTTACATTACTTTAATACTACTGATTGTTTAAAATGGACGAGTCAATCTTCTTTTTTATAGTTTTTTTCATTACTTAGTAAACAGAAAGAGAGAGTAACAGAAGCAGGAGTGATATATACCGTATAAGATATAAGCGAGAGAGTCAAACAAGATACAGTGAGAGAGGATGAAAGTGATAGACAGACACTTGGTAAATGATTGTATACGTGGTGAGAAAAGTGAAAATCACAGCTAATTGAGGTAATTATAAACGAGTTTTTAAAAACATAACTCAATGTACACCCCCCCCCCTGAAACAAAGAGAAATGACATTTATTTTGTGTGGTTTGGATACATAGAAAAAAGCTTTAGAGAAATAAGCGTTGATTAACAGTTGTAGTATAACAGTAGAAAACATTTTTTTTAATCAATTGTTCGGGGTGTTTCTCTGTTTACGAAGCACCAAAAATTTGGAAGCCACCATCAGAATCTCTTCGCTTTATTGCCAGTGATATATATATATATATATATATATATATATATATATATATATATATATATATATATATATATGCTAGATGTCGCCTTCTGTACATTGAATTTTAATACTGATTTGCCTATGTATTGGTAATTTATTTTTCAAAAACAGCACCTGCCAATTAAAATGATAGTGAACAATTTATATAACATCCATTTTCAGATAATATAACGACAATCTATTATAATAATAATAAGCGACCACAATAATTTGTATGTGTTTATATAAAATACTAAAACTGTATGTCAGTCCGCAAACTATTTTAGGCTTTTTTTGTTCTAGGAACTGAAAATTTGTTTAAAATGGCCTTTACTTATGTAGATTCTCATGATCGTCTCATATTAATCTTTAAGGTCCCAACGCAAACATGTAAGTCCCACTTACATCTTTTAAGATCTGATCTTGATTTAAATGTAAACCATAGTTTCATTATGCAAAAATTAATATAGGATGATCCTAAAAAATAGGTGACCACCTGTAGAAATCCTTTATAACATTTTGCAATCCTTTCGATAATTCAGACATAGTTGTTTCAAATAAACTTCAGACTTTTGCGCCAAACTGAAATCATGAATGCCCAATAGTCGTTTAATTATGTGCTCCAGATGTGCACCTGTGCGTTGTCTTAATACCTGTCCTAAAGTTGCAATAACTCTGATCCACTCCTTTCTTGGCACTTAATCAGTGACTCTGTTTCCATTAGTGCTCATCTTTGAGATTGCCAATGAGACCTGAATTTGTGAGTTCACCTATACGTGACATTTTTGTCTCAATATTGACGGCATCAAACTATTAAATTAACGCGATCTTGAACATTGACTATTGACGTTGTCTTCTCTTGAACTGTTTACAGAATTTTAAATAACTCTATTTAAATTTTGCCTGCAATGGTTCGTCTTCATAAACCTTAAATCTCAAAGAAATTGCTAATTCATTTAAAATTATACGGACATTGACATTGATGTCATTTTACGGTCATCCAGCACATTGGCGATATTTGAATTTCATCGGGTGTTTACTACACAGAAGTAAATTATTTTAATGAGAAATCGTTGTTACACTATATAAAATTCAATAGATTTTCAATTATTTTTTAAACTTCTGATTATTTTAATGAGAAATCATTGTTACACTATATCAAATTCAATAGATTTTCCATTATTTTTTAAACTTTTGATTATTTTAACATCTCAAAAAAGTAAGAATACACTTATAATACGCTTATAACTTATAACTTATAATGATATAATGATAATGATAATCATATAATGATAACTTATAATGATATAATTTATAATGATATAACTTATGATATGATATAACTTATGATACGATATAACCTATGATAACTTATGATATGATAAAACTTATGATTTTATATAATTTATTTTAATGAGAAATTATAGTTACACTATATAGAATCAAAGAGATTTTCAATTATTTTTCAAATATTTGATAATTTTAACATCTCTAGACAGCAAGATGAGAACTTGCTCATAAGTAATGTAAAATCTCTCTTCTTACTTTTGGCCATATTTTTGTACATTTTCATTATTGCAGAGAGATCATTCATTATCATACACCTCTCACTTATTCATGAATAAAATTAAATTGATTTTCAATCATTGTTTAAACTTTTCATTATTTGAACATCTCCAAAAAGTAAGAATACGCTTATAATACGCTTATAACTTGAGCAAGTTCTCATAAGTTGTGTAAAATCTGTCTTCTTACTTTTGGCCATATTTTCGTACATTTTCATTATTGAAGAGGGATCAATCATTCATCGTAATAAACCTCCCACTGATCCATGAATAAATTAATAAATTAATGTTATATCCATTATGGCAATAACGCAGATGCAAATGGAATAACGCCCTACTATCAAGTGTCGGCCATTAGTTGTGTGTGGCTTGCTCACGTATTAATCAACAAAATATCAACGAACAAATAAAAAAAAAATGCCTAACCTTTTGAAATAAAATACTATTTTTTTACATTTATGTGAGAAAAGAATAAGAAATGTTGCGTAGGTAGTGTAATGGATATAATTGCTGACTATGGGATCGTCTATGACCTGTTTTGAAATTGTGATGAATATTTTGAAGCATTTATGTAATTTATTTATGAAATAATGTATAAAGTTGGATAAGAATACGCCTATTTAGGGTGTGTGGTTTCGTTTCGTTGTTTATGTACAGCGTATCAACATGTTTATCGTTATATATTTCTAAACAAATGTTTCTTCTGTTGAATATTACAGAAATATCCTTCTGATAGTTGGTAATCACAGCATTGGCAATATCATCCATCAGTGCCACTTTTACATTAAAGATAACCGTACGAATTGAATTATACATTTACCATTGTGAATATAAATGTCGGTAAGTTATCAGAACGGAAGAGGTGAAAAGTATTGGGGGGGGGGGAGAAATAAAGTACAGGTTAAACCAAGACCAAAAACACATGATATTCACCGCATAAAATAATCGCAAGAATCCATGGACGAGATTATTAACTTAATTAAGGCATTGCAAAGCATTAAAAAAAAAACGATACGTATAATTTTGGTTATTCGGACTACATTTCTAATCGTGAGTGTTATCATCACAACGTTTTGGCTGCTGTAACCTCCGGCCTTCTTCAGGTGAAACTCTTGGAACTCGGGAATATTTCTGTCGACCTCGGGAATCTGGACCCATTTATTTAATACACGGGGGTAGCATGCTCTTGTTCTGTCAGTCATAACTGGAAGAAGTCTTCGGTAATTCGCAAAGACCCGTGGTGCAGTTGATATAGTACTAAGTTTAATTCAGTTCCAAATGATAGTCATCTGAAGGTTGAAAGTTCAATTCCCAGTGCGGGCGATAACGAATTGCGAATTACTGAAGACTTCTCCCAATCATGGCTGACGGAAAAAGAGCATGCAAACCCCGTTTAATTAAATAATGGGTTCCGTTCGAAATTCCGTTCAGATTCCCGAGTTCGACAGAAATATTCCCGAGTTCGAAGAGATACACCTGAAGAAGGCCGGAGGTTAAAGCGGTCAAAACGTCGTGATGATAACACTTGAGATGAGAAATGTAGTCTGAATAACCAAAATGATGCCCATTATCAATCCTCATCTAAATAATTCAGAAATATAAAAAACGATACATTTGAAATTTAGTCTTAAAGAAGTTCAAACCATTTATCAAGATTTATTTTAACATTATTTCTAAAAGATAAATTTTATTTTAAAATGTCGACTTAATAAAGTAAAATAAACTCGTATGAATGAGCATGGTACGCCTTTTTTGATCGGGTGATTCGGTTGTTAGTATTGGTTTCGCCGACTCTTTCAAGAAAAGATACTTATCAGAGAGACCACGTGAAGGTCGCCAACATCCATAATTGAAAGTGGTGACATGGAACAGACCGGATTCGAACCTGGCACACGCAGGCTATCAGGTTCGCATCATTATCCACCCCACCACTACTTATTCTCTAGAAATTCACAAATTAATATATTAAATTAATTATAACATAGGTAACAATACTTTTTACGGGGTGTTTGCATGTTTCTAAAACCTCAATTCGAAGAGTGCATTGAATATGGAATCCAGCATCAAAGTCGCTTTATTGCCAGTATTATCCATGCTAGATCTAATCTTGTGCCAATGAATTGTAATAGTAATTATCTTGTACACGGGGAATTTTCTTTTCAACCACAGCACCTGCCAATTGAATTTAATGAGTTTTGCGAAATCACACTTTATTCTAGAAAAAACACTTTATATTAGTCAACATCAATTTTCATATCACATCACGACTATCTATTATAATAAAATGCGATCGTATATAATTTTAAAATAGTAAAAGTGTATGCCATTCCGCTAACTATTTTTTGATTATTAGACCTGATAACTTCAACATTTCGAGAAATGGTTCTCTACTTACGTAGACCTGCATAACTGTGTCATATTTCTCTTTTATCTTTAAGTGACCGAGGGAACATGTGAGCCCCACTTACATCCGTGTATCTCGGATTTTAGTGAGATGTAAACAATAGTTTCATTACGAAAAATTCGATAGTGGATGACCCCGAAAAGTAGTGAACCTAGAAAAATCCCACCCATAAAATCTTTAGTAAAATCCACAATCTTTTCGGTAATCCAACAATATTTGTTAGAAATAAGCTTACATCTGTGTCTGACTTCTACGTGAAGTTGAAATCACTAAAATTACACAATCTTTGTTTTCACAATGCTGAAATGTGCACCTCTGCCTTGAAAACTCATCTGGATGCGACGTGGCAAATTGTCAATAATTCCTATACACTCTGTTCATGTCACTAAATGTTCAGCGCTAAAGTTTAAGATTGTTTCATGGGCCCTGAATTCTTGACCCACTTTACTTGATTTTTTGTCTGAATATTCACACCATCGAAATGTTCACTTAATGCGAGCGTGCACATTCACTATTGATTTCTTCGGGATGGGGGGGGGGGCTATTTTGAGCATTCTTAGACTACCCTTCTTCAATCCTTCTTGTAATGATTCTACTGCAATAACCTGAAATATAAAAAGAAACTGTATAATTATTAAAAAACTATTATATAGATTGATATGTGTGCAATTTTTAAGTTAGCCTATACATTCCCGAAATTTGACTTTAATTGTAGTTTAACGACGCCAAAATAAATTATATTAATAAGACATAAACCATAGTTACCTTATATAAGACATAAACCATAGTTACCTTATATAAGACATAAACCATAGTTACCTTATATAAGACATAAACCATAGTTACCTTATATAAAACTAAATAAATTTCCAAGTATTTAAAAAGGTTTTTGATCTACAAAATTAGATCATTTCTACGCTAATAAATGATACGTTGTGTAAAGTCTATGTTTACTTAGTTTCCGCTATCTTTTCGTATATTTTCTGTTTCAAAGGGTAATTGATGAACGTAAATCTTCCACTACTATTTTGGGGGAGAAATAAAGTGCAGGTGAAATAACGACAAAAACATAATATAAAAGGCATAGATGCAATTGAAAAAATCGACGATATTATCAATTTACTTAAGTGATTGACCTAAAACGATATATTTGAAATTTATTCTTTAATAAAGTCAAACATTTATTTTTACATTATTTCTAAAGAATACAATGTATTTTAAAAAGTGACAAATTAACAAAGTAAAATAAACTCGTAGCAATGAGCATATTACGCCTTTCTCCATTGGTGGCATTGGTTTCACCAAATCTTTCCAGAAGCAGATACTTATCGAAGAGACCACATAAAGGTCGCCAACATCAAAAATTAAACTTTCTGCTATGGAACAGACCGGATTCGAACCTGGTACACGCAGGCCGTTACAGCGCGTCGTTATCAATCTCACTACTGCCACTTAGCTAGAAATAAACAAATAAATAAATGTAATTAATAATAACATAGGTAAAATTAATTTGTACGTGGTGTTTGCATGTTTTGAACCCCTGAATTATAAGAGTTAATTAAATGTGGAATCAATCATCAGAGTCGCTGTATTGCCAGTATTATCCATTCTGGATCTAATCCTGTGTACATGAATTGCAATAGGCATTTTCTTGTTCATCGACATTTTTTTTCAACGACAACACACGGCAATTGAATTTGCAGATTTAGGTGAGATCACACTGAATTATATCAAACAATTTATATTAGTCAACACTCATTTTCATATCATATAACAACAATATATTATAATAATAAGCAGTGGTATATAATGTTCATATATATATATATATATATATATATATATATATATATATGGGATCAGAGTCACAATAAGTCATGAAAATGAAATGCCGTGGTAGACAAAATGTGTGAAAAAAGACAAACGGAAAACAGGTTAAAATGCAGGAGAAAAACAAAAACAAGAGATTTGACCGGTTTCGTTCGTATTAACGAACGTCTTCAGAAAATGACGTTCGTTAATACGAACGAAACCGATCAAATCTCTTGTTTTTGTTTTTCTCCTGCATTTTAACCTGTTTTCCGTTTGTCTTTTTTCATATATATATATATATATATATATATATATATATATGATTATTTGTATTCACACAGACATGTACAAAATCTGTGACACTGGCATGTCGATGTTATCGATCAACAGCTATTATGAACTGAGATCTCATCAGGCAGAGTTAGAATCCGATCTTTACCTTAGACTATATATAATGTTAAGATCGGATTCTAACCCTGCCTGATGAGATCTTAGTTTATAAAAGCTGTTGATCGATAACATCGACATGCCAGTGTCGCAGATTTTTACATGTCTGTGAAAATACAAATAATCATATATAAAAGCTCTATTTGATATTGAGCACTTTTTATAAGCCTGGTTGAAATTCTTTGAATTGCTACCCTGGATTATTATTATTATTATTATTATTATTATTATTATTATTATTATTATTATATATATATATATATATATATATATATATATATATATATATATATATATATACGTTGATTATTTGTTATTTTTTTGTGTTTGGCGATACCGACCTGTGTTTTTTACGGTACGTTTTTATTTTTCGTTACTCTGAGCGGGTAGTTTTTATGATTTAAGAATATGCCAATAAGCGCATTTTTCTTTTTTAATTCGTCCCTAATCGGATGAGTCATCAATTATATACATAGATTTTGTAATGAATTAATTAATTTATAAATCAATTTATTGTATTCAGATCTTTATAATTAATTTACAAATTACAAAAAGTAATTTATTAATTTATTATAAAGATCTGGGTACAATAAATTGATTTATAAATTAAGTAATTGGTTTAAAAATTATCTCTCTCACTCTCCCTCTCTCTCTCTCTCTCTATATATATATATATATATATATATATATATATATATATATATATATAATACTAAAATGTTTGTTTGTCTGTCCGTTAACTACTTTTAGATTTTTAATTCTTAGAACGTTATATTCAATAGAAATGGCCCTCAGGTGTAATTTAGTATGTACACCTGCATTAGTGGGGCATATTTATTTGTGTCATTTAGAATTCTGATCGAGAATCTATTAAGCTATGATTTAAACGAGATGTAAACCATAGTTCTATTCCGTAAAAGTCAATGAGTGACCTTCTAAAAATGCCACCCATAAAATCTTTAATTAAACCCACAATTCTATCTACCCCTGACCCTAACTCTAACCCTAATCCCAGGGTTTCTGTTACAAATAAGCTGCAACCTATGCTAGACTTCTCCGTCAAGTTAGAATTATGGAACTTCATCAATCTTCTTTTAACGCCATTTAATGATATGCTAGAAATGTGCAGTTCTGGCTTGAAAGCTCACCAAAACCAAATAGGAACACCACCGTCAGAATCGATTGATTGTCGGTATCATCCATTCGGAATCTAATCTTGTGCCAATGAATTGTAATGGTAATTATCTTATACATAAGTAATTTTGTTTTCAAAACAGCACCTGCTAATTGAAATTAAAGATTTACATAAGATCACACCGAATTAGAAGGAAACATTTTAATCAGTCAACGGTCAGTTGTAAATAATAGAACGACCGTTTATTACAATAATAGTAAGTTTCATCTATTCATATGAAATACTAGAACTGTATATCTGTATGCCTGTCCGTTAACTATTTTTAGCTTATAAGACTTAAGAACTTTTTTTTTTAATTTCAGGTAAATTATTTGAATGAGCTTTAAACCATTAAATTAAGTCAATCATTTTCTCGAAATTTGTCATTGATTTCTTCTCTCCTACAAAATCATTTTTTCATTCTGAATAGCCATTTTATTTTGTAAAATGTTGGTCCGTGTTAACAAAATAATTCAAGTTTATTCCTCCCAGAAAATAATCTATTCGCTCGGATTAATTTTCGCATAGAATCCATTTTTATATGTTATATGACTCTATCTTAATTCATTACAAACTTATTTTCCTTTGTTTTGAATAAAAAATTAATACTTTGAAAAAAAACGTGCTTGACTATGTCTTCATCTATTAGAGATGTATTCCCTTTTGTCGGAACAAAATATAAAATTGAGGAAAAACAAAGTAGCATAGTTTCAAAATGAGAAACGCACTTCGAGTTGGTAATAAATACACTACCGGCAAATTCTTGTTCAGTACAGAAAGTATAAAACAAATTTAAATAGATTCGAAATTAGTGTGAAAATACCATTTTAGTGTTTGGCGACATTAATTCACCACAGAGAATTAATAGTCTGGATTTATTGGGAAATCGCCGCTGAAAAGTGAATGATTTGTAAAAAGAGCGAGCAATACATTATATATGAAAATATAGTATTTATTTTTACAGCATTCCGAAAAACATATATTTCTAAGGGCGGAAAGCTGGTATTTGTATGCGACCGTCTCCTGTAAGGTAAAATCAACAAATATTTGATTCATAAACATGTCTGCAAAATCTGAATATTTATAATCCCATAACTTATGAACGATTGTTAATAGGTTGTGTAAACTCTTATTTATTCACTTTTCATCATATTTTCCTGTGTTTTCTTAATTGTAAAAGGGTAATTGATGATCATAAACCTCCCACGTAGTCTTGACTAATTTAATGGTATATCTATTAGGCTTACTATTAAGTGTCATTAGTTATTTTAGTCTAACTATTTCACAGACTAATAAACCAAAAATGATACCCACCCTTATATGGTTATTTAATGCCGAAACACAAGTTATATTGCAACAGATCCATTGTATACTTTTAATTACCACCAAGTTCCTATGAGTCTGCGAGGAATCTAAAAAACATTTTTTGAAGCGGGGGCGGGGGTCAAAGACAGATTCAAGTAGCAATCCGTCTGACGCATTGATACTCAGACTAACGTATTTTTCGTTTTCTCTTAACACTATGTTATTGCTACGAAGATATTTTATTTCGCTACATTATTCTCTGAAAATACTGTTTCGGATTTACAAAAATGTTAGAGTAGAGATGTTTTTCCTTAGCCACCAAATCAGATTAAAGGAAAGTTTATGATAAATATATCAATTTTTTTACATTGAGTTTTTCATATATATATATATATATATATATATATATATATATATATATATATATATATATATATATATATATATATATATAGTCTCGGAGGTTTCTCAGCCATTAAAACTATATTAAAAAAACAACAACAAAAACAACTTATAGTCCCAAGTCTTCCAGTGGAAAATCACTCATGTAAGTCAATTTATTTTTTACAGTTATTATATTAGTTTATTTCTAACACTATTTTAAGGAATCATCAGTTGTTTACCATGAAAAACTGTTTCGGAAATTTAAAAACAAGACAGTATTTAATTTCATGGCTTCCCAACAGAGTTGATCAGACCCCACTTCCCGTAAAAGACAAACACATAAACGTTCCTTATACTAAATCTACGTTTTGTTCATATAAATGTGTTGCTACTTACAAAAATGTTGCTGCATTTTAAAGTGTTTGGACGAATCCATGACACTATTATTTAAGTGATTAATGTATTATTTTTAGTTTTATATTATAAATATAAAAAACATCAACATATATATATATATATATATATATATATATATATATATATATATATATATATATATATATATATATATATATATATATATATTACAATCCATGCAATATAAACATCCACAGGATAGTAATCCAAAGAATTTCAACCGGGCTTATAAAAAGTGCTCAATATAAAATAGAGCTTTTATATATGATTATTTTTATTTACACAGACATGACCATATTTGCGACACTGGTATGTCAATGTTATCGATCAACAGCTGTTATTAATTGACATCTCATCAGGCAGAGTAAAAATCCGATCTTAACTTCAGATCATATTTCCAAATATGATCTAAAGATAAGATCGGATTTTAACTCTTCCTCAGTGTCACAGATTTTGTACATGTCTGTGTAAATAAAAATAATCATATATATATATATATATATATATATATATATATATATATATATACTCTTACTCTCCATTACTTTATATTTTTTCATATTTTGAATTTTGGCTTTTCCACTGCCAACTTATCTATCTATGTAATTCCTCTGTTGATAAGATTTTAATATTTGAGAAGCCTTGGCTTAAGGAAAGAAAAAGAAACATATCTTACCGAGTACACCTTGCATTAAACAATCGAAGTTGAAATAGATTTGTTATTCGTACATATTTATCTCTCTTCTTTCATTCATCTTTATATATATATATATATATATATATATATATATATATATATATATATATATATATATATATATATAAAAGATGGTAGTGCAGTATTAGTGCAGTTCCAACGAGAGAAAAGTATATTTGTAAAGAAGTAAGGCTACTAACATTTGTAGAATGTTTTTTTAAACATTTATTTATTATTTTGTTGTTTTATCATTTTATAATTTTATATAACGCGTTTCAAGCGGTGGTCCGCTTTCATCAGATATGTATATCCATTTGAAGAAATGTCTTTCGATTTGAGAGAATGTTATTTCATTTGGGGAAATTTGTTATTGTTTTTGCGCATGCGTGGGTTTGCGGGTGTGTGGTATCTTTTATTTTTTATTTGCCATTTTTCCTGCTTCTCTTGGTCAAGTACGTGTTACCCATCCATGACCTATCGGTCATCCCAGCTTCCTAGGGTGCGTAGAATTTCTTTTGAAATTTAATACTTTTTATTGCTGTTGTCGTCTCCAAGAATTATGTCGCTCCTGCGTGCGTGTGTGCGCCCGTATGCGTGTGGTCTTATCTTGAGTCATGCAAATAGGTGAGTTACACACACACACACATATAAACACGCACACACACACACCCATGCGCACACACACAGGCGCGTGGTTAGATAGTGACAGGGTGGTGGATAAAGGTGGAAATACATATATATATATATATATATATATATATATATATATATATATATATATATATACACACATATATATATATATACATACTCACATATACACACATATTTATAAAAGATAAGTTAATGCAAACGATCCAACTAGATTCGAACTTGGTTTGGCCGATTTCCTAGTCCGGTATTTAATGTGCAAATTTAATGTCTATTGTAAATGATTAATTTAACACAAGTTAATTATGTGACTCTAAGTGTGTCTGAGCATGTTTTCGTTTCTCGGCTCCACATTATTAGTTATGATTTATTTTTACTCAATAAACGTCAAATACTAAATCATTTTTTATAAATTTCTATTTCACAAAATAATTTGATTACAAAATTAAAGTCAGCAAACATATTTTTAGCTTTTTCTTTTACTCCCGGAAAACGCCGGGTATCAACTATAGTAAACACAATATATTGTAAGTTTGAATACTCTTTGTGCTCCATTTACGAGAACTTAATTTAAAGATAGCGTGGTGGCTACGTAGAATAAAATGATGTCCACAAGGGAACATTTAACGAAATTAGTTCCGGAATGATGTTCAAAATTCTAAATGTGTGTCATTAGATCGTGTAATGTTACTGAACTTTGTTCCAGACACGAAAAACCTTTTATTAAAGAAATCAAATTAATCTTATTATAAGAATGAGCAAATTGTTCTTTTTATTCTCGTCATTTTATTTTTTGAAAAACATTTTTTTTTAAATTGATGCTGAACAAGTTAACATTACGGATAATTCTTCGGTATCATCAGTTTGTATTTTACTTGGACATCTAATGTGTTAGCCGGGGAATGTTTTATAAAACGATTTTGGGTATGACCTTAAAGTGCATCAGCTAGTCAGGCCCTAATTTGTGAACTTTGGGTGTTTTTGCTCATGGAATTACCCAATAATTACCATTAGATAACCTTTGACTCTGACGAATAATACCCATTAAAATCATATCTATACTTTTTTGGTACGAATCGTTCGAACCTACGCCACCCTACCGCACAAAGATACATTTTCCAGCCATTTCTGTCTTTTTTTCTGCCTCACTTATTTCATAACTCAATCAAATACTCATGAAATACCTTTAACAGTTAAGCGTATATTACACTAAACTGAATCCAGTGGAAAGGCCTCAATTTGCGATGTTTGGTAAGCGTGGGGGCACCCCATATTAACCACTACTCTCACATACACTTAGACCTAGAAAAATATTAATTTTCAGAGATCCATCTCAGTGTAAAGTAGAAAGTATCGTTCATAGAATATTTCTTTACAAAATAAACGCCTACAAAACAAATTAATCTAAAATTAAATCGTCTACTATATATATATATATATATATAGACTGGTATAAAAGAAATCCAACGACGGTTGACATGACGTACTACATCTTTTGGCTAAGATCAAAGTGTAGTATCTGTTCCGATGGATACTGCACGCCTGTCCTGTGCAGTTCTAGGAGGTCCACCCTCCCATGCTTCGCCTCCCCTCTTTGGGGAGGAGTAAGTTTATTGCTTACTGTCTGAGGCGCCCCTACCGGGGAATGCCGACGGGGCTGCACAGGCAATTTTTAAATGGCCAGAGTGCTCACCTCTCGAGCGCTGGCTTTTAACCCCACTTGCTCGACCCGAGCTTGGGTCACATCTTACTTGTGGGAGTAAGATAAAACTGGCCTTGTGCCTAACTCCGCGAGGAGTAAATAAACTACCATCCAACTTCAGACGAAAAAGCAGATCAGTGTATGGCAATAGGTATTTGTATAGTATCATTGCTAAATAATGTAACATTTCTCGTTCGAAACGTAGGCTGTTGACATGAAAACAGCCAGATAGTCACACGTTTCTTATATTAATATAGATCGATAGTAGTTGTTAGATCTATGTGAAATGCTGGCATTCTTGTAGCAAGCGAAATACATTCCAGGTATATAATTGCTGGGAATTCTTATATCCATTTATTTCGTCGGGTGCCTTAGTAAGCGCAGCTGATTAAATTTTACAGTTAAAACAAACAAAGCACAATGTCGTTGATTGTGTCGCGAAGACAAAGGGCGGCCTTCATGAAGACCTGCCTCATAAATCAACCAAGAGGAACGTGAAGCTTATCTTTGGTGACAATCAAACTCGAGAAGGGAAACCTGAACCGTTCATTTCGTCAGGTTGACACAATTAGTGAACAGAAGAAGAAGAAGAAGAAGAAGAAGAAGAAGAAGAAGAAGAAGAAGAAGAAGAAGAAGTCGAGGAAGAAGAAGAAAAAGAACAAGAAGAACAAGAAAAAGAAGACGTAAGAGAAAGTGAAGAGGAAGAAGAAGAAAAAGTAAGAGAAAGTGAAGAAGAACAAGAAGAACAAGAAGAAGAGGAAGAAGTCGAAGAAGAAGAAGAAGAAGAAGAAGAAGAAGAACAACAACAACAACAACAACAAGAAGAAGAAGAAGAAGTCGAGGAAGAAGAAGAAAAAGAAGAACAAGAAGAACAAGAAAAAGAAGAAGAAGAAGAAGAAGAAGAAGAGAAAGAAGAAGAAGAAGAAGAAGAACAACAACAACAAGAAGTCGAGGAAGAAGAAAAAGAAGAACAAGAAGAACAAGAAAAAGAAGAAGAAGTAAGAGAAAGTGAAGAGGAAGAAGAAGAAGAAGAAGAAGAAGAAGAAGAAGAAGAAGAAGAAGAAGAAGAAGAAGAAGAAGAAAGAGAAGAGGAAGAAGTCGAAGAAGAAGAAGAAGAAGTCGAGGAAGAAGAAGAAGAAGTCGAGGAGGAAAAAGAAGAAGAACAACAACAACAAGAACAAGAAAAAGAAAGAGAAAGTGAAGAAGAAGAAGAAGATAAAAACAAAAGTAATGGAGACAAGAAACAATGGCGTTCAAAAAGAAAAAGTAAAAGAAACTTTATACACAATGTGACGTCACAATCTCTCTAGCAATTCTAATTTCGTCGCAGGAGGTTATTGATTATATGTGGGACAGAGGTCACTCGTAATATGATAATAGACGCCTTTCTTTTTTCTTCTTTCCACTTCAAAGGAATCTAAAATAAATGTGAATGTTCATTTAAATATTTCGCCATTCTATTATTCATCTCTTTATTTTATTTTCATTGTATTCGTGTTTTTGTTTGATAAAAATAGGTTTGATTCGGAAATATTTCTCCTGTTTGCAAAGCCTCTAAATATGGCGTCGTTTCAAGCCGGTTGATACCAGCGTGTCTTTCCCAGGGTAGCCGATAACTGACGCTTGAACATCACGTAAAACTTAACACCTTCAACAATGATTTCTTCTTTTTTTTTTATTTACCAGCAACAACTAGCCGGCGTTGTCCGGGATATCTTTTACCGGTATAACTGTTTCGCGTTCTATTCTAAAATATTTTTTGTCTGTCTATAAATGAAAAAAAATATTTCATCGTATCTTGAAAAATAATTCATAAACTGAAATAGGTTATCGCGGTATGAATGCAACTAGCCACTGTAGAAGAAATGTTTATGTTGAAAGTAAGACTATGTCCCTTTGTTATACGACATCCGCATGGAGCATTATAATAGACAGACCAGCAGTATTAGGTAAATGCTAAAGTTAGTAAATGTGTGTCGCTTTTTATTCCTATTTCGTGTAGACTATGCTATTTCTGTGTTTCTGAACAGTAAAATAATTAGCAACTGCTATGTCGGTATTTTAAAGAAGAGAAATGTAGAACCACGTGCTGCCCCACTCGACGCCCGTCGACCCCAACGTTGTGTTTCCGTAGTCTTCTTCTTTGTCTTCATCGTCTTAGCCGAGTCGTCTATCCACTGACGAATCGTCGAGGGCACAGCACTGGTCCACAAGTTAATTACAAAAGAAACACAACTCTCGAGAAAGAACACAAACACATATACGTTGTGTATAATTTTGTTTGAACTATGAGTGTGTGTGATCCGTCGCGTACTGTCGGGACCTCCATCGTCGTTGCTAAATTCGTCAGCTCATCTCATCGTTTTCCCGATCCGATCTGCTGTCTCGGGAGTCTCGGTCCTAACTCTCGGGAGTTTCGATCCTAACTGCCGGGAGGTTCGATTCTAACTGTTCGTCTTCTCTCAGAAACCTAAACTCGTCAACTTTTTGTCATAAACCTTACTGTCGTCAAAGTGTCGTAAAACTAACCTACCCCACTGTCGCAAAACACCGTCACTCCCAAATGTCGTGTCCGGTATTTTTCTGAGTAACCTGTCCTGAACAATGGAAATTGACCACTCCCGTATTTCTTTTGTCTCTGTCGATTAGTCACTTCCTATCCTGTCTTTTCTTTTGTGTGCATTCATGAGTCATTTCCTATTCCTGACTGGGCCCCGACCTTTGCGGCATCCATAGTGTCACAGAAACGTTAATCCCCGTATTAGTAGTAAAATATGAGTCTCTTAATTGATATACGTTTTTCGTAAAAAAAACGAAGCAGTATAGTTTAATCCACGGGGAAGCGTCATATGAGGATTATATATTTACTCTCCAGCTATGGGTTACATGTATAACCAGTAGACAATTTAAAATATCGAGCGAAGATGTATTTTTTTTCTTTTAAAATATTATTTTTGTTTCCTAGCTTGTGAGATAGTATCGACGAGCGGGTGCATATATTTTTTCCTTTTAAAACTTTATTTGTTAGTCTGCTTGGGAGATGAAAAAATAAATATAGAATGGGGACGGCGAGTGTATGTTTCCGTGGACCTGACTCCCTTTCCACTTTTGAGTCTAACGGATGTGACCGTTGAGAAAAAGTAACAAGTCATCTCGCCATCTCTATGGAAGTCGCTGTTCTCCGCAACCCGTCCCCCTACCCCAACTTGACATCCGGCCCAATATCAACTGCTGAACCGAAGAAAGAAAAAAGGGAAGAAAAAAATGACTGCTAAAGACAATCTACCCAAGGTTTGGGTGTAGAAGAAGCGAAATTAGTCGCTCCGAACCACGACAGAAAAAAACGTGAAAACCAATAAAACTTCGAAAAAGCATTTGTGCACAGTTTATTCACATTAAAAACCGTTAAATTGTTGTATACCGATACGGACACTAACATAAGAAAAACGCATTGGATACACCTCACTGAATAATAAAGGTACTTTAACAGATAGTCAATCAATGAAGAAACGACAATACCCGAAACAGAAAAATATTATTGAATTCCTGCGTCGCGACCACAACTCTTTATACATGTCGAAGATTCGAACATTTTATTCTTATGAACTTTGAGGGTGCTCCAGTAATTTGTAAGTCAGCTCATTTCTTTCTCTCAGGCTGAGTTTTGTTCGCATTATATATATATATATATATATATATATATATATATATATATATATATATATATATATGATGGACTCTCCCGTCGATTGCGACGTATGAGGTTCCAACAACTTTCATTTGTGTCTAGATCGTTCATGACACCTGAGTCTGGCAAGAGACCTGCAATAGAAATCCGCAGACAGTGCAAGAGTGTGAGTAATCGGATGCCAGGTGTGGAGCACTCTCTCTAGCTTTTCACCTAACTCTGGCAGTTCTCATATTATCCACACAGGTCTTGTTGAATCTTCCCAGTCCAATGCAACAAGCTGCTCGCCATGTCTTCCTGTTTTTTGTACAGTCTTCAAAGTTTTTTGGGGGTACTCCAATTGCCGTCAGCGCATCTTTCAATTTATCTTTGTACCTCAGCAACGGCCGACCAACATTCCTGTTACCACAAGCTAACTGACTGTACATCAGTGCTTTAGGTATCCTCCCTTCGTTCATTCTTGCTACATGACCAGCCCATCGCACTTGAGGTTGCAACAGGAAACTTTCAATTCCACCAATATGGCATCTGTTGTAAAGATCGGTGTTAGCGACTTTGTCCTTCAAACTAAGTCCGCATATGGTCCTAAGGCAGCTCCTGTGGAACACATCCAATTGGCGAATGTGAGGTCGGTAAGGCGTCCACGCCTCACATCCATAGAGAAGACCTGTCAATATTACAGCCCTATGCACATTGATTTTTGTCTTCAACTTAATGCCTCTGCTACTCCAAAGACGATGTTTCAGCTTTCCGAAGGCATTTGCCGCTTTTGCAATTCGGTTTACGATTTCATCATCAAGTGAAGCAGCAGAATTAACTTTGCTACCTAGGTAGGTAAAGTTTTTGACATAGTTCATTGGTCTACCATCCACTTTGAGTTTTTCTAATGGATATATATATATATATATATATATATATATATATATATATATATATATATATATATATATATATATCTTTGCTCAGTCTAGTTAAGCATCTATTTTGACCTCATCCTATACTATTTTGTTTTGTTTTTATATCTTGTACCGACTTATATATTTTATGAAATAAATGTTATCATTTTAATCCCAAAACTTGTGTTGGTCTTCCATTCTTTCACGAAATGTTTGTCATCTGTCTCTTTATCTTTAAAGGTATCGTGAGAAAAAGTTCCCCTTCCCCTTTTGTTCAGTGTGTACGCATACTTGGACCCGAGGATCAAAATCCTTTATTTTTCACTTCTGTTGCATGACTGTCCTGTCGTTCCCAACGAGATGCAACCATAACAAGAGAAAAATACATTGGCAAGGGGAAGTTACAAAAAAGAACAGTACTTTTCCACAGGTGTTGGGTGCTGGCGGACCCTTATTTTAACAAACACATTCATATTGTGTGTCCTGATTTCTATTGACCTGATAAGGGGATTTACCCTTTTTAGAGCATTTTTATCCAAATAGGTGGCCAGCACCCCCCTTACCAGTAAAGCCTGTTTAGTTACATATATCTTTAGTACTGGTTACATAGTACCAATTTCAATATTCAATCGACCTGATACTTATTTAAACACGTATTCACACGTGTAATGTGTTCTTGTGCGTGCGTGCGTGCGTGCGTGCGTGCGTGCGTGCGTGCGTGCGTGCGTGCGTGCGTGCGTGCGTGCGTGCGTGCGTGCGTGCGATATGATAAGTGGA
The DNA here is from genome assembly GCA_963556195.1 of Sepiola atlantica. Taxonomy (NCBI): domain Eukaryota; kingdom Metazoa; phylum Mollusca; class Cephalopoda; order Sepiida; family Sepiolidae; genus Sepiola; species Sepiola atlantica. Next base: position 9,588,277 of record OY744521.1, on the reverse strand, counting down.
AATAACTGACCTTTTGTTTATATTACTTCGGTAAGCAATTTAGATTCCTGGCGTTATTGTATGATTATTATTTTTATACTTACAGGAACCTGTGGAAATTCCACAGTGTCTTATCTACTGTCTACTCGTCCTTCTTACCGTAAACATATTTGTCAGATAAATGTATTTTAATAAATATAACGAATGATTTATGGTTTAATTAATTTATTTATTGTAACATATTACATCGTTTAAAATTAAATAATCACGTTCTTACAGTAAAAATCGATGTCAGCTGAGTATCCTTTAAATAAACAAAACAACGACGATAGAATTATATTTCTGATGTTTTATTCGATTAAGGAACAATTAAATTTAAAATTTTAAGTTTTAGAAAATCATTAAGTAATTTTGTGCATTTAATCTTTGGCTATCGAGATCTTATTTTCAAAAAAAGCTTTGAAAGGACTTACAAACGAAGTGTGATAATACATTCATATTTACTTACTTACTGGGAGTTCTCACGCGAGTCATTACAAATGATTGCTCACTGTTAAAACGAGTAGTGTTCTCTCGAGATTGAGTGACAGCAAGTCACCTAATATTTTCAACGCTTTTTGCTTCTTTCGATAACTGTTGCAAACCACTTAATTGCATTATCACAACAGACGTTTATCATTGATTTTTCGAAGATAACGACCGTTTTCTTTCATTGAAATGAGTAGTTATAAGCTTATCCGGGATCCCAGTACTCCTTGAGCGCTTCCTCTTGTCTGAATGGTAACCCTCTCCTCTGTGTTTTTCCATCCTCATTGGCCCTTCATGACCATTTCTTTTTTATGGAAATTGCTCTAGGCAGGGCATTAGTGAAGATGAACCCGGATTGTTCTGGAAGTACTTGGCACACAAATAGAAAACTATGGCAGATTCAACGGCAACCCCACCTCCTACACGAAACTAACATTCTGATTCGGACAATAGAAAGGCTCTACGAAAAGATATCCAGACATAAGTTGTCTGTTATATTTAACAATAGTTGCCTTCAAGAAAAGATGCTGCCTATATATATATATATATATATATATATATATATATATATATATATATATATACGCCCTGCTACAAAGGACGACGATATACAAACATGTGTCTGTAATGTAAGAGTATATAACTCCTCGTCACTTAGTTAAGTGAGATCCCCCCCCCAAAAAAAACGCTGGTATCGTCAGTAAAAAAACAACCCAATACATAACAAAATTCGACTTTATTCAGCAACACTTTCCGATATCACATCTTCATTAGAGCTAAATGCATTTCGCTGTATCAGTATTTCCTAAGTTTGCAAACACCCAGAGACCACATATGGAGTATAGGGTGGGTGTGGAAGCAATTCGAAGTGCAATTCATATAGTTTTCCATCGTTGTTATCGACTTGTAAAACGGTGCATTGTCTTGGTGAAAGAGCACGTTTTTCTTCCTTATTTGTAGACGTTTTGGAGTGATTTCTTCATTCCAACGCACCAATGCTTCTATATGCTATTCACTATTGATGGTTTTTCCTTTCTCAAGATAATCGATAGGCAAAATACGTTGCGCATCCTAAAATATGGAGACCAAAACCTTGCGTGCTGATGTTTTCGATTTTGGTCGCTTTGGATAGGTTTCCTGTGTTGCTGTTCCTTTGGCTGACTGCCAATCCGACTCCAGAATGAAGAGGTGGATTCCTGTTCTATCCATTGACGTCAAAAGTCATTATTGCCGAGTTGAAAACGTTGCCAACAACGCTTTGAATTGTCGACGCATTAGTTGGCCCAAATGTTCATGCAAATCAGAGATAATTTACTCCCTTCTAATATCTTCAATTCCTCCGTTATCTCAAGCAACTTCAATTTGTTATCGGCCAAAATAAATGTGTAGTCTTTTTAAAAAATGTCCATGACCACTACCGAATGTGGGCGCCATGGGCGTTTAGCATCATTTATGTGTGTACGACCACGTTTAAACTCAGCATACAATCTCTAAACCGTACTTTCCGACGAAGTAGAGACAGAATAAGATTTATCAACCAATTACTTTGCTTGAATAGTATGCTTCTTATCAGAAAGTTATGCTTTATCAACACTTGGAATTCAGATCTTTCCATTTTTTTTAAGTTTTCAACAGTAGCTTAACGTAAATAACTGCAATTTGTAAACTAATAATCCGATTGGGCTCAAATTTTGACACGGGCCGTTTGAAGGTTAGTACTTTATAAAATTCACATTCATTTATAAATAGTTGTGCCATTTATATGTCAAGCTTGGGACTTACTGAGTGATGTGTTTGATAGATTCCTAAAATATTCATACAGAATCATAGAATTTCGTCAGTAATTAATTTTTTCGTACATAAAGTATGATTAGCATTTCTGATGACCTAAAGGAAAATAAATACCCACCGTTTACTTTTTATTAAACAGATGAGGATTTCTTCTCGAATTGATTTCTACGGCGAAGTATTTGCTCTCTCGATTGCCCTCACCAGAAAAAGGCGTATGTTTTACTTGCTAACTTGTGCGTGGCAAGATGGAAACGCCTGTATTTATTTATTCTTATATACATAAATATACAAATAAATATACATTTGCCGTTATTGTAGTATGAAAACTGTATATATATATATATATATATATATATATATATATATATACGTTCTTATTACTACTACTACTATAGTAGTATTAGTAGTAGTATTAGTAGTAGTATGTTCACTAGTAGCTTTCACACAAGTCATTATAAGTGATTGCTCACTAAGAAAAATCAGTTGTGTTCCCCCTGAATCCGAGTGACAACAAGTCTCCCCAGATTGTCAGTACTCTTCACCTCTTTTAATAACCTTTGTAACTTTGTTTTCGTTATCACAACAACTGTTTAGCATCGATTTCTGGCTAGTAACGCCCGTTGGTCTTCTCTTGAATCTGAGTTAAATAATCCTCCCAAATGGTTCCAAAATTCTCGCACCCTTCCAGTGGAGGTCTTGTTAGTGCTCTTTCTCCTTGATCTTTTACGACAAACGTATGTGATATCAGTTGAAGCTGGTACCACCGCATGTGTGTGTGCGTCTACTCCTTGCCATTATCAGTGGCTGGTATCGTTTGTTTTTATGTGGGTTGATTTCCGCATTCAAGGATTTTCCTTCATATTTCGGCTGTTTTTTATCCCTGCCGTTCGTTTCAATTATCCCTCTGATTCCATTTTCTCCTAGTACATTGATTGTATGGTGAGTTATTTCATGTTATTTCTACATTATTATTATTTGTACTCACTAGGAGTTCTAACACAGATCATGGTTCGTGATTGCTCAACGACAATAACCAGTGGTATTTCCTGGAATCTGAATGACAACAAGCCTCCTCAGATTTCTAGTATTCTTAACTTCTTTTCGATAACCACCGCAAATAACCTTGTGGTATCGCAACAGCCTCTTACCATTGATTACTCGCTGGTAAGGACCATTGGTCTTCTCTGGGATTTCGGTGACAATAAGCCTCCCCAAGGTCCCAGCATCCTCCCCACTTTTCTGGTTTGTGCTGTCCATCCTCTGTCTTCTCATCCTCCTCGACCCTCTACAAATATTTTGTGAGGTGTCAGCCTAGGCCGGTATCATTTTTAATTTTTATTTTATTTTTATTTTTTTTATATAATTTTATTTTTTTTAAATTAAAAAATAATTGTTATTTGTTTAGTTTTTGGAGGGAGCTTATGGTGTTTCTTGCTATTTCTGTTCATTGGTTCATTTTTGTGTCGTGTCAGCTGAGGCCGGTGTAATTTATTGAGGAATAGCTTATAAAGTGATGTTTCTTGCATTTTCTGTTCCTTGGTTGGTAATGTGGTGTTTTTTCTGTGGTTTTGTTTTCTTCCTGTTGTAGATTCAATGTTACCCTTCGTAGCTTATGCGGGTTGGTTTCCGCATTTGAGGATTTTTTTTAAGATTGCAGCTGTTTTGATCATTGCCGTCCTTTGTATAGTTTCAATCATCCCTTTGATTCCAAATTTTCCCAGTCTTTTGGTGATTGTTCCTAGTGCTCCTACGATTATTGACTTTCTTTATGCTCCATATTCCTTTCAGTTCTTTGGTTTGTTTTTTCGTTTCTTTGATCTTCACTCTGTGTCTGCTGGAAACGCGAAGTCTAAGATTTGTCTTATTATTATCAGTATTATTATTATTATTTATATTATTATTATTAATAATATTATTATTATTATTATTATTTAAATTATTGCCAGTGTTTGTTTTCTGTAATAGAAAATTGGTCAGAGAGTTATTGACGGGGAATGTAATAGATCTTATTGAGTAGGCCACGAGCCTTGACATAACGGAAAATGATGATGTACGCTGTATCGTATGGGATGAAAAAAGGCCAGAAAAACGAACCGGATTTTATGTGGCATCCAATGATGAATGCGCATCGTAATCATGTGAAACGAAAATAAAACAAATCATATTGGAAATAAAAAGAAACCTGGAAATGGCCACTAACCAGTGCAAAGTCTTTTCTCTCGAACAATTGGTGAGCATCGCGTCATTAATTTAATAAAGAAAAAGATAAAAAAATAGACAATCTTATTTTAGGGCAATTATTTTTATTTTAGAATAGAACACTGCAATATATTAATTCTGAAACAAAATCGTTTATTTCAATTTGTGTACAAAGAAATGGCAGATATGGCGAATATATAAGCATTCTATCAGAAGAATGTAATCGACCTAGCTGGATTATATAGAGTATTTTCCTTCTCCGATGAATTTGACGGAAAGTGGAATCCCGAAGTTTGCGGCGGTGTTACGCTGATATTACATCCACCCTCAGATTAACCTATTATATGACTTTTCTGAAACTCTGAGAATTCTAATTCTTATTTAGGTTGTGCTATACTTAGAAAGATGATATATGATATGTATAGTGAAATCTGAAACACAAAAAAATGTCAATTAGGATGAGTTATTACCCCGTCTAATAAAACCGGTATTGTCCGGGCCTTTGGGTTTGGATTTACGCCGGTCTATTGGGGGTTGTCGGTCCTGTGCAGTTCTAGGAGGTGCACCCTCCCAGGCTTTGCCTCCCCTCTTTGGGGAGGAGTAAGTTTATGGCTTACTGTCTGAGGCGCCCTTACCGGGGGAATGCCGACGGGGCTGCCCAGGCAATTTTTAAACAGCCAGAGTGCTCAAATTCTCGAGCGCTGGTTCTTTCCCACTTTCCCGACCTTGTGTCACATCTTACCTTGTGGGAGGAAGATAAATAGAAGGATGAGTCGTAACTGTTAAAACTGTTACCGTGCTATGTACGGCGTACGGCTCCGAGCGCAGGTCGTTAACGTATGTAACAGAAATGCTGGTATTCTTGTAGCTGACGCACCATGTTTCCGTGACTTCGCGTCGGCAACGTTCGGGCAGGTCTCGGAATCGCCCGAGAGTCTACGAAAAGATTAATCAAGCAGTCGATAACTTTGGAAAGTAATTAATCTGGTTCATAAAATTATGAATTTCTATAAACTTTGTCAGCTCGTTGAATCTTTCGAAGGACTAATTTAGTTTTTATTGAGAAAATACAAAATTAAAAAACATTGAAAAAAAGTAACAAAAAAAAAGAAAGAAGAAACATTTGCTTAACAAATCAAACAAAATCATCGTTTGAAATTTTCCGGTGCTCAAACAAATAAACTTTTTTATTTAAACAAATTTGATTAATAATGGTTCCTTTGACAAAAAACAAACATAAATAAACATCTAATTACTAACAGTTGTTTCGTTATGGTGTGTTCGTTCTTTATTTTTATGTATATATTTTAGTTTGATTTTTCTTCGTTGTAATTCATCGACTGTCAGTCTTCAATTTTACGTTTGGCAGTTTTCGCCTTGTCAACTGCAGAGCGACCACGTCACCTGCCCGAACGTTGACGACACGAAGTTAGAGAAACATGGTGCGCCATCTATAAGAGTATTGATTTACTCCTCTCCAGGAGTTAGGCACAAGGCCAGTTTTTATCTTACTCCCACAAGTAAGATGTGACCCAAGGTCGGGTCGGGAAAGTGGGGTTTGAAAAATTGCCTGGGCAGCCCCGTTGGCATTCCCCGGTAGGGGCGCCTCAGGCAGTAAGCAATAAACTTACTCCTCCCAAAAGAGGAGAGACAAAGCCTGGGAAGGTGGACCTCCCAGAACTGTACAGGACAGACCCATAGACCGGCGTAAATCAAGCCCCAAAGGCCAAGACAATACCAGTATATGGGGTGCAGTATCCATCGGAACAGATACTACACTTTGATCTTAGCCAAAAGGCCAAGAAATTTTAAATATATAGAATTGGTTTTGTGGTTTTCTATTTACTTCTGACATGTCTGTGTGCATAAAATAAGTACGTGTCTGTTTGTTCGCTGTAGACAGAAAAAGTAATGTTTCAATTTCGTAGCCTATAACTCCAAGAGTTTCATAGGCTACGCTGACTTGCGTAGATTCACGCCGCTGGAGATCATGTATCAAGAACAAGACATATTTCATAAAATATATAGACAATTAGGAGAGAGAGTGTGATAAGTATTGGCTTTTGATCGTGTATAATAAAATGAGATCTTCGATCACTTTGAACACTATGACTCCATTTAAAAACTATATATTACTATACGTTATGTTGGATAATGACCTTATGGGAATGGACGTATCTGTTGGAAATCGTTGGTTTGACTTGCGCGAATTAACGCGGGTGCAGTTGAGTGCAGAATAGGGCTTGTTCTCACAGTCAGAGCTAACAGACGTGACAAGGTTACCGTGTGACGAGACCCCAGATCAATGGTCAGTCTGCACCTGCGAGAGGCTCTGTGACGTCACTCGTTCTCGTGAGAAGCGAGTTTTCGTCAGTCTTGGTTTTTGGAAGCAAACCGATGAGACGTGATTGTTAAAATGTAATTTACAACAGATAAGAGAAATATTTCCCTTAAGGGAATACAAGAGAGAGAAATCCTTTCCCCCCTCTCTATGAATGGTTAAGAAAATAATTGTTAACTAACTACGATAAAGTAGTGATTTGCTCTCTCCCTCTCTCTCGACGTAGTGAGTGACCCCCAGTTGAAATAACAACGCTTGTAATGAAATTAATTAAATTTAAAGAAGAGTTTGTCTTCGGGGTCGTCATTAGGCTTTTGCTGCAGACAACGGACGGCGTGGTTCGCGGCAGGAAGGAAAGAAGAAAGAATGCATCCACTAGACGACACGGCTACCCTCTACACGGCGAGGGAGAAATCTAAGGTATGCAACAATTATACACTTCTCAAACCCCGAATAAAACGTACTACGAAAGAGAAACCGCATTAGATTTTTTAAATGATTTTATAATCCGGTGAGTAAGTTTAATAACTAAAAGCATAGACATAGTGCATGGTGCTCAAACGGTTTTTTGGAGGACTTAAAGATAGCGGACGATTTCCGGGTATTGAGTACGAAAATCTCCAATTTATATAAGTTTTGTAGGGTTTAGAAGCACTCTGTATATTATAACTAAGCGGAAAATAACAAATCTCAAACTATGAAAATAGAAACACCTTACTGAACCGATGAAGCGAAGTAACCATTGAGTGTGGACAAAGAATAAAATTAATTTAGGATAACTGTTAACTAGTTAAGATCAACATAGCTTAACCTACTTAAGCTCAAATAATTAGAGAAAACAGTTAAATTTTAGTGACTGATACGAGTAGAAGGAGAAGGTGCGAGTCATTTAATAGGCAATATAAACCAATAAATGGATTTATGACAATTTGGCTCATTTATTATTATCATGATCATAATACACGGTAATAATAATATTTAACCTTCAGAATTCGAACGCTGAGTAATTATAGCGAACATAAAATTAAAATAAAATTGTTAACATGGGTATTTTACTTGTATTTTGTTTTCAATATGAAATGAAACTATTGTCTAAAATTCTAACATATTAAGATTATTCAAATCTGATTTTAATAACGAAACTAATCGATCAATTTCAATAGTGTCGGTTTGTGTAAATATGCAATCATATGGAAGTGTGCTGGTTGAATGCAATAATATGGTAGTGTGCTGGTTGAATGCTATCATATAGAAGTGTGCTAGTTGAATGCTATCATATAGAAGTGTGCTAGTTGAATGCTATCATATAGAAGTGTGCTGGTGTAATGATATCATATTGAAGTGTGTTGATGCCATGCTATCATATAAAAGTGTGCTGGTGTAATCCTATCATAAAGAAGTGTGCTGGTTTAATGCTATCATATAGAAGTGTGCTGGTTTAATGATATCATATTGAAGTGTGTTGATGTAATGCTATCATATAAAAGTGTGCTGGTGTAATCCTATCATAAAGAAGTGTGCAGGTGTAATGCTAACATAAAGAAGTGTGCTAGTGTAATGCTATCAAATAAAAGTGTGCTGGTGTAATGCTATCAAATAAAGGTGTGCTGGTTGAATGCTATAATATACAATTGTGCTGGTGTAATGCTATCATATGGAAGTGTGTTGATGTAATGCTATCATATTAAAGTGTGCAAATGTAATGATAGCATAAGAAAGTGTGTTGGTGTAATGCTATAATATAGAAGTGTTCTTGTCGAATGCTATCATATAGAAGTGTGCTGGTTGAATGCTATCCTATATAAGTATGTTTATGTAATGCTATTATATGGAAGTATGCAAAAGTAATGCTAGACTATGGAAGTGTGTTGGTGCAATGCTATGATATTGAAGTGTGTGGGTGTAATGCATATACAAATGTGCAAAATGTAATGCTAGAATATGGAAGTACGCTGGTGTAATGCAAGCATAAAGAAGTGTTATGTGGCAATGCTATCATATAGAAGTGGGCTAGCGTGATGCTATCATACGGTAGTGTGTTGATGTAATGCTGTCATATGAAAGTGTCTGGTGTAATGCTATCATTAGAAAAGTGTGTTTATTTAATGCTATCATATGGAAGTGTTCTGGTGGAATGCTAGCATATGGAAGTGTGTTGGTGTAATGCTATCATATGGAAGTGTTTTGGAAGTGTTTTTGTGTAATGCTATCATATTGAAGTGTGATGGTGTTATGCTATCATAGTGTGCTGGTTAAATACTATTATATGGAGGTGACTAGTGTAATACTATCATATAGAAATTGTGCTGGTATTATGCTATGATATAAAAGTGTGCTGGTTGAATGCTATTATATAGAAGTGTGCTGGTGTTATGCAATCATAAGGAAGTGTGCTGGTGTAATGCTATCATATAGTAGTGAACACGTGTAATTCTATCATATGGAAGTGTTCTTATTGAATGCTCTCATATAGAAGCGTGCAGATGTAATTCTATTATATTGAAGTGTGCTGGTGTAATACTAGAATATGGAAGTGTGCTGGATCAATGCTATCATATGGTAGTTTGTTGCGGTAATGTGATCATATGGAATGTTTTGGTGTAATGCTATTATATGGAAGAGTGCAGGTGTAATGCTATCTTATAGAAGTGTGTTGGTGTTATGTAATCATATGGAAGTTTGCAAGTATAACGGTTTCATCTAGAAATCTGCTAATGTAATGCTATCATAGAAGTGTGCTGGTGCAATGCTATCATATGGAAGTGTGCTTGTTTTATGCTATTATATGGAAGTGTTATGATGTAATGCAATTATTAAAAAAAACTGTGCTGGTGTAATGTTTTCATATGGAAGTGTGCTCGCGTAATGTTATGACATGGAAGTGTTTGGGTGTAAAGCTATCATATGAAAGTGTGCAAATGTAATGCTATCATATAGAAGTGTGTTAATGTAATGCTATCATATAGAAGTGGTTTGGTAGTTTGGTAGTTTTGTTTTACGGCATATAAACCTTTTTTGGGTTATTTAATGCCGAATCTGGTCTTGTTTTCTTCTCTTTTTTGTTTCTTTTCCCTTTTAATATCTGTTTCTATTTAACCCATAGTTGGGACCCTAACAGGTACTACCACTCCGGGTCAGGGTGGACCTGGGAGTAATGGTAATTAAGAGGAGGCTCCACATTCCCCAAAGTCCGTAAGCCGGATCTCACCATCGGATGTAGTTTAAGGTCATATCCAGAACCGGGAGTAGGGTAGGAAAAATAAAAATAAAAAAGGGGAGGGAGAAAGGGAGAGAGGCTGTTGTTTTTGTTTTTGGTTTTGTAGAACATAATTAAGTTTTACAAAAAAAAAAAAAAAAAAAACGTCAATGCAGGTGAATTTCGTCTCAGGGAGCCACAGGGCAGCCTGATCTGGTATCACCAGCATATAGAAGTGTGCCGGTGTAATGCTATCATATCGAAGTGTGCTGGTGTATAGCTATAATATTAAATTGTGCTGGTTGAATGCTATAATATGAAAATGTGCTGGTGTAAATCTATCATATAGAAGTGGGCTGGTGTAATGCTAGCATATTGAAATGTGCTTGTGTAATTTTATCTCACGGATATGTGCTGGTGTTTTGCTATAATATGGAAACTGGCTTGTTGAATGCTATCATATGGAAGTGTGCTAGTATAATGCTATCATAAAGAAGTGTGCTGACGTAATACTATTATATTGAAATGTGTAGTTTCAATGATATTATATGGATTTGTGCTGCTGTAATGCGATTATATGGAAGTGTACTTGTGTAATTCTAGCATATGGAAGTATGCTGGTATAATGCAATCGTATGGAGGTGGGTTAATGTTATGTTATAATATGGAAGGCCGCGGTTAAATTCTATCATATTGAAGTGTGCTGGTATAATGGGATCATATGGAAGTGGGTTAATGTTATGTTATAATATGGAACTGCGCTGGTGGAATTCTATCATATAGAAGTGTGCTGGTATAATGGGATCATATGGAAGTGGGTTAATGTTATGTTATAATATGGAACTGCGCTGGTGGAATTCTATCATATAGAAGTGTGCTGGTATAATGGGATCATATGCGAGCGTGTAGGTTGAATGCTATTATATCCAAGCGTGTTGGTGTGAGTCTATGATATAGAGGTGTGCTGCTGTAATTTTATCTCATGGAAATGTGCTGGTATAAGTCTATGATATAGAAGTGTGCTGGTGTAATTTTATATTATAGAAATGTGCTGGTGTAAGTCTATGATATAGAGGTGTGCTGCTGTAATTTTGTCTTATGGAAATGTGCTGGTAAAAGTCTATGATATAGAAGTGTGCTGGTGTAATTTTATATTATAGAAATGTGTTGGTGTGAGTCTATGATATAGAGGTGTGCTGGTGTAATTTTGTCTTATGGAAATGTGCTGGTAAAAGTCTATGATATAGAAGTGTGCTGGTGTAATTTTATATTATAGAAATGTGCTGGTGTAAGTCTATGATATAGAGGTGTGCTGCTGTAATTTTGTCTTATGGAAATGTGCTGGTAAAAGTCTATGATATAGAAGTGTGCTGGTGTAATTTTATATTATAGAAATGTGTTGGTGTAAGTCTATGATATAGAGGTGTGCTGCTGTAATTTTATCTCATGGAAATGTGCTTGTGTTTTGCTATAATATGGACGTTTGCTTGTTGAATGCTATCATATAGTCTGTGCTGGTGTAATGCTATCATACGGAAGTGTGTTGGTGTAATGTAAGCATATGAGAGTGTGCTGGTGTAATGCTTGAATATAGAAGTGTGATGGTCGAATGCTATCATATGAAAGTGTGCTCGTGTAATCCTATGATATAAAAGTGTTCTGAGGTAATGCTATCATATCGAAGTGTGTTAATGTAATGCTATCATATAGAAGTTTGCTGGCTTAATGCTATCAGATGGAAGTGTGTTGGTGTAATGCTATAATATGGAAGTGTGCTGGTGTAATGCTATCATATGGAAGTGTGCTGGTGTAATGCTATCATATGGAAGTGTGCTGGTGTAATGCTATCATATGGAGGTCTGTTGGTGTAATGCTATTATATGGAAGTGTGCTGGTGTAATGCTATCATATGGAGGTCTGTTGGTGTTATGCTATTATATGGAAGTGTGCTGGTGTAATGCTATCATATGGAGGTCTGTTGGTGTAATGCTATTATATGGAAGTGTGCTGGTGTAATGCTATCACCTAGAAGTGTGCTGGTGTAATGCTATTAAATGGAAGTGTGCTGGTGTAACGCTATTATATGGAAGTGTGCTGGTGTAATGCTATCACATAGAAGTGTGCTGGTGTAACGCTATTATAGGGAAGTGTGCTGGTGTAACGCTATCATATGGAAGTGAGATTGTTTTATGCTAGCATATGGATGTATGCTTGCTTAATGCTATCATATGTAAGTGTGCTGATGTAATGCTATTATATGGAAGCGTGTTGGTGTAATGCTATAATATGTAAGTGTGCTGGTGTAATGCTATTACATGGAAGTGTGTTGGTGTAATGCTATCATATGGAAGCGTGTTGGTGTAATGCTATCATATAGAAGTGGGCTGGTGTAATGCTGGCATATTGAAGTGTGTTGGTGTAATGTTATCATATGGAAGCGTGTTGGTGTAATGCTATCATATAGAAGTGGGCTGGTGTAATGCTGTCATATTGAAGTGTGCCGGTGTAATGCTCTTATATGGAAGTGCGTGGATGTAATGCTGTCATATGGAAGTGTGCTGGTGTAATGCTACTTAAATCAAACAATACTGGTTGAAGAGATGTGAAATCAGAGATTCCGCAACACTTGCTCCGCTCTAGACTCTCTACGCAGGAACCCCTATAAGCGGTATAAATTGTCTCTCGACACTTAATAGAACTTGATCTTGCTATCGTATGTCTGTGAAGTATTTGTTATTATTTGGTAACTGTTGTGAAGTTGTTCCACAGTAAATAATAAATAAAGGAAGTCAAGTCGAGGGTTGGTTTAACAAGTGTATTAACAAAGTAAGAAAGTGACTAGCTCTTGGCTAGACAGTTACAAGACTGTGCTTTGTCTTCTGGTGACTCGCACTATCTATAGTGACAACCGGTGTAGTTTCTCCTGTGTAAGAACGGCCGGTGTAACAGTAACAAAATTAGATTCAATTACTCGAGAATCAATCATGTTTTGGGGGACTGAAATATATCTTTTGCTTTAATATATCTGCTGACAGAATAACATCAAATCTCCATGTTTTCGACTGTCCACTACTGATTTATAATTTTAATACGTTATTATTTCCACACAGGGATGTGGTGGTGGCAAAGTTGATACCGCCGTGGATTGACGACATAAGCATATCTAGTTCGAGTCCTGTCCTTTCCATAGCCTTCATGTGGTCTTTTCTGTAAGTACTTGATTCTAACACGAATTAGGGAAACCAATGCCAACAGAACTGAACTAGTCAAAACTTCATACGATTTCACGTTTTTTTTACTTTCACATCAATGATAAAATAGAAAATATAAGAGTGGTCATTAGGAATAACGACTCCTCATAATAACTCTCTATACGCGGTTAGTTCAATATTTAGTTTGTCAAGTAAATATTAACCCTAACCCTAACCCTAACCTGTATTTGCATAAGACTTTCTTGCTACTTAACGCACCATGGTCAAATCTTGAAATGCTACAGTTACGTTTTTCAAGAACAATGCGTGTCAAGTGCGTTTGGATTACTGAGATGGATTTTAAAATAGTTTCGGTTTTTGCCTGTAAAATTAACCCAGGATTTAAACTCTCTTCATTCCAGACTGTGTAGAATTGGGTGAAAAGCTGTAAAAGTTAAAAATACGTGAAACTTTTACATTTTTTTAGAATAACTTACAAAAGAATTTGTCATATGTGTTGAATCAAAAGAATGGATTTTTAGAGGTGACAACAACGTACTTTGTTGAAAAGCTTTGTTGAAAAGCTTTGTTGAAAAGCTTTGTTGAAAAACTTTGTTGAAAAGCTTTGTTGAAAAGCTTTGTTGAAAAACTTTGTTGAAAAGCTTTGTTGAAAAGCTTTGTTGAAAAACTTTGTTGAAAAGCTTTGTTGAAAAGCTTTGTTGAAAAGCTTCGTTGAAAAGCTTTGTTGAAAAGCTTTGTTGAAAAACTTTGTTGAAAAGCTTTGTTGAAAAGCTTTGTTGAAAAGCTTTGTTGAAAAGCTTTGTTCGTCTGTCGATGGTCGGTCAGTTCGTCAATCACGTCTTAGTGTTAAAGAAAAAGACGACACGTTGGGTCACCAATTTTAACTCGGGGTTGATTGTTCGAATCAGGAAAAGTGAGTTTGTAAAGCCAGATAATTTTAAAAAAAAAACAGAAAGACAGAATCAAAAATTAGTATTTCTGTACGCTATTAATCTCTCTCTATCTCTCTTTCTTTCTCTCCAGCTGTGGACTAAATATCATTTATACTGTGGTGATATTCCCTATGGTACATAATGGACGATGCAGTTTTTTTTTGTTTATAGTTAGATATATTAAATTTGACCGTTAATAAATGGGGAGAAAAAGAAGGAAAGAAAGAAAGAAAGAAAGAGAAGGGGCAGACAGACATACAAACCGTGAAAAACGAAAGCGAAGGTGATATAAACTGCATAAAATAAAGCCGGAGCTAAACATTATGCACTCAGAGATAGTGAGTATAATAACAACAGATGGGTCACTTAGTGAGTAAATGAAAAATTAAGACTAATTAAAACCATAAAAAATGAAATTCTAAAAATAAATCAATCTTAAAACTGAGGAATGTTTTAACAGTAATTCTGTGCGCCAAAGCAGCTCTATAATCAGCTCTGTTCGTCGGTAGAAATTTTGACGCTTCATTTTTAAATATTAATTCTGTCGATTTGTGATGCTAAAGTTTTACATGCGTCCATACATCACTATCAAAGCCTCTGTCCGTCTTTCCATTCATCGGTTTGTCACGCTTAACTTTTAAATAGGACTAGACCACTTAGTGTTATATATATTATTAAACATTTTTAAATCCCAAAATGTTTTCATATATATTTGGAAATTCTAAGTTACGACTGCTACTGTTGCTGCTTTCAAACAAATATACACGTTAACAGACTCCAAGTATTATATAGATCAGTATTTATTATATAGCTTTTATTATATAGATTTATTATATAGATTTATTACATAGATGTTATTATATAGATGTATTATATAGATTTATTACATAGATTTTATTATATAGATTTTATTATATAGATTTTATTATATAGATTTATTATATAGATTTATTATATATATTTTATTATATTGATTTTATTATATAGATTTATTACATAGATTTTATTATAAAAATTTTATTATATAGATTTATTATATAGATTTATTATATAGATTTTATTATATAGATTTTATAATATAGATTTATTATATAGATTTTATATAGATTTATTTTATAGATTTATTATATAGATTTATTATATAGATTTTATTATATAGATTTTATAATATAGATTTTATAATATAGATTTATTATATAGATTTATTATATAGATTTATTATATAGATTTATTATATAGATTTTATTACATAGATTTATTATATAGATTTATTATATAGATTTTATATAGATTTATTATATAGATTTATTATATAGATTTATTATATAGATTTTATTATATAGATTTTATATAGATTTATTATATAGATTTATTATATAGATTTATTATATAGATTTTATTATATAGATTTATTATATAGATTTATTATATAGATTTTATTATATAGATTTATTATATAGATCAGCATCATTTATTCATCAAACTGACCTAATATCATGTGTTACATTTATTTGAAACAGTTGCTACAAGTGAAAATGATGATACAGACTTTTCTAATGAAACGAGGATAAACACAAACCTTTCATCATTCTCACTTAATTCATTGATAAAACCGGCATAAACTTACATATAAAATGTATAATAATGGTTTCATGCCCAAATAACATTTGCAATCTACACTTTAAATAGTTGTTTCCTGTTAAGCTGAAGATACGATTTTTTTTACTAAAGTAAAATGAACAAAAATGTCGATTGTAGCGACTTGTATAATGTTAGTGTGATTCAAGATGCTGCAATAATTTGCATATGTGGTGGGTTAAAGAATATAAAAAATGTACTCTTTTTTTTACTGAAGAGCTGAGTTGAGTTTGGAAGAGAAGAAAGTGAAGATTTTTCTTTCTTTTTTTAAACAGAAATCGCCACTTTATTAAGGCCGAGGCCACCCGCGGACAAGTGTTAATGTGATTTCTATTTATCCCCCTTTATGAGATTAGACACAAGTGTCATGTCGGTTTTAATGGAAGCGGTTTCAGTGGAATGACTTGGACTTGAACCTGGCACACCCAGGTTCTCAGTCCGCATCGATACCAACTAAACCACTGTGCCATCCCGAAAGTGAATATTGGAAAGAGAACTGTGAATATTGGAGAGAGAACTTTGAATATTGGAGATTGCGATTGTCGGTGAAGCCAATTTTATTTTTTCAACTTTGGATTTCAGTTAGACTACACATAACTTTTTCTTACTACTAATTTATTCATATAACAGGCAGTAAATCGAGATAGTCTTCTTTTTTTACTTAACTCATTACGATTTTGTTTCAAACGAATCACTGGCCAAATATTGACTAACACTTTTGGTTTTTAGTAAAACGCATATAGCGAGGCTGTTAAAACATCATTTCTTTTTACTTAAACTTATTACGGTTTTGTTTCCCGATGAATAAAGTTTTCTTTTTATCAGTTGTCGAAGATTGGCTAACAGATAGTTTTTATTTTGAACTCATATTGCAAAGGCTGTCGAACGTTCCCCGGAAAACGCCAAATGTCCCTGCTTGTCCTTAATATAATTATCACGATGTCTACTTCCTCGTGGCTTATGCGCATGGACTAACAGTTAGAATTATAGGTACTGATATCGATCCTGACCCAGTTTTCGTGAGGTTCGACTCGGAAGCGTTCGGCTGTCCTACGCAAACGCCCGAGAGTTGACGAGCCGATTTGTACCAGACGACAATTTTGATACGGTGCTGCGTCCTATGATAATAATGTTTTGCTTGTTTTGTTTTTTGTGTTATTAGAGTTAGTGTTTAGAGTTAGGGTTAAAAATATTTATTTGATAACAGTAATTTCGCTCTGTTTTGCTTGTTTTATTTGTTTTGTTTAAAAGATTTCTTGCAACTATAACTAAAAATTATAGGACGCAGCAACGTATCAAAATAAAAAAATATATTTATTTGATAACAGTAACTTCGCTATGTTTTTCTTGTTTTTTGGGGTTTTTTTTTTTTAATTTCTTGAAAATATAACTTACAATCACAGAACGCAGCACCGTTTCAAATTATCGTCTGGTATCATTCGGCTCGTTAACACTCGGGCTTCCGAGTCGAACCTCACGAAAACTGGGTCAGGATCGATATCAGTAACGAATTATATATTGTAGTAAAAGCTGTCCATGGTTTCATCCCGGCTTAAAGTGTAAGTCTTACTAACCCGACGAAAGAGCGAAGATATAGCGAAACAGCCACGTAAATGACTACATAAACACCCACCTTTCGTCGTTTGAGCACTGTGATGAGTGAAACTGCTAACTTTAATTAGCGATAAAGTAAACATTTTCGTAAAATTAAACGCAGCAATATTCGGAGGTTAATATTCTTGAAATAAATATTAAGATCATACTTTCTCGTGAGTTAGGTTAGTCGCCTAACGGTTAGAATCTATGAGTGTCGATGATACGGCCGAAATTTGTTCCCGGCTTTAGACGCCAGTCTATTTAGCCACACTGAAACGCGAAACAGTATTTCTGTGGATGACTATATATCTTTATTTATATAAAGTTAACTATGCGTATATTTTATATCAATTAATTAATACTCCCTCAATGTCAGATTTTTTAGAATATTGAAAGGGTTTTAGGGGGAAATTATAAGCACAATCCCCATTCAGAAAATTCAGATATTTCAGATTTGCATTGAATTTAATGCATAGTTATTGGACACAAATTTAGCAAGATTCACTGAATTTCAATTTCTTTAAGACCTCATGAGATTAAGCATTAAATTTTAGACATGTTCTAGTATAAAAATCACGTAATGGATTTTGATCAAAATTGCAATAAAGACTTTAGACAAAAGGTTTAGTAACATTTTGTAGCATTTTATGTTAATGTTAATGCTTATGAAAGTACAAAAACTGTCCAGTTAAGGACGAGTATTCTCATGATGAGAAGAGTTTTATCTTTGAAAAACCATGGTTTAAGGATTAGTGTAACTCTTTGCATCTGAACTTTCGATGTAATCAAATCTGTATCAATTTTATGTAATTTTATGTAATTTAATGCAATTCTTTATCTTCATCTTTCCTTCTTTAAATTGATTGCTCTACTCAACGTATTGAGCTTTACTTTATCACGATAGATCACTTTACGATACTTTACTTATCGTTAATTCTGTTATTATTATTATTATTATTATATATATATATATATATATATATATATATATATATATATATATATATATATATATATATATAAAATTATAAATGTTTTTATCTACATACGTATACGTTTTATCCTTTCGGGAATCGTCAGTATAGAGATAGTTATTCATACGGGTCGAAGGATGCGAAACCCCGGAACAGTCATGTTATAACCGAAATTTTGACGTCCTAACCCACTCGGCCACTATGAACAATCTGTTAAATCAGCGAGAGTTTAATACTTTTATAGGCTGCTGTCGTCAAAAGTGTTAAACTACTGAAGGAACGTGCATTAAAGCTACAATGGCGGCTGTGTTAATACTACTGACTACAGTGCCCAGCCTAGATTGGGCAGCAAATAAATATTTGTGTTTATCTACATACCTATACGTTTAATACTTTCGGGAATCGTCATATATATATATATATATATATATATATATATATATATATATATATATATATATATATATATATATATATTATATTATATATATATTATATATATATATATATATATATATATATATGATGAAAATTATAGAAATAATATTCCAACATGATGGAAAAGATAAAACCAAAATTATTTATATATTCATAAACGTTTCGTCTGTATTTCAAGACTTTCTCAGGATGATTTATTTGAAGAAATAACATGGTAGTAAAATATTTTAAAATATGTGGTGCGTTTGTGACGTGAAAAGAATGTTTGTGTTTTTTTTTTTTTCAAACAAAACAATCGTTGGAATTCAAAAAAATGTGGTGCGATTATGACGTGAAAAAATGTTTTTGTTCTTTTTTTTTTTTCGAACGAACCAAAAATGTGGCATGCGTTTATTAAATGGAATGAGCGTTTCTTGTTTCGACTTTTTAAGATCGATGTTATGTACAAAGCTTTGTTCAGAATGTGGTGTAAAATTGCCTGGATCCTAATTCAAGTTTCAAATCAATACTAACCGTACAGAACTTGAAATTATGCTTAGGCTATTTATTTTACACCAGATTCCGAACAAAACTTTGTACATATCATCGAAATTTAAAAAGAAAACATTTCATAAACGCACCACACATTTTGCATTCCAGCTCGAAACCTGAAGATTAATAAGGAATTTAGAACGGATCGAAGCAATAAATACTATACACTAATTCAAATGAACATAAATACCAGTGGTTTTACGAGGGCATACGAAACTTAAGCTAGTTGAGCTTAAAGCAAAACACGTGTTTAGGCTTTTCAGCTCATGGTTCGAAACAAAACTGAGGAGCGTAGACACGTGTTTTATGTTCAGTCCAACCTGAAAAGTTTCGCGTTTCCTCGTGAAATTACTGATATTTATGTTTATCCAAATCATCGTATAGTAATTAATTGCTCTTTAAAAAGCAGTTCAACCTTCTCATATTTCTCCAGAAACCCAGTATTTACTATACACACATGTAGATAGTTGTATATACATATATAATAGCGGAAAGACTCAGCGTTGCTCGGGATTGAATATTATCACTATATTTCTTTTCTTTTTTTTACTGTGCACCTCTTCACGTTTGGCCTCAAGATAGAGTCGGAAGAAGCTGAAATGTTGAAAAACCTTTCAATTAGTCTTTTATACATATAGTTAGAAATTACATTATAATCGGATATACGTATTTGAAGTTTTAAGGAGAGTTATGTCCCCATTGATCACTTAAGGGTAGAGGCACGTTGATATTAGGCATATTAGGGGTTAAGGTAAAAATTTGGGAGCAGTTTTACCGTTTTACCTAAGGACGAGTGTGTAGGTTGAATGCTATTATATCCAAGCGTGCTTGTGTGAGTCTATGATATGGAAGTTTGCTTGTTGAACGTTATCATATAGTCTGTGCTGGTGTAATGCTATCATACAGAAGTGTGTTGGTGTAATGTATCTAAGGACTTTCACACGTATGCTATTTCATCAAGATAGGATACATTTCAAATGACTGGCAACCATAATTCCCTTAGGTTAGGAGGTCACTTAAGAATTCGGGGACACTTTCATTGTCTTTCTCATAAAATGTAATACATATTATTTTAAGTCCATAAAAATAGGATGTATTTTAGTTTTAAGTGGGTTGTGCTTCATAGTCCCTTCGTGTGGCACTTAGCGATTCGGGAAGACTGCAATATTCTTCCCCGTAATTTTTTAACAAATATTACACTTTTAGATTTGCTGTAGATTCTCTAAAAAGAACACACAAACATCATTCGCACACATACACACATACATTGAGTTATATATATATATATATATATATATATATATATATATATGTATATGATTTTTTTTACAAAATCTGCGACACTGGCATTTCTTTTAAAATATGATCTACGGTTAAGATCGAATTTTAACTCTGTGCGTGTATATATATATATATATATATATATATATATATATATATATATATATATATATATATATGGGTGTTTGTATATATATATGCGTGGGTGTATATATATGTGTGTATATATATGTGTGTGTATATATATATATATATATGTATATATATATGTATATATATATATATATGTGTGTGTATATATATGTGTGTGAGTATATATATGTGTGTTTGTGTATATATATATATATATATATATATATATATATATATGTGTGTGTTTGTATATATATATGTGTGAGGGATGTATTTATATGTGTGTGTGTGTGAGGGGTTGGTGTGTGTGTATTTATATGTGTGTGACGGTATGTGTGTGTATATATGTGTGTGAGGGGGGTGTATATATGTGTGTGAGGGGTATGTATGTGTGTGTGTATATATATATGTGTGTGAGGGGTGTATGTATGTGTGTGTGCATGCGTTTATATGTGTTGATGAGTTTATGTATGTGTATACATGCGCGTGAAATAACGCATATCTAAATCACGCAATATTAGAATTGTTTAAAATCTTTTACGACTCATGTGTTGCCAATGCATCTTCAGCATTATTTTCTTAATTAGATATCAAACATCATTTCTATTCACCGTCGTTGTCATGGGGATGTTAAATAAACATTAGTGTTATTAAATGCGTCTACGTACATCTATGAAGAGCTTAGTCTGTCTATCGGCCATGCTTCAGTTTGGAAGAAAATGTTAATCACTAAAGGCGTATATTCAATTTGCGCATATTTTTAGATTCGTCCAAGTTAATCAATACGAAGTTTAATCCGTCGCTAGGTCTGTCAAGCATAAGATTGATGCATCATTTTGTTGATCTGTCACGCTCAGGATTGTTTTTTTTTTCTGTCACTGTTCTGTTTGATATAGAAATTTTAAGCGTCCACGTATTTTAATAGATGCTCCGTTCGTCTGTGCGTTGGTCTGTCCCGCAGAGTTTAAAATAGCATTTTTATCGCTTAACACGCATGAATGGACGCATCTTAAGTTAATGCATTTTTATTTCGCATTAGTTTCTATTTTTTGTTCTCTCAACACCCACTTATAATAGACGAAATTTTCCGGAAACGAGGTGTTGGCTGTAGAAAAATCTGATTGATTACATTTGGAGTGATACCAAGTTATTTCCCTTTAATTATACTGGTCAACGCAAGAATGCGCTTTCCTGTCCGATAGTCAAATATTTAAATCCATCGAAGTGAGGAATTTAGAACTGGAAATTATCCTCTTTTAGGCTTGTTCTTCAAAACCATACAACAGGTTCCGATCGGCTGCCACCTTGGCATTGGTCTTACAAACATTCATATCAGTTGTAACCACTTAGGCTTCCAGAACACACGACTAACAGAATATAAATCACATTTATTCATACATTATTCCACCTCCACATCACCTATTTGAATGATTGTATTTGTAATATGAATATATTCTTTCTTTTATTAATTATGCCTGTGTTTTTCACCGTTTTATGTATCATGTTTCACCGTTTTATGTATCATGTTTCGTGTTCGCGTTTTCGTGTTTGTCTTCGAAAATATGTTTATGTGAGAATAAATGTGTATGCATATCAATCCAACTGTTTCTTTATTCTTTAGTATTGTCCTCTCTGAAACCCATGTTTTGTCTCGATAGCACAACATGCAAAATGGCGACCAAATACTCGGGAAAGATACAGCCGTAAACGTGCGAATAACGCAAAAGGGAGACGATCAAATATTGTTAACGCTAAAGATAATTATTATTCTTTTTTTTTCAGTTTTTTTTTTGTTAGTCTTCTTTAGAATAGACTTGCGGTGGGGGGGGAGATAAGTTTGCATGACGATATTTATTTTCAAATTACGTTAGGTCTTTAATATGACGTTAAAGTGCATCCGGTGGTGAAGCGCCTATTTTGTGAATGTTGGGACCAGGTTGTAACTGTAAGGCTCTCATCTATTGTTTGAATAGAATTTGTCCCGGGCACGACATAAAACTGATTCGAACACCCTTGAGCAAGGTGTTCGCTTCTACCCCATTCTATCACCCAGAAATCTATCTTTCCGAGCTTTTTCTACCATTGTTCTACCCAACCTATTTCCCAACTCTATCAACGTTTTTAAGTCGCAACACTCAAGATCAGAACAGTAGTCCGAATATACCAAATTCCACAAATTATCCACCCTCATCTAAAAAAAAAAATCCGAAACATTATATCTATTTAAGAAAAAAACAAACCCATCGTCCTTTTTTAATCGGCGAATGTAAATGTCAAAGACACGTCGGACAGAAGTTCCGGAGAAGGCAACCATCCACTGTAGAACGAACAAAACAGCATATCTCTCCATATCCGTCCTTATATTACAATAATAAATACTGAATTTCAACCAATCAATTATGACAATCAATTATGACAAACACTTAGAAAACAGAATATTTTCTATCCGAAGAAATTATTTTTCTGTAAGAAAGAGAAATGTCCTTTGTGACACAGAAAAATGTCAACAGCAGTTTAAAAACGAGGAGGAACTACTGTTCCGGAAACACTGGAACAAAACTAAAAAAATCCTTATCCAACTGAAGCCAAAACATGTCTCATGGATTTGACGACAAACATAATTCCGAGCACTGATATCAGTTACAATTTTACTCCCATCCCGGACCCTCTTTAGCATCACTGTAATTGTATCTTGCCTTTTAAAATCGGGTCGGTGTCAATGCAAGCGAATTACCGACATCTACAAAATCCAAAACACTGAGCAGGCGCTTTTGACTCATGCAAATAGCAACTCGATAAACATGGACTCGCGGGCGATTTAGATTTGGTAAATGTAAATATGTATCGTCACACTAACAAATACAATGAATATATCTTCTATGAAATTATGAAGAGAAAACATCATATTTTCTTATTAAAAAAATACTATGGAAAGGTTTATGTGAAACAATGAATTTATAGGAAAGCAAAGGTTCACAATGTCTCGATAACACTCCTCGTGATGCGGTATTGCTTCAAATCTTGTTGCAGGAGAAATTCAAGTCAATGAGAAGCAGTGCTGAAATAAATGGTTATGGGTTGGCGTTGTTTAGAAGTTTTTTTTTTCTTAGACTAATTGCTCTGTCAAGGTTTGAGAGTCTTGTCTACCCTACTAATTTACCTACAGCTATAGGAAATAAAGTCGTATCTTGGCCAATAGAACTAGATAAATTGACGTTACAGTCACTCCTATTCTCAAATTTACTAAACCTGTTATTCTCAAATGACCATTCATGTTAAGACTGACCAATCTCAACGTTGCTTAACTGCAATGATTCGACATTAACTGCTGTTTTAATGAGGTTAACCTGTCAATATTATAGATTAAATATATCGTAATATTTTAGTATATTTGCTTGTACTCTTAAAACATTGTACGAGCTTTGATTATGTTATCATACAAATGCATTAGTTTACAGTATGTCGATGCTAAAAAACTTAAAGAATGATATCATCTGCAAAGATAATAAACAAAAACAATTAGCACTGGTTCGAAATATAGAATGATTTTTGCTCAGTCTAAACAAGTCTGAGTGCCGGATGTTTTCCAGGAAGTTAAGAAATGTATCCGTGTGCGGCGAGGGACAAACAACTAATTTTTAGATGTAAAACATAATAATAGAACGTCCTAATCACGTTATATTTTGGCATTCCCTGTTCATTAAATAAATAACAAGAAATACACTTCTAAATACAGATGTAAGAGCACAAAATGTGTGGGATGAACAAACTATCTTTAGAAAGTATGTCATGTGAAATCGCTCCTCGCTTACTTCACGCAATCTCGAAGTCTGACGATGAAGTAGTTAATATGCTCGCGCTGTGTTGAAAAGATCCGCAGAACATTAGTATTGATGAAACTTAGTCGTGGACTTGTGTAGGTGGTAAGTTCTCTTTGCTACTCAGCAACAAGAAAATAATTTTGTAACAATAAAAAAAAGAAAATTATGTTGCTCTCATTGGGGGGGTGCAAGTTGAGTGTTGCTAAGTGTGGTTGGAGTAATTTGACATTTATTTCGTGCTTTTTGCCGCTTGAAAAGGTAAATTTGGAACGAACTATTCTTAGTATTTTTATTCCTGCTTTCGATCCGTCAGTGACTTCGGTCCCTCTCTTACTCTGCCTGTATTTCTATCAGACTGGTCGACTGTCTAGCTGAGCCCTCCAATAGCTAGTGCTTTTATTGAGAACTTTCATTTGAAGCGAGTTTTGTGATAAACTAACCAATTAGACGCTATGTCGCATTTTCTGCTATCCTATGATTGGTTAGTCAATTGGAGCCTTTGTTTCACCCATGGAAGTGGGTCCCTCAGCCAAGAATAGCACGCCTTACTATTTGTTGACACGTAAGTACACATCAGATATGGCTAATTCACTCTTAAACCTTTATATTCGTAAACACAATTCTATCATTGGCTGAATATTTTTTAGCTATTTCCAATTATGACTGACAGGTATACCGCCGTGATCTTTATAATTGGCAAACAAGTTTTTTTTTCTTAAATAATTGGTTATAATAATCAATGTGACCTGAAAATCACTTCTTGATAATTTGATTACATCAAAATAAATGCAACCACAATTCTTAATAGGAGAAATGTTTACATTTACAATTATAAGTTTGAAATATAAAAAAAATGAATTTGAGTGTTTTCCTTTAAGTTGGCGTTCCGACACAACAATAAACATTGTTACAATTGCAGTTCAGATAGGAACTTTTAAATCTTACAAATAAAGCTGGGCAAAAATAAAATGTAGCGTTGTCTGCTCCCCCAAAAAGCGTGTTGACTCCAATTTGTTTTCATTAATTTTTCCATAATCAATCTAATTTAATTATTCAAGTAATATTGCACAAAAATAATACGTCCTCGTATCAAAAAATAATATGTACGACAGACTTTTAGCTCGTATGTGTACAATTGAAGCCCAGACAGAAATAGTTTTATTTTCATACAAATGCGTTGCGTTTGTTTCGTCGTCACCGAGAAGCTGTGAATTTAAAGTTTGTCTTTCTGTGCTTTTATCAGTGGCAAATGAATTATCAGCGTCGACTTGTTAACGATAGTGTTAGGACTGAATAAATAATGTATGATAATACGGCTTGGTTTATTAATGCATTTCTTTTTTTGCAACAAGGATATCCAAATAAAAAGACCCACGTAAGATCATATATATCATTGCCTTTCTTTTTTTCAATTTTCTTATCGTTTTGCTGTTGCTGGGGATGGAGCATCCTACCGGATGCCAGATAATAGAGGAGTGTGTGATTTGTGTAATGAATACAATATGGATTATTAAATCGGCTAGGTTGAGTCAACTCCTATCGGATCAATTATTGTCAGTTACGCACTAATTTTATCAGTAAAGGTATGAACCCACAGTCTGCCCTATAACATTGAAAAAAATAGCAACTTTTTTTCAATTAATCGTATACAGTTAATAAGTTACAATGTCTATTGTTTTTTTTTAATATTAAACTAAAAGGATTGATGTGCCGCCAAGACAAACAAAGGTGTATCATTGGTGTAGTGTATACCGTCGTGAACTATGAAATTGAGTATGCCGAGTTCAAATCTTACCCAATTATCATGTTCAATTAAGTTCTAAGAATTATAATATTGACCAAGATATTCCCTCTAATTATAGGTTAAATAGCAACACGTGTTCTACTAATCGTATACAATGATTCGTTTACACTATGTATTGTGGTTCCGTCCATATTAACCTAAAAACTGTTGATACGTTGTGAAACAGGCAACCCAAACTATTGAATATAGGTTAGCGAGATTGGTTATTTGTCCATGTGAAACATCGTACACGAGGTACGGCTAATTTGATTCCTCACGCTATGCAGGTTAATTTCACTTTAATTCCAATACAATTTCAATCATAGAGATTTCAGCTCGCAATATTTTCATGATATATCAGAATTCTTACTGTGAAAATATACAAAGTTTGTTTTTGTTTTTATATAAAACTTCTGCGTAATTTGTAAACTGTTTTAATAAACAATGCGAATTGAGTGTTAATATTTTCATACACTAAACTTTTTCACAATAGAATTAGAATATTTAGAAAATTCAAGAGATTTAAAAGATCGGAATATATTAATTTTAATATATATTTTACGATATCTTTAAAATTGCAGTATATTATGAAATGCAATTTTGTTTACGATATTTAATATTTAGCTGGTGTAAATACTTAAATTATGAAATTACAATACACAGGCAAATAACCTATGATAACGGTGTGAATTACCTAATGCCGTTAAAGATAAATAGTATTTGACTTTATAGATATATAGAAAGAGAGAAGAAGAAGAAAAGAGTGGTAGTAGAAGAAACAGAAGACGAAGTAGAAACAGAAGAAAAAGAAGAAAGAAAAAGAGACGAAGAAGAAACAGAAGAAAAAGAAGAAAGAAAAAGAGACGAAGAAGAAACAGAAGAAAAAGAAGAAAGAAAAAGAGACGAAGAAGAAACAGAAGAAAAAGAAGAAAGAAAAAGAGACGAAGAAGAAACAGAAGAAAAAGAAGAAAGAAAAAGAGACGAAGTAGAAACAGAAGAAAAAGAAGAAAGAAAAAGAGACGAAGAAGAAACAGAAGAAAAAGAAGAAAGAAAAAGAGACGAAGTAGAAACAGAAGAAAAAGAAGAAAGAAAAAGAGACGAAGAAGAAACAGAAGAAAAAGAAGAAAGAAAAAGAGACGAAGAAGAAACAGAAGAAAAAGAAGAAAGAAAAAGAGACGAAGAAGAAACAGAAGAAAAAGAAGAAAGAAAAAGAGACGAAGAAGAAACAGAAGAAAAAGAAGAAAGAAAAAGAGACGAAGTAGAAACAGAAGAAAAAGAAGAAAGAAAAAGAGACGAAGTAGAAACAGAAGAAAAAGAAGAAAGAAAAAGAGACGAAGAAGAAACAGAAGAAAAAGAAGAAAGAAAAAGAGACGAAGAAGAAACAGAAGAAAAAGAAGAAAGAAAGAGACGAAGAAGAAACAGAAGAAAAAGAAGAAAGAAAAAGAGACGAAGAAGAAACAGAAGAAAAAGAAGAAAGAAAAAGAGACGAAGAAGAAACAGAAGAAAAAGAAGAAAGAAAGAGACGAAGAAGAAACAGAAGAAAAAGAAGAAAGAAAAAGAGACGAAGAAGAAACAGAAGAAAAAGAAGAAAGAAAAAGAGACGAAGTAGAAACAGAAGAAAGAAAAAAAGGACGAAGAAGAAACAGAAGACGAAGAATAATAAGAAGTGGCTTATTCTTTCAGACGTCATGGCTGCATGTGTTTTTCTGATGATAATAATAAATGGTCATAAGTTCGTTACAAAGGACAAGGGGTAAACGTACAAAGGCGACACAACTGGATTTGAATAATTGTAAGCAATCACTTTACGAAGAGAGTAAAAAGACGGAATTACTTTCGAGGTCAACGAATGAAATTCTTTTTTCTTAAACACAAGAAGAACTTTAAGTCTCGTCTTCCGTTTTTGCTTCTTTTTTTTGCAGGACGGATGTAACGAAGGTCAGAGCATACAAACGTTAAACAGCGACCAATCACTTTGCTTGCAAATATTTCAGTTTCTTTTATATGTGCGTAATGGGCGCGTATGCTTTCAGATTAAGCATTAGAACAGGGATAACTAATTCAAACGATTGATCTCAATACGTTATAACAGTTTCACGGTAAATACGATAGTAATAAAGTATTCTTGTCCCATACATTTGTATATATCTACTTGAAGCAAGTTGAAACTAAAAGAGAATAGAATTTAATGTTATTTTTGTACAAATTTATTTGACATGACGTCAACCCGAGAAGTCATGTTTGTGGTTTCAGTGCATGAGAATATTCTTACATTTTAAATGTTAGGCAACGAGTTATATTTATTTCTCTTTAAAATTATTGGGAAATTTAAATTGGTTGTTCGTTTGTTTTTCTATCGATATTTGTAAAAATACAAATAATCGTTAAATAAATTCATAATCCTTTTATCAATTCAACCATATTTAATACAGATAATGTTCAGTCTATTTCTTACATGCCCAACAAGTTTCTGCCACAAATATCCAACAGTCTTCGGTTATTCGCCGTTCAATCATATCTTCTAAGTATATGAAGCCCATTAAGAATATCGGGTTGGTCTAGTGTATTTACGTCAAAATGGCACTAGAGCAGCAAGTTCATCGGAGCACATTCCATTAAAGTACTTGTAAAACAAGCACTAAGATACAACATTGCAGCAGATGGGACAGGGGCTACAGCTAGGTTGATAGTGAGGGACCTATTAAGTTTATGACTCTATGTTGTTGCCTTTTCTAAAAGGGAGAGACTAGTGAATGATGCACCACCCTATATGTAGTAACAATACTCCATGCATGGGCGGATGGTAGCTTTGTAGTGATACAGGATAATGTCAGGTGTGAGAAGTTTACTAGCACGGTAGAGGGAGCCCACCTTGTTTGCTGCTACCTTGGCAATGTCTTATATGTATTTGTTCGAATTCATGTTACCTGTGAATGTTAGGCCGAGGAGTTTGAATGTTGAACTCTCAGGTAGAGTGTTATTTGCCATGACAATCTGTGATTGAAGAGGTTTCTTGTAGTTATTGAAGGAAAGGAGCTTTGTCTTTGCGGCATTAAAAGTTACCATCTATTTATGACCCCAATCAACTACAGCCTGGAAGTCATTTTCTAAGGATTCAGCTATTGCCTCGGATACGTACGCGTGCGTTTTGCTCACATAACGAGAGTAGAGCGTGATGTCGTCAGCAAATATACCTATCTTACACTCGAGGTCATCATGGAAGTCATTAATGAAAATCAGAAACAGTAGAGGTCCAAGGATACATCCCTGGGGTACACCAGCATTTATGTCATGTTGCTTAGATGAACGGCGATTGAGGACAACCTAGATCTTTTTTTTTGGGGTTAGGACGGAACTAATCATATTAAATGTGTCCAGTAATACCATATGAGTGAATCTTTAAGAGAAGACCTTTTGTTCTGGTCCTTGTCAAAGACTTTTGATATATCAAGCGCTACTGCCCTAACTTCACCAGCCTTGTCCAGTGTATGATATATGCGTTTAGAGATGACCGTTAGGATATCCGCAGTGGATCGTGCTTGTCTAAATCCATACTAGCAGTCAGAAAGACGTTTAGCATCAACTAGGTGCCGAACTATCGCTAGATTGTTTAAGGATTCAAAGAGTTTAGAAAAGGTCAGGAGTAGACTGATCTCCAGAATTCTTGAAGACTGGTACCACAGAAGCAATTCTCCAGATATCAGGGAAGCAAGATACAGCAAAGCATTTGTTGTAGTGTTTGGAGAGGGCAGGGGCCAGTTCAACAGAGCATTTCTTTATTACTAGTACAGGTATAAGATCAGTCCCACAAGCTTTGGAGGTGTTATGGTCTGAGATGGGGTGATGACCAGGTTTTCAAGAGTGGCTTCAGTCCGCAATGAGAATTTAGGAAGAGAGTGGTTTGCTGAGTCTAAAGTGGAGTTTAAAGCGAAACGCTGGGCAAGTTGGTCAGCCTTGTCAGTTGCCGTGCTTACGACATAATTGTAGTTTTATAGCGGGGGAATTGTTGATTGTCCATTGTTCACTACACTATTGTTGAGTTTCCAGAAATCGCGAGTTTATGTGACTGAATGCGTTCTTTTGGTTATCTCTGTATACCTTCTCTTTGCTTCACCTATCAATGCTTTACAATTATTTGTTTACTCTATAAATTTCTGTCTATTCGCAGTTGACTTATGGCGGGCGAATTGTCGGAATGCTTGCTGTCTCTCAGTTGCACATTTCGAGGTGAAACATTGAGGAGAGTGGAGTTTGCTGTAGAATTTTCGCAGGGGGACATAGACTTCAATGACTGCTTTGACCCTATCTGTTAACTCATTTGCACACTGATCAACAGGGAGTGAAAATGTTTCACTCCATGGGACGTCGCTGATGTTTTATCTGATGAACTCAAAATCAACCTTCTCGTAGTATCTTGTTTTTTTTTAGCAACGGCTCATCAGCTTTTGGGCGAGTTTTTAGTGTAATATAAATCATTACAACAATGTGATCAGCATTCCCAAGCGTGCTATGGGCTTTCGTCACACAAGCCTTAGGCAGTGAGGTCAAGAACAGGTCAAGAAGTGAGACTTGCTGGTCTACGCGATCAGGGATGCGGGTCGGAAAACCGACAGCCTGTGTGAGTGAGCTAAGGAGAAATTATACGTACAGTTACCGGCTGCGTCAGTAAAGCTGGGGAATCCCATCCAGGCTCGATGGTGTCCATTAAAATCCCCAAATATATGTATCTCGGCATCCGAGTCGAGTGAAAGTGGTCTATCTATGCTTTCAGAGACAGAGTTAAGCAGAGTAAGTATTGGGTCAAATGTGAACGGTATAAGAAATCTAAGTAACTAACGCTGTGATGTAAAGTCAATATAAAGCACATGTAGGCTTGGTCATCTGATTCTAACCTGTGTTCTTTAGCCAGGGAGGAGAGTGTTCCAAACATAAACTCCTACCACGTTTATATGTTTTTCAGAGTGTTTAAGGTAGAGTGGGGTGATAGTCGGTCATGTCAAAGTGGTGAGTGGAGATTGAGGATTGAAGGTTCGTTTCAATTAGTGCTAGGATATCCGGGGTGTTTGTCAGGAGAAAAGTCTCTACGTCGTTGATGTTGGTTCTAAGTCCCCGGATATTAGTGAATGCGAGCCTCAAGGGCGGGGGCGAAGATGAGTGTTGACATTAGTTTTGAAACTTATGCAGGTCGATACGGTCGAGGAAACATGGAGCAGGGAGGGAGCTATTTATAGGTATCACGTTCGCTACGTGTCCTCATTCTCGTCCTCTCCAGTTTTGCAAGTTTCATGCTCTTTGTTGTCTTGATTCTTCCCCCCGCTCCGTTTCATCTCTAACAGTGTACACTTTTCTATTCCGAATTCTATTCGAATGTCCTTCCTGAAGATTCTCGTTGCATTATTAGATTTTCTAGTTCGTTTTTGGTTTTCGCAAATAGTTTAATATAAATAAGACGGTTATTTTTTTTTTCTTTCGTGTCTGTGAATATATCCGAATGACACCATCCTGTGTATGTTATTGAGTGAAACGAAAACTATGATAAAACGTAGTGTTAACAGACAGGCTCTCTCTAAAAAAATATTTTCTCTATTATTATCTCTTGCATGGATTGTCTTCCCACTGTCATTCTCATGTTTTCGTTGCTTTCTCCATAAACCTGATAATTTTGTCAGATATTTTGTACATCCTAAACCATTTAATTATCCATGAGACGTCTGTCGTAGCCTGTTCTTTAGTAAATCTATCCCATGGCTGCGTTATTTCTTCTGCTCTTTCATCGTGCGGGATATTCCGGTCGCAAGTGAAGATTTTCCACATTGTTGGTAGGCAGGTTATCGGTCTATAGTTGCTTCTGACATTTATCTTCTCGCTGTCTTTTTTTATTGATGTAGTTGTTCCGTTTGATTATTATCATTATTGTTTTTATTATTATTATTATTATTATTATTATTATTATTATCAGTGGTTGTACTCAGTAGGACTTTTGACAATGGCCATCATCAGAGATTACTCACTGATGATGACCGGTGGTGTTCCCTTGAGTCTAGGTAATAACAAGTCTCCCAGATTTCTAGTACCCCTCATCCATACTGACTACTCCTGTTCCCCCTTCGTTCGTTTTATTTAAGTAGAATCGGTCAGTATCATCTTTTCTCCACTTTAATTTAGTTTATCTAAAGAGATCAAGGAGCCTACTCTTGAGGCTAACACTTGATTTACCTATGAGTAAAATTCATATCCGAGGGCTCTCTTAAGGATAGATGTTGTTCCTTTTAGGGCTGCTATCTGTACTTCCCTACAATTTGGTTTTCCAGGGATTGTTTCTAAGTATTTTTTTTCACCAGACCAGTTGCCCCCACTACAACCGGTATGATGTTTATTTCATCGAGGGACCATGTTATTTTTAAATCATTTTTGAGATCTTGGTATTTTGTTATTTTTTCCCGTTCGGCTCTATTGAGGCCATAGTCATTTGAGACGGTTACATCAATGATGAGAGCAGTTTTGTGTGTACTAGATTGTGCATGGTAATTAGTTTCCTGGTCTCCTGGTCAAGATGCCGGAGTTCTTCTTTTGTCCAGTCTATGAATGGTCCAGTACAATTATCATTTGGATCTCAACTGCTTTTACCTATTCTAGCGGGAACCCTAGCACGTTCTTGTGGGTATTTTTGAAACAAAATATATGTGTGTTGGATGGCCCTTAATTCGAAATTCATATGCTACTCGGGGAAAAAAGTAATGATTTACTCTGCATGTGTTCTTTTATCTCAGGTGGGGTCATAAAGAGAGACGGCACAGCGTGTTTACTTCAGATGTGTTTTTATTACTCTTAACTACTTCGATATCCATTATCCATTAACTTAGAGGTGCCTCTTGCAATGAATAGTATAACCGCGCTTATCTGCCAGGATTTTGCATTACATGTTGCTGTCACTAACGTGAAACTTAAATATAAAAAACTCACTTCGAATGCTTTCTGCACCACGTGATTACACCGATCAATCCAGTATCAGCTCGTATATGAGGCATAATTGACTATAGGTTTAAATCTTGTAAACCATACTCCTTGATGCCATTTACAAAACATTCAGCATGATAATATGACGATCACATGTAATTGAAGCAATCCATGAAAAGGAGTGGAGCCATCCCTTACATCGCGGTGTAGTAGTCAATAAAAAAGAACACTTCGGTTGCTCTCGACTACGGTCGATCCATTTATGTTATTGTGTAAAAATAAAATAAATGGATCGACCGTAGTCGAGAGCAACCGAAGTATTCCTTCAATACAAAAACAAAAACATGTTACTGCCAAGTAAATGAAAACGAATACTTCGGTTACTTTCGACTACGGTCGATCCAATTATGTTTTTGTGTAAAAATAAAATAAATGGATCGACCGTAGTCGAGGGCAACCGAAGTATTCCTTCAATACAAAAACAAAAACATGTTACTGCCAAGTAAAATATAACATTTGTTTGTGTATCTGTTTATTCGTTAGTTTTTATTTTCGATTTTATTTCTAGTGGGTTTTTTTTCTAATAAAACTGCATTCATTTCTATTTTTTCAGATTCAACGCTCTTGACTCGATTGAGATGCAAACTTCGTTCTTAAAAAGACCTATTTTTTTTTACAAAAGCAAAAAAAATTCATGTTTCAATTTCGAGTCATTCGATCGGCAATAACTTCAGTTAAAGTTTATTCAACGAAATAAAAGAGTTGAATAATTTGATATCTCGCGATGACGACGTGTTTGAAATACAAACACCACATCTCACTATTCGAAATACGTCACCATGTAATAGAAACAGATAGATACACCTGCTTTCCTTAGATTTACATGAAGAAGTAGAATATTAAGTTAAAATAAGTAAAATTAGTTAGGTTAAACTTTTGTAAATAGTTGTATAAGCAAATAAGATATAAATAAGACGTATTCAAAATTATTAAAAAACGAATTGTTGTATGCAGGAAAGAAATCCGGTTTTACAAGACTATTTAGTTTGAAATTCTTTATTATACGAATAATGTAGATATTTTATATATGTGTGTGTGTGACAACGACCTTCTTAATTAAGCTTTCCTTGGATTTTTTGGCGTTGAGCACGATGTAGTATCTGTTCTGGTGATGCATTTCATCTTTCCTGTCCTCGGTCAATGAAGGAGAGGTTTATATAGACTGGGGCAATTTTAATTTTTGTTCCAATCCAGTTAATCTCGGCCTTTCGGTCGAGATCAAAGTGTAGTATCTGTTCCGATGGATACTGCACCCTATAGACTGGTATTGTCTTGGCCTTCGGGGCTTGATTTACGCCGGTCTATGGGATTGTCCTGTGCAGTTCTAGGAGGTCCACCCTCCCAGGCTTTGCCTCCCCTCTTTGGGGAGGAGTAAGTTAATTGCTTACTGCTTGAGGCGCCCCCACCGGGGAATGCCGACGGGGCTGCCCAGGCAATTTTTGATGGTCAGAGTGCTCACCTCTCGGGCGCTGGCTTTTCAACCCCCACTTTCCGACCCGAGCTTGGGTCACATCTTACTTGTGGGAGTAGGATAAAAACTGGCCTTGTGCCTAACTCCTGGAGAGGAGTAAATTACTCCAATCCAGTGTGACAGAAGCTGGCTTTTCTTCTACATTAAAAACCGACCTTGTGTTTACTCTGCCCTCGTGAGGGTGGGGGATAAATGGGAACAACAAACGAGGGGGAGAAAGATAGAGAAAGGAAAAGGGGATTTATTTATCTATCTCCCGCAAGGTTAGATGTGACACAAGGTCGGGAAAGTGGGATTAGATAAGCCAGCGCTCGAGAGGTGAGCACTCTGGCCATTTAAAAATTGCCTGGACAGCCCCGTCGGCATTCCCCGGTAGGGGCGCCTCAGACAGTAAGCAATAAACTTACTTCTCCCCAAAGAGGGGAGGCAAAGCCTGGGAGGGTGGACCTCCTAGAACTGCACAGGACGGACAACCCCCAATAGACCGGTGTAAATCCAGACCCAAAGGCCCGGACGATACCGGTGTATCTTCAATCTTCAACCTTCATATATCTGAAATTCTAACTTCATTTCTCAAGTGTTGGCGATTTATTTCGGCACAGAAGCGCACACACGCACACCGACTTTTCTTCATTCTCGCTCAGTTTTAAAAAAAAAAACCCAAAAAACTACCAAATAAAAATATAGATTTCACTTGTACGACTGAGCGAGGACAGGCGCGATAAATCAGAGAAACCAACAAGATTAAAAAATACCCCCACTAAAAAAAAACAAAATAACAACAAACAACATCATCTTAAGTTGTTTGGTTTAATTAAGTTTTGTATGAGCATGAGAAAGGGTCGTATGATGCGATGCAATGCGCGCATGTAAATCTGTACGTGATCAATTAATGAACAACGTCCGCAAAACTTTCCGTCGCTAACGCCTCTTCAGTGTTGCGCCTCCTCGCTCGATCTGTCATCGCTCAATAACACACATTGCAACTACGTTTTCTTCGAGTTTTATTTGTAGTTAGTTGCCTCAAGGGCCAACCAGCCTTCATACATTCAGTATCAAATCTAATTTAAGTAGTTTTAAAGTATAACTCGCAAGGTTTGTATCATTCGAATATATTAACAAACTGACAATATCGCTACTAGTTCTTTAAAGCTACTAAAACGACTCGACTTGACAATAATAAGCTATTGATGCAGAAAGGGCGGGAACAAAATAAAAAAGAGCGTCTATCATCTAAAACGCAAAAAAAGCATTAATTAAAAATAAAAGATATAGAAATATTTAAACGTTGAAAAACAAGTGCTTGTTTTTTTGTTAGTTTGTTTTTATGTGTGTTTTTTTTGTTTTTGTTTTTTTAAGTGTTAAAACTTTGAAATAAAATCCTGTTTTGAAATACTAAAAATGTCGGACTGAAAGTAATTTTCCTGGTTTGATGTAAACTCGCATTTAATTTAAAAACTGCGTTTTTGTTTCGCGTGTCGGGAATTTTTATACACTCACCAAACAACTTCCGTGACTAATACAACTGCTTGTTGTTCTTCGACAACAACAATTGAAAGCACCTTGCCTACTACCACTTGTATCGCAAACGCTTCTACGACTACCACTACTACGATCACAACTACTACTGCTACAAACACTACTACTACTACTACTACTATTACAACCACCTGCACAACGACTACCATCCGCGCTGGTAGTTGTGCTATTTGCCGAACACGTAGTGGGGGTCGAGTGTTATACAGGTCCACCGTATCCTCTATCTCTCTCTTCCTCTTTAACCCTATCTGCATCTGAGGCTGTGAAAGAACTAAAAAAAAAAAAAAAAATTACCACCCAAAGACCCGCGGCTACCCAAAAAAAACAAAAAAAAACAACAAAAACACTCATTTATTCCTCTTGCTTAAAAAAAAACCGGAAACTCGTTTTAAAGAAAAAAATAAAAACTTTAAAATATTTTAAAAAAAAAAAAAAAACTTACTCAAGTAAGTAAACAAAACAAAAAAAAAAGCTGAGGATATATTTTTTACCTGGGATTATATTTGTTTCGACTATTCGGAGCCGTTTTCGGAATTTGGGTGAGTTGACAACTTCTTTACTTTTTTTTTCATTTTTTTTAGGGGGTGCAAATTTGCTTTACGTATATCACAGTTAACCCCCCTCGCTCCACACTTTAAAATGTATTCATATTTGTTGGAAAAAAAATTGTCTGATTACTATATATCGATTGAACAGTTAATTATCAGATTATAAACAATGTTTAACTAACCTGTTCAATTTTTAGATAGGCGTTCAGTTTGCCGCCAAAGCCTAACGTAAAAAAAGATGTTCCTGTTCGAAATTCCCATTAAGCGCTATATTTTCAAATTATAAAAAGATAACTTTTGAAAATATGATTTGTTAAATTTTTGGCATGGGGCTTCGGTGTTTTATGTAAGTTTAACTATTTTAACGTTAAACTTAAATATATAACTAATTGTTAGCCTAAATAATTCCTTTTTACAAACGCATTTTTAAAATTTTCAGCAATGGTATTTTACGTTAAACTTACATAAGTAACTTATCACCCATCTAAAAATTGAACAAGTAGGGTATTTTTTTTTAATAAACAATATTTGGTACACAATCGATACAGTAATTGAAAGCTTTTCTTTTTTTTAATATTTAAGGGGAATAACTACAATGGGGAGGTAACGTCAAACTTTCATATCAAACTGAACACTCTTCTAAAACTTGAACGATTTTTTTTTAAAATCAAAATTATTTTATACGAGTTGGTGTTTAATGGATAATAATCCGAATATTAAACATGGAAAATTGAATGCCATATTTTATAGAGTACGTGTCGTATATTTATTTGAGCAATCTGTTGTTTTTTGCTGTTTAATATTTATTTACACTAACAATAAAACGGGTGTGTAGAATTTGGTATATTCGGACTACTGTTCTCATCTTGGGTGTTTTTATCACAACGTTTCGGCCGATGTAACCTCCGACCTTTTTCAAGTGTATCTTGGCGAACTCGGGAATCTTTCTGTCGAACTCGGGAATCTGGGCGGAATTTCGAACGGAACCCTTTATTAAATCCACAGGGGTAGCATGCTCTTTTTCCGTCAGCCATGACTGGGAAGAAGTCTTCAGTAATTCGCAATTCTTCGTATCGCTCGCACTTAGGATGAGAACAGTAGTCCGAATATACCACATTCTACAAATTATCAACCCTCATCTAAAAAAATTCCGAAATAGAATAAAACGGGTGTTGTGTAGCTATACAGTGCCCTTAAAAAACCTCAAAAGAACATTTGATTTTCATGAGTGATTGTATTTTCTGACATTTCCATGACACGCCTTTTTTTATCAGTCTCTGCTATTCTTACTCCGTTGCTGTCGCTACTTTTTTGTTACTTCTTTCCATCCATTTCTATCTGTCTCAAACTCGATCTATCTCTTCGGGTGCTTGATTAGCCTAAATAATACCGTCACGGACTATGGGATCAGCTAAAATGCAGGATTCGAATCCAATAAGATATGTTGTGGTCAATCACTCAGTCACTAATAACGACGAGAACAATATAAACCATGTGTGACCCCTCCCCAACCTTACCAATGAATGCAATAGTGACTTGTGTTCAACTATTGGTATAGTAATAATCGTTGATATAGTATGTTTCCATATTGAATGACTCAAAGTTTGATGTGCCACCAAAAAGACCATTTCGCTATCTCTATTTCTCTCTCTCTCTCTCTCTCTCTATTTCTCTCTCTCTCTCTATTTCTCTCTCTCTCTCTATTTCTCTCTCTCTCTCTCTCTCTCTCTATTTCTCTCTCTTTCTCCCTTTTCATATCTCTCTTTCTCTTTCTCTCGCTTTCTCTCTCTTTCTCTCTTTTTATCTCTCTCTTTCTCTCTCGCTTTTTATCTCTCTCTTTCTCTCTCTCTCTTTCTCTCTCTCTCTCTTTCTCTTTCTCTCTCTTTCTCCCTTTCCATCTCTCTCTCTCTTTCTTTCTCTTTCTCTCTCTTTCTTTCGCTTTCTCTCTCTTTCTCTCTCTCTCTCTTTCTTTCTCTCTCTTTCTCTCTCTCTCTTTCTCTCTTTTTCTCTCTCTCTTTCTCTCTTTTTCTCTCTCTCTTTCTCTCTCTTTCTCTCTCTTTATCTCTCTCTCTCTTTCTCTCTCTTTATCTCTCTCTCTTTCTCTCTCTCTTATTCTCTTTCTCTCTCTCTCTTTCTCTCTCTTTCCCTCTCTCTTTATCTCTCTCTCTTTCTCTCTCTCTCTCTTATTCTCTCTTTCTCTCTGTATATATCATTTTAATAGGTAATAAATGTATATAGACGCTGTACCAATGTGCTGTCTCTGACTCAATCTCTTCTCTCTCTCCTCTCTCTCTCTTTCTCTTATTCTCTCTTTCTCTCTCTCACTATCTCTTTCTGCTATATGTGCTTGTCTATTTCTCTCTGTTGTCTCACTCCCCGTTTCACGTTATTGCGATCGCGATGACGTAAAAATGACAGCCACATGTTGATATACGTGCACCCGCTGTTTTCATCTCTAACAACGAGTTCTCTACCCTCGCCATTAATAAGGGCTAGACAAACTTAAACAATAAATAAAATGCGTGCATTTCCGATTGAATGGAATTATTCTTTTATTCGCGCATCGAATATATAAGAGTATATGAATATAAGGAGAGTGACTATACAAGCAAACATCGTCAATTGCACAACTTATCATCGGTAGTTTACAAGAACCAACAATTATCGATAAACATGAAGAGATTTAATTGCAATAAACACACATAGACAGACGTGGTTACATAACAGATATATACATGTAAGTTTATGGGAAAGTGGTAGGGTGTATGGTTACGTCAACGGGTTTGAGGTCTGTCGACGATACATTATCACGTTTACTAATACCCTTTGTAAAACTATACATCCATTTGTCCTTCCAGCTATGGGTTAACTGGTAGGGAAGACTAGACTCTCAAGCCTTGCTTGCGCAAATAGTCTAAGGGAAGAAAAAAACTCCGAAATAACACCGGTGTTTCTGTCTTCAGCCGGCATTGTTTCCAGTCATCCTGGAATTCTCCTTGCTACTGCAGTCATACAGTGCCGATTGAGAAGATGTGCGGTTGTGATCGCGTAACACTTGCTTCACTTGCTGCGCCGGCAACCTTACAGAGGTTATCTATTGTATAGCGAGACTGTACGACAAAACATATATATATATATATATATATATATATATGAAAGAGATGAGTACTAATACACAAATATAAGAAGACTCGACTCATGAGATAGACAGATAAATAAATACATGCAAAAAGCACAGATAGAAAGAAAAATATATAGATGATAGATAGAGTAGTATATGCATAGATTGATATATATATATATATATATATTAGTATTTCAGTTATCCACATACATTTTATAAGGAGATATAATTGTTTATGTATCAATTTTCAGTATTTACTTTAACAGTGCTCGATACGTCAACCTCTATGTAGCTTAATTACCATAAATATATTTTCATAGCTTACTATATATATATATATATATATATATATATATTAGATAGATAGATATGTATCTGGATGTTTGTCTAAGTGTGTATTAATTTGTCTTTTATAAGCATGTACCTCGATAACAATCGACACCACATCGAAATGTGACTGCATGCAATACCGTATGCATGCGTGGTTTAATAAGCATACACTGACTCAGCAAAACCTGTCATAAGTTGAAGGACCCCTAAACGAGGGTTAGATTTTTGAGCACTTCTGCAGTTTAGTGAACAGCAGCGGATAATCCACAGGAAGTAACGACCAATAGATCAAAACATTTTAATAAATTCACTTATTTAAGAAAATATAGTTTCATAAAGAAAAACATTGTAATAAAGTTTATTTTCAATAAAGTAACAGTTTTGCCAAAACATTGGAATAAAATATAGTTTTATTATTATGTTTATTTTATACCATTTGAAATTATATAAAAATGTCAGTCAATTTCTAAAATTGACAGTGATTTTTTTATATAATTTAAAGTAACTATATTTTATTACAATGTTTAAGCCAAAATGTTACTTTATTAAAAATAAACATTATTATATTACAAGGTGTTTTCTTTCAGAAACTATATTTTATTAAATAAATAAATTTATTAGAATGTTTTAATCTATTGGTCGTTACTTCCTGTAGATTAATTATCGCTGTTTACTGAATTGCACAAGTGCCGATTTTTTTTTTTAAATCGAGAACAGCACTCACCGCGTTTCATTATTTAACATAAGCCTGACTGTGTTTGTTTTTGTTTTTTTTCTGGACAACGTGGATTAAAGTTCGTGCTCAGAATTGTTTTCAAAATCGATTTGAAAGGCTGATTTTCCAGGTTAGCACCCTTTGGTAAAATAAAAGTTTGTCTCATATTCCTTCATAAAAAAAAATATGTTTTAAAGTTATTATCCCCCTCCTTCATTTCGTTTCTTTGCCAAATCTACTGACATATATAATTTCAAGTGTATACCAGCAAGCAAGTGCGTACAGAAATACATATACATATGTATATATGTACAGATTTATGTGGACAGTTTGTGATTTGTTCCCTAATATATATATATATATATATATATATATTATATATATATATAATTATTATTTCATCTATTCACATAAAATGCTATCAGAAAATATAATATTTTATGTATTGATTATCAGTATTTACTTCAACAGTGTTCAATACGTGAGTAGAACTAGGTAGTAAGCTATAAAAATATATTTATAGCAATTAAGCTACACAGAGGCTTTCGAGTTTCATCCCCGTAGGGAATCGTCAGGCTAAAATGCCTGACGATCCTCTACGAGGATGAAACATGTAAGCCTCTGTGTATCTTAATTGCCATAAATGTATATCCATAACTTATATATCTCTTCTTCTTCAGGTATATGGCGTGTTTGCAGACATCGGTGATCATAGCTGTCTATTCATATTTAAATATTTTGTTTCGCCATGATGTTCTTTGCAAAGAGGTTACCTATAGTGGGTTGCAATTACCTTCTATATGGGGCAGTGCTCTTACAGAGCAGGAAGTCTTAGCCATTGTACAAAAATCAGTATCATCTGTCTAACACAAAACGAAGGGGTGACCAGTTTCTACAATTCATTAGACTGTCCAACCCTCTATCCATCACCTGTCTGCCATGACTTCACGTACCCTGATCGGGGGTCTAAGTGGGTACTCGACCTTGCCCAAGGGTCTCCCACAGGCTAGCGGAGGGAAGAAGGCGCTTTACTGCTCTTGTTAGTGGAAGTGTTTTCACCCCACTTCCCATATATATATATATATATATGAAATTAAAAATGGAAAAGCGGAAGACCTTTTCGCTCAACGTTTCGCCCAAATTTCACGTGGGCTTTGTCAAGAGCGGACGAAGAATACAAAAATGACAAAAGACGTCTTTTGTCATTTTTGTATTCTTCGTCCGCTCTTGACAAAGCCCACGTGAAATTTGGGCGAAACGTTGAGCGAAAAGGTCTTCCGCTTTTCCATTTTTAATTTCATACCGTCGGATTATTTTTATCCTTTCATATACTCATATATATATATATATATATATATATATATATATATACAGATAGTTGTTTCAACATCTCACGACTTTTCAGTGTGACTAGCAAGTGTATCGTCAGCGAGATTCGAAACAAATAAATATATGTGCGTGTGTGATGGAATTAACAAAACGGCTATAACAAAATACTACAATACTTTTAACTCTAGCTGTAAATGTCTAATATTCCGTCATTGTTATTAAAAAGGCTTCCTCGGTAATAAGCGAACGATGTTATTTTAAAATCGAAAAAGCAGATATGAGTGTTTTTGTTTTCAATTGTACATTTTTGGAGAAAAAGTAACATCGTCCTCTCAATTCTGAGGAATGTATTTTAATAATACATACAGAATTTGAAAATGTTTCCATGTTAATTTGCACGTATAGTTTTGGTATATCCGCTTTTTACATTTCATATTTACATTTTGCCGGGTGTTATCTAAATCATTTTCTTCCATGCTATTATCTATATACATAATCATTCAGACACATAAAGACGCACACACATACACACATACACACACACACATATATATATATGTGTGTGTGTGTGCGTGTGTCATACACAGACATTGTTTTACTGTATTACAGTTATTCACTGTTACTAGAGATACAAATGTCTCGAGCCTGATTTGAAACTACTATTTTTGTTACTGTCGGTACTTCAATATATATATATATGTATATATGTATATATATATGTATATATATATATATATATATATATATATATATATATATATATATTAGTTGGTTGTAGTATTAAGCGGAACTTATGTAAAAAAGGATTGCTACCTAAATATACTTTTGTGTGTGTACGTATGCGTTATATATATATATATATATATATATATATATATATATATATATATATATATATATATATATATATATATATATATATTTATAAATAAATATTAATTATTTTAATACCTACAGACATGTTTCATGCTAACGCAATCTTCAGTGCAGGAAGCTAATTCTCAACGGTCGGCGGGCGCGAACCTTGATCACAAATCGCCAATGATTCGTAGTCAAGAGTCTTATCCCATCGGCCATAGACAATTAGTTAGTAAATAGAGCGGAATTAAAATGTAAATAGCGAGT
Source organism: Sepiola atlantica (assembly GCA_963556195.1). NCBI lineage: Eukaryota > Metazoa > Mollusca > Cephalopoda > Sepiida > Sepiolidae > Sepiola > Sepiola atlantica. The sequence continues at coordinate 9,544,707 of OY744521.1, read as the reverse complement.
CGGCGGCTAGATTTACCAAGCAGCTTAGAGTGATCTACGAAAGTGTCCGGATCGTGCATGTAGCTATGTGTGCTTCTTGTTATTAAAGTCACTCAAGAGTGCCCAGCCTTTGTTGGAGGGGGCTGAAAATAGTATATATATATATATATATATGTTTTCTATATGTAATTATGGTTGCCTATACTCTTATATATGCTAGTGGACCCTATTGTATGTTTATAAGCTTTGCGATGGTTTCGTTGTTAATTCATAAGGTAAATATATATTTGATATTTTTATTAGGGCTAATATTTATTTTAAAAGGTAATCTTATATACATAATCTATGGATATATATTGACATAAATACAATGTATCACAGCAGGTGTAAGCTGATGATGAGGAAGTTGAAATACATATCCGTTTAAAAATAATTCATTCCATTTTCTTTTTATGTTTCTGTCTCGCTGTCTGTATCTTTTCTTACATATTATATATATATATGCATATATATACATATATATATATATATATAACAACATTGTGCTACCTTCCAAAGACCAAGATTTTATTAATCTTACCAATCATTTTTTTTCATTCAAAACAAAAAGAAAACTTTGCTATAATTACCGATCCGTTTCGTTCACCAAAAGAACAACCAGTATTTGTATGTCAATCCTGAATCTTTTTTTCATGTATTCTTCAGAAATGCAGAAAGTTCTCAATCAGAAAAAATAATGAAACAAACAAGAATCTAAAAAGACAAACAACTGACATTGAATTTATCTCCATCAAAAGTGATTCAGAAATCGAGAGCTAAAAAGAGCAGCCTCTTGTTTATTCTAACTTTTACTGATTTAGAACTTCCTGCTTTTCGAACGAGTCGATCGAAGAAAAATCCGGGATTGACATACACTATCGGTTGTTCTTCTGTTAAACGAAACGGATCCGTAATTGAACTAATCATTGGTATGATGAATAAAATCTTGGTTTTTGGAATCAAACCAAATGTTATTTACTAATATTTTCTCTGTTGTTATATGTTAACAATCATCGAGCTTTCACTTTGAAAAGGTCGGTATATATAAAGAATAGACAGTATATGCAAGAACATATAGTTTCACACACACACACATATATATATATATATATATATATATATATATATATATATATTTGGCTTACATCAGCTAGTGGATGGTGCGGTCTTTGTGACCTCCTCAGGGACAATTTACTACTCAGTGGAATTTTGAATTGGCTTTCTCGATGTAAGCCAACAATAGAAAAATATCTACATGCACTACTATTCAACACATTAGTATCGAACACTATTTAAACGGATATATACCAAATGTATTACTTAGTAATGAGTCTAAACCTCTCTTTATCTGATTATATATATATATATATATATATATATATATATATATATATATATATATATATATGAGAGAGAGAGAGAGATAACTAACTTTTAAAAGTCGGATCCAAGCCGATATAAGACAGCAGACCTTATATACACGAAATCTTAAATAGTATTTATCTGGGGGTGTTCAAAATTGAATAACGCATCGTATGTCCTCTTGCGACCATTAAACATCTTTTCATATTTTTACATTTGATTTATTCAATTTTTGGAGTAGGAGCCAAAGATGTATTTAGCATTTATTGAATATGAGTGGGTGTATGTTAAGTGACATTAATTAAAATGGATTTCGCCAAATTTACAGTCTTGAAGCTCCTCGTGGCCCACTCGGTGTTTCATGGGATTAAGTGAGGATTGCGGTGATCTCCTGCTCCAGTACCTGAACCCCATATTACCATTTTTATTTAGTTTTCTTTCTATAATTTTCGTGTTATAAATAAACTGAAATAAAGTAAAACGCTGCATTTCTGTTTGATGAATATTATGCTCGAACGCAGACCCCCACGCTAATGGTTTATCTCATTTGATCAAAATGAAATATATTTATTATAATACTCTGGGTAATGTAGTTTCAGAATAAATATGCTTATCATGGGTTTATTTCGAAAACACTTAGAGGAGTGTATTAACAAACACTAAATCAAGCAAACAAATATACAGGAACCACAACTATATACACTATATATATATATATATATATATATATATATATATATATATATATATATATATATATATATATGATTTTTTTATTTACACAGACATGTACAAAATCTGCGACACTGGCATATATATGTTATCGATCAACAGTTATTATAAACTGAGATCTCATCAGGCAGATTTAGAATCCGATCTTAACCTTATCGGATTCTCATTTTCCGTGATGAGATCTCAGTTTATAACAACTGTTCATCGATAACATCAACATGCCAGTGTCGCAGATTTTTTACATGTTTGTGTAAATAAAAATAATCATATATAAAAGCTCTATTTGATATTGAGCACTTTTTATAAACCCGGTTTAAATTCTTTGGATTACTACCCTGTGGATGTTTTAACTGGATTATTATATATATATATATATATATATATATATATATATATATATATATATATATATCCACAATCAGACAACGCCGCAGCATACAACCTATGAAAGAAACAAACTGGAAGTCCTAGACTCGAGTTTCGCACTTTTGGGCCTATCAGTAGAATACATCCGAATTCAGGATTCGAAACCCGAGTCACTTGCATGTTTGTTGAGTACTCTACCACTGAGCTACCTTACCCCATACAAGAATGTCTATTAACTTACACAGATTAAGCAAACCTACTCTTTTAAACAAGGGGTATAGTCATCCAATCACTTAGAACCAAGGCTGATGTCCTACAAGTAGGATTATATATATATAATGAGAGAGAGAGAGAGAGAAAAATATACATAGATATATAAATAATTAATGTGACTTATCTTAACACTTCACATACAAACACAAGTACGAATTAGTGCCTGTCTGTGTAAACGCGTTCGGGATGTTATTAATATACTTGTGATGATTGCATGATCGATGAAACTTCAACAAAGCGTTAAGAATATCCACATTCTTTGTGTGTGGTCATGCCTGAAAGAGAGAGTGGTACTTCCTTAAATAAAGAAAACATGTAGACATGAATAAAATGCGG
>OY744521.1:9474120-9536620 GCA_963556195.1 Sepiola atlantica | reverse complement strand
ATATGAGCTTAGATAGATAGATAGATAGATATGAGAATAGATGGATGGATATGAGCATAGATAGATATGACTATAGATGGATAAATATGAGCATAGATAGAGACATAGATAGATAGATAAATAGATAGATATTAGCATAGATAGATAGACATGATCATAGATAGATAGATATTAGCATAGATAGAGACATAGATAGATAGATAGATAGATGAGCATAGATAGATAGATAGATAGATATGAGCATAGATAGATAGATATGAGCATAGATAGATAGATAGATAGATAGATAGATAGATATGAGCATAGATAGATAGATATGAGCATAGATAGATAGATAGATATGAGCATAGATAGATAGATATGAGCATAGATAGATAGATAGATAGATAGATATGAGCATAAATAAATAGCTAGATATGCCATAGATAGATAGATATGAGCATAGCTAGATATGGGCATAAATAAATAGCTAGATATGCCATAGATAGATAGATATGAGCATAGATAGATATGGGCATAAATAAATAGCTAGATATGCCATAGATAGATAGATATGGGCATAGATAGATATGGGCATAAGTAAATAGCTAGATATGCCATAGATAGATAGATATGGGCATAAATAAATAGCTAGATATGCCATAGATAGATAGATATGAGCATAGATAGATATGGGCATAAATAAATAGCTAGATATGCCATAGATAGATAGATATGGGCATAGATAGATAGATATGAGTATAGATAGATAGATATGAACATAGATAGATATGAACATAGATAGATAGATATGAGCATAGATAGATTGATAGATATGAGTACAGATAGATTGATAGATATGAGCATATCTGTATTGAGATTATGTCTGACTAAAAATAAGTCTTTCATTCGATATAATCTCATTAATAATGCATAAGTAAAGAGACTTATTACTTTGCCATCTAATTTACATACGTGCCTGTGGTCTATACAGACACTTTATAAATAAGATTGCTCCGGAAAAAGCAACCCTAGAGAGTAAAAAAAAATTCGGTGAGTGGGATTGGAGAGATTGTGGGGGGCGTGGAAAATTTTAAGGCGGATGGGGCCAAACTTTTTAGCGTGTCGGGCCAATTTTTTTTTTTTTAAATATTTCTCAGGGTTGAGGGAGAGTAAGATCTTTTTGGGGGTGCGGCTAAAGGGTAAACATTTTGGGGGGGGGGAATTTTTTTTTCTTTCTTGAACTTGAACAGGACTGATTAAAATGAGTTATTTTTCATGATAGTGAAACTACATGAATGAACTTGATTTTTGTTCTTTGATACGACAGGGGCGAATTAATATGAGTTATTTTTTTAGGATAGCGACAAAACATGAACAAACACTATTTTGTTTTTTTGACACGATAGGGGCGCATTAATATGAGTTTTTTAGGTATGCCAACTGGGCTAGAGATAGGTACATATATAGTATGTGCACCCTTGCAGAGATAGGTAAGTATATAGTATGCGCACCGGGGCGGCGATAGGTACGAATATAGTATGCGCATCGGGGCAGCGATAGGTATATATATAGAATGTGCACCGGGGTGGCAATAGGTACGTATATAGTAGTGCATAAGGGTGGAGATAGGTACGTATATAGCATATACACAGGGGCGGCAATAAGTACGTATATAGAATGCGCTCCGGAGCGGCGATCAGTACGCATATTGCATGCGCTCCGAGTCGGCGATCAGTATGTATATAGCATGCGCACCGGGGAGACGAAAGGTACATATATAGTACGCGCACCGGGTCGGTGATAGGTACGTATTTAGCATTCGCACTTGGGCAGCGATAGGTACTTATGTAGTATGCACACCGGGGCGGCAACGAGTACTTATATAGTATCTGCACCGAGCGGCGATAGGTACATATATAGTATGGGCACTGGGGCGGCAATAGGTACGTATATAGTATGCTCACCGGGGCGGCGATAGGTACGTATATAGAAGGCGCAGACAGAGGTGGTACTTTTTATAGAAATATGTAATACTTTTGCCCTGGGCAACGTAAGAGGAATGGTGGGGAAGAAACAGCTTTCGCAAAAGGCAAAATGAGAAAGTAGCGGTGAAATGGGGCGACCAGGGAAGATAAAAGTAGAAAGATAAAGAGACGGCTATAGAGAGAGGGAGAGAAATAGAAGTTTGAATATGAAGATGTTACACACGCGATTTTTCTTCTATTGTATATTTTTATGACCCCGAACAACGCCGGGTAGCCCTGCTAGTAATAATATATAAGTAAATATATTGCTTTTTTATTGTATTTCTATTGACAGATCTTGTCCATTTGTTCTACCACACACCTGCAAAAATAAATATGCATACGTTTTGTGAGAAAGTCGACCATTTGCGCAACAACGTGTTTTGGGGGTTAAATTGTGATGCCTATCTAATTTAGTGCACGTATACTTATATCGATCCATATATGTATATATATATATATATATATATATATATATATATATATATATATATATATACATATATACATATATATATAATTAAAACTATCGATTTTCTCCTGACGAGATGATAGTCGAAAGGGCCTTAGAGAGATTTCCGCGTATTCTTTTTAAATCTATTTATAAATTGTGTACCTCGAAACATTTATTTATATATATATATATATATACATGCTGTAAGTATTCTAAGATTTTGAAGTGTTTTCATACTACAGACGATATCGTTTCGGGTGTCTAACCTCATCAGTGCAGAAGTGGCAGTAGCAAGTGGTCTCATGGGATCGAGCGCAGTTCGTAGATTTAGACTAGAATCACGAGGCTAACGTCTATGCCCACGCGGCCACGAGAAATCGCCACAAACACTAATTGAAGTGAGCATACACTTACCCGAGAGGCGAGGCAAGCGTGTTGTTGTCGAAAGTGTTCGACGCTGTAGCGGAACATTTCTACATTAAAAAAACATAACATTTCTTTGAGATGTATTTGTTACGGTCCGTTTAATTTGCCGTGAGCCAAACAACATGTTTATGTCAATATCATATCTGCAACATTAGAAAATCCTCAAAAGAATCCACAAAGAATAAAAAGGTTTTATTTACCGCACTTATATATATATATATATATATATATATATATATATATATATATATATATATATATAATAATGGTAATAATCCAGGTGAAAAATATCCACAGGGTGGTAATCCAGAGAATTTTAACCGGGTTTATAAAAAGTGCTCAATATCAAAATAGAGCTTTATATATGATAATTTTATTTACACAGACATGTACAAAATCTGCGACACTGGCATGTCGATGTTATCGATCAACAGTTACTATAAACTGAGATCTCATCAGGCAGAGTTAGAATCCGATCTTAACCTCAGATCATATTTGGAGAGAATATATATATATATGCGGTAAATAAATTAAATGATTTAATAATTCGTCTTTCACTTCCAGTTGTCCTTCTTTCATATAATACATATTTTAAATAATTGTCTTTTCCAGTTTTATGTATGTATGTATGTATGTATGTATGTATGTATGTATGTATGTATGTATGTATGTATGTATGTATGTATTATGTATACTAGCTGTATCTACCAGGCGTGGCTGAGAGTTTTTTTACTTTTAGTTTTTTTAAGCTTTTTGAAAAACTTTTATTTGAAGTGAAATTTGAATTAAGTTTTCTCTTGCTCATAATAAACGCAAAAAGTGAACAAAGTTAAAATATGAAACCATTTTTAACATTTAAAGAATATTTTCAATATTTGCATTGTTTGCTTACATGGTGTTTCTATTTGCCGTAAAACTCAAGTATATCTGCAGCTCCTACTCCATTTGATTTTGTTATTATTTCTTCTTTTCTCTCTGTCACTACCAATTCTTTAATTTCGATTAAACACTGCGATTAGTTAAATATTTATCGATTAGTCAACCAAAACACTTGAAATATGAATTGTTACGGTGAATCAACAAAACTGTATGTTACTAGATCTTTTCCTGATTTTTCATGAATGATTGTGTTAATATATAATGTCCTAAAGTTAAATCTGTTACTCCCTTCTCTTAATGTGTTAAATAAAAATATCGATCCACATAAAGTATTTAATGGGTTGGAAATATTTTTGTAAGAACGGATGTTTATATCGAAACAGAATTAAATGTTGAGATTTTAAGAAATAAGCTATAAGGACGAAAATCTTGTAAAAAGACTGGCTTTACATAATTTATGTATCTTATGTCATGAAAGTATATAGAAAAATCATTAGTGAAACAAACGTTGACGAACCCAGTTTTAACATAATATATATATATATATATATATATATATATATATATATCGCAAGCACGAAGGGAAGACGAATTCTATCGTTCATAATTAAAAGTTAATCAAGAAAAAAATGCCAGCCGACCGGTTTCGCCCTCTCTTAACAAAGGCTGCCATTGTTTTCTTGATTAACTTTTAATCATGAACGATAGAATTCGTCTTCCCTTCATGCTTGCGATAATAAAATTATATATATATATATATATATATATATATGAAAGTATATAAAGATATATACACATTTAATAACCTCATCGCTTAGTCTCTCAACTCTCTGTTCTTAAATCGCCCCTGACTATTTCCATATTTATGAGCGTTTATGAGCCGAGATTCAATCCTCGGTCGTGTCGTACTTAACTAAAGACTCAAAAAGTGGTACTCGATACCTCTTCGCTAAGCACTCAGTGTGACAAGATGATGACTAATGGTACGTGGAGTAATCCAGGGAAAGGAGTAGCACTCTCCCCTACATTTCGGTGTAGTACCCAATAAACAGCGATTCATTTATTATATTTATTATCATTAACACTCTCTGCTATAGCCTATGTGTATATATCCTTGCAAATCGGGGTCGCTGTCTTTCATTCTTTCTTTCCGTCTTCTCATTGAACCGTCGGTTTTCGGTGAGTCACTGAAGTTCAGGAAGCATTAAGCTGAGTGAACTACGTGTTGTAAGTTTGGGATTGAAATTGCTTGTAAAATCACTATATTTAATACCATTTTTTGTAAACTTAGTTCACCCTAAACAAGGCAAGTTGCAAGTTGCCACAATAGACGTAAGGGTTTAGTGCGAAATAGAGTGAAAGTTTAGAGTAAGGGGCATCTTAAATTAGAAGCTGTGCAGCGAGATGCTTTTTCACATTAGTTTTTAATTTCTGTATGTCGGTACAGTCGGAGAAATAGAGAGCAGGGAGGGAGTTACAACGGCCGCAAATCGATAGAAATAAGCTATTGGAGTAGAAGGCTCTCCGGTATCTGGGGACCTCCATTGTGAATGGATGGGATTTAGCTGATTGTCGGGTCGGTCGGATGTATTTATGTCGAGGTGGCACCAGAGCAGCAAATTCATCGAAGCACATTCCATTGAAGCATAAACGGATGCTACATTGCGGCGATTGGACAGGGCCTGGAGGTTTGTAGATAGTGAGGGACCTATTAGATTAGCGACTCTTTCTTAGACATTGTCTAAGAGGGAGACACTAGTGGGTGGTGCACCAATCCATATCTGATAACAATACTTCATGCATAAAAGAGATATAAGATACCGTCAGGTGTAAGAAATTTTCTAGCACGGTAGAAGGAGCTCACTTTTATTTTGCAGAAGCCTTGGCAATGCCCTTTATGTATTTGTTTCAATTCATGTTACCTGTGAAAATTCGGCCGGTAATTTAAAAAGCTATACATACATCATTCTATTTATTGTTGAAAAATAGGGTTACCAAGATTCTCAACCTTTGGTAGAGCTATATGTCGAGGATAAAGGTATCCTCTGAAATAACACAAATCCGCATCGAATTATCCCAGCATTGCTTGGATTTCGTTTTGGCATTTGACTTAAGGAACTGCGATTGGTAATTACGCAACACTTGTTTCACTATGAACTCCTCGTCATGTAGACATTTTGAAAGGGTATTCCTGATCTCAATAAACAGAGGACATATATATATATATATATATATATATATATATATATATATATATATATATATAGTAAGCTATGAAAATATATTCATGGCAATTAAGCTACACAGAGGCTCCCGCGTTTCATCCCCGGGGGTAATCTTCAAGCCAAAATGCATTTTAGCCTGAAGATTCTCTCCGGGGATGAAACGCTGGGGCCTCTGTGTAGTTCAATTGCCATAAATATATTTTCATAGCTTACTACCTAGCTCTACTTACGTATCGAGCACTGGTGAAATAAATACTGAAAATTGATACATAAAAAATGATATCTCCTTATAAAATGTTATGTGGATACAGGAAATACTGATATATATATATATATATATATATATCATGAATGTCGCTCCAGACAAGGCATGTAGCCACTAGATGTAAAGAGCATAAAAAGAACAATTCCCCCCTGCTTTATGCGGAAATAGCTGAGAAGTATAAACTACACTGGCGGCCGGGTTTCTAATCTCAGTTTTAAACGCTTCGCATGTCTAGCCGCACTGTGCATCTGCAAAACAGCTACATGTGAATGACTATATTGCTTTGATCTGTCAAGGTGTCAATTGATGCCAGTCGAAACATTTATGATGATTGCTGCTACTGTGATACTGCAGTAAAATCTAAAAGCTAAGTATTTCTTTTATTATCAGTTTTATTGACATAGATTTATTTTCTATGATATTGAGGCTTTTTTAACTAATATATGTTGTCTTGATTCGATTGTGTACCGATTTTTAGAGTCTATTTTCTTTGTTTGCTATATAACATTTGTATGTGCGTATATGTGTATTGATTTACTCCTCTCCAGGAGTTAGGCACAAGGCCAGTTTTTATCATACTCCCACAACTAAGATGTGATCCAAGGTCGGGTCGGGAAAGTGGGGTTTCAAAAGCCAGCGCCCGAGAGGTGAGTACTCTGGCCATTAAAAATTGCCTGGGCAGCCCCGTCGGCATTCCCCGGTAAGGGCGCCTCAGACAGTAAGCAATAAACTTACTCCTCCCCAAAGAGGGGAGGCGAAGCCTGGGAGGGTGGACCTCCCAGAACTGCACAGGACAGACCCATAGATCGGCGTAAATCAAGCCCCGAAGGCCAAGACAATACAAGTCTATTGGGTGCAGTATCCATCGGAACAGATACTACACTTTGATCTTGACCAAAAGGCCAAAAAGCCGTCGGAAGGCGGCCGTGTCTTATTGTTACTAAGAGCCGTATTTCTCCTACTCCTCATCCCTAAACAAAATGTCCTACCACAATTTATACTCATCTTCAGTTTCATTTTTCTTCTTATCCTTTTTCTGCTTCTTCTTTCCGCCGCTCCTTCGTAGCCAGAACGAGACCTTTATTCTTTTAAATTCCAATTCGTCTATTGTCTACTTTTGCGGTTAGTCTAATAAACAACAAAGGAAAGGCAATTAAAGGTTGCTTTTATGTCTGTATATCGATAATCACTCTAATGTCTGCAAACGCGACCAATTCAAAGAACTTTTCGAATTGAATTCAAAGTTTCATTACAAATAACATCTTTCGAAATGGTTTAATCATCTAACAAGGGTCACAAACTCAAGGGCACAGAATAGTCATTAGGTGATAAGGGAAGACTACACGATCAAAAGAAGATCAACGCCGACTCACTATTAGCAATGAGAACTTTATTGACTTCCGGTAGGGCCCACGGGTATAAGCATATTTACTAATCTGAAAATTACTTTGCATCGTATTAATAGATGAGGGTATTTTCCTACTGATTAAAGATAGTTGTCTCCCTTTTCTTGAAGAATAAGTAGAGCAAAACCCTACTGAACTCGAGTTCTGTATTTTTTAGCTTGATTTTGAACTACGTGCATTCAAGTTGAGCCGTAACAACTAATAATAGATGTAAAAGCGTATTCCTCGATGTCACTTACGCTCACAAAACAACAAAATTTCATTGGCCAAATAAAAATGTATAATTTATGACAACTTTTGCTATTTGTTTCTGATGAACAACAAAAGCCTCATAATATGAGGGATTTTTATGTGATGTTGGTCAGTGTTCGGTCCGTGCAGATCACAATGGAGTGTCCAGGACTGCTGGCGCGACGTGTGTTTGATGATATTCCTGATCAAACATCTGTCGATTAGTGCTAATTAAAGTTGTATGTCTATTGAACTGTTTGATGGAATGAAACAATACAAGAAATAATACTTTACAATACTAAAGCTGATTAATGGAAGTTTGTTTGCCTAACGTTTTTTACCTATATACCCCCACAATCACATATGTAAATTAGATGGCAAAATAATAAGTCTCTTTACGCCGATATTATCCTTTAAAAATTATTTTGTTAGTATGCCATAAAACTTAACAGATATGTCAAAGATTATGAATTTGCGAATAGAATCAAAGTAAGATTTAATAGTCGGGTTGACCCAACGAGTCGGGGGTAGTTCATAAAAATGCATTTAAAAATAGACTGGAAGGTAAGTTTACGTTGCGTCTAAAGAGGTGTAAGCATGGAAGGGTTTGAATGCAAAACGTGATAAAACTACATTAAAATATTTTAAGGTATAATTATAAGAAGTTTTGTATTCTATCCACAATAAAATTATATTTATATGATGTCATATCTCTCTATTTTTTTTGCTTTCAAATAAAAAATGTTTGGTACTTATGCAGTTTCCGGACCACGTTTTCATCGGCACATTCCGAAAGGTTACGTAAACCGTCGGAAGGTTAGCCGACGAAAATTGTAGCAGCCGACAATTGAAAGAGCTTAGCCTTAGCCAATGAAATTCGCAGCAGGCGACAATTGAAAGAGCTTAGTTTAGCCAATGAAATTCGCAGCAGGCGACAATTGAAAGAGCTTAGTTTAGCCAATGAAATTCGCAGCAGCCGACAATTGAAAGAGCTTAGCTTTAGCCAATGAAATTCGCAGCAGGCAACAATTAAAAGAGCTTAGTTTAGCCAATGAAATTCGCAGCAGGCGACAATTGAAAGAGCTTAGCCTTAGTCAATTAGATTCGCAGCAACCGACAATTGGAAAACGCGATAAATATATTGCAAGATCTAATCGACAGCTACCTGCATGAATGTAGGCGGAGACAAACATTCAGAAACAATCCCTTCGTCTCCATATTAGAGGACATTGCTAAAGTGTACCCTGTCGAGTAGCTTCCTTCCACGTCCTCTAACCCTTCTACTTTTCCAGCGCCGGTGCTGAAGTCCACATAAAATTTGCTAAAAGAAATAGTATCTGACCCTAAAAGAAACAGTGCCTAACCCTAACCTAGTTGGTAGAGTAGAAAAAGAATTGGCAAGAAAAAAAACTGTTTGCGGGAAAAAATACATTTAAAAAAACATGTTTACTATCAGTTTACCTTAACCTAACCCTAACCTAGTCGATAAAGTTTTAAAATAATTGGCAAGAAAAAGAATGTTTGCTAAAAAAATCATGAAAAAATCTGTTTACTATTTGTTGTTGCACCATACTTTCTTCACCAAACAAAAGCAAATATTGATTCATGAAACTTACCACGTACGATGGGTGTTTTGTTTCTTGATTTGAATTTCTTTTCCTACATTTTGAAAGTTTCTTACAATATAAATTGTTTTCTCCAATTTTTCATTGAATTTGTCTGTTGAAATTAACATACGATGCCTGTTTCTAGCGTTTACACATTGGCCAGCGTTTCCAACACAAAAAGAGCAAGTTTTCGTTCGGCACCTTACGATGGTTCACGTAACCTGTCGGAATGAGCCGATGAAAACCGGTTTGTAAACTGCATAAGTAGCAAATATTTTACACTCGAAATCTAGATTATACAGTTTCGTCTTTTAATAGTCCTTATTTACTTGGCTTCCCCCAAGGGGAAAGTTAGATACAAGGTATGAAGATATCCAATGTAGCGATACTAGACAGCGTGTTTACATAATGTAACATTAAGTAGAGGAATGAAAAATTCTATTAAAAGTCAAAAGGAGTAGTTTGTACTACGTGTTAGGGGGAGGGGGCTGTGTTTAGAAGAGTTATCTTAGTTCGCTGCTCCGGGAAGCGGACAAGGGAAATCTTACGTAATGTTACAAGGAATAAACATCAAAATGCAACAAGCTATTGAGCAAGTATGTCGTCGTTGGTGTGTTTTTTTTATTTAGTTACATTATTGCAGCTCCAAGTAGAGAGCAAAACACAGAAACTGAGTGGGTTACATCACCACTACGGCTACGTTTATAACTAGATGTCACTATCCATTGAGCCAACTACTTACCTGTCAGAGAGCCGAACAGCTGTTTTTATCAACGAGGAAAATGACGGAAAATTTCTGAGGATCAAAGATATCCCGTATCTTATGCTACATCTAGCTCTCCGGAAACGGATTTGTGGGTCAGACAAAAATAAACATTACACCCGCTGAGGAGGAGGAGTATTTCTCCTTAGACGAAAAGACAAAAACTACACTTTGTTTCCTGTTCGAAGGTAGGGCAGTGATGTAAGATTTCTGATTAGTCTGATTTCTCACTGGAATAAATTTGGATTTATCGCGTTATGTAGTTGAACCTTTTGCTTCTTTATATTTACCATTATACAAAATCTTTGGAGCAAGATATTATTCCTAATAATAATCAACGTTAAACAGTAGCTAGAAATGGGTTTATTTATTGATAGTCTCTTGTTTGTTAATCTGTTTTCGCTTCAGGTTTGGTTGATTCGTATTAAAGAAACTATTTTTTATTTTGTCTTTCACTTTTTAAGATCTTAACAGGCGTTACAAACTCACTTTTTTCTAATACGAACAATTTAAGCTAAGCTCAATGACTGACCCAACGGGTCACATATTTTTACTATTTTATAAAAAAGAGAACCGTTAATATTAATAAATTCTAGATGGTTAAGATATGCGTGTTGAAAAGCCGTGTATCGTTAGTTAGCAAAGAATCTAATCCCAAAAAAACGTAATCTAACGTCTGGGGATTAATAACTTACGATAGAATTACACAGCGAAATGAAACCCAACTCGTAAACATTAGAGAATGTTTCCGACTTTCTTTTTTTGATAATCAGAAAATGCTCAATCGATAACTAATCACAGAGTATTAACAAAACGACACAGGGATCGAACTATATATTTGCTAGGTGGCCAGTATACACTATTAATCCCCGTTCTGTTGCAACTCGGTTAGACAGGAAGTCAGTTTAACGAGAACGGGTCCAGCTTTTCTTCAGTAGCAACGCTTAAAGCGACTAGTAAAAATAACTACCTCTTTATGAAGGAAGAGAATGCCTGGGAGTGTTCACCTCCGAGGGTCGACGCAGACCATTCCTCATTCCGACAAATAAGGGTCTGATGGTTCAAGACAAACCCTAGATTGCCAGAATGATGCATAGCACACTTCGGCTGGTATGACAACTTATTGGAACCAACTCCCACGAACTTACAACTGCACACTCCTACTGTCACGACTCCATCATTGACTGACTTTTTAGGAGCTTCTTTCTAGCATCATAAAACTACGAGCGTAAACGGAACCACTTTTAAATTAGTTTTCTTTTTTTTTCTTTTTTCAGGTGTTTTTCTCTCTCCTTCCTAGATTTCCTCAGCAAACCAACAAAAGACTCCTTTCCTACCGCCGACATTTCTACACGCACCTTTTCTTCCCACACAAATATGTGTCTTCTTTTTATGCGACGCTCCCCTTTACGCCTCACCCCAGCCAGACTTAGGTTTCTTTAATATCAATGTGTCTCTTGTTTTCTTTTTTCGCTTATTTTTTAGTTACGAACAAACAAACAAAAAAGCATCCATTTCTGCTATATATCTATATATCTACTAGCTTATCTACCCGGCGATGCCCGGGAGTCTTTTTACTTTAATTTTTGTTTCGCTAACTGAAGGCCTGTTTACTCTTTTTCCCTTTTCTCTTGAGTAATGTTTTTTGTGAAATAATATTTACATTCGTTGGTTCATTTCATGGCGAAACCATATATTTGTTTTGCATATGATTTATTTTTACATTAACTTGTATTGTAGGCAGATATTTTGTAAACGTTAGTTTCTATTTAACTTGCAAAATAGATCTTGTAGAGGCTAACACCTTGCCCAAGAGCACCCGAGGCAGTTTTGTTTACTGTCTGGGAAAATGGTTGGTACGAAAAGGCAATTAGACATTGCGGTTTGATGCCATAATGGAAATGACATTGCCTTGAATGATGGCTAGGGATATTCCCTAAAACAGCCAAACAGTCTCTCAGGACTCATTTCTGCAAGTGATTATCATCTGCTGAATGTCTTGTATGGATTTGGTAATATCGGGGCTGAGGACACCTGACGTTTCGACTGAGATAAGTTGAAAAATAAAACGGTCAGTTTGAGAGTTATACTTGTAGTCCTATAATTAAAAATATGTCATTAAAAAATCGATTTTGCATTTAAATAGATAGCATGTTTTATGAAATATTTAAATTCAAATCGCATAAATACTTTCGAATGTTTTACTATCTAGATTATTAAGAATTACAAGCTAACAACCAATAGCAGCATTTTAATGAGACTTTTGTACAAGTTATTATTAATAACCGTATCAATTATAATCATATTAAGGTGTCGCTATGCTATTACATTAATTGAATATGTTTTTAATTAATAGGTTTCAATTTACAAAATGACCTAACACGTTAGGACACACGTTATCTGACATGAAAGCATCATCATATAGACATCAACAATTAATGTAGCACAAAAAATATTCCTAAAAATCCCGAAATTAAATTGAGTTTTATTAAAAAGAACTACTTTTCAGATTGTTTAATCAACCAAATTTCGATTGCTGCAAACTGAATTTATCGATTAACAGTTGTGCGGATAGAAACATATTGCAGCCGGGTGGAAGGCTTAAAAAATAATTCAAACATGTTTAGAATTTTTTGTAATAGGATTTTTTAAATTTTTTTAAGTTTTTCGTTATCTGACTTTTGTACTGATTTGTTAAATTGATAATAATAATAAATAAAAAATAATTCAATGTTTATTTATCAAAGTTACGTATAGGCGAGCAATACAGAGACACGTGAGATCTTATTTTTCTCACTGAGCTGACGTACAGTAAACGAAACATTGAAAAACTGCGTAAATGAATGTTTAAGCGAGTTTCAATTGTGTTCCTCAATGTTTGGTTAAAATCAAATTCGGGGGTTCGATTTTAAGAATAACTGTTGTTTGAACCCGGTTTTCATCTTTTTTGGGGTGCTCCGATTAATAAAATCGGGGGATTTATGTTTTGAGGCATGTCCGTCCGTCCGTCCGTCCGTCCGTCCGTCCAGATTTTTCTCCGCAACCATCCATTCATTTTCTCTGAAATTTTGCATGAAGTTGTAACTTTGGTCAGGTTAGAAAGTGACATTCTCCGAGTTTTGAAAAATATCTGATTAGCCCCCCCGCAGGGGGGCAAAAGTCCCCGAAATGGCAAAAAATGACATTTTCTGCCCCATAACTTTTCATCCATCCATTCAATTTCTCTGAAACTTGGCCAAAATGTGGAGGCAATTGTTCCTAATAGAAAATAAGTATCGCTGACCTTGGAGAAAAACTGGTTCGCGCCCCCAGGGGGTCAACAGCCCCCAAAATTGCAAAAAATGACCCTTTTCTCCCATAACGTTTGATCCATCCATGTAATTTTTCTGAAACTTGGCCAAAATGTAGAGGCAATTGTTCTGGATATAAAATGAGCATCCTTGACCTCAGAAAAATTCTGCCCCAAATTGCCCAAATTTATTGCATTTTACACTCGCTACATCGAGTCACATACAGAGGGGGGACCACGCATGCGTGGCTTGTTTAATACCGTTACCAGTTTTTGCATTGGTTTATCTATATAATTCGAAAACGGTTATAATGAGCGAATTTGGCAAGAAGTGGTGGAACGAAAACGATGTATTACCCCTTTTCGTTATGTTTTACAGAAATGATACGTATTGATGTATCTTGATGTTGAACTACCTGCATTCAAGTTGAGCCGTAACAACTAATAATGGATGCAAAACGTATTCCTCGATGTCCCTGACCCTCACTAAACAACAAAATATAATTGGTCAAATAAAAATGTATGATAATGTATGACAACCTTTCTATTTGTTGTTGATGAATAACAAAAGCCTAATAATATGACGGATGTGAGTGGTATGGCCAATGCACTCAGCAAAGAAACTTTAGCAAAAGCTGTTGTCTTCATCATGGCAGTTCAATAGTTATTATACATTAAGAGAAGTAATTAAACATTGAGTGTTTTATTACTTCCATTATGTAATGTTTTAAATTTAAATAAAATATTAAAGCGAAATTTACCAGATGGTATCGTAAAAATAAGGTAAAAACCGGCTGGTTTTGCTATTGGACTTGTAGGATTTGGATTGAAATATTTCATTCAAATAATAATTCCTCGTTATTGAATATATATATATATATATATATATATATATATATATATTCCAAGATGAGATTATATATATAATTATTTTCAAAATCAGACAACGCTGCAACCCACAACCTATGGAAGAAAGAAACCGGAAATGCTAGACTCGAATTGAGTATAGGACTTCCGGTTTGTTTCTTTCATAGGTTGTGGGCTGCGGCGTAGTCTGATTGTGGAAATAATTATATATATATATATATGTGTGTGTGTATGTAGGCAGCATTTTCTCATTCATATAAATATTGTTAAAAATAACAGAATTTGTCTGTTTAATTATTTCTCTTTTTATCTTTTCAATTTTTCTGATCTTTTTTGTAATGAACACAGCATCCTTTTGTATGCCACGGACACACTCATAATAAATGTAATAATAATAATGATATTAATAATAGTAATGATATCAATAATAATAAAATCTAGAAATATATAAGCAAAATAATATAAGCTACTTTCACGCTCCAAAAGGAATTGCAATGCAGTTACACCAACGTCAGTTTATACCAAGGTAAGAGTCATGGATAATGGAGAGACCGAAGGTCACTGCCAACCGTACGAGAGCACCAAGCGAGTTACAACAATAATTTAATGACGAAGAGTACCGGAATGAATATCATTTGATCTCTCTCTCTCTCTCTCTCTCTCTCTCTCTCTCTCTCTCTCTCTCCGAAGGTAGTTCATATGATTTCTGTTTTAAACGGAAACTCAAGAATACGCCGTTGCATCGCAAAAGCAATTTATACTTATACGTGTCACAAAATCGTATTTTCAGTTTAATCTGACACAACAACCAACATGAGATCTATTCACGTAGATAAAAATAGCCAAATATACGACAAGGCACTGTTAACGTAGACCCTCAAGAAGGGGGTTCCTATTCAGCGTACATCGTAGACAAACGTGCGCCACAAATGTAGAATTTCGCAATGGAATTCGGACTCACTGTTCCGTTCAAATACAATTGCTTTGATTAAAATTCGATCGGAATTTTAATCAAATACATATTGAATTGCTAGTCATTATTTTCCAGAAAATAGCGATGATTTCTCTTTTTAAACCATAGTCCTTACTATATATGCCAGGTTGGCATAATTGTGTTGGCTAATTGGCCGGAAGACCGGGGTTCAACCTTCGATTGAGTTATACCAAAGACTCAAGAAATGGTACATGATGTCTCTTACAATGAGGAGGATTACTAAGTGCAGTGATCTAAGGTAAGGAATATTGATTTACTCCTCTCCAGGAGTTAGGCACAAGGACAGTTTTTTTATCTTACTCCCA
Organism: Sepiola atlantica; assembly: GCA_963556195.1. NCBI lineage: Eukaryota > Metazoa > Mollusca > Cephalopoda > Sepiida > Sepiolidae > Sepiola > Sepiola atlantica. The sequence continues at coordinate 9,520,903 of OY744521.1, read as the reverse complement.
CAAGTAAGATGTGACCTAAAGGTTGGGTCGGAAAGTAGGGTTTAAAAATTGCCTGGGTAGCCCCATCGGCATTCCCTGGTACGGGCACCTCAGGCAGTAAGCACTAAACTTACTCCTCCCAAAAGAGGGGAGGCAAAGCCTGGGAAGGTGGACCTCCCAGAACTGCACAGGACAGACCCATTGACCGGCGTAAATCAAGACCCGAAGGCCAAGACAACACCAGTATGGGGTGCAGTATCCATCGGAACAGATACTACACTTTGATCTTAGCCAAAAGGCCAAGAGAGCCCTCCATTGCATAGCAATATAATAGCCACTGAAAAGGGAGCCTTTGGGTTCGAACTATCTACATATTCTTAGGATGCGTCTATTACAATCAGCGCGTTTTGCAATGAAAATGACATTTCAAACTTAAGCATGGCAGAGCGACAGTGCTCTATTAATGGGTGCGTTGTCGCATCTATAAATGCTATTTCAAACGTGACAAACGGACGACAAAGCTATTCCAAATTTCAGAGTGACTGGCCGACTGACATAACCTTTTATTTAGATGCTTTGAACCATCTAAAAATAACCTCGTTAGTTGCAAATAGCATGTTCCTATGTCTTGGCAATTTGAATGACATAAACAGTAGGCGGCAAGAAAGAAAATTGGGTTGATATTTATCTAATCATTTCTTAATCTGTTTGTACTGGATCGGAAAACGTACTTTGGGTGTGTTGCTATTTAGTATGTTGTTTAAGGGGGCGATTTGGTGACATGTGTTAAAAAAGGTGGAAATAATATACATATTTACTTAGCTTAATTCTGGAGATGACCGACTTATGTAGGAATTGGGTCAGAAAGTTATTAGCGGACCAATCCTTCTGCAAACGGGGGAAGATCGGGAACAGCGAAAAAGACGTGTCAGATATCTAAAATCGGCCATTTTCTTGTAGACTATCCTGTTGCACGCCGATTGTCACCACTGCGCATGTCGTCGACGGATCATCAAGCCAGCATAAAATGAGGTTCGTGATCGCCATCGTTGTGTTTGAATTCTTCAAAATCAAGTGGTCGATTTTGGTACAGACTGTGGCATGCGTCTTTCTAGCTGGAATAAAATGGCTTTTATCCAAATAAATAGGACAACATTGTATTGTTTACAATTAACATTTGTTTTATTTAGTTGTGGCATTTTATACATTGGAATATACTAGTGATCAAATAATCTCTCTCATTTGGTTAACAGTATAAACAAGTAGAGAGTTCTAATTGTGACTATGCTCAGAGCAATACTCTCTCAAGCCTAGATTATCCCCTGTTTAGGGAGGTGACGATGGTTAAGTGGATATCGACACGGACTGAAGACCTGGGTGTTCCAAGTTCGAATCTAGTCGGTTCCACAGTATCACCTTCACTTAGGGATTTTGGCAACCTTCTCGTGGTCCTTCCCGTAAGTACCCGATGTCTTTCCAGAAAGATTTATAACTAGAAAAACATCGGGGGAAACTAATGCCAACACCAGAATCGTCTGATTCACACGAAAGAAGAAGCTATTGTTTTAATAGATCTTCTCTTTTATGTTCAATTATATTGGCCAAAAACGGTCGTATAAACATCAAAGGTAAAAAGGAAACGAGTGTTAAATCAGCATTAGACTTTAGCTTTGATATAAAAATATATCTTAATGGAGCACAGCTATTTGAATTGGACATTATTCCTAGAAAGAATCCAGTTTTCCTTTTCGAATGTCCATCTGCTGCTGCTTTCTCAAAAGGAATAAAAGAAAACGAGGGTATATTCCTGAATACAAACCCAATAATAAAATCTACACATAAACACAACCTCACTTGCACAAATCTACATCGAATAACGGAACCGCAACGACATCACGTCTAACTCTAAAGAGTAAGGTTACCGATTTTTTTTTTTTTTTAGATTTACAAAACATAAAAGTTTAAAAATTGAAACCAAACTAAATTAGAACTATTTGGATTATTAGTATTACTGTATTCATCTTGAATGTATTCTCACAACGTTTAAGCCGATGTAACCTCTGACCTTCTTCTTTTTCTTGTTAAACTCGGGAATCTTTATGTAGAACTTGGATATCTCTACGGAATTTCGAACCGAACCCTTTATTTAATCCACGGGGGTAACTTGCTCTAAGTCTGTCAGCGATGACCGCGTAGAAGTCTTAAGTAATTTATAATGTTATTCTTAGTATCGCCCGCACTGAGGATTGAACCTTCAACCACCGGAAAACTGTCACTTTTAACTGATCATTACATTGCACTTATGTGCTACACTAAAAGTCTGCGGATTTATTAAAGTGTTTTGTTCTTAATTCCGTACAGGTTCTCGAGTCGGAGAGGACATCGGCCGAAACGTTGTGAGAATGATATCCAAGATGTTCACATTCAGTATTCTGAATCACCCAACTAATATTAATACGCTATCCCCATCTCAAAAATTCCGAAACAAGCTAACTTAAATAGAAGAGAAATAAAACAAAGAATTTAAATAAGACACAACAATTTCTTATCGCTTAGAATTCTGAACATGGACATTGATATAATTTTTAAAATGGTACCATATTCTCCGTAGAAAATAGATAATACATTCTAGATAGACATTAGAACATTTAGCAACCAAGTATGGAAATATATTTGTACATTCTGCTATCTCTAATATACAGAATAAGAACAGCAATAATGTTGATGAATTTGGAATCATTCAGATTTGTTGCTTATGAGTCATCACTTATTAAATCTAAATAAAAAAATCGGGAACAAGAGTAAATTAGATGGTTAGATTGAGAGTTAAATGCTGATGAATATTATAAGAGGATTGATAGAACTTCTACGTACCTGATCTAGCTTTATCATTCAAGTTGAGCCGATTCATTGATAGCAATGAATGGAATGCATACAATGTGATGATTTATTCGAACCGTTTATAACAAGTGATCATTCACGCTAGATTTAAAGATGGTCATGCTGTAGCTTTCAGGAAAGCAATCTTATGGCAACGTGATCCACATAAGGTAATAATGGTAACAAAAGACTTATATGGGGGTTTTAGAAGACTGTCAGGATTAATTGTACATGTACATTAATAGTGTATAATGTTTGTGCAAAGTTTAGTTTGGGAATTTTGAACAATTTTGAATTGAGAAGACGAACGTCAAAAGGGAGATGCACTACAAAGGGAGACCAGAACCGAAACTTAGATGTATATATCATCCTCATCTTAAAAAGGATGTAAGTGGAAATTTTAGGAGACTGGCGCGATTAATTTGATGTGTACATTAATATTGAATAAATGTTGAATTAATATTGAATTAATATTAAATTAATGTTGAATTAATATTACATTACTGTTGAATCAATATTGAATTAATATTGAATAAATGTTGAATTAATGTTGAATTAATATCGAATTAATATTGAATTAATGTTGAATTGATGTTAAATTAATATTAAATTAATGTTGAATTAATGTTGAATTAATATTAAATTAATATTGAATTAATATCGAATTAATATTGAATTAATATCGAATTAATGTTGAATTAATATAAAATTAATGTTGAATTAATATTAAATTAATGTTGAATTAATATTAAATTAATATTAAATTAATATTGAATTAATATTAAATTACTGCTGAATTAATATTAAATTACTGTTGAATTAATATTAATGTTGAATTAATATTAATGTTGAACTAATATTAAATTAAGTTTGAATTAATATTAAATTAAGTTTGAATTAATATTAAATTAAGTTTGAATTAATATTAAATTAATGTTGAATTAATATTAAATTAATGTTGAATTAATATTAAATTAATAGTAAATTAATATTTAATTAATAGTAAATTAATAGTATATTAATATTATATTAATATTGAATTAATAGTGCACAATTTCTGTGCAAAGTTTAGTTTTGTATTTTTTTAGGTTTTTAATTGAGAAGAATACAATGCAAGAGGAGATAACAAACAAAACTTAGATGTATCTAATATTCTAGTTTGATTGTCATATTCCCAACGTTTCAGCATTCTTCAGATGAATCTTTTCGAAATTGAGAATCTCTTAGTGGGGCTTTGTAATCTTTATGCCGAATTCGGGAACCTGTATGAACGTTCAAACCCAACCGTGTATTTAATTTACGGGCATTTCGTAGCTCATTAGTGGGTAGAAGAGTTAATTTATGTGATTCTTAATTGGTATCACGTGTTAATCAATATTGGGCCTTCAAATTTCAATAGACAGTTGCCGAACGTTGTTATCAAACGCTGTTAACCGTTAGAACATATGTCCACAGTTTGACGGTTCAATCCTTACTAAAAGCGATAATAAACAAGAATAAAATAAATGGACACTGGCCGACGTTAGAACACAATCTACACCCGCAGATTATATAAACGGTTTCATTTGTGCAAAGCTTCGCGAGTTTAATATAAAGATGCCCATTTTCGGAAAGGTGCACTTAAAGGAGGACGGAGGTTATATCGCCCGAAATAATAAACAAAAATAAAATAAATGAACACTGGCTGATGGAATGAACACAATCCACCCCCATAGATTTAATGAAGGTTTCAGTTCTGCACAGCTTCGCGAGTTTGTCATAAAGATGCGCCCGAATGAGGTCGGAGGTTATATCGGCCGAAATATTGTGAATATAATGCAAATAAAATAAATACTCAATCCTCATCTCAAACATTTCGTAACATAATAATTTATGTTACATATTGTGAAGTGAAGAAACTTCATCAAAACGGTTTTCGTTTGTCACTTTTTTCTTTTTACTTTTTCTATTTTTTTTTGTTTGTTTACGGGGGGGCGTTTTCAAAACATATGTTTAAAATGGTTGATAGAATACGCATATTTTCCCCAACTTAATTCTGAAAATGACCAAATTATGTCGGAATTGGGTCAAAACGTCGTTAAGAGAACCAATTTCCTAAGCATTGAAGAATTGAGAACACCAAACGGACTAGCGAAATCCATATACTACTACAGTTCTGATAATCTTGCCACGTAGATTCTTGTACAATAAGGAGAGAGCAGAATGAGACAAGAAGTGGTGGAAGGATGGGAATAGTATCAAGTATAGTATCAAACACAAAAGACTCATAATCTGAAGGATACGAGTTCAATCACTGTACAGGCGATTCATTTTCTTTCTTTTTAATCAGAACTAACAAACAAAATTGGCCTCAACTCAATTTGCATAATAGTACAAAGACAGCAAACAGTTAGTTTTTGTTGATAATAACAAACGTGTAAATATATTATCAATAAGATTTTGTAAAGAGTTATATAATTTCTTTAAATCTAATATATTTTCAAAAACTAACAATAAGTGAATGTACTTTTAAAATATATATCTATTTATCTTTAAAATCTTTGTCATCAACAGCTTTCTTTTTAAAGAGTCAACATTTGTTTATGGTACGTCAGTTTTTCTTGTCTGTGATTGCAGAGATATTACAAGTAATACGATTTAATTAATTTCAGAAATATATCTTTTTTTTTTCGGGTCCGAATAATTATCCCATGGACCCTATCTTAAAAAGGTAGATCACTCGGTATTCATCTATACAGAGTTATTTCCATGTGTTTGAGATAAAATAAATATTTTAGAAAGTAAATCCGTCAAGAAAAGGTTATGTAGCGCATCATTGGGGTAATAGTCTTCTGATTAGAAGATTTTCTTTGAAAATCCATGGATTAAGGACTTTACAGTACTTTTTATTTGAACTTTGATATGTAATGAACTTTGATTAATTTCTCATTTTAATATTTCATTCAATCCATTATATATATAAACATTCCCGAAACAGTTTTTCATGGTAAACAACTGATGATCCCTTAAATAATGTTAGAAACAAACTAATATAATAACTGTAAAAATTAAATTGACTTACATGAACGATTTACCACTGAACGACTTCGGACTTAAGTTTTTTTTTGTTTTTTGTTTTTTTCCTTATATAGTTTTAATGGTTGAGATACTTCGAGACTATATATATATATATATATATATATATATATGAATGATAATTTTATTTACACAGACATGTACAAAATCTGCGACACTGGCATGTCGATGTTATCGATCAACAGTTACTATAAACTCCAAATATGATCTGAGGTTAAGATCGGATTCTAACTCTGCCTGATGAGATCTCAGTTTATAGTAACTGTTGATCGATAACATCGACATGCCAGTGTCGCAGATTTTGTACATGTCTGTGTAAATAAAATTATCATACATAAAGCGGTATTTTGATATTGAGCACTTTTTATAAACCCGGTTAAAATTCTCTGGATTACCACCCTGTGGATATTTTTCACCTGGATTATTACCATTATTATATATATATATATATATATATGCAGTAAATAACCTATATATACCTGTATACATATATGTGCATAGATAGAAACATCATAAACTAGGTAGAAAGAAATATAATAAAATAGACAGATATATAGACAAATGAGAAAAGCCTGGAATCGGACTTTGTTAATATGAAAATTGACCGCAAACAGATTAATTGAATCGATAGATAGGGACCGGAGTTTGTTAATATGAAAATCGACCACATTTAGATTCGAAAGTTGGTTGTGTTGCGTTTCGCGCCTGAGTCAATATTAAAAGATTATTGAGGCGAGTAAATAGAATCATAATAATAATTAGTTCAGGATTCAGAACGATTGACTCTTTCGGCTAATAGAAAAGCTAACGCGACGCGGGAGAGAGCGAAGGGGAGATAGAGAGAGGGTGTGTGTGAGAGAGAGAGACGGGGAATAAATAGAGAAAAGCGGGAGCAACAGGTTGACAGTTATTAAAGAGAACAAACAACTGTTTAGGAATCAGTTATGCGTGAGACTTTTGATTAGTGAAGCGGAAACATCTAGAACAGTATGACTTTGTAAGCGGACGCACTGGCACAGCAATGATAATGAATGCCTAACGATATATAGATAATGGGGAACATTCAAAGATAATAGGATACAAATATATATATATATATATGTATATATATATATGTATATGTATATGTATATAATGTATTTCTATGTAATTATTTTTATAGGTGATTTCCAGTTCGTTGTTATTGAGCTTACTATTATTTCAATTGTTTCACTTCCTAAGTGATTAAGATGCAGAACAATTGCATTATTAGTCGTCCTAAACTTCAAAGGCCGTATTTTTCGTTAATATATATATAGAGAGAGAGAGATATAAGAAAAAAGAGTGATAAATATGCGACGATTGTCCAAATTTATTTCAAATTTCAATTGTTCAATGCAAGGTTGTCAGTAATAAACTAGTGTTTATTTTTCTTTCCTTAAGCCAAGGCTTTTCAAAGATCGAAATCTTATCATCAGAGGAGAAATACAGATGGATAAGTTGGCTTTCGAAAAAACCAAAGTTCAAATATTTGAAAAATATGAGAATTATTTTTAAAAATTATTAAAATAATTTTTGTCAAAAAACGTACTGAATGAAAAGAAAATTTCGTGAAAAAGATATACAATTGTCCGGGTGGTAAGTTTCCGTTGAAAAAGTTCGGTGAAATTGTAGAAAGTGACGAAAAACACTTTGCATGGGAGCAGGTTGGAAAAGGTGCTCAAAAATAGATAAGTCCAGATGCACTTAAAAGAGGCCGTGAAGAGGAAAACAGGCCATTTTTTTTTATTTACTTCCGGGCCTAGTAAAACGGTAGGATCTCATACAAGGATTAACTCAGAATGAGAAAAAGCCAAAGTTGATGAAAGTTTCAGATTTGGGGTCAGGATGGGGGGGTTAGGAGGTGCGGGGTAGTTTAAAAAGTCGCTTTGTGAATTTGGGGGAAAAATAAAAGGAGGACGGGTTGGCATGGGGATGTAGATAAAGTGACAGGTGGGTTAAGGGTGCGGGCTAGCGGTAGGGTGTAGGTTTTGGGGGTGGGGTTAATCTTAAATGGTGAATAGGTATAAAAATAGTTGATTCTAAAAATAGAAATAAAAAAATGTGAGCTTCCAAATATTTCAGGCAGCTAAAGGCAGATTAAAATGTAGTTATCAGATATGGTTTCAGTGTGTTTAAGGAATAAAAAATAAAGTAGAATTAGTGAAAGCATGGTATAATAAATATAGGAATGTGAGAGAGTGGATGATTAAAATTAAAAATTAAAAGATTAAATTTAAATTTAAAAAGCTAGGGAATAGTTAATTAAAAAATTTATTTATTTATTTTTAATTTAAAACCAAATTAAGGGTTAGATGAATAATTTGGAGGGACATTAAATGGCCAAAGAGATAAGGGGGGGAAATAAATTAATGGGAAAAGGGTTAGTGAAATTTAAAGGTCAAGTCTGTTCTACTCAGGTATATTGAAATTTAGGAGAGGGGAACAATGTAAGGGATAAGGATAGATTGTTAGAAACAATTTGTTTCGATTTCTAGTAATAGGGGTGGAGTTGGGTTGGTTCAATCAAAAATTTGAGTGCAGTGTCAATTTTATAATCTATGGTTTAAATGGTGAGTGAGTCGTAACAGGGTAACAATTAACAGTTACAGTTTAAATTTAATTAGATATATAAGGGAAACTTGCAAGGGGTTTCCAAGTAGTATGAACATATGATTTGGGAGGGGGGGTTAAATTGGTCAAAGATAAGATAAGTTGTACAAAGAGAGAATGGGCCGATAGAAAGTGGCTCGCGAGTATTTAGAGGGATTAGGATTATTCAAAAATAGGCCAAAATAAGTAGTTATGTAACTAGCTCGGATCAATCAAAATAGTTAAAAAGATTACTCAAAGGGGGTTATGGAGGCTATTAAGGAGATAGAGCAGAAGTGCTAGTAACAGTTTATATAATATAAGTGTTATGGGTCAGGGTTGGATTGAAAAATTAAGCAGACCTGCGTTTTGAAGCTAGTGAGTTAGAGAGCTGAAGAGAATTACATGGGGGTATTAATGGACCCAATTGGAGGGGAATTCAAATGTCGTAGTTAAAATGATAACAAAAAGAGGTTACAGGGGAATATGTTGCAAATAGGAAGAGTCCAAATATAAGGACGATATAGTGGAAGTGTAGGGGATAATAAGGGGGGGGAAATAGAGGCCAAGAAGGAGTTTGTAGGTGGGATTACGGACAGGAGAGACAATGAGATAAATATAAGGGGTTAGGAGTGGAGCTGAAGCAAAAGGATAAAAGGAGCTATATTGCAGGAGAGGTATATAAGTCTAGATATTAGGTATGTTAAAGATCGGTGGAGAGTTTGAGGAGTAATGTTAGTTCAATCTACTGATAGTGTTCCGGGTAGATGTGGTTGTTAGGTGTAATGGTGATGAAAAATTTGTTGGGAGGGTTAATTAGTGAGATTAGGGGCGTTAAGAATAGAAGTTACAAGGTTCCCCTGGGATATAGTTTAGAGATTTGTCAGATGTTAAAGAATGGGGGGAGCTATTGGTTGGGAGGAGGAGTGTCAGAGGGAGTGATGAAATTAATGTATTTAAATTTTCGTTTGTGTCTGCAATTTGAAATAAGTTCATTTTTGGAGTTAATGACATTTAAGTTCTTGTGTGCTGTAGCTATCATATAAGTTTCCAAGGTACATAGTTGGCAGAATGCAGAACCAGGAGTATATGAGTTTGACTTTTTAATATAGACCAACTTAGGGAGTAGGGGGTATTTTTGATGTTGAAGCTTTTTATTAGGTTGGAAAGAGAGGTGCTAGTGGTACCATTACTATTGTGTTTAAAAGAGTAGATATGGTTAGAGATTCGAGTCTTTATGGGGAAAGCACTGGCACCAATATAGGTATGAATTTTGTGGGGGGTTATTGTTGTATTATTTGAGTTGTTTATATTATTAGGGGTGCTTACGGTTTGTATGCTCGGATTCAAGTCAAAATTTAAGTTAGGGTTATTAGTTGGGGACGGTAGGGTGTCTTGGGGGATGAGATCGGGTCCATTATTAGTTGGTGGTAGTTGTTGGTCAGTGTGGAGAGTGTTATTTAGTGGAGGGGGTTGTTGATGGGGATTGTTGAGGGGAAAAGTGGGAGATTGTATGTTGGCATTATTTTGCATATTGGTATTAATCTGTGTAGTGGTGTATTGTTTAACAGTACAGGAATATATGACGTTACTTTGTATGCAATCACCGTTTAATGGGCATTCTCTGGATTTTTGGCAGTTGCAGTTATTAGTGGGGTGTATGGTAGGTGCTGTTTGTTGGGCAGATTTAATTTTTTGTTGTTAGATGTGATGATGGTTTGTGCTATATTGGGCATTGTGGAGTAAGAAATTTTAATAGAGTTCTTGTTTAAAATAGTGCTGTATTTATGTGGGTGCTTGAACGAGTTATCTAAAATTTTGAAAAATTCCCTAGCTATGTTAGTTTTTACATTGCAATTATAGGGTGGATTAAACCAAATATTATCTTTTCTTCTAGTTTTTTTATTTTTATTTTCACTGTGTTCTTGGGGGTTAGCTGTTTTAACTATATTAATAGTTTTAGTATGTCCATTTGCATATTTCTTAGGTTTCTTGGGTATCGTGGTGCTAGTTCTTTGTCTATCTTGTGTAGCCATTTTGTAGGTAACAACATTTAAAGGTTTATTCCCCTGGAGGGGGGATTATTTTCATATTTAATTTTATCAGTGTATCCCGAGTTAAGAAGTGCGTTATTATAGAAACTAGAATTTTGATCGAAGATAGGTTTATTAGCTGAAAGTCTCGAAATTCTATTTGAGATTGAAGGGACTATTGAGTTAATGATGGATTTAGGGTGGTTAGAGTGCTTATGTACGTAAAATAAGGTTAGATTAGGTTTGTGGTAAGGGCTAAATGATTCGGAGTTAAGGTCTAGTGTTAGGTCAAGGAAATTAGATATTCTTTTCTCGGGTTCTATGGTTATGGTTAATCCGAAGTTTTTAAAGAACTTGTGTAGGTTTTTTTTGGTGTTGTTGTATTGTCTGGGTCTCTCCCTAGAGATAAAGAGCGCATCGTCTCTGTAGAGTCCACCGTGTAAGTGTCCGAATTCAAGCTTTAATTGTCTCAATAAATATAATCCTACTAGGTCAGTAACTTGGGCAGAGTCTGAATATATATATATTAATGTTATACGTACATCAGAGTAATCCATGGACACGTGTTTCTGACTCACAGCCGTCATCAGCATGGCTAACTTACACAGAAACACGTGTCCATGGATTACATAGAAATACATTAAATACTTGGATGATAAAAATCGTACATATTTCTACACAGAGCGTATTGGCCCAGTGGTAGAACGCTGGACTATGGACACCAACATCGAGGGTTCGATCTCTGTGTTAGTTAGCCATGTTGATGATGGCTGTGAGCCAGAAACACGTGTCCATGGATTACTTTTATGTACGTATAACAAAATATTTGAATTTTCAATTGAGAGGTTGTGTTCAAACATAGCAACTTAAACACCCTTTTATATTCTCTAAAGATAGTCTAAAAGTTTGTTAGATACTCGTGTTTTCCTTTAATCGATGGAACTGAGAATGAAAAATATACCACAAGATAACAATAAGATCGGAACAGGATACATAACTCTGCCTAAAAAGAAAGCTTAAACTGGTGTCGATGTTATCGTTCGTCGTTTAGTAAATCAAAGTGGAATGTATTAAGATAACTGACATTTCTGGCCTTGTGAACAATATGTGGTTTTCTAGTAGAACAATATGTGGTTTTCTAGTAGAACAATATGTGGTTTTCTAGTAGAATTTGAATGCCTACATGAGAGAACTTGAATGCCTACAGGAGAGAACTTGAATGCCTACAGGAGAGAACTTGAATGCCTACAGGAGAGAACTTGAATGCTTACTGGACAGAACTTGAATGCTTACTGGACAGAACTTGAATGCTTACTGGGCAGAACTTAAATGATTACTGGACAGAACTTGAATGCCTACAGGAGATAACTTGAATGCCTACAGGAGATAACTTGAATGCCTACGGGAGATAACTTGAATGCTTACGGGAGATAACTTGAATGCTTACTGGAGAGAACTTGAATGCTTACTAGAGATAACTTGAATACCTACTAGAGAGTACTTGAATGCTTACTAGAGAGAACTTGACCGCCTACTAGAGAGAACTTGAATTCAATCTGTTGCTAAGGTTTGCTGAAGAAATGGTTTGATCATTATATTACCCCAGAAAGTGTCTGACTTCTGATGCAATAATTTACTTATATAAGAGTCAAATACGTCCTGAAGTAGACTACTGTTGCCACATCTGGAGAGTGCCGTTTAGAGCACTCGTTGTTGCATTGACAGAGTATACAATATACTTACAATTGAGTGGAGGATGATCGCTTTTATTCGCTTCTGTTTGCAGAAGCGAACATCCTTCACTCAATTGTGAAGTCCATTGCGTACTCTGTCAATATAGAAACCAGAAATTTAGTAGAAATTATCTGCCGACGCATATATATTTTACCTTTTCTTATGAAACGGTCTCTTGGGAAGCAATGAAACTTTAACTGATTTACCTTCTCAGTTATTCTAATATATTTTATATTTAAATTTAACTTACGACTATCTTATATTACACTCTATTCACTGAAGTTAAGCATCGTTATTGTTTGTCAGTATCTAGATGGGTGACTATTTGAAAATACCAGCGTCCGTAATTTTAAAAGTGGAAGTGGAAGCAACTGTAAAATTACTTTTGTCATACAACTTTAAATGCGATAAATTCACCTCTTGTTACTGTTGCTATGATTAAAATAGTAGGGTTGACTAGTCTATCAAGCTTTGATTGAGAACAGGTCTAGAAGATGTAAAACTCGTAAATTACATAATTCCACTTTAGCGGATCCCGTTTTTCGTCTTGGTATCTGAGAGACAAGAAATGTTGAACCTAAAGAAGTGCGGTTGAGGTTACGCAACGCATTCCTTGCTTTAATACAAAAATGAACACTTTCAGGGGGTGCCCATTGTCTCTTCAGACGGAATTAACACGAATGTTTGAATGTGTATTGTATTGACTTTAATCTTGTTTGCGTTCCCAAACTTAAAACATGCCGACATCTTAACAATCTTTCATCAATCATCTTTTAGAGTATTTCAATCAATCACTGAAGACAGAACCGCTGGGTGCAAGTGACACAGGTATTTTGTTTGTCATTTCATCGATCATGTAATGTTGCACATGTCTACCTGGTTATATATATATATATATATATATATATATATATATATATATATATACACACATAATTGTATATGCATATATATATATACATTAATGTATATATATATACATTAATGTATATACATATACATTAATGTATATACATATGTATATACATATACATTAATGTATATACATATGTATATACATATACATTAATGTATATACATATGTATATACATATACATTAATGTATATACATATGTATATACATATACATTAATGTATATACATATGTATATATATATACATTAATGTGTATACATTAATGTATATGCATATATATATACATTAATGTATATGCATATATATATACATTAATGTATATGCATATATGTATACATTAATGTATATGCATATATATACATTAATGTATATGCATATATATACATTAATGTATATGCATATATATATATACATTAATGTATATGCATATATATATACATTAATGTATATTCATATATATATATACATTAATGTATATACATATATATATATATATTACTATATATACATTATATTACTATATATACATATATATATATATACATTAATGTATATACATATATCTATATATCTATATATACATCAATGTATATATATATATCTATATATACATTAATGTATATATATCTATATATACATTACTGTATATATATATTTATATATACATTAACGTATATACATATATATATATATATATACATTAATGTATATATATATACATTAATGTATATATATACATTAATGTATATATATATGTATATATATATATCTATATATACATTAATGTATATATGTATATCTATATATTCATTAATGTATATAGATATATCTATATATACATTAATGTATATATGTATATCTATATATACATTAATGTATATAGATATATCTATATATACATTAATGTATATATATATATATCTATATATACATTAATGTATATACATATATATATATATACATTAATGTATATACATATACATATATATATATACATTAATGTATATACATATATATATACATTAATGTATATACATTAATGTATATACATATATATATATATATACATTAATTTATATACATATATATATATATATATACATTAATGTATATACATATATATATACATTAATGTATATACAGATATATATATATATCTATATATACATTAATGTATATAGATATATATATATCTATATATACATTAATGTATATAGATATATATATATCTATATATACATGAATATATATACATATATCTATATCTATATATACATGAATATATATACATATATCTATATCTATATATACATTAATGTATATACATATATATATATGTATATATACATTAATGTATATACATATATATATATGTATATATACATTAATGTACATATATATATATATACATAGTAATGCATATATGTATATATACATATGTATACACAGTAATGCATATATATATACATATGTATACACAGTAATGCATTAGTGTATATATATATACATATATATACACAGTAATGCATATACATATATATATACACATTAATGTATATACATATATATATGTATATATACATTAATATATGTACATATATATACACATTAATGTATATACATATATATATGTATATATATACATTAATATATGTACATATATATATACATTAATATATGTACATATATATACACATTAATGTATATACATATATATATATGTATATATATACATTAATATATGTACATATATATACACATGAATGTATATACATATATATGTATATATACATTAATATATATACATATATATACACATGTATGTATATACATATATATGTATATATACATTAAAATATATACATATATATATACATTAATGTGTATACATGTATACATACATATGTACACCCATATATATACATTTGCATATATATATATATACACATATATACATATACACATATATACACATTTACATATATATACACATATATATATACATACACATATATAAACATATTTATATACATATACATATATATATATACATATATGTATTTATTGTGGCATACAAATATTATCGTCTATTATAATATGTTTGCTGCTTTAAATCAGTTTGCTATTTAGTCGATTATATATATGTTTTGTGACAGTGATTACATATGTTCTCATAAACTAGTTGCAGCACCTACCCAGCGTTACCTGGGAGATTTTATTTTTTTATTTCAAGTCGAATAATTTATAATCTTTCTTAAATTTCGAGGTCGGAGGTTACATCAGCTGAAACGCTGTGAACAATAATCGCGCGAAAAATCAAAATTTATTAACTAATCTAAATGAAATCCACACATAACTTCCTTTATTCCGGACTACAAAATTAAAATGTTGATCAGGATTAAATATAAAAATCGATAAAATGAACTTTAAATAAACTGTTAGTAACAAGGCGGACAAATATTTGTCAAATCTGACTGATTGAACAGATTTAATGTACGTACATTCTGTTAATGAAACTATGTACGTCAAAAATCGATGTTACTTTATATATAAAGATTAATTGAACGGACAACATATCAAATGAATCCGTCACATCTTCTGCTTTCCAGATAAATAGTTTAGTCCTGAGCAAAGGAACTGCGAATATAAGGACGTGAGATGTGTAAATATTTAGATAATTTTATATGCAGTGAATTCAGAAAAATAAATCGATTAATGGGCACAATATCACAACTTATTTCAATCAGAAAAGTTTATGTTCGTAATCCGGCGTGGTTTCTTTTTACACGGGATCAGCATTCAATATATTTTGTTACATAGTAATAATTATAAACTTATTCTCTCGCTCATTCTCTCTCTCTCTCTCTCTCTCTATATATATATATATATATATATATATATATATATATATATATATATATATATATATATATATATAAAATCAATGAGTGTTCCTTTCAGTAGTAGAACACTTTGACGACGGCTGCCTTTAAAAGGATTAATATCACACTGATTCACCGGGTGCTTTATCACGGCCGTGTGGGCTAAGACGTCGGAATTTGAGTTTGAAACATGACTCATGTTCTGGGGTTCGAGTCGGGCGACCGGTAATTCCCGTAATAATGACACTTATAAGTATGTAGATAAAAACAAATATTAATAATTATATATATGTATATATGTTTACATAGAAAGTGATAGCATGTGAAACAGCCTGTCACCAACAGCTAACAGCTATGGTTAATAACACAGTTACGGTGCTAATCCTTGGCGCTATTAACAGTTTTAACTACCGGACAGGTGGAAAAATAATTAAGGTATTAATTTTGACTATTAAAGTTTAACGAAATTCATCCATAATTTGTCCCATAAAATACTTAAAAGTATGAAGAAATGTGTCTGAGTAATAAGTATGTATTTGTAAGTGCATTAGCAATCTGTGTGTATGTATGCGTGGGTGTGAGCGCGCACACACGTGCGTGTGTATATACCTGATAGCGTATTCGTCTTTTGAGCTCACTTCGTCACTACGTATAACTTGAAACATTTTCTTCAATTATTCCAGACCCCTGCTGAAATATAACAAAATTGATACTCAGAAAATGATTCGCCCGGAGCTCTATTTGTTGGGGACTTGTTGTGTTGATACTCAATTAGGGACTAAAAATACTTCGTGTCAACCTATTTCTTTTTACCGTGAACTAGGATACGTCCTCTCATTTCTGCGAGGGGCTTTTTCAGCGGCCCGTCTGTCACGCTTCCGTTCAAAATAGCATTTTCATCGTAAAACGCGTAGATTGCATGAAATAAACGAGGAAGTTAAAATAAGTAAGAATGTCATCTTGCTACTATTATAAATAAAGATCCGTATTTTACTTTTAGATTGGTCCACGCATATCCATATATGCATGTTCCTTTCAGTAGTAGAACACTTTGACGGCGGCTGCCTTTAAATAGGATTACTCTCGCGCTGATTCGGAAGTGGTTGATAACGGCCGTGTGAACTAAGACGTCGGAATTTGAGTCTGAAACATGTCTCGTGTTCCGGGGTTCGAGTCCGGCGACTGGTATGAATAAGCTTTATTAATTCGTCAGTCGGTTGGTCGGTCTGTCACGCTTCGTTTTAAATATCATTTACATCGCTAAATGCGCAGATTTAATGGACGCATCTTAACAATATTCATTCGTGTATCCTTTCGTCATCAATATGAGTTAAGAACACAAACATTACCAATGATGAACGCAATCTCCTTCATGAACATGAACCAACGGCCCAACGACTTAAGTGAAGAAGAAGCCTCCTCATACATGTCTAGCCCCTCACATCTCAGGAACAAAACAGAATAAAGCTGTTGACCAGTGGAAACACCGTGTGTCAATCAACCGCCTGAGAACAGGAATGGGGTTATCAAAAGCTGCCGTGGTCAGATAGGGCTACAAAACCGACCCAACCATCTGCAAATGTAGAGAGAAGGGCCATAAAATGTATCACTGCCTCTCATGTCATCTACTACCAAACCAATGCAGCTTAAAGGACTGCGTAAAAATATGGGAAACTGTCGCATGACCACATGCTTCAAAGACACTAAAAGAAGAATATGAACTTTTTCTCACGCTGCGTTCGACGAGACCGTTCACAGTCGAGTTGAGAGAAAATATACCGGTATAGTTTCATAGAATGAGCATTTCTATAAAGTCGTCAATACGATTTCGATTCCAACCAAACTTTCAGGAATTGTTTCAGAATTTTTTACATAACGATTAATAACTTGTATGATTTCGATTATTCGGACTACTATTCTCATTCTTAGTGTTATTCTCGCTACGTTTCGGCCGATGTTCGAAATTCAGTATAAATTCCCGAGTTCGGAAAAAAATGTCGACTTTTATATCGTCCGAAATTTGTGAGAATAACATACAAGATTATAATAGTCTGAATGATCCAAATGATACAAACTTTTTAGGAATTGTTTGAAGTTTTTAAACTATACTAGAAGAACCATTCGGTATTGCCCAGTAATTAACAGGGATCTCTGTGTACACATTCTCCCAGCCCTGAACCATATACTACCATTTTAATTTTGATTTTAATTTTCTTATTTTTATCATTTTCAATTTTCAAGAAAAATAAAATAAAGTACCTGTTCAGTCAAATGCGACAGATATAGATGTAACTTTTTTCGAAAAAATCAACCGAACATTAAAAGAAAAGACAATATTTTTCTATCAAAATAACGTTTATTATAACCAATTAACTATTTAGCCTACCAGTTTCTTCTCAAATAAAGCGGAGTGAGTCTCTAATGAATTATCTCCCATTCCAGATGGCAAAGAAATGTACAAAGTACTCAGAGTTGCAGTATTATTTAGATTTGGGCAGCTTGACTTTCAGTTTCTTTCCGAAAATCAATATCTCACGAAGAGATCCAACCTAGTTTACACAAACAACTGGCCACGACAAACCGTCTATTCGATCTACAAATACAATAGATCATTGCTCGTGCTCTTTTTTTTACAAACTAGATGGGTTCTCTTCGTAAAACCCCAGTTTATGTCATGTCCTAATGCCTGTTTTTTATGTTATATATATATATATATATATATATATATATATAAAGTAATCCAACAAAAGATATAAGTGTCAACTAATATCTTATAATTAGTGAAACATCCGGATAAAAACTGAAGCTCAATATACTGGATAGAGCATTAATATTATAATATAAAATGAGGTAATAAAATAAGGTGTCAATCAAATTTTATTAGAATTCAAAGTTCAAGCAAAGTATTCTTAAGTCCTTAGCTCATGAGTTTTCAAAGATAATAACTGCGGTAATGGTCCTCTGAAGAGAAGAATTATCTTTGAAAACTCATGAGCTAAGGACTTAAGTATACTTTGCTTGAACTTTGAATTCTAATAAAATTTGATTGACACCTTATTTTATTACCTCATTTTATATATATATATATATATATATATATATATATATATATATTGTTAAATATAACTTATGTTTGGATATTCTTTTCGTAGATCCTTTTCGTCCGAATCAGAATCTTAGTTTCGAGGGGAACTCTTATTATAAAATACCAAAATCTAAATAGTACTAAGCAACAAAACTCCATATATTAGAAGTCCTATATATAAAAACGAAAACAAAACGTAATTAACAGAATAAACTTCAATAACATATTAAAATGTCTATAATGCTAACTATAGTTTCGTACTTATTATATAATTCCCGCCAAAACCATCTATAATACGAACACAAGGGCTTTACCTAAGTATTCCCATTCCCCTGAAGATGGACACGGATGGGTCTGAAAGTACTTGGGACGCACACACACACACACACACACACACATATATATATATATATATATATATATATATATATATATATATATATATATATATATAGGTAGTAGGATAAAAAAGAATTAGAAAAGCAAAAGGCAGATCTTTTTTCAATTCAGTTGCTCAGAGCAAGGTATATTCCTTTTTTGCCTACTAGTCGCATATGAGTTTTTGCCATTCTTCAGACTGGTCTTGTTTTTCAACGGGCAATCTGGAATTTTGGCCTAGCCTTTAAACATTAATTCGCTTTCTCTTCGCCAATTTAAACTTATTTTATGATTTTTGGCCCAGGAAGTCTTTTTTAAAATGGCGTATATTTCCCACCTCACGTTTTACTGAGCCGTGTTGCATCCACGAACGAACCTTCTATTGGATCTTTTACCCTCTGGATTCTATCTATCTTCGCCGCACCTGAAGATGTGGTTTTTGGAGTTTAACCTTGAATCGTCTCATGTCATTCCTCGTGCCTTTTAGCGACCTACCTATCTACAATTCACTTTCTTCGCTGGACTTTTTGACACCGGACTTTTTTGCAATCGAACATTTGCTTGCAGTCAGGCAGAGTTTTGCCTTGTGTTTTTTCCCTACAATCTTTATTTTACTTTTTCAAATTTTAAATCTTGGCTTTTGCCAACTTATCTAGCCTAGCGATTTCCTCTGATGATAAGATGTTGATCTTTGAAAAGCCTGGCTTAGGGAAAAAATTAATTCGAATAAATTGCCTTTTTGCGGAATATACCTTGCTCTGAGCAACTGAATTGAAAAAAGATCTGCCTTTTGCTTTTCTAATTCTTTTTCATCCTTCTACCTATCTATCTGCTCTATCCTGTATATCGAGTTGTATACTTTTCACAATAGGTTTTACCATTTTTAAAAGTGTGCTTTTAGTTCACCACTTTATATATATATATATATATATATATATATATATATATATAGAGAGAGAGAGAGAGAGAGAGAGAGAGATAGAAGAAAAAAGAGTGATAAATATGCGACGATTGTCCAAATTTATTTCAAATTTCAATTGTTCAATGCAAGGTGTATTCAGTAATAAACTACTGTTTATTATTCTTTCCTTAAGCCAAGGCTTTTCAAAGATCGAAATCTTATCATCAGAGGAGAAATACAGATGGATAAGTTGGCTTTCGAAAAAACCAAAGTTCAAATATTTTAAAAATATGAAAATTATTATTAAAACAATTTTTGTTAAAAAAACGCAGTGAATGAAAAGAAAAGTTCCGTGAAAAATATATGCAGATTGACCGGGTGGTAAATGTCCGTTGAAAAAAAGTCAGATGAATTGTAGAATGTGAAGAAAACTCTTTGCGTGGGAGCAGTGTGGAGAAAGTGCTCAAAATATAGGTAAGTCCATTGAGCTAATCCTCTTCACAATAGGTTCCATCTACTAAAAGTTTTTACTTTGGTTTATATTTGATCCTATATATATATATATATATATATATATATTCACAGCTCTCTATGGGTAAAAAAAGAAGTTTCTCACTGGAATTGGATGATTATAGTTGTATCTTTATTTGCATTCGATCGTTAGCTGTGATAATAGCAAAAAAGTTCTCCCCTTCTCACGCACCCGTTTCTTTGATCAATATCTGATCAAGTACATTCATTTCGATCCGAAGGCCAGTTTGTACTTGAACATTGAAAACGTGTCAATACTGAGTTGTTATTGATTTTCACACAATCATGAGAGAAGTTAAAGTATCTCTGAGCATTGAGCTCTTTACACTAAAGCATGATAACACACATTAAATAAAAAGTGTATCAGTTCGATACGATTAACAACCCCTTTTCTCTTTCACAATATTTATCTCTCTTTCTCTTTATCTCTCTCTCTCTATTTTTAAAGGTTGAAACTTTGATCATCAATTTCTTCTGCGTTTATTCCGCAAATCGTAGTCAGCACTAGATTTCTCCCTCCACTATAAACGGTCAAATGCTTGGTCAAGATGAAGTCCGACCGCCTTGACATCATATTGTAGGGTATTCTAAATCCTTCAGTGAGGGCATACCCTTGGTCTTTCTACATTCTGACTCTCATTTGCGTAATGATTTCTGTAATCGATGTAACTTCGGACATGTCTAAGTCTGGTCTGACTGGGTGTCTATCGCACCATGACTGATAATTTTATTGCTGCTTCTTTCGTCGATGGTAATCACTCGGAGCCATACAAAACAACAATAAAATTGCAACATCGATTATAATAATTGAAAGTAGGGGTGGGACGTAATGGGTGAAAATTTCAGATTCGTGCGAATAGTATTTTTTTTTTTGTGTTCATTTATACATAAATAATTTTGGCTATTTTTCACTAGTTTTTGGCTATTCTACATTCATGAAAACCCTTTTACAGCCTGAAAATGGTCCTAAATTACACTACTATATCAGATTTAATCATCTATATCCATTCATAGCTTTTGAGGATGTTTTAGGACCTGCAATGTCGCATGAAACCACTTTTTCACCAGAAAAATGATGGATTTTTAGTCCCGTGGAGCCCTAACGGCTATTTTTGGCCTGCACCTTCTAAATTTTGCAAAATTTTCAAAATCTTTGATTGTTTAGTGTTATTTATGTATAAATGAACACAAAAAAATACTACTTGCATGAATCTGAAATTTTCACCCATTACGTCCAACCCCTATTGAAAGATCGATATTTTATGATAATTAGAACAGTTTCTTGCAGATATTAATATAGCTATCATATATTACTATTTAAGTATGATATGAGTAAAAAAAATGTAATTGTCAGTTTCAGAGGAGTCATATTATGAGATAAATCCGAAGGCAGTCTAAGTCCGCGTCAAAATCGCCAGAAACATCTGGATTCCATTTTCCATGTTGAAGCCAGTTATTGTCCACTTCAGAGGGGAAAATAATCAATATAATCCAACATCTCGTTAATGCTAACTTTTTTATGACCATCTGTATAGATTTAGGCAAATCCCTTCTACTGCGGATACCTTAACGGTCATCACGGAATGCATTTACCATATACTGGACAAAGATAGTGAAGCTGGGGCGATAGCACTTGATATATCCAATGTCTTTGGCAAAGTCTTGTATGAAGGCCTTCTCATGAAAATAAATCCATACGGTATTACTAGAGAAATATTGAATATAATCAAATTCTTCATAGCCAAAAGAAAGATTCAGGTTGTCTTCGATGGATGTACATGAAAACATGATATTAATGTCGGTGTGCTACGGGGTTTGATCATCAGACCGTAATTATTTCTGATCTTTATTAACGACCTCCCTGATGCAATTGTGTTCAAGATGGGTATATTTACTGACGACACCACGCTCCTTTCTCGACATGTAGGATTAACGAAACGCACACATATCCAAAGGAATGGTTGAATCCTCAGAAAAGTACCTCCGGTCTGTAGTGGAATGGGGACATAAATGCTACTAAGACAAAGTTTCTATCCTTCAAAAATTACAAGAAACCTTTCAACAAACCGTTTGCCATGTCTAATAGCACCATACCCGAAGGCCCATCATTCAAATGCATCGGCCTAAAATTAACAGGTAACATGAATTGGAGCAAATACATAGAAGGCAGGTTGTAAGGAAGGTAGACTCCCTCTACCAAGCTAGAAAACGTCTTACACGTGCCAGTTACATATATCTTTACAAAGTCATCATTCGCCCATGCATGGAGTATATTTGTCACGTCTGGGCTGTAGCACAAACCACTAGCCTCTACCTGTTAGACAGGGTCAAAAACCCAACTAAGGTAATAGGTATCACATTGTTTATCATGCACAAGCCCCTGTCCCATCGCCGCAATAGTGCATCCCTGTGCTTGTTTTACAAGTGCTTAAATTGGAATGTGCTCCGATAAATTGCTGCATTGGTGGCACCCCTCGACGTAAATACTCCCGATCGACCTGTCAGTCAACAAAATTCCAGCATTCACTGTAGAGGTACCCAGATGCCGGAAGGCTTTCTACTTTAATAGCTTATTTCTTCGAAGTGCTAGTTTTTGGAATTCCCTCCATGCCTCCTGTTTCCCTGACTGTACAAACATTCAGAAGTTTAAATGTGATGTGAACAAACATCTCGCTACACAACTCCTCATTTAGGTTGCCTCTATAAAGCAGGTCCCTAATTCTCTGTAGCCCTTTAGGTCTCAGTGGCAATTTCCTTGTTTGAGGTGAATTAAAGTAAACATTAATATTGGTAGGCCAATCAGAACAATCGAACAGCAATTTCCGTTATAAATGATATGGACGTCCCTCATCTTTTGGGCTCGTTTTTGGGCTCGCTTCAAAGTGTTTGGTAGAATTCGCAGGTAATAGTAAATGTTACTCGACAGGGATCGCGACGTGAACGCTTCTACCTTCATCGCATGGACGTGAAGAAACGGTCCAACGACAAAAGTCAAGGAGAAGCTTTCTCAGGCATGTCGAACCCTTAACAACAATGCAGGAAGAGACCAGATTACAGCTGTGGAACATACGGCTAGAGAAAGCCCTCCTTCTACTGACATTGAATTCATCCCCGGTGGAAAACACTCAACCGCCTGAGAACAGGAAAAGTTAGATTAAAAGGTTCTATGAGCAGATGGGTTTACAAAACTGACCTATATTCCCGAAACAGTTTTTCATGGCAAACAACTGATGATCCCTTAAAATAGTGTTAGAAACTAACTAATATAATAACTGTAAAAAATAAATTGACTTACATGAGTGATTTTCCACTGGAAGACTTGAGACTATAAGTTTGTTTTTTTTTGTTTTTTTTATATAGTTTTAATGGTTGAGAAACTTCCGAGACTATATATATATATATATATATATATATATATATATACAATAGCAAAAGCATGCTCCCTCCGGTCACATATTTTTGCTAGACTGGGAGTATGATATCATGGTGAACTAACATAGATTACACTGACCCTATAGGAGGAGGTAATGATACAAGATGATATAATGAACGAACCCCACACACACACAAAAAAGGAGAATGTAATCCCTGGGAAGATTGTCTCATGACTACAGAACAGATACTACATGACTTCCTTCCCAAAAAGGAAGATGTAATAACTGTGAGGATTAACCCCGAACCCTTAAAAGGAGGAGGTAATTCCTGGGAGGACAGTTTTATAACAACAGAACAGATACTACACACACACATTTAAAGTTAATACAATAATACATTAAATGAATTATTTTATTCATTTAAAAATGCCTCGTCATAAAAACATAATTTTTAGAGATTATTTGGCATTTTGGCTAAGATCAAAGTGTTGTATATGTTCGCAGCGTCCCAGCGAGATCAGACGTATTACTATCGATGAAAATATTGCGTATATATAAAAAAAATGAAAATACAAATTAAAATTGTATATTACAGAATATTAATTTATTAGAAACTGTTTATAAAATAAGCACTACCTAAAGCTGGTTATGGGTGTTTGCAGAGTACTATATATACAGTATATAATACTGTCATTTTGTATCATAGTATTAAATAAACATAAGCTGTTTCGATGTTGATATATTTAGAATAGATGAAAAATATTTCGCATTTATTCATTTAGATATATATACCGTGTGCGTATTATATATATATATATATATATATATATATATTAGTGTGTGTGTTTGCAGGTTCGAATGATTTCACTGGGAATCCGAGTAAGAGAGCTCAATGTACATTTAAACAGCATGAATAAATTTTAAAAGAGAAATAACTAGACACACATTCGAGTTGTACACCTTATAACTTATTTCGACCTAGATCGGTCTCATCAGATGTATAACCAACTGCATTTAGAACATGTTTTTAATGCAGTTGGTTATACATCTGATGAGACCGATCTAGGTCGAAATAAGTTATAATGTGTACAACTCAGATGTGTGTCTAGTTTTCCCCCTTTAAAATTTATATATATATATATATATATATATATATATATATATATAATATAGTGTGTGTATACATAATCGAGTGTATTGTGTATGTCCTTCTGCTGATCACTTATGTATATGTCTCATGATTTCTCGACAGAATTACCTCACATTTGGAATAAATAGCCTTCACAATTCCGTGTGGAGTAGACTGTACTACTGCTAAAACAACTACTACTCCTCCCCCTCCTCCTACAACTAAGACTATTTATACTACTACTGTTATACAAAAACCAGATCTAATACTATTGGTCATAATTGCATCAACATGAAGAAATAAGAATGAAAATGATGCTAATATTAACATTACTACTATTACTACTACTACTACTACTATTACCATTATGACTTCTACTGTCATTTTGATTACTGAATTGCAACAAAAAGTAACTGATATCAAGTTTTAAAAAATGTGAGTCAAATATTAGTTATAATGAAAATCAAATACTGTTTGCAATAGTTCAAGTTTTAAATGCATTTAATACACATTAGTAATTAATTAAGTCTTAATTCTACAAATTAATTTTACATTAACGCTATTTATAATTTATTTTTTTACGAAGTTTTAAACAATTTTTAAAAAACTTAAAACGGTTGCGCAGCGTGACGTCATACATCTTGTTGCCAGTAGCGACAATCCTTATTTTGTTAATTTTTTTTTTTTTCAAAAACGGTGTATCGCAAATCATCGATAAGCGAATCGCGATGTTGGGGCTTCTATGATTTCATGTACAACAACAACAACCACAATCAAAATAATTAGAATTGGAATAGTAGTATTAGTAGTTGTATTAGTAATACTTTTTGTAGTAGTATTATTATTATTAGTAGTAGTAGTAGTCAGCTAAAATGACAGTGTTCATCTAATTTCTATTTATAAAAAGCGTAATTTGTTTGTGTGTAGATTTTACGGTTGTTTTCTATCGAACAAAAAGCTAAAACGCATAGTAATTATAAATCACCGCACCACTGGACCCTGACTATCGGACCATCTAATTATTTTGTTTTGAATTGAATTGCTTTCCATTAAATCGGTTATTTATGAATGTGAGTAATAATTAATGCTAAGTATATATGTAATTTACCATTTATGCATATAAATAGTTTTGAAGCTGCTGATTATGATTTTTAGAGTTTGACGCTGAACGAAACGTTACAATCTTATTGGCCGACATTTTAATTTGATACTTGGCGTCCAGTGATCTGGCACCGTCATGCTGCCACTAGATAAAACTATAGTAATTGCGCATATTACATGACGTCACAAACGGATGACATCATGCTGCTAAGACAAAGCTCATTTCCTTCAACAACTACAAGAAACCACTTCAACCACAGATTGCCATGGCAAAGAACACCCTACCTGAGAGTCCGACGCTCAAACTCCTCAGCCTAACATTCACAGGAAACCTGAATTGGAACAAATACATAGAAGACATTGCCAAGGCTGCTGCAAATAAACTGGGCTCTCTCTCTACCGTGCTAGAAAACTTCCCACACCTGACAGTATCCTATTTCTCTACAAAGCCACCATCCGCTCATGCCTGGAGTATTGTCACATCTGTGCTGGTGAACCATTCTCCCTCTTAAGCAAGGTCTAAAAAAGAGTCTCTAATCTTATAGGTCCTTACTATCCACCAAGCTCCAGCCTCTGTCCCATCGCCGCAATGTTGCATCTTTGTACTTGTTTTACAAATACTTCAATGGAATGTGTTCCGATGAACTTGCTGCTTAGGTGTTCCCTCGATGTAAATACACTCGATCAACCCGCCAATCAGCTTAATCCCATCTATTCACTGTGGAGGTACCCAGATGCCGGAGAGCCTTCTACTCTAATAGCTTCTTTCAACGATGTGTCGGTCTTTGGAACCCTCGCACTGCTCCTTGTTACCCCGACTGTACCGACGTGCAGAATTTTTAAACTAATGTTAAGAAGCATTTCGCTGCACAGCTCCCAATTTAGGATGGCCCCCAAAACCTTTACCCTAATTCTCAGTAGCCCCTTACGTCTACAGTGATAACTTGCATTGTTTGGGGCGAACTATGTAAAAAAAAAAAAAAAAAAAAAACATGATGTCATTAAGGATCTTTTTCCCCATTCTACTTTGGTTTGATGGATGACGAAATCAACTGTGCACGGTTAAGCTACGTCTTGTTTAATAGATGACGTCAGAAAACGGTGACATCATCTAATGTGTAAGCAAGATAACAAGATAACAATCAAGGGTTTTAGTTGCATACGATACCCCCGGGGTCTAAACAAATCCTCTAGTATTCAGGACTCTCAGCTGTTTAGAGGCTTCGTGTAGTAGACGAGCTGTTATCATGAAATTGCACGGTTTTATACGACAGGTGCGCATGCCAAAATTTCTTCTGGTTCTGGAACACAAATGAACCATATGGTCTTCGTCAGGTAGCATTTAAAGAAGGTTTTCTACATCAAATATACTTTGATACATAACATTTCTTTAATATACACAGGAGTAGGACAAAATATTGGAAACACCTTGAAATTTTAAATAATTTTTTAAAACAGTATAGGACCCTGTAATTGTTTGAATGCGACGTGGAATAGATAAATTCAAGGCTTGAAAGGGTTCTAGATGGATATTGTACCATTCTTCAACTAAAACCATCTCTAGTCCTTTTAATGATCAAGCAGAGGATATCGGCTATTCACTAGTTTTTTTTTTCTAAAATACACCACAACTGTTCAATAATATTTAAATCTGGTGATTGTGGTAGCCAGATTAGATATTTTACTTCACTTGAATATTCATTGTACGATTTTATTATAACTTTTGCCGTATTACTGGGAGCATTATCATTCTGAAAGATGACATTTCCGCCTGGAAACAGTTCCCTGACCATAGGATGAACTTGGTCACCGAAAATTTAAAAATAATATTGGCTATTGATTCTTTCATACCGGGGAAACTATAGAACCAACGGATTTCCAAGATATCGCCCCCCCCCCAATTCATTACTGATCCACCTCTCTGTTTAACAGTTAGCAGAAGTTAGTCTGGATTGAATGTTCGGCTGTCTCCAAACATACACACGGCCGAGGTTGGGAATATAATAATGGATGATTAATCGTTGTTTTGTGCTCTTTCTTAACAATCCTTACAAGAGGTCTACGATCTGTTTCAGACAGTTGGGCTTTCTTCAAGAATTTTGTTCGGACGAGGATGCTTTCCCTTTTTTTCCTAGGCTGTCATCAACTTCAAGACACTTACTTTCGATACGGCCACACTCTCAGTCACTTCCGTTATAGTAATACGGGCCCCAACAATCTGCTTAGTTGGAAATCTCATAGATCTGTCATTTAATAGTGTCTTACTAATATGCACTATCTGAAATATAAAATAATAACAATAACTATGATAAACAATGCTTTAATATTGATGCAAAATTCACAAGCTGTTTCCATTATTTGGTCTAACTTCTGTATATGTATACGGCGGCTTGACGTCATAAGAGCGTATATATATATATATATATATATATATATATATATATATATATATATATTTGTTTTCTTTATCATCTATGTACGTATACGTTTCGTCCTTTTTTTTATAACCGGGAATCATCAGCATAGAGATATGACAATTCACTACTGGACATGCGATTCGAAACCCCGGATTCTGAGTATTTTGCAACTCAAATCCCGACGTCTAGAACCACTCTGCCAACGCTGAATAGCGAATAAATAGTGATAATTTTAACATTTTATCCGGCGGCTTGACGTCATAAGAGCGTTCTACTTAATGATATGAACGATGCACATATAGCTGGCGACATCACGCTGTGTTAATACTACACTTACAGTGCCCATCTCTCTATCTCTCTCTCTCTCTCTCTCTCTCTCTCTGTATATATATATATATATATATATATATATATATATATATATATATATATATATATATATATATATGCTTTTTTATCTACGGTTGAAATAAACATTATTCTATTAGATTTATAACATTTTGACCATCTCTAACGCAGTCTCCACGAAATCTCTTTTTCCATCATTAAATCTTTCGTCACCGGACGATTTATCAACGGACATTTACCCAACTGGACAGACTCTATATTTTGATAACCTTTTTATACACACACCTTTACTTTCCATTACTTAATATTATTTCTTAATTTTTTTCAAATTTTTTGAATTTTGGCTATTCACCTGCCAACTTATCCATCTATGTAATTCCTCTGATGATCAGATTTTAATATTTTAAAAGCCTTGGCTTAGGGAAAGAAAAATAAACATGTTTTTATTGAGTATACCTTGCATTGAACAACTGAAAATGAAAGAGATTTTTCATGCGCAGATATTTATGTATCTTCCTTCACTTATCTTTATAATTGCTCTATCTCGTATTTTGAGCTTAAATCATTTCACTATAGGTTCAATAGGCTTTTAGTCTCATATATATATATATATATATATATATATATATATATATATATATAGTGAATAGTCATATCTCTATGCTGATGAGTCCAGATTAAAAAGAACGAAACGTATACGTATACATAGGTTATAAACAATAACATATATTTATATTTGTCGCTCCTTGAAAAAGTAGAGCACTGTAATGGTAGTACTAACACAGCATGACGTCACTTGCTTTGATAATGCATCGTTTCTTCCCTTAAATAGCAGTAGCATGCCTTGACGTTAAGCCGCCGATAAAAGTGTTAAAATTATCATTGTTTATCAGCTATTTAAAATTGGCCGAGCGGTTAAAGACGTTGGATTAGAGTTGAAAAATACTTGTAGTCCAGGGTTTCGAATCGTATGGTCATATCTCTATGCTGATGAGTCCAGATTAAAAAGGACGAGACGTATACTTACATAGATAATAAACAATAACAAATATATATATATATATATATATATATATATATATATATATATATATATATGGTGTGTTAGGAAAATCTGACATCCATATTAAATTATATACGTTTGAATAAGTCTCTTTGTGTGGCGATTGCATTCGTTATAGCACTCAAGTCTATTATCGTTGTTGATCTATTTTATTACCTGTGTCATCTTATGTTTATGCTGAATATATTTGCCGGTATTTATTTAATCATATTTTGTTCTGTTGTATTCTGTTATCTGAAATGAGAACGGCCAACATTCGCAGGATACCGACCGGGTCCGGGAAGTTCGCTATCAATGGATCACCTTACGCTCGGACAATTTTTCTGGATTCCTTTTAATATTTGTTTTGTTTGGTTCCATTCTTTTATTGTGTTGTTGGTGTAGAGGGCCACATCAGGCTCTGTCTTAGGTTACCTGTGATCCTATCACATAGATAGCTTTTATCTGTCTTACATGTAGAGATGACAGTGCACTATCACCAAGATTTAATGTTGATTCGTTTCCTAGGCCTAAACCTCAGAACCAAGCATTTTCGGGCTTTATATATACGCATAGAACATAATCCCGAATTTATGCCATCGATTTTCTATAATATACTGTGTAATTGTGTGTGTGCGTGTGTGTGTGTATATGTGTATATTTAATGTTAATTTCGTAGTGTTGCATACCTTAGATTTCTCCCTCGTCGTGTAGAGGGTGGTCGTTTCGTCTAGTGGATTCATTCTTTCTTCTTTCCTTCCTGCCGCGAACCACGCCGTCCGTTGTCTGCAACAAAAGCCTCGTGACGCACTCCGAAAACAAACTCTTCTTTAATTTTAATTAATTTCATTACAAGCGTTGTTATTTCAACTGAGAGTCATTCACTACGTCGAGAGAGAGGGAGAGAGCAAATCACTACTTTATCGTAGTTAGTTAACCATTTTTTTTATTTAACCATTCGTAGAGAGGGGGGAGGATTTCTCTCGCTTGTATTCCCTTAAGGGAAATATTTCCCTTATCTGTTGTAAACTACATTTTAACAATCACGTCTCATCGGTTTGCTTCCAAAAACCCAGACTGGCGAAAACTCGCTTCTTACGAGAACGAGTGACGACACTGATCCTCTGTTTCCCACGCAAGACCCGTGACGTCACAGAGCCTCTCGCAGATGCAGACTGACCCTTGATCTGGGGTCTCGTCACACGGTAACCTTGTCACGTCTGTTAGCTCTGACTGTGAGAACAGGCCCTAATCTGCACTCGACTGCACCCGCGTTAATTCGCGCAAGTCAAACCAATGATTCCCAACAGATACGTCCATTCCTATAGGGCCATTATCCAACAGTAGGTGCAGTTTTATTACACGGTATTAGTGTTCCCTTCCCTTTAGGTGAGAAGAAAAGGAGACTGTCGAAAACACGTCTGCTCTGTTCCACAGATAAAACCCAAATAGACTTCATCCGTACATGGTCTATCACGCTTAACTTTTACATTACCAGCGCTAACCGTACAGATTGTATGGACGCATCTTACGAATACCGGTTCTTGTTTTCCGTCAATGTATTTACGTCAATATAGAAATTCTCTTAAATCCCCAACGTCTGCGAAATGCGTCCGGTCTGATTATCCTCGATAATTTATCCCCTCCGCAGAACATCAACCCAATAGCTTAAACATAAAATTTCTTCAGCTCAAATATCTGAACGTATCAACTCAGAATGATAGAAACATCAATACTGATCATTCACCGATCGAACCGTTTCAAACTTTATCCGTAAATGCCTGACCGAATCAAATGAACAGTCAAATGACTCCGAAGTACGAAATGTGTCTTTAACCGGAAAAAAAAATCAAAATGGCGGCGAGAGTTGAGCCTTTGGATTAAGCAGGTTTGAATAGGAGTTTCATTTTACGACTTCCAATGATAGATACTTTCTATTAATGCTTTGACTTGCGTAAATTTTCAGGTAACTTCCTGTGGATTGATCTTGCATTTGTTCAAGATCAATTACGACGAACGAGAAGAGTCTTCACTGTAATTTATCAATCACTTAATTTCAACTTCGATTAAGGCATTAAGAATAGTATGCCTACATCAGATGTAGATTTGATTGTCTTCTCGTCTAGTTACATAGCACGTGTTTCTTTAATATCTATAGTTACGTAAATAATAATGTTCGATTGGTTGTTTTATTCTACGGCATATCCATCCTTTTGTGGATCAATAAATACAGACTTCAGTCATGTTTTCTATCATGTTGTTCCTATCTTTAAATACACGAAACACATGTGGATCCGATATTAATTTTGTTTTTAAAAAGGGGTAATTAACCTCGAAATATCAGAAAAACTCGGACACTGTATAACACACTATTCATCAAGGATAGAAAATAAACTAGTAAGTAGAAAATAAAAAATAAATATTACATTACATATTGTTTCTTTATGCTTATAAATATGTCGTTTCTCACGCAGACATTTTTCTAATTCATCCGGTGCTCATAACCTTATATTGTACTGTCATAGCCTTCAAAACTTCACACGTTTATATACGCTACACGCAATGCTTCAGGTAAACTATACTTTCTTATTTCTATATTATTTTGTATGTCTCTATTTTGTTAACAAATAGTTTGACAACGACACATTCTATTTAATCCAGAGATAGGACCTTTACGTGTACTACCACTTCTAGTTGGTATGGACCTGAGAGTAAGGGCAACTAAGGGGTAACGTTGTTTGTATACCCTTTTGTGTCTTGTATATTTTAGGAGTCAGCGTAACAATGTTGTCTGGATACTTCCATCTCTCCTCGAGAGCTAGTTCAAACATTCATTGAAAAAGGGCGAATGAAATTTAATCTTAAATTGCTTTATTTGTAATCGCCCACTTCTACAGTGCTACACACATGCCTTTCTCCTAGCCTCAAAAACTATTTACTCCTACTGCCCAACGCTGTATATAGAAATGCTTAATGAAAAACTATTTACTCCTACTGTCCAACGCTGTATATATAAATGCTTAATGAAAAACTATTTACTCCTACTGCCCAACGCTGTATATACAAATGCTTAATCAAAAACTATTTACTCCTACTGCCCAACGCTGTATGTATAAATGCTTAATGAAAAACTATTTACTCCTACTGCCCAACGCTGTATATACAAATGCTTAATCAAAAACTATTTACTCCTACTGCCCAACGCTGTATGTATAAATGCTTAATGAAAAACTATTTACTCCTACTGCCCAACGCTGTATGTATAAATGCTTAATCAAAAACTATTTACTCCTACTGCCCAACGCTGTATGTATAAATGCTTAATCAAAAACTATTTACTCCTACTGCCCAACGCTGTATGTATAAATGCTTAATGAAAAACTATTTACTCCTACTGCCCAACGCTGTATATACAAATGCTTAATCAAAAACTATTTACTCCTACTGCCCAACGCTGTATGTATAAATGCTTAATGAAAAACTATTTACTCCTACTGCCCAACGCTGTATATACAAATGCTTAATCAAAAACTATTTACTCCTACTGCCCAACGCTGTATGTATAAATGCTTAATGAAAAACTATTTACTCCTACTGCCCAACGCTGTATGTATAAATGCTTAATCAAAAACTATTTACTCCTACTGCCCAACGCTGTATGTATAAATGCTTAATCAAAAACTATTTACTCCTACTGCCCAACGCGGTATGTATAAATGCTTAATCAAAAACTATTTACTCCTACTGCCCAACGCTGTATATAGAAATGCTTAATCAAAAACTATTTACTCCTACTGCCCAACGCTGTATGTATAAATGCTTAATCAAAAACTATTTACTCCTACTGCCCAACGCTGTATATAGAAATGCTTAATCAAAAACTATTTACTCCTACTGCCCAACGCTGTATGTATAAATGCTTAATGAAAAACTATTTACTCCTACTGCCCAACGCTGTATGTATAAATGCTTAATCAAAAACTATTTACTCCTACTGCCCAACGCTGTATATATGAATGCTTAATCAAAAACTATTTACTCCTACTGCCCAACGCTGTATATAGAAATGCTTAATTATTTCTCATATTATATTTCTTGAAAGTCCCTTAGTAAAGTTGTAGGCGAAATAGAAACTCATACATTTGACTTTTTAATTTTTAGTTTGTTCTTTTTTTATTGTTTATTCATTATATTGTATTCGCATTTCTTTCACCTATACGTTCTGTCAGATGTGATAAAAAATCATATATATATATATAATGATTCCGAGATGTGTTAAAAAATGAGGTTTCAGTTACTGGTTCAAGAGCATACTATTTATAAACATAAAAATACAGGCCTAAGGACCTGAAGGAAACCGGGGTTTCACGAAGAGATTTGAACTGGTTAACTTAAAAATGGGCCCGATAAACGCTCTATTCGATCATGATATACAATAGATCACTTCTCGTGCCTAGTTTTTGCAAACCAGATCTGGTCTCTTCGTTACGTCCTCCCCAAATGCTCCTCTTTAAGATACGGGATTATGAAGTGCCTATTTCGTAAGACCTTACATTAGTCGTGTTGTCTTGCTAACTGCAACTATATTGACTACAAATCCTACTATATGATCTGATCAAATTAACCAACGACAAAATTCCATCGTATAAACCGCCAGGTGATGCTCGGACCAAACTTCATTAATCATACCTTAGTGACCCAGTTCAGTTTTCGAATAATTTCAAAACTTGACTCTAAAAGCATATTTCTATAATCAAAATAAAATATATGAAAGCTCAACACAGCCGGGGTTAGAATTAGATTTAGGTCGCCCTTTCCTGACTAAATCTTCATTTTTGAGCATGTATTTTTAGAAGTGCGTTTTTCATTCATAATTACATTGGCTCAAATCATATCTAGGATTAAACAATCAATCGTACCCTAACTGTGTCCCCAACTGCTAGCTAAGGATAATTCGTCCAAACACGACTGTCCATTACTGCTTATGGGAGATTGGCGTGAGTATTATTCCTAGAAAGAGAAAACTGTTAAACAATCGTATTAAAATGTCGTTATAGAAATAAAAAAGATGATGACATTTAAAGAAACTATTGATCAAAAATAGGGTGTCCCTAAACGAAATAACTTCAACTGTAAAATGGTATTTGAATAATAAAGATTGTAGAAACATATAAAAATTACATGTACGTATGTGCGAATATCGTACGTGACTTGAAACGTAGGTAACAGGTAAATACAATAAATAATATCGATTACGACATTGATGTACTGTATATAAGTAATAAATATGCATTATATATATATATATATATATATGTGTGTGTGTGTGTGTGTGATTTTTTGAAGGCTTACCCAAGCATTCCGTTCAGGAGACCAATCATCACAACAAAAGATTTTTTCTTCAAAAGATTATTTATTTATCATATATATTCAAATTAAAGAGTTTTTTCCTACACGTGTTTCACTACCAAGCAAGTCCTTGCTTGGCAGATCATCAGGGAAATTAAGTACTTGGAAAGAGTATTTCAACAACCGACAATACACAATGTGGTGTTGCCTTAATTGAGGTCACTTAAGAAGAGAAGAAAAAATAAAAAGATGAAACGGAAAAAATAGAAAATGTCTTAGAAAAGATCGTTTGATGGGCGATACTGCTATACATAACTACACCGATGATTGTTTATAAAAATGAAACATATATGTCTGTGGATAATAAATATTTTTATTAGAAAAAATTATATATATATCATGGACTCTCCCGTCGATTTCGACGTATGAGGTCTTGACAACTTAAAATTTGTTTAGTCTACGATGGATGTAGCATGCTTACATTTACTCAATCGTAAATGGCATTTGAGTCATATATATATGAACTTTGTAAAATCGATGGTATAACTTCGTGATTATATTCTCTATGTGTAAAGGAGCATTGTTGTGTGGGGTTGATATTGCAATAGCACTCTATTATTTTGTGGTCGATTTCTTCTTCCGTATGTGGTTTGACGCTAGTCATATGTATTTAATCTGTTGTATTCTGTTACCTGACATAAAAAGGCCAACATTTCCAGGATGTAGACCGGGTCCTCCATCTTGATTACCAACCGATAATGAAGCTAATATCTCTCTTCTGTCCCGCAGATTGTATGTTGTTTCCTGTCATTATTTTATTGTTTTTTTTATTTGGCATATTTCACAGGGATAGTGTGTTTCTAGCACTTGTGTAATAATAACAGTTCACTATCGCACACATTGTAAGTGTTAGATGCTTACAACATAAAATGTTGATAAATAGTTGTTTTAATGGCTTTTAACTCGGAAAACGAGCGTTTCTGGACCTGTATATACATATGGAACATAATCCCGAAATCATGCTATGGATTTTTCTAAACACCTTATATACTACCTAACAAGTACGGACGTCCACCCAGTAGGGGCCATTATTTCATTTTAAAACCTTAGGACGTCCATAACTCATAAACAACCTCACTACCTAACAAGTACGGACGTCCACCCAGTAGGGGCCATTATTTCATTTTATTTTTCCTCCCAATATGTCTACCCTACATGTATCTGTACTTGCATGACATTTTTCTCTATTTTATCATCCTGATGAAGTCTTATAAATAAAGACGAAACGTTGATGTACACATAAAAAACATCCATTTTTTTGGTTTTCCATTTTCATTTTCCCATCACGTCGGATTACCTTCATCCTTCTCTTCCCATATATATATATATATATATATATATATATATATATATATATAATATTTAATTATTATCTACATACGTATACGTTTCATCCTTGCGGAATCATCAGTGTAGATATAACCGTTCTAACCAGTCGCACGTATGGAACTCCGGAACACGAGTCACCCTTATCCATAATTCCGAACGCTCTAACCAATGAGGCTAATTCCAACAGTTGAACGACGTAAAAAGAAAGAAATCCTATTGATGTCAAGCAGGCGGACAATTATAGCCATCCGTAATTACAGTGGTCAACAGAAAGGAACTAGTATTTATAGATTAAATTAGACGGCTCCTAGTATTTATAATGAAATGGCCCGACTGAAAGGATGCTACAAATAATTATTTAATAATATATATTTAATTTGTATCAACATACGCATACGTTTCATCCTTGAGGAATCATCAGTGTAGATATAACTATTTAAATCAGTTGCACAATTCGAACACCGGGACAAGAGTCCCTTTTAACTCCAATTCAGAACGTTCTAATCAATGAGGCTAATTGCAATCGTTACAAAACGTAAGGAAAAATAACCCCCTATTTATGCCAAGCAGGTGGAGAACCATAGTCAACCGTCATAAGAAAGAAGAAAGGAACTTGCATTCATAGCTTAGATTAGACGGTTTGTATTATTTCGCATTAAAGGGCCCGAACGAAAGGGGGCAAGAAATAATTATTTAATAATAAATAGTTAACTATTATCTACATACGTATACGTTTCATCCTTGTGGAATCATGTAAAAATATAAAACCATTCGTCTATATAGTTCAGATCGATTTGTATGAGCTAACTTTTTAAAGGTTTGATAATTGAGTTTCACACACACACACATACACATATATATATATACATATATATATATATATTAATATATATATATATATATATATATATATATATATATATATATATATATATATATATGAGGGGTGCGAAGGCGTGTTGTATTGCTGTTGAATGTTTTTAATGTTTTTAATCACATGGAAACGTCTTAATAATTTCACCAATTTCCTTTTGCATTGATCAATCATCCGCCTGAAGACGACCAATGATGGTCGAAAACGTTTGCGTCAAATATGGAGATTTCCTACACTCCATGGTTAATAGTACAAGATCTATCGTTCGACGAATAGAAAGATTGGATCACAAAAGGAATAAACAGAAGTTGGCACTGCTGTTCAACCAGATATATATATATATATATATATATATATATATATATATATATTACTTTGTGCAGATAACAGTTTACAAACCTCACCCATATATTATCTGATTATATATATCGATCAGATCAGTTGAAATTCTGAAAAATCAATAAAACGATGTGTGATTCTTTGATCATCGATATCAATACGTCAGATATCACGCTCCCTTCGTTCGTTTGATGCATAATCCGACATAGAAATTTGTAATTTCTTTAGTTAATATATTCAAATCCTGTGTTTTTTACCTTGGAGCTTCGAATAACAATCTCCACCCCATTCCCACGCGTACGAGAATGAATAGTAATTGGATTTAGAAAGTTAAGAAAGTATAAATAATTTATGATAATTGAAATGTCTTCTTTCGGCTTAAAACGAAATTACATATGCCGCCATCTTGTATTTCTCATTTTCTTCGGTAACTTAAAATATACATTTTTAATGGACTATGTTAATATGCCTGTTTATATGTTGTATTTGCTTGTTTTCATACGACGATAATCGCGTCGACACACCACTTCCATTGAGATCAGCGAAGTTGAGCGACGTGGAGTCTGATCAGTAGTTAGATAGGTTATCATTTTAAAATACCACCTACTGTGTGTAAAATCTATTCCTATTGACCCTGAAAGCCGAGACCCGACTACCAATCTGAAAATACAACAGTTATGAGCCATATATATATATATATATATATATATATATGTCTATATATATATATATATATATATATATATAAATATATACAATTATCTGAGACTTTAAAAAATATCAAATGAATTTAAAAAATGTTATAAATAGATTAAACTTTTCAATCTTTTATATCTTTACCTAAGCTCACAAACAGTTTTTTCAATGGTTTTAAATTTGACCATGTGACCTCCCGGTTTTGAATTTAGCTTTTCTTTTTTCCTTTTTTTTCATTCTTTCCCAATATGAACATTTTAGTGAGGGATCAGATTTTTTTTCGCCTTATGTGTGTTTAGTTCTAATAACTATTGATCGATAACATCGACATGCTAGTGTAGCGGCTTTTTGTACATGCCTGTATTAACAGTAATGATATATATATATATATAGTTATTTACAATGTAATAGTTATATTAATCGTGTTTACTAACCGTGTTCTAAAATCTAGACGTAAGTAAAAATGCAGACCTACCATATAGCTCTGCATTTAGTATATTAATATGAAAATATATCTATGGCAAGTAAGCTACACAGAGGCGTCCATGTTTTTCCCGCGAAAAATCATAGGCTAAATGCTAAACGTATTTAGCTTGATTATTACTCGCGAGAATTAAAAATAGGCGCATCTGTTTAGCTTACATACCAGATATATTGTCACGGATTTAACCTGATGATTTCCCGCGGAAATGAATCTTGGACGCCTCTGTGTAGCTTACTAGCCGTAGATATATTTTCATACTACTATTACAAAATTCTATTCACGTGTTGAGCACTGTTGAAGTAAATACTGAAAAACATATAAACAATATATGATATCACGTAATATTATGTATATATACATTAAATTACTTTTACTTTACTTTAATCGAACAGGACTTAACGTTCCCTCGCTGTATTGGACACAAAATTCTGTCTCTGAATTACATATTTCTCAGCGGTTTGAAGAGAAACTTTGCACTTTTCCC
Source organism: Sepiola atlantica (assembly GCA_963556195.1). Taxonomy (NCBI): domain Eukaryota; kingdom Metazoa; phylum Mollusca; class Cephalopoda; order Sepiida; family Sepiolidae; genus Sepiola; species Sepiola atlantica. The sequence continues at coordinate 9,480,873 of OY744521.1, read as the reverse complement.
TATGGCTGTTGGGCCATCTTTTTTGTGGGCGTCCTCTTGGTCTTACGTTTGAGAAGTATTTTCTGTTGCTGGCATTTATCATTCCACTATTCCTAGAAACATGACCAATCCATCGAATCCTCCTAGCCGACACCACATATTCAATGGTTTCCGTTGTGCCCAGCGCTTAGCGTATGCAAGCATTACTAAGCCGGTCAGTCATCGAACCTTTGAGGATTGTACTAAGGCATTTCATCTCAAACACTAACAGGGCTCTGACTCTTTGTTCTCCAGTAGTCGATGTACATGAAATATATATATATATATATATATATATATTAGTAAGTTATGAAAATATATTTATGGCAATTAAACTATGCAGAGGCTTCCGCGTTTCATTCCTGGGGGGAATCGTCAGGCTAACAGGAATCCGATTATAGTTTAGTAGGCTAACAGGAATCCGGTAATAGTTTAGTAGTCTAACAGGAATCCGGCTATAGTTTAGTAGTCTAACAGGAATCCGGCTATAGTTTAGTAGGCTAACAGGAATCCGGCTATAGTTTAGTAGGCTAACAGGAATCCGGTTATAGTTTAGTAGGCTAACAGGAATCCGGTTATAGTTTCGTAGGCTAACAGGAATCCGGTTATAGTTTCGTAGGCTAACAGGAATCCGGTTATAGTTTCGTAGGCTAACAGGAATCCGGCTATAGTTTAGTAAGCAAACAGGAATCCGGTTATAGTTTAGTAAGCTAACAGGAATCCGGTTATAGTTTCGTAGGCTAACAGGAATCCGGTTATAGTTTCGTAGGCTAACAGGAATCCGGTTATAGTTTCGTAGGCTAACAGGAATCCGGTTATAGTTTAGTAAGTTAACAGGAATCCGGTTATAGTTTAGTAAGCTAACAGGACCCGGTTATAGTTTAGTAGGCTAACAGGAATCCGGTTATAGTTTAGTAGGCTAACAGGAATCCGTTTATAGTTTAGTAGGCTAACAGGAATCCGGTTATAGTTTAGTAGGCTAACAGGAATCCGGTTATAGTTTAGTAAGCTAACAGGAATCCGGTTATAGTTTAGTAAGCTAACAGGAATCCGGTTATAGTTTAGTAGGCTAACAGAAATCCGGTTATAGTTTAGTAGGCTAACAGAAATCCGGTTAGAGTTTTGTAAACTATTAGAAAGCATGCTATGGTTTAGAAGGCTAACAGGAAACAGACTATCGGTGTGTCAGCATATGGGAAGCAGGTTATGTTTGAGTAGGCTAACGAAATTCCGGTTATAGTTAGGAGGCTAACGAGAATCCGGTTATAGTTAGGAGGCTAACGAGAATCCGGTTATAGTTAGGAGGCTAACAGGAAGTATGTTATAGTTTAGTAGGCTTACATGAAAAATGTTATAGTTTAGTAGGCTAACAGGAAGCATGTTATAATTAAGTAGGCTATTAGAAAGATGACTATAGTTGAGTAAGCTAAAAAGAAACAGGCTATGGTTTACTAGGCTAACAAGAAACCGGCTATGGTTGGGTAGCTAAACACGAAGTATGTTACTGTTGAGTAGGCGAATAGGAAGTCGCTTATAGTTTAGTAGGCTATTAGCAGGCGGGCTAGTTTTAAGTAGGCTAATAGGAAACAGGCTATGGTTGAGTAGGCTAACAGGAAACATGATATGTTTAAGTAGGCTAACAGAAACATGCTATGGTTGAGTAGACTAACAGGGAGCAGGCTAATAGTCAACTATAAGGACTCATGTTATGGCTGAATAGGCTAATAGAAATCAACTTTAGGTTAGTGAGTAGGCATACAGGAAGCAGACTATGTTCAATAACCCACCATGGAAAGAACTGCTACCAAAATTCGCATTGATAGGTTGTGTAGTCAAACAGAGAGCCTACAAAAGTTGAATAACCTAAAAGGGGGTTAATTGCTACCAAATGTCATGTTCCTAAGTTGAGTATTGATTTACTCCTCTCCAGGAGTTAGGCACAAGGCCAGTTTTTATCTTACTCCCACAAGTAAGATGTGACCCAAGGTCGGGTCGGAAAGTGGGGTTTAAAAATTGCCTGGGCAGTCCCGTCGGCATTCCCCGGTAGGGGCGCCTCAGGCAGTAAGCAATAAACTGACTCCTCCCCAAAGAGGGGAGGCAAAGCCTGGGAAGGTGGACCTCCCAGAACTGCACACGACAGACCCATAGATCGGCGTAAATCAAGCCCCGAAGGCCAAGACAATACCAGTCTATGGGGTGCAGTATCCATCAGAACAGATACTACACTTTGATCTTAGCCAAAACGGCTGAGAAGTTGAGTAGCCTGTACAGGAATTAGCAGACACGTCAACTTACATCGAGACATCAAAACTGATCGCATGGTGTTTCTGATTCATGGCAAATCAACCCAATTATTGCGAACGGTGCACTGTATCCAATTAGTTCAAGACAAGTTGTTAGTTTACCCCAAATTGAGAGAAGGGCGGTCTATAAAATATTAATGCGTATACCACCACAATCCACCCGATGGTATTCGAACACGGCATAGCCGGTCCCATCCTAAAACGACGGTATTCATTAAAGCAATCACACACTGCGAAACCAGAAGAAACACAGACAGACATACGTATCTCATATACTAAGTATAGTTTAAGAAAACAAACGAGCAATAATGTTAACAATAGAGTTAAGGTTATTGTTCGTTTGGTTGCGGGTGTTTTTTTAGGGGGAGGACAATACGCGTGTTACAGAGTAAACTTCGCTCGGCTGTCTAGCAAAAACTAACTTTCAAGTTTCTCCTTTACTCGGTGAGTTAGAAAGAAGAGGGAAATAGGAGGGGAAGTAAGCGGTGTCTGTTTCCCAGATTTACTTACTCTAGAAAACAATGTTTCCTTTGTGCTCTTCTTTTTATTGTTCCGATTTCCCAATAACACCTGATCTTTCAGAAAAGAAGCAAAACGCGTAAACATTCCCCCCTGCACAATCGCTCATTGTATGCGAGGCACGGAGCTACCCGTAAGCACCCTTCTACGTTCGACATAAACGTTTTACTTTGTATTTGATACTTTTGGGGGAAATATGACGCGAAGTATGCTGATAAGATCAGTAAAAAGATAATTTTAAAAATACTTTTCTACCATTTTTATTTTAGACCGAACGAGGTCCGATGATTGTGAACAAAACTATGTGCCTTTTTAACCGGTGCCGTGCTATTCAGTGAAAGTCAGGTGTTTACTCTTAAATACACACACGCACACACACAAACCTATCTAGCAAGAGAACTTGAATGCCTACTAAGAATCAACTTGAATGTCTACTAAACACTTCCCCTGAGTACTTAAGGTCTCTCCGTACAGGGTTTAATCAGGAGAACCTGACATGAGAATATTTCCTCTAACAAGTAAATCCTGACATCTATTCAATATAAACTGATTTTATTTATCTTCCTCCCATAAGGTAAGATGTGACACAAGGTCGGGAAAGTGGGAAAAAACCAGCGCTCGAGAATTTGAGCACTCTAGCCATTTAAAAATTGTCTGGGCAGCCTCGTCGGCATTCCCCGGTAGGGGCGCCTCAGGCGATTAGCAATAAACCAACCCCTTCTCAAAGGGTGAGAAGGCAAAGCCTGGGAGGGTGCACCTCCTAGAACTGCACAGGACGGACAACCGATAGACCGGCGTAAATCCAGACCCGAAGGCCCGGACAATACCGGTCTATAGGGTGGGGTAAAAACCAAAATAACCTGATATTCACAGCACAAATAAGATAACCTCGGTATTGCTACCCTATACTGGCCTATACGAATAATGGTGCATCTTCTCTAAGTGAAGTTTCCTCTAGAACAACACTAAGCTGGATACTCCACCAGACTAAATGAATTATTGTTCTAGAATCCGGTAAGACCAAGAGACTACAAGAAATATATACTATAACATAGTTAACTGGTCAATTGGGGAGGGAAAATTAATGTTCTTCACTTCTTTACTAACTTAGCGTTTGACAGGTAAAGGGAAACTTTAAAGGAATATGAAGTATAAACAAAGGAAACTATATGATGTAATGAGCATAATGGAAAAGTACATAGTAGTGATCCTCATTCAATCCCGAGCAACGTCGGGTCTTCCTAATAGCATGTATATATATATATAATATATATATATATATAGACTCAGATATAGAATGAATAGAGGGGAAGCACAAGTAAAATACGTTGCTACCGAAACTGTGTTACCGCACGTGGTTGGCGATTGATGAGGACAGGCTATCGCATGTTGTGTGCTAAAATTTGAACAGAGAGGTAAAGAAGCAAAAAACTAGATAGATAAATAAATATGAAAATACACTGATAATTCCGGAAAAATACGATAGTTCAATTGATCAATAAATAAATGTATATATGCGTATATACATATAAAAAGGTAGGCGTGGGCGAGTCCCGTCAGATATAGAGACAGATAACACGCCTGAAACAGATACATTTTCACAGATTCTCCTCCTATTTTAATCTCGCTCGATTTACTTAAGCCATTCTCCGTTATCATGCGAAGAGTTTGCTATCGCCATTTTTCTTGCAATGCCGATCAGGACTAATCAACACCCCAGACGCCAATCCAGGTGACGAGTCATTGAATTTCATCAGGATTCATTTATATTCATAGCACGTAGATATAGTGTGTCGGCCCTTAGCGTCGTTCATCGTAGGTCGTAGAAATGCAGCTGTAATTGCTGACAGTTGGCCAATTACTTTCTGGAATTAGACGCCACTGTGGCCTCTCGGGTCAGATTTACTAGTACGAATTACTAATTACCGTAATAAGACAACCCGAACAACAGCATTGCATGTGTGCTTCAGACTTGCGCATTGTTTATTTTAGTTTTTTTTTAAAACTTAGTTCACAACAAGCAAGGCACGTTGCCACTGTAGACGTAAGGGGCTACTAAAAGTTAAAGTGAAAGTTTAGGGGGTCATCCTTAATAGAGAGCTGTGCAGCGAGATGCCGGTTCACATTAGTTTTAAATTTCTGCATGTTAGTACAGTCGAAGGAAAAGGGAGCAGGGAGGTAGTCCCAAAGGCCGGCAGCTCGAGAAAACCTATTGGAGTAAAAGGCTCTTCGGCATCTGGGGACCTCCACAGTAAATGGATGCGACTTAGCTGATTGTCGGGTTTGTCGAGTGTATTTACATCGAGTGGGCACACAGCAGCAAGTTCATCGGAGCACATTCAATCGAAGTACTTGTAAAACAAGCTTTCCGGCATCTGGTTACCTCTACAGTGAATGCTGGAATTTTGTTGACTGACAGGTCGGTCGGAATATTTATGTCGAGGGGTCACCAATGCAGCAAGTTTAGCGGAACACATTCCAATTTAAGTACTTGTAAAACAGGCACAGAGGTGCAACATTGCGGCAATGAGACAGGGGCTGGAGCTGGGTGAATAGTGAGGGGCCTATCAGATTAAATACTCTTTTTTATCTTGTCTAAGAGGGGGACTTAGTGGATAGTGCACCAGTCCATAAGTGACAACAATACTCCATGCATGGGTGGATAGTGGCTTTGTAGAGATATAGGGTACTGTCCGGTGTTAGAAGTTTTCTAGCCCACTTTCTTTGCAGCAGCCTTGGCAATGTCTTCTATGTATTTGTGTAGTTTATATTTTAGTATTGTTTTTTTTATGCGTTGGACTTGCTGTTTTCAATATTGTATTTATCACACGTGTGGTTTGTATTATTTGAATTATTATTCGAACCATTATCCTTGTCTTGGTTATTACTTTCACTAAGTTTCGGCCGATGTAATCTTCAACCTTCTTTTCGAACTCAGGTCCCTATACAAAATATCAAACTGCACGTTTTAGCTAATCAACGGGAGTAGATTTTTTCTCGTTCCGTCATCATGTTTATTTTATTTTTAGTTATTATCATGTACATACGTGGCGCAAGGGATAAAAACTTTGAGTGACAATAAGTCCTAAGTGCCGGTCTTCTAAAGGTTGAAGGTTCAATCCTGACTGCAGGCAATAATAATATAATACATATTAGATGTATACTAACCAACATATATGTTTTTTCTGTTATATGTCCTTTACTAAAGTCGTTCCACAGACCAGATTATTAATATTTTAGTATTGGATGTACATTGACTGATTAATTGGCTAGATGTCAATGTAGATAGTGGAGAAAAACAGACAGAAAGATCGATATAGACACCTATCACGTATTATTATATCTATAATATAGATATCTCGATCTATCTGTATTTCTGTCTGCCTTTCTCCCTGTATAGATGTAATTGAAAACAAAGACATATCCCAAGATCATTCAGCATTTCACGAATTAAATTTTACGAGGAATCTGATGGTATTATAATTTTAGCATTGGGATCATTTTGAAATAATATTGGGGTGTCTGCGTAAGCGCCGGGTATCAATAAAAAGCAAAGACAATGTTTTATTTTATTTTAGTAATTAATAAATAAGAATGAAAAATTGTGATACTTTATTCAGACCTTTGAGCAGATGCATATAAATGCTCTTATTCATTTCTATGAAATGACAAAGTGCAAACTAAGATATATATATATATATATATATATATGATCAATAATTATATTAGATACTAAAGAGATATAGTAAAGCTCAATATAGTATATAGAGCATTTTTAGAATATTCACCTTTCATAATTATTTAACGATTACTGGTCAGGCCTTGTGACGATGAAAGCATTATTTTTGAAAAGCCATGGTTTAAAGATCTTTTTGTATGTGTATTCCTTGTTTGAACATTTGATGAATGAATA
>OY744521.1:9454120-9469120 GCA_963556195.1 Sepiola atlantica | reverse complement strand
ACTGATCCTGGGTTTCTGAACACCGTTATAACTGGAGATGAGACATGGGTGAACGGGTACGACCCAGAAACAAAACGATAGTTGTCGCAATGGAAGCATCCCGAGTCTTCAAGACCAAAAAAGCGCGGTAGGTGCGAAATAAAATCAGGGTGATGCTGACTGTCTTCTTTGATATCCGTGTAATTGTGTATCACGAATACGCACCGGAAGGACAAACAATAACAAAGGAGTATTATCAAGATTTTCTTCGGCGTCTCAGTTACGTAGTTTGGCGCAAAAGATATGGACGGCGAAAAACTGGCAACTGCATCATGACAACGGCCCCGCACATTCTTCCCAATTGATCCAACATTTATTGGCCAAACATGGAATTCCAGTCGTTCAGCAACCTCTCTACTCTCCAGACAAGGCTCCTTGCGAAGTCTGGTAGTTTCGAAAATTGAACACATTACTGAAAGGTTTATGTTTTGAGACTAGAGAGAGATAATGCGGAACGTGACAGCGGAGATAAAACCGCATTGCAAAAGAAGACTTCCAGAGATGTTTTAGGAATGGATTGGTGAGCTAAGTATGTGTAAGCACAAGGGGTCTACTTTAAAGGATATATATATATATATATATATATATATATATATATATACGAGGCCTGTTTAAGTGTACGCGACCTTAAGCCAGAAAAAATATTTCAAATACGTGACGGGTTTGGGACATTAATCCCCTTCAAAGAAGTCCCCTTGCGCTTTCGCACACTTAGCCCACCGATCCATCCACTGCCGTAAACACTTCTGGAAGTCTTCTTTTGGAATTTTGAATAATAAAACATGCCATACACTTTCTTATTATATTAATTTCTAGTAAAATTTATATTTCAGTAGTAAATTACGAGCAGTTAATAATATGGACTAACTCTGTAATCACAAGATATGTAATAACCCTGTATATATATATATATATATATATATATATATATATATATATATATATATATGTATATATGTAGAAGGATGAAAAGGAATTAGAAAAGCAAAAGTCAAATCTTTTTTCAATTCAGTTGCTCATAGCAAGGTATATTCCGCAAAAAGGCAATTTATTCAAGTTAAATTGTTCCTTAAGCCAGGCTTTTCAAAGATCAAAATCTTATCAGAGGAAGTCGCTGGGATATTGAGCTGTATACTTTTCACAATAGGTTTTACCTTTCCTAAAAGTTCGCTTTTAGTTCACCACTTCATATATATATTATTATTATTATTATTATTATTATTATTATTATTATTATTATTATTATTATTATTATTATTATTATTATTGTTCCATACAAGTTAAACAACGAAAGCATTGCTTCTGACGTATCGATATTTGATTCTGCAAGTAAATGGTTGCGGGGAAGGAGCACCGTGCCGCCATGTTCTTTAAATTGATAAATTGTAATTCAGAAACCACTTTACCAGGGTAAAAATATTTTTAGATAGAAGCCATTTTTGTTATCTGCAGTAAAATGAAAATTGAAATGGAAGATATTTTCCTCTAAATACTACGACTAATATTAAATATATAGAATTTGGTATATTCGGACTACTGTTCTCATCTTAGGTGTTTTTATCACAACGTTTCGGCCGATGTAACCACCGACCTTCTTCAGGTGTACCTTGTCGAACTCGGGAATCTTTCTGTCGAACTCGGGAATCGGGACGAAATACATATATATATACTTAACTATAGTTATTGATAAGGCTTTCTAAAAATGTAGTCAAGTCAATTTGCACACTGCCTCTAATAACCCATGTAATTTTCTGATTTCTTTGCTGGTGTTTTTATCGCCGAAGAATTATTTGAAGTACATATAAAACCAGAAACATTGTGTGCTATAACACGCAATCGATATCACGTGCCAAAACGCATATCCGGTAACAAGAGATATGGAGAAATGATAATAATAAAAAATTATTTGTCACTAATGTTACTTAAAAATAGATGTTATGACGAAATATCGTACAAAATATAACATTTAACATTCATATTATCAGGTTAACCTATAAAAATACGAATTAATGCGGCAGTTTTAAATACTATATATATATATATATATATATATATATATATATATAGAGAGAGAGAGAGAGAGAGAGAGAGAGAGAGAGAGAGAGAACAAAAGAGAGCGAGAAAAATGAAAAGTAATGGAATGGATAAAATTTGTATAGTTTACAAGTCTAATAACTCATCAAGTGTTCAAACAAGGGATGCAAATAAAAAATGGCATTAAATCCATAGATTTTCAAAGATAATGCTCTTATTGTACGTAGGTCTAACCAATAATACTCGAATATTAATTATTGGAGGTAAATATCATGAAAATGTAAAATGAATAATTTTGAAAGATATTAAAGTGAAAATTGTCTCGATTTCAGTGATCAAATTCCAATAATCTAAAATGCTTAAACAGAGAAGTCGAAAGTGTTCTATGTTATTCACAAAACGGTAAACATGTTTGCGATTAACATATTACATTTTAAGGCTTCTTTATTTAGACTGTTTAAGCATTTTATAGCATTGGAATTTGACACAACATTCCACCCATAGTTTCGAATAATGTTTAATCTATTTTAGGACTTACATCGAGACTATTTTTACTTGAAAATGTGAAATGAAAAATCATGATATATATATATATATATATATATATATATATGCATATATATATATATATATATATATATGCATATATATATATGAATATATATATATGCATATATATATATATATGAATATATATGCATATATATATATATATATGAATATATATATATGCATATATATATATATGCATATATATATATGCATATATATATATGCATATATGCATATATATATATATATGCATATATATATATGCATATATGCATATATATATATATGAATATATATATATGCATATATATATATATGCATATATATATATATATATGCATATATATATATGCATATATATGCATATATATATATATATATATGAATATATATATATGCATATATATATATGCATATATATATATATATGAATATATATATATGCATATATATATATGCATATATATATATATATGCATATATATATATGCATATATGCATATATATGCATATACATATATATATATATGCATATATATATATGCATATATATATAATGCATCTATATATGCATATACATATATATATATATGCATATATATATATGCATATATATATAATGCATCTATATATGCATATATATGCATATATATATATAATGCATATATATATATGCATATATATGTATATATATGCATATATATGTATATATATGCATATATATATGCATATGTATATATATGCATATATATATGCATATATGTATATATATATATGCATATGCATATATATATGCATATATGTATATATATATGCATATGCATATATATATGCATATATATATGTATATATATATATATATGCATATATATATGCATATATATATGTATATATATATGCATATCTATCTATATATATATATATAATGTATATATATATATATATATTTAAACGAATAAATTCGAAAAAATGTTCTATTCATCCTAACTAGATTAACTTGTTTTTAATTTTTGTTTCCTATGATAACAAAATGTGACTATGTTCGTACACAGTATATTTTCCTTATATTGGAGTATATCAAATAACACTACGACCATCATCCATTTTTTACATTTCCTTTAAATTACAAAAATGTCAAATGAAAATTACTTATTTTGCTTCTGTATAAAAACGTCTACAGCGTCAGTAATTGGCGATAGGAGGACGGGTAGTTTTTGCTAGTATGCATATATCTGCAGTTAATAGATGAGATCTAGTTTATGTCAGGTTTGTCCAGTGTATTTACGTCGAGGAAACACCAGAACAGCAAGTTCATCGGAGCACGTTCTATTGAAGTACTTGTAAAACAAGCACAAAAATGCAGCATAGCGGCGATGGGTGGATTGTGAGGGACCTATTAGATTAGCGACTCTTTTTTTTTTACTATGTTTTAGAAGGAGATGTCACAACAATTGTCCATGCATTGGTAGATAGAGGCTTTGTAGAGATATAGGATACTGTCAGGTGTGAGAGGTTTTCTAGTACAGTCGAGGGAAACCCGCTTTCTTTGCAGCAATGTATTCTATGTATTTGTTCGAATTCATATCACCTGTAAATGTTAGGCCGATGAGTTTAAATGTTGAACTCTCAGGTCGGGTGTTATTAGCCATGACAATCGGTGGTTAAAATTTAGTGTTATAACCATTTTTTTAAATATGTTCCTCACACGTGCGTGTAAAAGATGTAGATCTGTGAAGCAACATGTTCTAAATGTTAAGCAATAGACCTTCATGAACCTTCTCTGATTGCCACTAACCGTGTGCTTTACTTGACAAATTAATTCAGGTGAAATAATCCTCTTAGTGTGTATAAAATACCTCATCCATTTTTATGGAGATAAATTTACATCTAAAGGCTTAAACTGTTTGCGAACTTTGCAAACCGGAGATGAAGTTATTTTTAAATATGTTTCTCTTTCTAAATTTACATAGTCAGCCTATATAGGCTCGATAGCATGGTGCCTCTTCATTTGATGTATAATTAAAATAAATAATATATCTGATATAGTAAAAGCAAAGTTTCCGAAATAAATTACTGATCTTGTTTGTTTGTATGTATGTATGTATGTATGTATGTATATATGACTATATATATATATACAGGGTGTCCCAAAATAATGTATACACCCTTTGAATTGTTATAAGTCGTTCAATTTACTGATTTTTATTTGCAAGATTGATAAACAAGATTGAGTAAGAATATTCATTTCAAAATACTGACAGTAAAATTAACAAAAACATAGAAAATTAACTTTTAACAAAGATAAAGGCTACTTAGGGTAATTTCAGAATGTTCATAAAATGAACCCTCATCCTAACCCCAACCCGTTCTGCTCAATACACTTTCCATATAGTGAAGACGTGAAGAATTGTACCTACAAACGTCCTGCGACATTTACTCCGGTATTTGAGACATTCTACTACAATTACTACTCCCATTTGTTTGCAATTACTTCAGGTTTCTTGCTTTAAACATTGTAGCCTTTACGTTTATTAAAAAGTTAATTTTCTATGTTTTTGTTAATTTTACTTTCAGTATTTTTAAATGTGTATCTTACTGTTCTACTCTTTAATCAATTTTGTTTGCAAATCAAACTCAGTAAATTGAACGAGTTATAACGATTCAAAGGGTGTATACATTATTTTGGGACACCCTGTATATATATATATATATATATATATATATATATATATATATATATATATATATATGAAACAGACCATTCACGGTCGAAATAACTATTGCCTTTTATGTGTAACTTTCTGTTATTCTTATATATATATATATATATATATATATATATATATATATAATGTTATCAATATACACACTCTTTCGCTGTATCACATCTCTTCAGTGCGGCTAGACTGGCTGGTGCCTCAAGTCGGAATTGAAACTCAACCGTCGGCCCTTCTACCCCCTACGTTATCATGCGACACTGGCTGTGCAAGTAGAATCTCAACTTAAATATTGTGAACATTCCCAAAAATGGCAAAAGGATATATATATATATATATATATATGATTTGGTTTAATATTTCTGTGGGTGCCTATATTGAGGTTGCCCTAAGGATATGTATTCCGCCAGATTTAGTGTATTCTATTTTCCTTTTTCCTTTTTCCTTTTTTATTTCTTTTTTCTGTTTTTGGATTGCACCGGACTTGATTCTTGTGAGGACGCATCACATCTACCGAGTTTTATCTACCTGCCTTTTAAACTTGTTTGACTTTGTTTCCTTCTTAAGTGATTTCAACTGGCTTAATCCCCTGTGGGGTATTGTCAGTTGTTGAAGTCAATATCTTTGGTGTTGTATCTTCCCTGATGATCTGCCTAGCAAGCACCTTTGCTAGGAAGCCAAACACGTGTAGGGAACTATAACTTTACAAAATAAATAAATAATAAAATAAAAGATTTTTCGTTGTCATGAATCCTCTCTAGAAAAAATATCTTGGTAAACTCTCCAAACCAAATGACCCTGCTTTACCTAAAAGATAATAGACACTCTTAAACACCTAGCTAATAATAATAATAACATAATCATATCACCATCAGATAAGGGAGGGGCATAGTAATTAAGGACAGAAACTCGCATCTTAAAAAAGATCTACTCTATTATCCGACGAATACACATACACTAAAACTGACAAAAAACTATAGATAAAAACATAGAACATTTCAACAAATTTTTCAAACACCTAATTAAGAACAATAAAAAATGGACATCATATATTGAGTATCACCCCGTCATTCCTACACTATATGGGCTCCCCAAAACCCACAAACCGGACATCCCCATGCGCCCCATAGTATCAAGCAGTACCACACACAAAATCGCACGTGCCATAGCCAACATTCTCACCCCACTAATTGGCACCATAAACCCCTCCCACATCAAAAACTCAGGCGACCTTCTTAACACATATATATATAAAATGGGTCGTTCATTTAAAGCATTGCTGGGTCAGTATTATAAAATTAGAAATAGAAGCCTTTATCAATGCAAGATTAATGTTTTTAATTTTTTTTACTTTAATCTTATTAATTTCGGAATAAAATTCAATCATCAGAGTTAACCAGTATTGTGTCATTTTTTTTTCATCAAAAAACACAAAAACAAGCAAAAAAAATTTTTTTTTCTTTTGTTTCTTTGATAAATGTCCTTGGTGTGATGTATCCACGCCGATGACGTTGGCGGTTATGAATTCAAATTTAGGTTGTAGAACGAAGAAGGCATTGGCATGCTAGAGTTTAATAAAATGGGTCGTTCATTTAAAGCATTGCTGGACCAGTATTATAAAATTGAAATAGAAGCCTTTATCAATGCAAGATTAATCATTTTTTTTACTTTAATCTTATTAATTTCGGAATAAAATTACATCATCAGAGTTGACCAGTATTGTGTCATTATATATATATATATATATATATATATATATATATATATATATATATATATATATATATATATTAGTACTGCAAAGACAGATATTTCGTGCTCTACGAGTCATCCATGTGGCTAGAAGTAGCAAGTGTATTGATGTCGCCATTCGAAACCCGAACGACCGGTCACATACAGATGCGATAAGGTGTCTAAGTATCTCCCCCCCCCGTGTGCCAACAAACGTCGCCATTGAGTAAATAAATTCCAACACTATATATGTACTCTATCTGTTTATATATACTTGTACTACGCTAGTGAGTAACCTCAGTACTCCATACTTTACAGAATGATATATATATATATATATATATATATATATATATGTATCACCACCTCCTCTCTCTCACGCTCTCTATCTCTCTTTCCAACACAGACAGATATTTGAATTAACTTACAACGCATTATTGCTATATATCTGCATGCTTGTTTTATATTATTTTTAACGCCAGAAAAGTTACAGAACTATTTAATGTGCTGTAACCTTGACGTGCAATGCTCAAGATTTGTGAAAAAAAAGATGGCGGCATATCTACGTACACGGTTTCTAACTACGATATTTCCCCTCCATATCTGATCAAATAAACTAATTGAAAATCATGGAATACTCGCCGAGTTTTCGTTAATCTCGTATCTGTGTCATTGTTTTTAGTTCGTTGTCAACAGCACAGGCTGGAAGTCCACATGAGACAGATGAAAGGAAAAACAAACAAATATGTGCGTCCACGCATCTGTACCAGACACGTCTTCTGTTTGTCGGTCAGCCGGTCTGTCACGCAAATATATTAAACAGCTTTTTTTTTCTTCTTCATCTTGACTTTTTTTTAATCTAATATTTCGCTTGATATAACAAGCCTCGACAGAGCTTTAGACAAATAAAAGGTATTAACCTTTTTTTCCGTAATAATCCTTCCTGCTCTTATAGAAGTGTCGTCAGATGTTGTGGACTAACGGTGCAAATGTCTCTTTTAAATTTAACTTAAATCGCGCATGGTCGCTGATAGGTATACATTTGGGAAAGTTCATTTTGTAAGCATCTTTTGAATTTTAAACATAAAGATAGAGGCAAAATGCCTTCATAAGAAACCATGTGTTAGATGCAGATATTGTTTATTAAAATCAAAATCAAAAATAAAAACATTTTTCTTCTTCATCTTGACTTTTTTATCTAATATTTCGCTTGATATAACAAGCCTCGACAGAGCTTTAGACAAATAAAAGGTATTAACCTTTTTTCCGTAATAATCCTTCCTGGTCTTGTAGAAGTGGCGTCAGATGTTGTGGACTAACGGTGCAAATGTCTCTTTTAAATTGAACTTAAATCGCGCATGGTCGCGCGAAATATTAGATAAAAAAGTCAAGATGAAGAAGAAACAAAAATGTTTTTTTATTTTGATTTTGATTTTAATAAACAATATCTGCATCTAACACATAGTTTCTTGTGAAGGCATTTTGCCTCTATCTTTATGTTTAATATTAAATAGCATTTTAATCGTTAATCTGTGTAATTTGAATAGACACATCTTGCTTCACACGATTCTGAGCGTCTCTATACAAGAATATGTATTTTTTCGGCTTTATCGCGTTTGTGTTTTTCAATAGCATTTTCGATGCTCTGTCACGTTGAGTATGAAATTGCATTTTCTCCGATTCCCCACGCTTCAGTTATGATTTTTTACATTCGTTAAAAGAACGCGTTTTGGGTAACGATATCTGTAACGATTCCCTCGAATATAATTAGTAACATATAACGTCGTATTCTGTCAAATAGTATTCATAATTGTAGTCAAATACTAGACCCTTTGCGTCTGCACCGTGCGTCCAGCATATACTAGTTATGCAGTAACTGTCTACATAGACGATCTGTGATATTTTAGGTGACGGGTCGTCTATTCTCTCTGTTTTGATGGGTGGCGTAATCCTTTTGCTACTTAATCAAATATAAGGCCATAAAAGATGTTACCGATATATTAAACCCACTAATGAATGGATTCAGCCATAAAATGATTACGTCATCCATATACGACATCATAATGCATCTTCCAGATGTCTTGCACCTGTATAAGCGGATGACACCATTCGTTTGTTTATGACGTAATCTATTTGAGACGTCCTCCAGTGAACACGGAGATTAGCAAGACCAACAAAGTTTTAGTAGTATATTAGACGTCCCGGGTCCTGAAGGTTTATCTAGTTTATATATATATATATATATATATATATATATATATATATATATATATATATGAACAAATCGAACTTTTTTAAATATTTGTACTTGTGTGTTATTTCTTAAAATATATCATGAGGAAGTCTTAAAATAAAGACGACACGTTTTTTTCATTTTCCATATATATATATATATATATATATATATACATAAAGTGGTGTACTAAAAGCGAACTTTTAGGAAAAGTGAAACCTATTGTGAAGAGTATATAGCTCAATATTCATTCTCCTTCACTCTAATTCCTTTCCATTCTTCTTCATTATATATATATATATATATATATATATATATATATATATATATATATATATATATATATATTGTCCACATAGGCATTTTGTTCTGTTTTAATGGGTGGTGTCATGTTTTATTACGTCATCGCCGATTTTCTCCGATGTTTTCACCTGTTTTGTGAATGACATCAGCCATTTTTGACCTCATCTATTGTGCACGGAGACAAACAAACCAAGAAAATCCACAGTGTCTCAGTAATATAATAGATGCGAACTTATATCATATGTCAATGTGTTATAATATAACAATCCCTACGATTTGAACGCATATTGAAATATAATGTACGTGGGGTTAGGGGTCTGGTGGTTCGGTGCGGGTTATGAAGACAAGATAAAAGTAGTCGTATCAATATGAAGAAGGCTTTTTCTAATTGACCATCGCATCAATATACAAAAAGACGCGCCAATAACTATGTGTAGGTTTTGGTTATGGTTATCTTTTTCCTGTGCGCTTTGGAATAAAACTGCGAGAGTTGCCATAGTAATGCGATCTCTTATTTTATTGAATGGCATCGTGCGTTTTTCGGTGTCTTTTAACTCTGTTAAGTATATGACGTCATTATTTATTGGCGTCGGCCTGACCTCATCCATTGTGCACGGAGACAAACAAACCAACATAGTATAGCATATGTTAGTTTGCGTTCAGATATAGCAATCGTTACGATTGCTTTATTTGAACACATATTGAAATTCGATATATAACCAGATTACTTCGTGAGGTTAGCAGTCTTGTCGTTTGTGGCGAGTAATGAAGGCAAAATAAAATTAGTCGTATCAGTACCAGGACGACATATTTTTCAATCGAACACCTCATCAATATTCAAAACGAAACGCCAATACGTCATGAAAATTCCACGGTACTTTCTACATCAATCTGTATAATCTACTGTTAAAAATAATAATATTCCTTTTGAAATAATAAATGTCTGTCAGAGTTAATAATCTTAATAAAAAAAGACGCTGTCTTCTTCCATAAAATAAATTGTCATTGTCAGCTAAATATTCTTCAAATCAAACGAATATATTTTTTTCTTTATTTATTTAATTAAAATTGTAGCAGGTCAATTAAGGTGAGTTTTCCCCGTGTGATTGAGGGTTAGGGTACGAGAGGTGTCATAGTAACTTGTCCTTGAACCAGATTGTTTCCACGTTTTGAGGGCATCTCAAACCCAACTTCTTCTTTTTTTCTTCTTCAATTACATTTGAGTTGATTACTAATCAGTTGCACATAACAGAAGAAGAAGAAGAAAAACAGGAATGAATATTTGATCCTCTGTTTTATTGACGGATCCGTGATATACTCGATGGGCGGACGGGATTGAGAACGAAGAATGCTTCGGCTGACAGAAGTCATAAAAATAAGTAATGAGAAATTAATTAGAAACCAAAATAAATCAATCAACTGAACGCATCTAAGGCTGGGAAGACCGAAAACCATTAGTGGCATCCACAGGCATCAAAAGCAACAAGGAAAAATACAACAAAGGAAATAAAAAAAAAGCATGCGTTGAATTGAACACACCCAAAAACAGACGCTCAAATTAATGGAATGAACCAGTTTGTTATGAGAGTTTGGTGGTGGTCTCAACTGATAATTATCTCCGCATTTCTTCTTTTTTTTTTTTTGTATTAAGTGAACAACCAGAAATATGCGCCAACCGGACGCAAATATGGAACAGTTTTATGAAAACATATAAAGAGAATACATTATGTTGGGGATTTTTAGCGTTAAGGATTGAACATTTGTATTATATATCTATTTATATGCTAATAAAATTCTGTAGATCTTGTCTGTTAGCTTGTGTCGTGTTGCGTTTGTCTTTATGACCATTGGATGACATCAGAAAAGGATGACGTCATCTATTTTTAAAAGTTGAAGATATCGGATAGATATGCTTTATGACGTGTTTACGTCACACTGAAGTAACAATAAAGATAAAACAATATTTATTTATTTATTTGGGGGGTATCTTCCTCCCACAGCGGTAAGATGTGACACAAGGTCGGGAAAGTGGGATTTGAAAAGCAAGCGCCCGAGAAAATGAGCACTCTGGCCTGCAAAGAATGCCTGGGCAGCCGCGTCGGCATTCCCCGGCAGGGACGCCTCACCCAGTAGGCGATAAACTTACTCCACCCCAAAGAGGGGAGGCAAAGCATGTGAGGGTGTACCTCCTAGAACTGCACAGGACAAACCCACAGACCGGCGTCATCAAGCCCCGAAGGCCAAAACGATACCGGTCTATAGGGTGTAGTATCCATTGGAACAGATACTACACTTTGATCTTAGCCAAAAAGCCAGAATTAGTGATATAATAAAACATATGGTGAAAGATGTAAGTATAAGATTAACAATTCAATAAAAAATTAATATATCCCTTATTCGTCACTTGGACATTGTTTAGTTCAATATCGACAAATCCCGATTCCATATATATAATTGTATCACAGTCCATAGTTTTCTTTCGAATGTCCGGCTGGCTTGGCAGGCCGAGAGCAGACTCAAGGCGTTTCCACGAATAATGGCGATAAAGAGGCGCTCGTAAAGCGAAGACAATTCGCGATTGTCTCTGATGTTGTGCATCTTTAATAGACTACGGCTACCGAGGAAGTCGCGTGTGGCAGAGTCAATCACTCAACTCGTCTCCACTACGATCGGTTGAAATACAAATCTGTCGAGAAGATTGGCATATTTTGAAGGTAACAATATAATAATGTCATCTATGAAAACATAGATGACTCTTGACCAAAAAAGTCGCGGGTCGTCTATGTTTATACTGCATGGACTGTCTACGTCAAGAGAATCGCGTATACTACTAAAACTGGTTCGTGTTAGTTTCTTGATTTGTTTGGTTAATTTGTCTTCATGAACAATTGATGAGGTTATAAAGGGATGATATCATCCACTTACACAATGTATTTATCTACTTTCCACAGCAGTAAAATGTGACACAAGGTCGGACAGTGGGATTTGATAAGTCAGCACCCTAGAAGAAGAGCGCTGATTACCTTTTAAAATGCCCGGGCAGCCAATAAACTAACCCATTCTCAAAGGGTGAGAAGGGAAAGCCTGGGAAGGTGGGCCTCCTGAAACTGCACAGGACAACCCCATACCCCGGCGTAAATTAAGCCCCGAAGGCTAAGACGATACCGGTCTATAAGGTGTAGTTCGTAAACACTGTGTAGGTCCTTTATAACATCACACAGGGATGACTTCATCCACTAAACAGGCTGAAGATACCGGAAATAGATCCTTTAATGACGTCATAAATGTGATGATAACCGCGACTCTTAGTGGCACGTGT
This sequence comes from Sepiola atlantica, assembly GCA_963556195.1. NCBI lineage: Eukaryota > Metazoa > Mollusca > Cephalopoda > Sepiida > Sepiolidae > Sepiola > Sepiola atlantica. The sequence continues at coordinate 9,456,192 of OY744521.1, read as the reverse complement.
CGTCTATGTGAACACGCATTGTATAATTACTAATGAAGGATAGTTAAATCAACATTAGCAGAAACATAAAATGTATTTTATATATAAAATTAAGGTGAATCAAATACATCCTATCTTGTGACATTTATAATTATCCTTTGAACCCAAGCAAGTCATAACAGAAGAAATATTGCATCCGGTTGGACCGACGCGGTCAACGCATACACTATCCTTGCACATATGAGAAGCGAATCGTATATCCAATTAGCGATACCCGTCCCGTCCCTAACCGAACCGACGCAGCTGGTCGTCTGTCATTTTTTAAAACATTTACGAAAGTATTCACTTAGAATCCAATAGCAAAGTATCGTCGCTTTTTAACTCTTATTTCCGGTTAGCAACTCGCTCTCGCATCATCCTAAACACTTACAGAGTCGCTAAACGTCGGTTAAACATCTGGTGTCACCTAACGTCCACAAGTGCCGTGACCCCAAATCAGTGTAAAGTGTCGTCACCTGTTAATTCAAAGTACCCCTTCACACTTCCTACTTCCACACCCACTTATATCGGCGGAAAAGATATAAAAAGTGAGTTGGCAAATCAACCAGAAAGTTCCTATCAGCCGAAGAGTAAACTGTTGCAGGTTAAGTAATTCCTCATAACCATCGTATGCGCTGTGAGGTATGAAAAGGAAGAACAAGACGAAGAAAAAGAGCCTTACTCCATAACCAGGCTGATTGTCCCGAGATTTTCTTCTACATCGAAGGTTCATTTTACGAAAACAAAGGCTTTTCAAAATGGCGTCACTCAACCTCCCGTCGATTGTAAAATATCACACTATCGCCGAGTTTATGAATACATATCCTATGTGAAGATTGCATAGCGCCAAGTCAGACTTCCATGATTACACCCGCATATATGATTTCTGATCATTTGCTCCTTGCATTCTGCTGATGACTTTTCCATCTAAAGATCAGTGTGGATCTTGGATGAGTGTGACTTGTTACATTTCTGGATCATTGAACTTTTCAACTCCCGTAGGGAGTCTTGCAAAAACCTTTCTATATTCTGTAAATGAGTAATCCTTTTTCTTCTATGATTTGTGTAGGACACTGTTTTGTTCATAGATTTTGCTCGCCATTAGTTAATGTTAAAATTTATCTCTCTCACTTAAAATAGTACTTTGTTTTTCTTGTTTGTTTTATAAATGTTTATCCCTTCATTTCATATTTCATTAAAAAATATATCGTTTGAATTTTTGCTTTGTGTTCGAGTCGTTTTTTTTTACCTGCCCGTTATTCTTCTTTGTTTTCTATGTGGTGTCTTGAATTGGAGAATCCTCTTCCCCCTGTATTCTGTTCATAATATTGGGACCTAGGAACCTACAAGCTAGTTTCGTACAGTAGAACTTTGTTTTATTAATATTTTTAACGCGCTCGCCGAAGGCTGTGTATAACAAGATTAAGAGCATCGTTCAGTAATATTTTCTCCAGTTCAATTAAGACTCCATGTAGAAACAGGGCAGATACGAGACAGCGGAAACATGAAACCAAGACGTCGATAATGGAAGCATGTTTAAGTTCTCTAACATTCGAGGGATTAAATAGGTAAGAGAAGGATGGTATAATTGAAATAGGGGCAACGTTGAGGTTAGAAATCAAACGGCCAAAATGGCGCTTCAGAAAGCCAAGATCGAGGCGAATAGCAAGGTAGAAATAGACAAAACTAGGATAGAAATGGAAAATGTTAAAATAGAAGCCGATATAGTGAATGCTAGGATAGAACATGAGACCATGCGACGAGAATTAGAAGATAGGAGAACGCTGCGCGATGAGAGGCGAAACAAGTGCGACTTTGCTAAGCAGATAAGACACGTTCGAGCATTCAAGGAGGCGATGTGGACAAGTACTTCCACCACTTTGAGAAGATCGCCTCAAGCCTGGACTGGCCAATCGATAACTGGACTTTACTGTTACAAGCAGTGTTACAAAGGTAAAGCCCAGGAAATATATGCGTCTCTATCGGCGGCAGATTGGGCTGACTATAACGTTTTAAAGTCCGCAATTCTGAGAAGCTACGAAATGGTACCAGAG
>OY744521.1:9414120-9449120 GCA_963556195.1 Sepiola atlantica | reverse complement strand
TCCCTCTCTCTCTCTCGTTCTCTCTTCTCTCTATCTCTAGCTCTCTCTCTCTCTCTCTCTCTCTCTCTCTCTCTCTCTCTCTCTCTCTCTCTCTCTCTCTCGCACGAACTTAATGATTCGGAATCGGTCGTTAGAAAATTGCTTGCTTTCATCTCGTGTAAGCCTTCTCGATCAAATGACCTGGTTCAGTTGAGTTTTCGATTGACTCCAAAATGGCGAGAAATACGATAGTCAGATCCGTCTTGTTTGGGTCCTTGTCAAGTATTTCTATTACCAACAGTTTACGAGATGCGCCACTCTGGAGTCAGTCGAACACTTGGCCAGATCATTTGATCGGAAAAGTGTGTAGCGTGGAAAATTCTATTTCAAACTGCAGGATAAGTTTGAAATAGCATTTCCCACGTTAAACACGCAAATTCAATCTTTAAGGCGTACATGAAAGGAGGTAAGCAGTTTATTAGGTGCGTCTACGCATCTCTATGAGAGACTCTGTCCGTCCGTCTGTCGGTCTTTCATGCTTAAGTTTGAAAAGTTGCTGGCCCCTGATGCAATCATCCACCTATATGAAAGTTAGATACGTCCTCCTAAGATGGACAACCACCACCACTGGTTCTGCTCAAAACACTTTTTCTTGTCGTGACAGGTCAAACTCCACTTCGCAATCTGGTGAAGGATAATCTCTTCTATTTTCTACAGCCCTTTTTTCTCACAGAAGAGACGTTACTAGTCTTTCTCTACTCTATCGTTATTTCCATACATGATGCTCGATCTATCTCTATCTATGGTTTCTCCCTGTAAGACATCCAAAGTGAGCCCGTCTTATTACCACAACTAAAAAGAATTTCCCCTTTCTTTCACCGTGTCCTAGCGTCAGGTGGAATTTCCATGGACCGACTTTCTTTCTAAGAACTTTACTCCTGTGGAACACATTACCGCAGCAATTATTGCCTGGAGACTGCAACATTGGTGTCTTCAAATCCAATACCAACAAATACGTGCCATAAATCGTCCCATTTGCTAATCAAATTTTGTTCATTCTGTTCATCATGTTCAATCCATTTTATAATATTCTTCATCATTCAACGGACAATCCATCCACCTCATTAACCCTTATCCACGAGTGGCCTTTGGTCTTGATAAGTAGTGACTAGGTGTTAAAAGAAATGCATTTTCATTGCTAAACGCGCAAATTGAGTAGACGCATGTTGCGATCAGCTTTGTTCTTGTTTATTCGATGTGAGAAGCAAATTAAGTGGAATACACGAAAATCGAAAAAGCACCTGCTACTGGAATGTATTTATATAGACATGTTAATGTTCTTACCGGCTTTGAAAACATGATTTTCTCAACTAGGACTATCATGTATTTGTATTTGTATTTGTATTTGTATTTGTATTAGTATTTGTGTTTGTATTAGTGTTTGTATTTGTATTTGTATTAGTATTTGTATTTATATTTGTATTAGTATTTGTGTTTGTATTAGTGTTTGTATTTGTATTTGTATTTGTATTAGTATTTGTATTTGTATTTGTATTAGTATTTGTGTTTGTATTAGTGTTTGTATTTGTATTTGTATTAGTATTTGTATTTGTATTTGTATTTGTATTTGTATTTGTATTAGTATTTGTATTTGTATTTGTATTAGTATTTGTGTTTGTATTAGTGTTTGTATTTGTGTTTGTATTAGTGTTTGTATTTGTATTTGTATTTGTATTAGTATTTGTATTTGTGTTTGTATTAGTGTTTGTATTTGTGTTTGTATTAGTATTTGTATTTGTATTTGTATTTGTATTTGTATTAGTATTTGTGTTTGTATTAGTGTTTGTATTTGTGTTTGTATTAGTGTTTGTATTTGTATTTGTATTAGTATTTGTGTTTGTATTAGTATTTGTATTTGTATTTGTATTTGTATTAGTGTTTGTATTAGTATTTGTATTTGTGTTTGTATTAGTGTTTGTATTTGTATTTGTATTAGTATTTGTATTTGTATTTGTATTAGTATTTGTGTTTGTATTAGTGTTTGTATTTGTATTTGTATTAGTATTTGTATTTGTATTTGTATTAGTATTTGTGTTTGTATTAGTGTTTGTATTTGTATTTGTATTTGTATTAGTATTTGTATTAGTATTTGTGTTTGTATTAGTGTTTGTATTTGTATTAGTATTTGTATTTGTATTTGTATTTGTGTTTGTGTTTGTATTAGTGTTTGTATTTGAATTTGTATTTGTATTTGTATTTGTATTTGTATTTGTATTAGTATTAGTGTTTGTATTTGTATTAGTATTTGTATTTGTATTTGTATTAGTATTTGTGTTTGTATTAGTGTTTGTATTTGTATTTGTATTTGTATTAGTATTTGTGTTTGTATTAGTGTTTGTATTTGTATTTGTATTTGTATTTGTATTAGTATTTGTGTTTGTATTAGTGTTTGTATTTGTATTTGTATTAGTATTTGTATTTGTATTTGTATTTGTATTTGTATTAGTATTTGTGTTTGTATTAGTGTTTGTATTTGTATTTGTATTTGTATTAGTATTTGTATTTGTATTTGTATTTGTATTAGTATTTGTGTTTGTATTAGTGTCTGTATTTGTATTTGTATTAGTATTTGTGTTTGTATTAGTGTTTGTATTTGTATTTGTATTTGTATTAGTATTTGTATTTGTATTTGTGTTTGTATTAGTATTTGTGTTTGTATTAGTGTTTGTATTTGTATTTGTATTTGTATTTGTATTAGTATTCGTATTTGTATTTGTATTAGTATTTGTATTAATATTTGTATTTGTATTAATATCTGTATTAGTATTAGTATTTGTATTTGTATTTGTATTTTTATTAATATTTGTATTTGTGTTTGTATTACTATTAGTATTAATATTTGTATTTGTAGTAGCATTAGTATTAGTATTAGTATTAATATTTGTATTAGTAGTTGCATTTGTATTAATATTTGTATTTGTATTAGTATTTGTATACAAGAAGACCATCAGAACAATTGCAAAAATAAAAGAGTTATAATTAGACAGACGAATTCTGTTATTTTTAACAATGTTTGCATAAACGAGAAAATGCTTTATATATATATATATATATATATATGTGGTGTGTGTGTGTATATCTAGAGAACAGCTTCTCTTGCAGGCAAGTATTGTTGAATATCACCGAAAACTTATGTCTGGATATCTTTTGGTAGATTCTTTCAATACTTCGAATCAGTATCTTAATCAAAATTATGGCAGATTCATTGGCCAATCCCCCCGAAACTAAGAGTCTGATTCGGAGTATTGAAAGGATCTACCAAAGGATATCCAGACATGAGTTGTCGGTTATATTCAACAATATATATATATATATATATATATATATATATATATATATATAACTATTATATTAAAAAAAACACATCTAGACGCACGTTGACATACCAGTTCCCGTAAAATCATCGAAGTTAAGCAATATCGAGCCTGATCAGTACTGAGATGGGTTATGATTTGGTAACACCACGTGATGTTTGTGAAACTCGGTCATAATGACCTTGCAAACCGAATACATCCTAATAATTTGCAACAACAAGGAACATTCCTGGATCGTTCGTTGTGATCTGCGCAAACCGGACAATGGCGATGACAGATTGAGTTCAGATAGCTCTTATTATACTAAAGTGGATTTAATCAACGTTCGTTTACTAATAAATAATTCAATGACATAAAATACCATTCTAAACTATTTTATAGTTTTGGTATTGAGTTATATATATTTTTTAATTCTCTTTTAATTGTTTTAATTAGCCGCAATTTATAATTAATTGAATAAGTCGCCCATCTCTCTCTCACTTAGCTATCGATGTATTTCTGTCGCCTTCTTTCACTCTCTGTTAATTCAACCACTTTCTAAGATTTATTTATGTCTCCAAGGGCATTTAGAGAAAGAGTGGTTCCCTTATTTCAATGTTGTAATCTAATTTACATACCTGTGTATGTACACACCACAAACACGTATGTAAATTAGATATCAAAATAATAAGTCTCTTTTACTTCAATATAAGAAAGATAAACATTACTTATACCTCTATATAATGATAATTTGCAAAAATAATAATGAAACTACTATAGAAGTAATGAGCTGCATTAAATTTAGTTATGCAAGAAGAATATCTTTAGATTTTGTCGCAGTTAAGGAATGTTCGAATAAAATAAAAGTATAAATTAATTGTGGCAGCGCTTATGACCCAACGGGTCACGGGTATATCTCGTATATGTATGTAAATACGTATGCATATGTAAAATAATGATGCAGACATGTTGAGTAATAACACATAAGACGTCACAGGGAGGCTAAGAGCATGACCCCGCAATAATGAAGAAAAGCCGAAGACTAGATAGATTGTTAATTAGGCTAAAAGAACAACATAAATCAATCGGTGACCTTTCAACGAGCCAATGTGTGTGAGTTCATTTCGAAGTATTGTCGTAAAAAAGCGATTCGGTAACCTTTAAAAGAGTCAGGTGCACGAGGCCAGAGGAAGAAGGCACCCGGAGTGCAAAGTCAGAAATTAAAACGGCGGTTTTAAACGAAGGAAAAAGGAGCGCTTACGTAGCAGAGATCGAGTTGGGGGGGGGGTATAGAGAAAAACTTGTCGTGGGTCAGCCCCAAAGTGAGGTACCCCTACCACGGTCGAACTGCCGTAAACAACTGGCGTGGGGATCACAAGCCTTCCCTAGATTCCTGGAGCAGACTGCTACAGAACGTATTGTTGTGTTTCCCTCTAGGTTGCAAGGTAAATCACTCTGCCTGGTTTTCGTGAAAATAACCTACGTTGAGTAGAGTCGAAAATCAACCACCGTCAAGGTAAAGAAAGAGGTTTCTTCGTAAGACAAGGGAAAGAACAATAATGCCAAATGACTTTTGCTAACAAAGAAATATTTCATCATATATATGTGTGTATACCCAACTTACGCCAGCTGGTGGTGAAGAATAAAGAAACACTTTCTGAAGCACGTGTCTATCGTTGTGTTTTGTTTGATGTCACCGAGTCCCTCGAAGGAACGGGTATTGCAACACATATACCTATGTACATAAGTACTATGAAAAAGAGAGTTATTGATGCCAGATAAATAGATAGATATGCACTAGACAGATAGGTCAGGATATCTGAATTGATTGATACGAACACACTTTCATAGATCAATCAATAAATCGATAGATGTAAACAGACTTGTATACATTAAATAGCTGAGTGTTAAAAGAATCCGAAGACATCGTTCGCAGATTAAAACAGTGCATCCTCGCCGATCGCGGTTACTGCGTCTCAGATCAACCAGCGATAGCTTAAATTCACAAACCTAATGATAATATTTATTTAATTATTAAAATTTATGCTAAAAAATTTACGCGTAGTTAAACGATTAGACAGCATTTAATTACACTTATTAACCTTCTCACGCACATGTATTTCATTAATTTTAGATTTTCCCAAATTATTGCGGTATAGAGAAAACTCGATTAAATATATATATATATATATATATATATTGAGATCCAACACAGTTTGATGTTGTTGTTGTTCACTATTCGCTGGTTGCTGTAAACACCCACCGACTTGGACTATACAAAGTTAAATTCCTCCTTACTTCCAAGCTAATTTGTGGTGGCCAACGGGTAAGTCTCTTGACTGTGAATCAGTGGCCATTTGTGATCGGAGTGCGCGCCCGCCGACCTTTGGGAATTAGCTTCCTGCACTGAAGATTGCGTACGCATGAAACATCGATGTCAGTAGGTAATAAATTATTAATATTTATTTATAAAATATTACTATATATTTTACTCCCATACGCTAGCGTTTCAAGCTTTCGTTCTCATCGGTCATAAGGTTCGAACCAGGTTACAGAATCACCGAGACTCCGCAATCAAGCGTCATAAGCAAATGGCCACGAGACATTACCACGTCAAGAAAGAGAATTTAAGTTCTATTTCTGCGAAGGGAAGCACATATAGAACAACTGTCTGGAGAGTATTCAACGAACGTTGTCATAATATATATATATATATATATTATTGTATATTAGATCCTATTGTGATAAGAATATGATCGATATTGGCGATAGAGAATTGTTATGAGAAAATATTAAATAATAAAACAAAATTAAAGTTTCATACGGAACAATTTTATTATTATAATCAAACCCGGGATCGATCCTTAGAAATTTATTGTTCCTGATTTTCATAAACGACCTCCTTGATGACATTGTGTCTTAGATGGGTATATTTGCTGACGCACAACGCTCTATACTCATCATGTGGGTAAAACGGACACGCATACATCTGAGGCAATGGCTGAATGCTTAGAAAGTGGCATCCAGTCTGTTGTGGAATGGGTTCATAAATGGATGGTAACATTTAATATTATATATTTTTTCTATCAACAACTACAACCCTCATCAACCACCAATTGCCACCAATTGCCATGGCAAATAGCACCCTACCTGAGAGGGCAACATTCAAACTCCTCGGCCTAACATTTACAGGTAACATGAATTAGAACAAATTCATAGAAGACATTGCCAATGCTGCTGCAAAGAAGGTGGGCTCCCTCTGTCGAGCTAGAAAACTTCTCACACCTGACAGTATCTATATCTCTACAAAGCCAGCATCTGCCCATGCATATAGTAGTGTTGTCACATCTGGGCTGGTGCACCATCCACACATCTCTCCCTCTTAGATAAGTTTTAAAAAAGAGTTACTAATCTAAAAGGTCCATCACTATCCGCCAAGCTCCAGCCCCTGTCCCATCGCCGCATTATTTCATCTTTGTGCTTGTTTTACAAGTACTTCAATGCAGTGTGTTCCGATGAATTCGCTGCTCTGGTGCCTTTTCGACGTAAATACACTCGACCAACCCGGCAATCAGATAAGTCGCATCCATTCACTGTGGAGGTCCCCAGATGCCGGAGAGCCTTCTATTATAATAGCTTTTTTCTTCGAGCTGCCGACCTTTGGAACTTCCTCCCTGCTCCCTTCGACCGTACCGACATGCAACATTTCGCTACGCAGCTCCAAATTTAAGATAACCCCCAAACCTTCCCTCTAATTCTCAGTAGCCTCTTACGTCTACAGTGACAACTTGTCTTGTTTTGAGTTAACTAAGTTAAATAAATAAATAATTAAGTTAAAATAAATAAATAGATAAATAAGTTCTAATTGTTTTTACATTTTCAAAACTTACACTAAAAAAATAGATTTTTATTGTAACAAAGTCGACTCTTGTTATATTCTTCAATAAAATATATCAGTTATTCCATTTCGTATTCTCTTTGAAAAATGTTTCCATAGTATCAGTTGTCCGGGCGGGACCACATCATTTTAGTACTAAACTGTACAGAAGTGCATAGTATAGTAAAACTTACATCGTACAACAATGCTATTTAAGTCCAACTTTTAAAATATTACAAGATAACGTTAGTGTTAGATATAGTCATTCACAGATATCTTTTTCGCGGTATCACGGCTCTTCAGTGTGGCTTGACATGGTGAGTGTTCTTACGCTGAAATTCAGAATCCGACTGCATCATTACTTGAAACTCTGATAGACTGCGAAATTAATTTTCGTTTTTTGATTTAACTGGTTCGCTAACTTACTTTTTCCTGATTTAAACAATCTTACCCGAGCTCACTGGGTGACCCAACAGGTTACATTTCTTTCTAGTATATAATATATATAAGTAAATTTCGCGTACAACAAAATCGTAGGATCAATTTCAGAGGAAACATTTTTTCATCAATGAAACGGGCGGGTGGAAAAAAAAGAAAATTGCTAAAATGTTCCTTAAGGCTTTATCGTCTGACCCTCTAAGAGGAAACGTCAGAATGATAAATTAAAAACTAAGAAAATCGAATGATATATGATGGGAAATATATATATATATATATATATATATATATACTAGACGTACACGACGTCTGATAACAACTAAAAATTCATAAACTGTGATATATTCGAGACGCTCTTTTTGCATAGTTAACTATAATAAGTCTCTTTATTTGTATAGTATCCTTATCTTTATTATTGTCATTATTATTATCTTTATTATATATAAGTATTATTATCCTTAATTCGTTTAGATACAAAAAAGAGCTGTTATTTTTCATCTAATTTGCATACGTGTCGTGATGTGTACAGACATAGTATGTAAATCAGATGACGTCACTGACAAAAGAGAGTTAATATATCTTTAATTGTTCACGTAAACATAAAGAAATATTAGAGAGTCGTTGAAGGTGTCGAGAGAAATGTGTAGATAGCTAAGAGAGAGATATTATTATTATTATCATTATTATTATTATTATTATTATTATTATTATTATTATTATTTGTTTGTTATGCCTCTTTGTGCATCTCCCCTTTAACTATCTTAAGTCAACTGTAAAACAAAATAAACTCTTAGTACAGTATCGATATCCAGATCAAATTCTGTCAAATATTTCATTTGACAACTCCAAAAAGTACCCCCACAATTTCTCCCTCCTACCACTTTCTCTGAATTCATCCAACCTCATCTTAAACTGATCCACACTATTGCTGTTCTTAATCCGATCTGGCAACATATTCCAAAAACATTACTCTATGAGCCAAAAAACATAACTGGTTAACAGATTAAGTTTTTTGAAAACTGCTTTGAAAATAACCTTCCAGATCTAGGTGAAATACTAAAGAAATTTCCACCATAGATAGAAATGCCATTAATTATCTTGAAAGTCTCAATCATATCACCTCTTATTCTTCTCTCCAGTAGTCAATCCCAATTGGTCCAATTGTCTCCCTGTAACTGCACTCCTTTACTTTACTTATTAGTTTTGTCACCCTTCTTTGCACGCCTTCCAGTTTCAATATTACATTCCAATTTCCATGTCTAGTCGCTGGAGCCCAGGCCTGGCTGCAGTATTCTATATGAGGTCTTATTTGAGCTTTATATATCCTTAACACAACATTTGTCTCCCTCGAAATAATAGTGACTTATTCAGCTAATTATAAATTACGGCTTAGAAGAATTAAAGCAGGTTTTTTTTTTCAAATATAAATCAATCCCAAAACTAAGGAATGTTTTAACATGCATCTGGTGTGTATAAAATATATAAGTAAAAAGCATTAGGGAACAAACGTTGACTAAGTCACATTTAGTATAATAATGTTTATGTATAGTTTTAAGTATGGTTTAACAGCCGAGGGGTGGAAATATTCTTATTACTGTTAATGCAGTGTTTCTGTCGCGACATGAAAACCATAAAAACGTTATAGGTAAACACACGTAAGCCTCCTGAATACAGATATAAAAAAAAATGTCGGGCACGGGAATAAAAAATATTTTTTTACTTTCTAACATTAGAAAACTTTAAACAAATGTTTTTGTTTAGCGAAAAAAAAAACGCCGAGGACACTTAAAAAGTAGGTCATCACTAAAATCTTGTTTACTTTTCCTTATAATTTTTATGCGTTCAAGAATGCAGATTTGAGATGGTTTTTATTTGCATATTATCTTATTTTATGTTGTTTTATATATAGAAATAGGTAATATACAGTGCAGTTTGTTTCTCTTACGGCACATCGCCCCTTTTTGTGTTATTTTATACCAGCTCCTGTTATTTTGATACAAATTTGTGTGCTTCACCTTTTTAATAGCATCTAATACAGGCTGACCCTTAAAAAATGCCACCCATGGAATCGTTAATAAAATCCACAATTCTTTTCTGTAATCCAATCACATTTGGTACTAATAAAGTTACCTCCATGGCTGACTTGTCCACCAAGGTTTAGTTATAAATGTACAACAGTCCTTTGTTTATCGCCGTTCAATAAGCTAACCTAAATATCACTTTCACAATTTTTAATACCACTACTTTTTGGGCCCTAATTTTTGTTGTGACGATCTTCCCCGGTTCAGGGGGAGTCTGGGGATTATTTTTATAGACATAGAGATACCCCCATAGATAAACATCTGGTGGTTTAAGGTCTGATGAAATCGAATCATATTCAAGATCAAACCCCCGACTGATGAGACGATCATCAAAGTGTTCCCGTATATAATTGAACACCTATAACTGAAACTTAATAGACAAATCACATTGACTAGAAGCTGAAGTTTATTCGTACCAATTATGGTTTTAATGCAAAAATGATTGTGAATTACTTTTACGATTTCATTGGTGTAATTTCTAGGGGCTCACCCTATGTTTACCATGGTGTTCTATAAACTAGTTATGTAGGGGTATTATACCGGATGTAGTTTTATATCATACCCAAGAAAGATCATATTAATCCATAGATAGGATCTGGAAAGATATTTCCAGTTGGAGTCAGTCAGCCAAGGAGTCATGACACTCGACCAAGTTCTCAAATCGAGGCTTCACCATATAGCAATAAGTTATGTTGCTCTTGTTTGGGTAGTTAATGCTTTACTGAATCTTCCAGGGTTGAAAAACTTAGGACTTTTCTTGTACGTTTGTTCCTCAGGGGATGTTGATCTGAGGAGACTCTATTCTTATTTGTTTTACTTGCCTGTCTGTAATCGGTCGCTGATTTCAGTCTGGTGTGAGCCGAGGCGGCATTGGAATTTGCATTCTCTATAGACAGCCTGTTTTGTTGTGTTGTGTCTGACTTGTTTCGTAGACAAGTAACTAGGAATAAATGTTCGCATACAAAAAGACATACATCGTTTTTTTTTTAATAATATTCAGTTTCCATCTTCCACTTCAGAATTATCTATCATTCAAATTGAATTACGTACAGGGGAGTTTGAATTACCTACTAGACACCATCCTCGAGTCTATTCGGTCTCTCTGTATAAATATGTGTAAGGACGACCTGATATAAGGATACTTACTCCTATAAGTAAACCCTGGCCAAATATTCAAAATAACATAGTATTCGAAGCTCAAATAAGATCCCCTCGATATTGACTCATACAATGAATAGGGCACCTTCTCCAAGCAATGTTACCTCAAGTAACAACACTTAGCTGGAGAATAGATGAATTGTTGTCCTGGAATCCGGTAAGGCCAAGACGCCAAATGAAAGATATACTATGACATAATGAACTGATCAATTGAGAAGAAAATTAAAATTGATGTTCGTAACTTCTTTACTAACTCAACGTTTGAGAGATAAAAGAGAACTTTAGTAGAATATTCGAATATCTATGTATCTCATCTAGAGAACAGGTGTTAGTCCTAGGTAGAGGTCCCTTGATTTCTGAGAACTTCGACTGAAGTAAAGTGAAACAATGAAAAGAACAATCCCTAATTAGGATAGAACTCTGGGGGATGGACAAAATCCCCACCTATTTTTCTTTGATTAAAAAATCATCAATAACCCGCCACGCTTTTTACCTAACAATCTCAGTATTTCGGTCGTTTAAAAAGTGTCTATATCTGCCAGCCATCAAGTGGCCCTTAACTCACGCTTTTCCTTTAAAAGTTAATGAATCAAAATAACTTTTTCATAACTTTTTTCGATAATTCAACAAAACTTATGCATAATTCTACGGGTTTGCTATTGTCATGCGAGTAATATGATATTTTACATTTGTGTAAACAAAACTTACAACCTAAAATGAAAAAATTAGAAAATTATATTTTTTAACACGTCCTAATCAAAAGTGTTTTGAACTCACTTTCTTTTAATACATTATTTATTAATTTAAACTAATAGTAATTAACCAGAACTAACATCGATAATCAACGTGTGGCGCCATGCATTGTTATGCTAGCGATTGACAGTTTTATCCAAAATAATTAGACGATAGCCACTTGCCGAATGCGTTCGGAGAAACCGCTTGGATGTCCCAGCGCATTTCTCACGCTATGATCTAAGACAACGCCATATGCATTATGATGTCGTTCCGCAACGTACGATTTAGATGAAGAAGAAAAACTAAACATTTATTTGTTCTATTGTATTTACCCCCCTCCCCCCCACACACACAGCGGTAAGATGTGACATGAGGTCCGAAAGTTGGATTGAAAAGCCAGCGCTCTTGAGGATGAAGCTTCTTGTCTACAAAAAATGCCTGGGTAGCCCCATCGGGATTGTCCGGTTGGGGCGCCTCAGACGATAAGCAAAAAACTAACCTCTTCTGAATGGGTGAGGAGGCAAAGCCTGGGATGAGTGGACCTCCTAGAACTTGACAGGACAATCTTCAAAATATGAGAGGTTTCTTCATTTGTCCTGTGTCAATGTATTTCACTTTAAACATTGAAATTAATCAAATACAAGTGTGGCGTCTAATAGAATTAATGTAATAATTACGCGAAAAATGCGGTGTTCAACAAAAGAGGTTTTTTTCCTGTGTTTTCTTGCCTTCTCTCAAGTCAAAAATTGTTGAGAATTCTACAGGATAACAAACCGCGCGTGCGGGTCCCCCTCTGTATGTGGCGAGTGTAAAATGCAATAAATTTGGGCAATTTGGGGCATTTTGACCCCCCTTTGACCCATTGGGGGCGCGAACCAGAATTTTTCTGAGGTCAATGATGCTCATTTTATATCCAGAACAATTGCCTCTACATTTTGGCCAAGTTTCAGAAAAATTGAATGGATGGATCAAACGTTATGGGAGAAAAGGGTCATTTTTTGCCATTTTGGGGGCTTTTGACCCCGATTTTTTCCAAGGTCAGCGATACTTATTTTCTATTAGAAACAATTGCCTCCACATTTTGGCCAAGTTTCAGAGAAATTGAATGGATGGATGTAAAGTTATGGGGCAAAAAAAATGTCATTTTTGCCAATTTGGGGCTTTTTGACCCCCCGTAGGGCTAACCAGATTTTTTCTCAAACATCGGAGAATGTCACTTTCTAACCTGACCAAAGTTACAACTTCATGCAAAATTTCAGAGAAATTCAATAGATGCTTGCGGAGAAAAATCCGGACGGACGGATGGACATGCCTCAAAACATAAGTCCCCCGATTTTATAAATCGGAGGACCAACAAAGCGCAACTGATCTTATTATACGTTCACAGAAATAGTCAAACACAAATAAGTAATTTTGAATATATACAGGATCGTCAGAATATCCGCATAGATATTAATATACGCAACTTAATAATCCTTAGTGATCTTTCAGCCGCACTTTGTATTATGATAGCTCCATCATTATATACCAAAGTTCAACGTCTTTTGGTACTTGCTCGTAAGTATAGAGCAATTTTGATAGGTATGCCAAGACGGATCTGATGATTGGACCAATTTGCCATCGTATTACGAAGAGATTAGATTATTTTATTGATTAACCTTGTGGAAAAACAATAATGAGTTCGGCCGAAGAATCAATGTCAGAAATTATGATACAAGCTGGTAGTTTTGTCGGCTAAATTAATTAAAATGTCGTAGAATAAAGAAAAACCAGACGAACGTCGAAGAACTAACAAAGTGATTAGTTGAACTTTGAAAGAAAAACAAAGTGAAATTCCATACTTTGTATTATGAATGATGAGAAATAAATACGATTAAGGTTCTAACGTTCTCTTCTCTGATTAGAACCACGGATTTTCAAAGGATTGAGTAATTACAAATACAGAACGACGAAATGAGTGCTCACCTCTCGGGCGCTGACTTTTCAAACCCACTTTCCGACCCGACCTTGGGTCACATCTTACTTGTGGGAGTAGGATAAAACTGGCCTTGTGCCTAACTCCTGGAGAGGAGTAAATAATACTTGTTCGGCTAAGATCAAAGTGTAGTATCTGTTCCGATGGATACTGCACGCCTGTCCTGTGAAGTTCTAGGAGGTCCACCCTCCCAGGCTTTGCCTCCCCTCTTTGGGGAGGAGTAAGTTTATTGCTTACTGTCTGAGGCGCCCCTACCGGGGAAAGCCTACGGGGCTGCCCAGGCAATTTTTAAATGGGCAGAGTGCTCACCTCTCGAGCGCTGGCTTTTCAAACCCAACTTTCTCGACCCGATCTTGGGTCACATCTTACTTGTGGGAGTAAGATAAAACTGGCCTTGTGCCTAACTCCTGGGGAGGAGTAAATAAAACTTGTTCTCTTTCGGATCTAGTAGAATGGAATAGTTTTAGCAGAATAACCGAATCTTCTCAGATATGTTTTAGCAGTCGAGAACGCTTTAGTTTGAAATCGCATTTTAATTGTTAAACGCCCGAATTGAATGGCCGAAGCTTACATTAAATGCGGCAAAGAATCCCTAAAAAAAATTATGTCTGTCAGGCGATCTGTAATGCTTAAGTTTGAAATAACAAAATTGTCAGTCTGTCACGTTTAAGTTTGTAATATCATTTTCACCAGTCTTTCATATTTAAGTTTGAAATACCCAAGCGGTCACCCATCTAAGTACTGACAATTCTCTACGTTGCTTAACTTCGGTGATCGGTGTTTGAAATAGCATTTATTGTTATTTGTTACGCTTAAATATGTAATATAATTTTCACGGTCTGTCAACTAAAAGTTTTAAATCGACTTTCCTTTGGTCTGTAACGCTCTGGGCAGAAATATGTTCACCGGTCGATCAAGCTTAAGTATGGTATGATCTGCTATTTCACAAACGAAACACATCCGAAAACTCAACCAATTAGAAAGAAAAGAAAGAGAGAGAGTGTTTGCATACATATAACTAGGTGGAAAGTTCATATAACTAGATGGCAAGTTCATATAACTAGATGGAAAGTTCATATAACTAGATGACATGTTCATATAACTAGATGGAAAGTTCATATAACTAGATGGCAAGTTCATATAACTAGATGAAAAGTTCATATAACTAGATGACATGTTCATATAACTAGATGGCAAGTTCATATAACTAGATGGCAAGTTCATGTAACTAGATGGCAAGTTCATATAACTAGATGGCAAGTTCATATAACTAGATGGCAAGTTCATATAACTAGATGGCAAGTTCATGTAACTAGATGGCAAGTTCATATAACTAGATGGCAAGTTCATATAACTAGATGGCAAGTTCATATAACTAGATGGCAAGTTCATATAACTAGATGACAAGTTCATGTAACTAGATGACAAGTTCATGTAACTAGATGACAAGTTCATATAACTAGATGGAAAGTTCATATAACTAGATGGCAAGTTCATATGAAGTATGATATAGCATTTTCTTTGGTGTGTCACGCTAAAATCTTACATATCATTTTCACCTGTCTGTTAAGGCTATCTTTGAAATAGCATTTTCGGTCGGCTTGTCTTGCTTTAAACTGAAATATAATTTTACTAGTCTGTCATTCTTTTTGTTAAAAATACATATTCTTTGGTCTGTCATGCTTAGGTCTGAAATATTATTTTCAGAACTCTGCCAGGCTTACATTTGAAACTGCATATTCTTGAATTAATTTTTTAAATTATGAAGCCGATTTAAAACTCATTAAGCTAAATAACTTAAATATTTTAAAGTTTCAATTAAATTTAACTGGAAAAGATGAATTAGTTGTTCGAATGCAAACGCATCTTCGTAGATTATAATATACCTTTAAAAAATGTTATAAACGGTTTATATTTCGAAATAAGGAGACCAAAATTGCTACAAAATTATTTTTGGAGAAAATGTCTTTTTTACGACTCGATGTACCTTGTCGGTGCTTAGAGATAGGAGTCTTTAAACACTGGTCAAGTTTCTTTCGTGAAAGGTTAATGCAAAGGATACTTGAGATTTATGAATTGCATCAGTCTAGATTGAGTTTGTAATTTCAACTCTTTAATAATAATGTAATATGATATAAACCGAGTCCCACAATTAAACGTATGAGTAATTGTGTGTGATTCCAATAGTGGTTTGTATTACAGTTCATTACAAACATTTGATGATTCGAAAACCTACGTTATAACTCTTATTGTTTATGGGAAGTGGTTTTACTCACATGTAATTTGTGTTCAGCGTTTACAATCATTTAATACATGAAAAGTTGCTAGGAATGTTAGTATTGTTTATCAGGCGCTGTCTGCTGTTATTGCAATTCGTACGTACAGGGTGGTCTGAAAGTTATCGTTACGAAATAATAACCAGAATAGAGGAACAGCAGCAATATATAACATATGATTCTGTTTATTCAATCTGTAAAGAATAAAACTATAAATACACAGAAACAATAACACAAATAATGTAGTAATATAAAAAAAACATCTAAGGGATTCACTTTATTCACTTTCATTGACACGAGAAGATGTGTATAGAGACAATCAGTTTTGAAGCACAAAATGAGCCGACGTCGTAACCTATTTTGTCGGGGTAATAAGACTTTACGACAAAAGTTTCTGATAGACATAACAAAGTATTCAGACTAAACTGTACCTTACTGATATGTTGCTTATAGCACTTTGGCTTGATAGATGACACTAAGGTCTACAAAATACTAACATCTAAAATATGGTCCTTATCAGATCGAAAGTAAATATGCTTAGCATAACGATTGCTAATTTACTTCGACTGTACTTATTCGTGTATATATATATATATATATATATATATATATGGGTGTGTGTGTGTGTACGCATATATATATATATATATATATATATATATGTACGCATATACGTATATATATATATATGTACGCATATACGTATATATATATGTACGCATATACGTATATATATATGTACGCATATACGTATATATATATATATGTACGCATATACGTATATATATATGTACGCATATACGTATATATATATATATATGTATATATATATATATGTATATATATGTATATATATATATATATATGTATATATATATATATATATGTACGCATATATATGTATATATATATGTACGCATATATACGTATATATATATATATATATACGTATATATGCGTACATATATATATACGTATATATGCGTTTCATTTTATTTTATTTTTCTACCCAACATGTCTACCCTACATGTATCTGTGCTTGCATGATATCTTTTCCCTATATCATCATCCTGATGAAGTCTTATAAATAAAGACGAAACGTTGATGTACACATAAAAAACATCCAGTTTTTGGTTTTCCTTTTTCATGTTACCATATATATATATATATATGTACGCATAAATACGTATATATATATATATATATATATGTACGTATATATATATATATATATATATGTACGCATATATACGTATAGATATATGTACGTATATATATATATATATATATATATATATATATATATGTACGCATATATACGTATATATATATGTACGCATATATACGTATATATATATGTACGTATATATATATATATGTACGTATATATATATATATGTACATATATATATATATATATGTACGCATATATACGTATATATATATATGTACGCATATATACGTATATATATATATGTACGCATATATACGTATATATATATATGTACGCATATATACGTATATATATATATGTACGCATATATACGTATATATATATATGTACGCATATATACGTATATATATATATGTACGCATATATACGTATATATATATATGTACGCATATATACGTATATATATATATGTACGCATATATACGTATATATATATATGTACGCATATATACGTATATATATATATATATGTACGCATATATACGTATATATATATATATATATGTACGCATATATACGTATATATATATGTACGCATATATACGTATATATATATATGTACGCATATATACGTATATATATATATATGTACGCATATATACGTATATATATATATATGTACGCATATATACGTATATATATATATATGTACGCATATATACGTATATATATATGTACGCATATATACGTATATATATATGTACGCATATATACGTATATATATATGTACGCATATATACGTATATATATATATATGTACGCATATATACGTATATATATATATGTACGCATATATACGTATATATATATGTACGCATATATACGTATATATATATATGTACGCATATATACGTATATATATGTACGCATATATACGTATATATATATATATATGTACGCATATATACGTATATATATATGTACGCGTATATATATATATATGGACAGACTCGAGCAACAAGCCCTCAACACCTGCCACTCACATATCTTCTTCACTAGATACATAGATGACATTCTTGTCCTCACCTCATCTCGTGAAGAAGCTATCAGCATTTTCGACACTTTCAACAACACCGACCCCCATATAAAATTTACTATTGAACACCCTAGCGACTCCGGCTCACTATCTCTCCTCGATTTCAACCTCAAAATCACAGAAGACGGTTCTATACAGACCAACTTCTACAGAAAACCTGCCTGTAAAAACCTATTTGTTCATTTTAAATCTGCCCTGCCCCTTAAAGCCAAACTAGACTATGCCCGTAATGAAATTACCCGCATACAAAATAAATGCTCATCTACTGCCAATAAAATTAAACACACCAAAGACTTCCATCAAACCCTAATCACCAACGGCTACCCCACTTCCACAATAACCCACCTCAGCAAGACCAGACCACGCAGACACAACACACTCTCCAACACATGCTTCCTAAAACTACCTTTCTTTAACGACAGAATCACTAATGCCATCCGCAGTGCAATACATAAAGAAAAACTAGACATTCAACTCACCCACACCGGCACCACCTTACGCCAACACCTTTCCAAAAAACGCACTACACGCACCCAAGAACCATGCTCACTAGCCAATTGTCCCATTCCTACCACTGGACTATGCCACCGCACTAACTGTGTATACAATATATCATGCACTATTTGTAACCACTCCTATATTGGATATACTACAAGACAATTACACCAACGTATAAAAGAACACATGAATACAAATATATCTTCCTTCTTCAAACATACTTCCTCATGCAATACTACACAACAAGACATAAAAGTTTCCATTTTAGCCTCGACCAGGAACCTAGGCGACCTAAGACTGATGGAAGCTATTCTCATTTCCAAACTTAGCCCATTTTTGAATCAAAGACATGAATTAAATTCTACCTTCATCATATAACCTACCCCCCCCCGAACCCATCCCCAGATAATAACCCCCCCCCCCCATAATAAACACTATTTGCACAAATCATATCCGTTATACTAAGAATTGACCATTACTTTAGTTAAATAAATTCAACATACAAAGCCAATTAACAGAATAACAGAATACCAAAAATAAGAGATTTGTCTCCCCTTAACCAGCAAACTTTCCATAACTAAAACAATAGGCATTTAAGAGATAAATTAAAACCAATAAATAAGGATTAAACTTAACCAGACATAACTAAATTTTAATATACTGCACCGACAACAAATAATTAGCTATCAACACACATTTAAAATCTAATGCCGGAATCAGCCTGTTGACAAACATATATACTATAAGTAATAACTACGTTTTATATACGGAAAAAAAAAAAAAAATAAAACAAAAAAAAAAAACAAAAAAAAAAAAACAAAAACAAATACCAATAATAGTATACATATAAATAAAAATAAAAATTAAATAAATAGAAACAACAGACAATTACATATATATATGGGTGTATATATATATATATATATTTAAAAAAAAAAAAAAAAATAAATAAATAAATAAAATGAATCTATTTAGTTTTCCTCTGAATACTTTACTCTGAACACTTCCGGTTTAACCCCCCAGCGCTCCTGGCATTTTCTCGGTACCCGGGATTTTTCTTTTATTTATTTTTGACAAGGAGAGGAAGAAGAAAAAAAAAAAAAAAATCTCTCGAAATATCAAATTGATTCTTGACAATCCGGACATTACAAACTAACACCCTTGCTGTCTAGAAAAATAAACAAACCTTTCGATCTATATCCGACTTATTTCGGTTTTGTTCTGTTTTTGTTCTTCACAGCTTCCAGCAACCCGGATCTTCGCATTGCCTTAAACCTTTTTAAAAACTCTTATTATATATATATATATATATATATATATATATATATATATATATATATATATATATATGTACGCGTATATATATATATATATATATATATGTACGCGTATATATATATATATGTACGCGTATATATATATATATATATGTACGCGTATATATATATATATATATGTACGCGTATATATATATATATATATATATGTACGCGTATATATATATATATGTACGCATATATACGTATATATATATATGTACGCATATATACGTATATATATATGTACGCATATATACGTATATATATATGCACGCATATATATATATATGTACGCATATATATATATATGTACGTATATATATATGTACGCATATATACGTATATATATATGTACGTATATATATATGTACGCATATATACGTATATATATATATATGTACGCATATATATATATATATGTACGTATATATATATGTACGTATATATATATGTACGCATATATATATATATATATATATATATATATATATATATATATATATATGGGAAGAGAAGGATGAAGGTAATCCGACGTAATGGGAAAATGAAAAAGGAAAACCAAAAAATGGATTTTTTTTATAATGTGTACATCAACGTTTCGTCTTTATTTATAAGACTTCATCAGGATGATAATATAAAGAAAAATGTCATGCAAGTACAAACACATATAGGGTTGACATATTGGGAAAAAGGAAGAAAATAGTAGCCACTACTGGAGAAAACAGTAGGCTGGACGTCCGTGCTTGGTGGAGTCAATAATGAGGAAAGAAAAATGAATGTTTATGAAAATGAGTGGGGAAGAAGTGGAAAGATTGGGGTGAGCAAGGATATGGTGGCTGGTAGTAAGAGAAATAGGTAGGGGAATAGCAGGAATAATGTGGATGGCAATGAGTGAGGGAGTGGAAACAGATAAAAATTGGTTGGATATGAAACTTTAAAGAAAAACTGAAAATGTAAAACATTAACCAAAGTTCATTTCAAATGTTGTCTGATAATGACCGTGTGTTTATAAGCGCGTGTTCGCCCATTCAAAGAGGCTTTACGTTTAAAACAGCGAAGAGAATTACTCTTTTTGTTGTCGAACCGTCTTTAACGGATGCCCGTTTACACGTGCTATTATCGTCAAGCGTAAGTAATTTGCTCAATTCACAAGATTTTTTTAAACAAGGTTTTTCTAAAAAATGTGCAAATTACTTGCGCCCCAACGTCGAAGTTCATACGTGCGTAATATATATATATATATATATATATATATATAACGTAAAATATAATAACACGAAATTACATGATTGTCGATGCAATAATTTATTTCAACCTTGCGGTTTTATTCAAGCATCCAATTTGACAATTACATTTTTGAGACTGACAGAAAACTGAATTCACCCTCGACAATTCAAATACAACCAGAGAGAGTGGTGGTCGCAGCCAATCTGAATACCCATTACAGAGCGAGTAGGAATTAACATCTTATATTTAACTAAGGCAATCGAAAGGGATCTTATGGTTTTTTTTATTTGTTTTTATTAAAATAATAACCTCTGTGTTAAACGCACATATTCTTTCTACATTTCCGACTTGGTGACATTTAACGTTCATACGCCTCCATACACACGCACACATATACCTATTCTTAACATCACACACACACAATTTTTGGCTAGCTCGAAATTCAGTTTTCGGCCCGAAAGGAGGAAGAGAGATAAGACACTAACACACGTTAGCGTGTCATCGGCCGATTGACACTTGTCGTGCTTTCATTCTGTCTAGATCCGAGTGATAGCATCTATTTGAAAACTAAAAATTATTTAAGATTATATTCTAAATGTAATATTTTAATACTCTGAGTTTCACAAAATTCATCTTACGTTAGTTTTATAATCTATGGAAGCCTATAATTATAGCCTAATTCCAATCTAATATTGTCTAGTGATAATATTATACACTATACTTAATTTAATTCAATGATTAGTATATTATCAGTCGAAAAATTTACTATCTTATTTTAAGTAAATAATCAGAATAAACGAATATCTTAAAGTACAATTATATATGCATACATCTCTCTTTGAGCTCTCTTACCCGGATTTCTTCCTGGAATTATTCCATTATAACACAAATATATATATATATATATATATAATAATCCAGGTAGGGTAAAAATCCACAGGGTAGAAATCCAAAGGAAATCAAACCGGGCTTATAAAAGAGTGCTCAATAAAAATATGGAGCTGTATTTTGAATGCTGTTTTATTCAAAAATGTACAAAGTCTGTTACACTGGCATGTCGATGTTATCGATCTTCAGCTATCAAGAGCGGAGGTATCATCAGGCAAAAGATTTTTCTTCCTGGACTTCACCGATCGGGTTGGATCACAAAAAAACCTTCTGCCTGATGAGACCTCAGCTCTGGATAGCTGTAGATCGATAACATCGACATGCCAGTGTAGCAGACTTTGTACATTTTTGAATAAAAAATCATTCATATATATATGATTTCTGGCCCTGGAGATGTACTAGCCTAGCCACACTGAAAAGCTGTGATACAGCGAAACAGTTTGTCCGTAGATGACAATATGAGTCCCCTCCTTCTTCTCGGGTCGAGCATTGTCTTTGGGTTATGTCTCCTGCTGCTTCTAAGCGTAATACAAACCTCTTTGTAAATAAACAAATTGGGCACAGCGAAGCGGCGATTAGTGTTTATAGAAATAGACATTGTAGATATCACTTTCGAGCACTTTTCCCGTAACCTAATGAATAAGGCTGCCGACTTTAAACTAGATGGCTGATGGTTCGATCCATGGCTTCGGAGAGATGTTAGTCTAGCCACACTGAAGAGCTGTGATACAACGAAAAAGTCTATCTGCTGGTATATATATATATATATATATATATATATATATATTCACAAGCTCTAAAATCACCGTTAAACAAAATGAGTGAATTTCATTGGTAGAGGGAAACGGATACCTAGTGCGTGGATAAGAAAATCACGTACTAAGTGGTTTATAGTTGCATTAGAGACAGTTTAAATATAAAAATGATCACAGAATATAAAACCGATCCTAGAATATACAACCGATCCTAGAATATAAATCAGTGCAATTTGATGATTTCCCTCCGGAATGAAACAGATATTTCAGTGTAGCTTACTTGTCATAAGTAGATTTGCATACTATTTATTTATGTGTGTTTATGTATACTAGTTGTACCTACCCGACGTAGTGTAAAAACAAAATGACTGACTTGTTTGCAAAGAAACTGCAATTATTTTTGATGATTTTTACAGAAGTCAATAGAAACAACTCATTATATGACTGCTTTTATTTTAAGGAATTATGAATGTACTTAGTTATTGCCCTTGGTTTTTCATGTTACTGAATATTCCGTGAGTAATGGAAAATGTATCCACTCTAAAATTTGTTAGACGAGATAATTATTTTTTTTAAAGAACTGACGCGAAATAAAATATATACGTTCCAATGTCATAGTAAAAAAAAACGAAATAAATAGGCTAGTCCGAATCAAACATCGATATCTCAGATGGATTTTAATTTGCGTCTGAATTTGAACATTCGGCATGGTTACTGATATATAAATCGTTACGTCGTAGTGTACATATATATTAATTGTTAATACACCGGTACTATTGTTTTCTTTTTGTTTTAATTTTTCCCATTAATAGATACCTAGTCTGGTCTGGATGATTAACAAATCTAATACTGGAGCCGAAAACGGAAAGATTTCAACGTCAACTACGTAATAAATAAAAAAGATCTGTTCCAATATCAGCGAAG
Organism: Sepiola atlantica; assembly: GCA_963556195.1. Classification (NCBI taxonomy): domain Eukaryota; kingdom Metazoa; phylum Mollusca; class Cephalopoda; order Sepiida; family Sepiolidae; genus Sepiola; species Sepiola atlantica. The sequence goes on along the minus strand of OY744521.1, from coordinate 9,425,367 downwards.
TTTTCGTATTCGAGATACGATCTGAAATAAATCTCAGGCAAATTGCCACAGACACTCGATGAATACAAAGAAGAGGCGAGGAAGAAAATATGTGATGGATTATATATAAACACACATCTTTGTAAATATGTAAATATGTATATATATATATATATATATATATATTACCGGATAAAGTTTTACAATTATCACTGTTTATCCTTATTTAGCGTTGGCCCAGTTGTTCTAGATGTCGAGATTAGAGTTGTAAAATACTCGAAATCCGGGGTTTCGAATCGCATGACCAGTAGTGAATAGTCATATCTCTATGCTGATGACTCCCGAAACGTATACGTACATATATAATAAACAAAACAAATGTTTATTATATATAGTACACGTATTGTATTAGTTTCTGTAGATGCAAATCCATTGAAACTCAATTGTTTATAAAAAGTGCTCAATAACAAGTAGAGATGTTCTTAAGTATAATTTCTTATTGATACAAACATTAATGGTTGCATATGTGCATACATGTTTCGGTTGTACTCTTCACAGAGAGTCAAAGAGAGAGAAAGAGAGAAAGACAAACTTTAGAACAACGAAGAAACGTTATTTTTTTATATATTTATTAAATGATAAAATCATATTTTTATAAATATATGGCTGATACTTTTGCTTTAAAACAGCATTTTCAAAGAGTATTTACCTTGTTTCCTCATCGTGTTGGTGTTTAAATTAAAGACTGTCTCCCTGTGGTATAGAAACCAAATTGAACGTTAAAGTTTATGGACGTCCTTGGAAAAATGAAATCCGGCAAGAAGTTTCCAAGTTTATAGCCGTTCTTAGAAAAATGAAATCCGGCATGTGCAAGAAGTGTGGTTTCTCGCTGATTTGGATATAAGATAGTTTACACATCGTTAAGAATACTCTTTGTGAAGGTTATTTATAGAATTTAGAAAAAACAAAAATGAAAATGCTGTTTAACAGCGAAAGTCCTAGACACATATTCATAAGAAAACTGATTTTATCATTTAATAAATATATAAAAATATAACATTTCTTCGATTTTCTTAATTATTTAAATAACCTTCACAAAGCCTTTTCTAAATGATGTGCAACCTATATTATATATATATACACATATATATATATAGAGAGAGAGAGATACAGATATTCTCGAAAAACAATAAACAAGAATATCAAAATATAACATTTCTTCGATTTTCTTAATTATTTAAATAACCTTCACAAAGCCTTTTCTAAAGGATGTGCAACCTATATTATATATATATATACACATATATATATATATATATAGAGAGAGAGAGAGAGAGAGAGATACAGATATTCTCGAAAAACAATAAACAAGAATATCAAACAACAGATACTTCTCTCATAAACAAACATCTACTTTTACCCACTCATTTCAATAATAAAATAATTTGAGATACGCTTAATAAACTAGGAATTTCTACAATACAACCACATAATAAACCATAAAACAAACCATAAACCCTGCAAAACACATCTGTAAACAATCCGCATATAACGCAAGTATATACACTATCCCATGGAATAATTGTCAACAAATATACGTAAGGGAAACTCAACGGGAACTGCGGAAAATTCTCAGTGAACACAAAACAGAGATTAACGAGCTTTTACTTCCACTCTGCACAGACGACCACTCATTTAAGTTTGAAGAGGCTAAAATCATTAAATTCATATCAAATAATTCTCGACGAAGACTCCTTGAAGCAGCACTCATCACAAACTCCAAACCCATCTAACAATGTAATGGTTTCTATAATTTATATCTAGTAATCATCAAACTCACCATGGCTGAACAAAAATTAATATCAGTTCCAGGCTAACCACCCCATACCACCTTTTCTCAACATACATGTCGCACAATGTCTATATAAATTATGTATTTTCAATAAACCACTCTCACATATTAAGCTACGTGTGGCAGATGTATAACAATTTTAGGTTATAAGCTGCTGCGAAAATCTAGAAATTATCATTAAAGCACACAATAAAAAAAATACTAAAAGAGAACAGCAGAGAGGAAGACAAAAATAATAAATTACATAAAAAGTGACAAATATAGCAAAAAAACACGAAGAAGAAGAAAAATATAAACACTACAAATATAAATAAACAAAACACGAATAGTAATCACCCGAATAGAAATGAAAAAGTTAGCAATGAAGAGAAAAGATGTAACTGCATAAATCGTGCACTTTGTCTACTACAAATAAATGCTTATCCAAAAGTATTGTTTACCAAGCCACAATATTTACTATTTTAAGTACTATGTGGGTATGACCTCCCTAGATTTTAAAACATGATATTATGACCACAAAAGCACATTTAAAAACAGAGAACGTCGAATTAAAACAGCACTAGCAAACCACTATTGGGAGCTCCAAGAAAATGGACGCTCACCAATAATTGAATGGAAAATAATACGACAGGCGAATATGTGTAGAAATTTAGACGACCTGTGCAGATTATGTCTGAATGAGAAATTTGAAATCTTAAACTTTAAAGAACCCCAGAATCTATTAAACTGTAGAAGTGAAATAGCAAACAGCTGCCTGCACAGAAATAAATTACCTTAGACTAAAAATAAATAAATAAATAAACAAACAAATAGGTAAAATAAACTAAACTAAAACCTATAATAGATATACAAGGAAACACGTGTTAAAATAAGGTCACCTATTATATTGACACAGGTATATAGGCCACTCTATAGAAAACAGAACAATAGAATAGGAAAAAGGAAGTAAAACTAACGGGACCTTTGTTCGTGAGAAGCTCAACGACTGGCTAAGAGAATTACAAAGAATCTGATTGGTTAACTAACTAACCGTGTATATAAAAACACCAGGCAAAACTAACTCATGCATTTTAGCCTGAAGATGCCCCCGGGGATGAAACGCGGAACTGTCTGTGTAGTTTAATTGCCATAAATATATTTTCTATAGCTTACTACCTAGCTCTATTTACGTATCGACCAATGTTGAAGTGCATACTGAAAATTGATACATAACAAATTATATCCCCTAGTAATTAGTAAAATTATATATATATATATATATATATATATATATATATATATATATATATCCAACTTAATATAGTACAATATCATATGTGTGTTTATTAGCATTTAATCCAGTAGTGCTCAATACAATATGTATAGAGCTATAAAATATTATAAGAATGTTTCAGATTTTTTTAGATGAGGATTGATAATTTGCATCATTTTGACTACTGTTCATATTTTTCGGCAGATGTTACCTTTGACCTTCTCCAATTACCTGTTGTCGAACTCTGAAATATGTACGGAATTTCGAACGGAACCATAGTAAAAGTGTTCATTAGATGACGGCTAAGTTTTTTTCAAAAAGACATTATAAAATATGTATACGCGATAAAAATTGTATTTTTTAAGATTATGACATGGTTAACGAGTTTAAATCAATTTTGTATTACATATGGAATTTGAAGAAAAAACATTTTAAAATTAGTAAATATGCTAGTATTATGAGCTTATTACCTAGATAATGACATGTTTGATTGGATCAAGCTAAAAACCGGAATCATAAAAGTACGTTCGATGAAAAAAAGTAAATTCGTCGAGTGATTTATATTACATCGCTGGTATTTAGTGTTTATAAGAAACTTTATTTGAGACTCTAAAATGATTTAATTATTTTTATGTTGAGAAAGCTCAAGTAGTGTTGCCAAAACAAAAGAATTATGTTGTTAAAAATATGTTAATAAATATTTAAATTTTGATATTTTGGGGAAATGTTGTGAAACAAATATTTTTAGTAAATATTTTAATTTTCAAAATAAATTATGTTTATAGTTCACTAAATAGAAAACACAATAATTATGTTCTGAAACAAATATTTTTATAAATACTTCTTTTCATTACACCTCGTTTCCGTTCCACGTTTTTGTATCGCTCATGACGCTTATTTGTAATAAGTCAATGTAGTAATTAAAAAAGTGTTAGAAAGTGTCGTTTTACCAATTAATACGCCATATGTAATTGATTCTATACCCAATACGTTCAGCATGTCATAATCTTTTCGAACAAATACAGTTTTTTAATCGTATTTTAGAAGAATGTTAACCGTTATTTAATCTTCACAGTAAACGAAACTCTTTACTTAATCCATAAGTGTAGATTGTTCTCTTTCCGTCAGCCATGTACCAAAGAAGATCTGAGGTTAAATCAGCCGAAACTTTGTGAGAATAATCTCCAAGATGAGAAGTGTAGTCCGAATTATCCAAATTATACACCTTAAATTGTTCAATTTTCATGATTATGTATAGGATGGTGCAATAGTCTCAACCTATAAACAAGAGCCTATATAAATTATTTTCATTGTTAACGTAATTTAAATCACAAGCCAATTGTATATATATATTGAATAATATATAAATATATATTGTATAATATATATATATATATATATATATATATATATATATATATATATATATATAGATTTATATTAAATAATATATAGAGAAATGGCCAAAGATACAACGTTAGGCGCCATAATCCACCAATTGACACCGGAAAACACACGAATCGCTCGCCGCGTCGAGAAATAAACCAGAAAGATATCGAAGAAAAAAAACTCCGTGTTCTTCAATGACAGATGTATAATAAATGACTTGCTGCCGATATATATATATATATATATATATGTATATATGTTTCTGTATATGTGTCTATATATGTTTCTGTATATGTGTGTACATATGTTTCTGTATATGTGTGTACATATGTTTCTGTATATGTGTGTACATATGTTTCTGTATATGTGTGTACATATGTTTCTGTATACATGTGTATATATGTTCCTGTATATGTGGGTACATATTTTTCTTGATATATGTGTATATATATTTCCGTATATGCATGTATTTATACGTTTTATGTGCGTATATGTCCATATATGTATATACATGTTTGTACATGCATCTTAATATGTGTAGATATAAATGTATGTCATATATATATATATATATATATATATATATATATATATATATATATGTGTAAGTACATAGATATATACGCCATATATATGTGTTTATATCTATGTACATAGAGGAATACCACACATATGTGTGTGTACGTGGATATATATATATATATATTCATTTGTGTTATGTGGATATATATATATATATATATATATATATATATATATATATATATATATATATATATATATACATACACACATTTAATATGTATATGTTTTGATGAGAAATTGATGCAAGTAGAATGTTGAACAACGAAACCTGTATGGAGAAATGATCATGTGTCACCTTCCTTATTTCTCGCTATATAATCAATTCCTCGGAACAATTTGCCGATGGATACGCATGCAACACATATACGAAGCGGGCCTATTTGCAGTAGCGCTCACACGCATCAGAAAGGAATGATGTTAATTAAATATGAAAGTAAATAACCCCAGTGTTGGCGGCAAATATTTTTCCCAAAGACAATTTAAACGAGAACAGAATTCCAATCCCTTAAATGACAGAAACTTCATGTATAAATATATATATATATATATATATATATATATATATATATATATATATATATTTGGGGAAGATAATTCTTTCACTTTTGACATTGTTTTTAAGCGATAAAGCGATTTTACAGATAAGGTGTATCTGATCTTGATGAGGTGTAATTACCTCAGTTATACCGTCATACTTGAACTATACAAACGTTCTTTTTTTTAATGAAAATAATTATCCACGGACGAAACACGTGTCTGTGGATATATATATATATATATATATATATATATATCGCTCCCTCCTCACCACTCGTTTTCTCTCTCCCTCTCTCATATATATATATATATATATATATATATATATATATATATATATATATATATATAAGAGATCAAAGATGAGAATAAAAAATTGTATAGTTAGAATATTCTTTAAACATCGGAAGTTCGAAGCAAGAAGTTTCATATCCTTAATCTATGGATTTTCAAAGAAAAACTCTTTTCATCAGAGGATGGAAACCGGTAATATAAGTGTAAATATTACAAGCAACATTTAACTTTAAAACATGTTTTATGCTAAAAACAAAAGACAAAGAAACTTTTGGTAGAGAGGAAAACGTAAAGTTAGGGTAGTACCCGTCAAAAACAAAAAGGTGTTATGGTGAAAATAGATGTTTGAAAAAGAATATTCAAAGTTTTTAGGAGTCCAAATGTTGTTGTTAAGAAGCTGATTATATAATTATTCGACAGTGGTCAGTTGAGTTCGTGTTTCCTGTGCGCATAGAAGTTCGAGGGTAAAAGTATCCAATTTAAAGGATCCAGAATGAAGTTTATCGGTCAGAGTTCGAGGTGTAGCAAAGTGTGCATTGTGAAACCTTCCAACCTTTTTATTATCATCATTCCATCACTCATACATCGCTTATCTTTAATTTAATTTAATATTATTATTATATATACGCATCACTTAAATGATACTAGTGCCATCCAGCGACACATTACCACACACAAAAAAAGCATAAAATCAACCGAACTAAGACAAATATTAACAACTAACACTAAGATTATACATAAAAACAACTGCACCAACAGATCATGAATTTCGAACACAAACAGATAAAAAATTACAAGCCACAATTCATAAAAGTCACCACTGGTACTAATGCCCCATCAGTCTTTAACAATTAATACATAATAATAATAAAAGTAAAAAAATAAATAAATATATATATATATATATATATATATATATATATATATAATATATATATATATATATATATATATAACAAATAATAAAACTATAAATACGGCTCTTAGTAACAATAATACACAGCCTCCTGAAGACGGTCGAGAAGCTGAAAGCGCTAGAGGAATGGCCCACGACACAACGTTAGGTGCCATACTCCACCAATTAACACCCGAAAACCGAAGAATAGCTCGCCACGTCGAGAAATTGACAAGAAAGATCATGAAGAGAGGAAACCCTGTGGTCTTTAATGACGCTTGCATAAGAAATGACTTGTTGCCGAATTATATATATATATATATATATATATATATATATATATATATATATAAAGCAAGCGTTGACTACGGGAGTCGAAAGCGCTCGGAAAAAAATGGCCGTTTAAGAAGTATCGGAGAAGTACTATACGGATTCCCACCTGAAACCATAAGGATAGCTCGACGGTTTGAGAACTTCACGAAGAAAATTTACAAACTTGAGTTATTGTTTTTTATAGATATCTTGAAGGGTGAATGAAAGAAAAGAGACGGGAATGGTTTAGTTAATTATTATTGTATGTTTATCTTTGTCTTGTTATATTATATTTTATTTTATTTGTTTGTTTAGTTGGTTTTATTATTTATTTTGTACTTTATCTTTTCATTTGATTAATTCATTTTCATTGAATTATGAAATATATATACATATGCATATATATATATATATATATACACACATATATATATATATATATATATATATATATATATATATATATATATATATATATTTATTTATAAAATACAGAAATTCAATGTAACATCAGTACCGTCGGTTTCAAAGCGGGAGGTTGAAACCGACGGTACTGATGTTACATTGAATTTCTGTATTTTATAAATAAATATTTACGCTCTTAATCCTCCGAAATCTCGGATTTCTTAATTAATCGAGCACTCTGCTGGTTTTTCCTGCCCTACCACACAGTACTTATATATATATATATATATATATATATATATATATATATATATATATATAAAAGGAAATTGTAGTTTGCTTGAAGCATTGCTGGCTAATATAGATGTCAGTTTGTAATCCGAGGCAGGAGCAATGTGATATAGGTACCGGAAGGTGGAACAGATGTACAAAAATAAATGAGAAGAGATTCCATTCTTATTTTCTCTTCTCATTTATTTTTGTTCATCTGTTCCACCTTCCGGTACCTATATCACATTGCTCCTGTCTCGGATTACAAACTTATATATATATATATATATATATATATATATATATATATATATATATATATATATATATATATATATTCCGTTAATATTATATTAAGTGTTAATTAAATAAATCGCAAAATCCATTGGTAATTCTTAAAAAAATTTAAGCAATATTTTTGTAACTATTTTACGATTTAAATTGTAGATTTGATCACTAAATTATTGATATTTATCAAATTGATAGTGATAGATGTATATGCCTCCCCTTTTAAGAAATTATGAAATGCCGAGAAACAATACGTATTGCAATTCATACGATTCATTCTAATACAAGTTGTTATTTAGCTTATGACTAGAAACAAATTGTTGATAGACATGATAGCTGATCCCAGAGTCAGGTGATGTATCCATTGACCCAGTCACTTATACATTTTACATAGTATAGTACGTGACTGCTCACAAACACACAACTCATCTCCCTGCAAGCTTTCAACGTTTTCAGTGCAAAATCTATTTTCATTGGCAGTGGAATAAAAACTTGGGAAATTTAATCAAACTATGAAAGTGTGAAATTGTTTCTGCGTCGATTGACATTTTTTTCCACTGGGTTATCGTGTCCTCCCGTCATGTTAGCGATAACCAACCTGCCAGTCCGTGATCATCTCCCTTGATCGACCAATACTCTCCCAATGCGAAAAACTCATTTGACGACTCCACTCTCAAACAGTTCTCCAAATTGTCACGTGTGGACAGATTGAAAATTGACAAATAAAAACCCATGAAAGGAAAGGAACGTTTTTTAAACAAATCACAAAATCATAAAACTTTCACAGAAAGAACACGTCCTTCTACCACCACTACAATAAAACGTTATTTTCTTCCCCTATGTGAAAACAGCAAACGGAATTGTCATAAACAGAGTTTCTTTCTAAGAACATCTCAGCCGTGGAACCCGTTCCTATAATATTACTGCCCTGAAGGCTACAACATCGTCATTTCCAAATCTAAATTCAGAAAAAAAACTTGTCATAAACCGCCATCTATAAGTCATCCAATTTAAATTCATTTGATTCATGATTTTCGATCCTCTCATAATATTCATCATCATTTAATTACCAATCAATCCATTTGATTAACACTTATTTTTCGATTAGCTTTTAGCCTAGATAAGTTGTGACTCATTTATTAAAAAAAAAACAGAAACACAATGAAAATTACTGTGTGGAAAAAGGACAAATTTATATACGGGAATGAAGCTAGGTCGGTTGTGTGATTGTGGTGGCGTTGATTTCATTGCTGCATCAAATGAGGTCTATGTCACTTTAAGTATTTTATTTTTCACTATCTTCGTTAGGTGTGGGTTTTGATGAAAGTTTCTGTGGAAGAACTGTATTCGAACCCGGCTTACCCAGGTCCTCAGTCCCCGTCGTTAACCACTTAGCCACCGTCTACGTCACTTTATGTATGAAAGTGTCAGGGATTCGAATGAGAAGGGTAGCTTGTGATGCATTACTATTTAAGACATGCCATCCTCAATATTTAATGGGGAACTTTTAGATCAACAGCTTTTTTATGTATCATGTATGCCGGATTAATTTGTGGGCCTTTCGTTATGAAGAGCGATATAGATTTTTAAAAGATTTGTTCAGCGTAGAATACGTCTGAACTAAGGTTGTGACAGTGGCTGAGTGGTTGTGCCAGGTTCGAATCCAGTTCGTTCCACCAATACTTGACTTTGTGTCTAACCTCCTGGTGAGATGGTAAATAAAATACTATACGATACTAGATGACTATTTATAGTTATCTATACACAAGGTAAAGTTTATTAAAGGGGGATAATCTTAGACTGATTATTCTCACTCAAGGGAGATAACCACGAATAAAGGAGGTAATTTATGGTTTTGTGCATCATATATTTTCACCATGAAAAATATTATTTTGTATTATAAAAATTGTATCAATATTTCGAATGTATATTCTATATGGTTCTTTTTCTCTTGCAGGTGAGTATTCTGGCCGTCCAAGTTTCTAACAAGACTTCGTTCAACCCAAAAGTACCAAGGTAGACATATTTTATCATTTTTTTATATCGGGGGGTGCATGATTGGCATAATAGATGCAGCCACGGTCTATAAAATCGGCAATGTCCTCATCAAATCCTATCGTAGCAGCGGTGGTCAGTTGAGCACTAATTCTGTCGCGTGTGTGGATTTCTTGCCGACGGTGGAGTCGTCGCGTTAGGTTCGAGTTCAGTCAAAAGAATTCCTTCATTTTTACCGATATACAAGGAAAAGGTATAGATCCATCTATCCCTCCCCAGCTATGGGTTAAATGGTAGGGTTGACAAAGGAAACTTCATATAAAGATTAGTCGTTGCATTTCGGGTTGAGGAGAGGGGGTTATTTGTATTTGCCTCTTTGAAAATAATATCATGAAAAACAAAAAGAACTTTTAGGAGAAGGTTGCCAGGCCTTTTGGCCATGATCAAATTGTAGTATCTGTTCCGATGGATACTGAACCCCATACACTGATATTGTCTTGGCCTTCGGGGCTTGATTTACGCCGGTCTGTCCTGTGCAGTTCTAGGAGGTCCACCCTCCCAGGCTTTGCCTCCCCTCTTTGGGGAGGAGTAAGTTTATTGCTTACTGCCTGAGACGCCCCTACCAGGTATGCCGACGGGGATTCCCAGGCATTCTTTGTAGGCCAGAGTGCTCAACTTCTCGGGCGCTGACTTTTCAAATCCCACTTTCCCGACCTTGTGTCACATCTTACCGCTGTGGGAGGTAGATAAATCTCTGGCAATCAACTGTATTAAGTTTTTATTTTTTTAAACAGTTGAATTGAGAAGATAGTTAAAGGGGGGGGGGCCCAAAGACGGCATAACAAACAAATAATAATCATAATAATCTTGTGAAGTGGATACAAAAAAAATACCCCCTCCCCGCTGTATTAAAATTATCAACTTGTGTTCAATTAATCTCATACAATAAATCATTTACAAAAAGTTTTGCGTTTCGGTGTTAAATGATTAAAAGAAACGGGTGATCTGTCGAAAAACAACGCAATCATTTCGATAGAGCAGCTGATAGAAAGAAATATTTGATGACGTCACAATGCGATGATGTCATAACAGGGCGCAGTAGATGATGTCTTCCACCAAAATCAGAGAGATCTCCTTTTTCTAGACGATGGCATAGAATCCTGGGGATCCAATATACTATTTATCGGTTGTTCC